>JBBGZY010000494.1:0-600000 GCA_037952925.1 Lithobates clamitans | reverse complement strand
CCGTTTACATTTGCATGCGGGACCTACGTGCGCGTTTGCATTTGCCCATGAGTAGGGATGAGCTCAGACATGTTCGGATTTTGGTACCAACCCACCCGAGCCAATCCCGCCAGGAAGCCCTCACTGCACACCACCAATCATGAGCAGCCCAGTCAGGGCGTGTGTATGTCATGCCTCACTGCCAGTGTTGCCAAGTTACCAGATTGAAGTTTACTGACACAACACATCAAATTTACTGGCACAGCCACGTTTTTACTGGCATTCCCAAAAGTTACAGAATTACAGTTTTAAGTGCAAATTTCAGTATTTAGGCTACAAACAAGTATAATATGCCATTCACAATGTGATTTAAGGTAGATATTAAAGTGGTGTTCTGCCAAATTTTTATTTTTTTTTAAAAAGTCAGCAGCTACAAATACTGAAGCGGCTGACTTTTAAAAGAAGGACACTCATCTGTCCAGGGTGCCCGCGATGTCCTCACCCAAAGCCGATCTGTCCCTCGGTTCTTGGGTGGAGGCGCCGCCATCTTCGGTAAGACCCCTTTCACACTGGGGCAGTTTGCAGGCGCTATCACGCTAAAAATAGCGCCTGCAAACCGACCTGAAACTGCCGCTGCTGTGTCTCCTGTGTGAAGGCCCCGAGGGCTTACACACTGGAGCGGTGCGCTGGCAGGAGGGAAAAAAATCTCCTGCAAACAGCATCTTTGGAGCAGTGAAGGAACGGTGTATACACCGCTCCTGCCCAAATCAGTGGGGCAGCGTCGCTATACCGCCGACCTCAGAAAAAGTGTGTAGAGTATGGAACTATAAAGAGTGTGGTGACTGAGTGATTGTGCATAAGATAGAAACAGGCAGGCCATTGAAGCCCTGTGCTTGAATACCACAATACCACCACTGCTTTAAGAAAAAAAAATATTTCTGATTTTATTTTCAATATAGTAAGTAAGTATCTCAGGGACAGGACTCAGGAGGGGAAGAAATTGGTCAGGCACACACATGAAAATGACTCTCACAGTGACACTGACAGCAGTGTGCAGCAGCACAGATGATGATGACACCTCACCGACATTACATGTCCCCTCCTGAGTCACAGTGACAGTCTCTCTCTATGCCAGGTGGTCCCTTCAGTCCAAACAGCACTGACAGTCCCGCTCCCTGCTTGCCTTGCTCCCATCCCACAGACCCACACATGAGGCTCTGGCCCATTTTTTACTGGCTGCCAGTAAAAATACTGACTGTTGGCAACACTGCTCACTGCCTATGATTGGATCGGATAGGATCCGAACACACCCGTCCCTACTCACGAGCACTGGGTGTTGGGGGCGCTTTACAATGAAACAAAGATGCGGTTATTTTTTATATTTAAATGTATTTGTGAACGCTGTACTTTTTTTTTTTTTTTTTTTTTTTTTATTATTATTATTATTTTTTTTTACTATCCTTTTTCCTCTAATGTATTTATACATGTTGATTATATTGATTATATCCCCCCTTAAAGTGGTAGTAAACTGAAGAATTACATGATCTGCTGACAGGCAGGGTATGTATAACAGAAGAGATCCTAGAGGTCTCCTTTGTCATAAACGTTCCCTGTGCCTGTCAGCCGGTATACATTTTCCATATGTTCTGGGACTGTCCTATCATCTCGGCTTACTGGACGAAAGTATTTGGGGAAATAAACTCAAGACTGCAACTCTCCCTTCCAATGATACCTGAGCTGGCCTTATTGGGGGTTCATGATGATGAGCAACGCTCTCATCACTCCAGACTACTGATTTCATACCTTCTCTTTTATGCTAAAAAAGAAATACTCCTCAAGTGGATTATGCCAACCCCCCCCCCCCCCCTCCTCCTGGAAGGCACAGATTAGAGCTGCCCTGCCTATGTATAGAATTATATATATATATAAACAGAGGTTGTCAATGGAAATACGAAAAAGTTTGGGCCCCCTGGACTTCTGACTAGTATACTAGAGAGGACTACACATCCTAGCACATATACTAGGTTCTTTATGCTGCTAGACACCTGTTTGGATCACCGTATATACTCGAGTATAAGTCGATCCGAGTATAAGTCGAGGCCCTAATTTACCACAAAAAAATGGGAAAAACTTATTGACCCGAGTATAAGACGAGAGTGAGAATTGCGCAGCTACTGTAAGTGGAAAAGAGGGTCAACAATGCCCATTTGCAACCTCACCGTGCCCATATGCATGCCTCACTGTGCCCATTTGCAGCCATAGGTCCCCCGAACTTCAAACTCGGTAGTTAAAGGGGTTGTAAAGGTAATTTTTTTTTTTTTTAAATAACAAACATGTTATACTTACCTTCACTGTGCAGCTCGTTCTGCACAGAGTGGCCCCGAACCTGGTCTTCTGGGGTCCCTCTGCGGCTGTTTTAGCTCCTCCCCGCAAGCATTTACCACCTTAATGCGAGCTCCCTCGCATAGTGGTGAGTGCTCGCGGGCGCGCTCCCGTGATACAGCCGGCGGCTATAGCCGCTCGCTGTATCACTCGGCCTCGCCCCCCGGCGCACCGCGTCATCGGATGTGATTGACAGCAGCGCGAGCCAATGGCTGCGCTGCTTTCAATCCATCCACTGCAGCCAATCAGCGACCAGGCTGAGCTGCAATGAAGATGACGAGGACGACCAGCGAAGATTCGAGGCGTCAGGTAAGTAAAACGGGGGGCTGGGGGCGGCGGTACTGTCAAAAGTTTTTTCACCTTAATGCATAGAATGCATTAAGGTGAAAAATTTTTTACCTTTACAACCCCTTTAAGGGTTCCTAGATGCCCCCTAGCTGCAGCCAAAATTTGGGGTCTCTGAACCCAAAGGGTCCCGAAATTACATTGCTGCAATTGGACACAGTTGCCCGACTTTGGGGCCACTTAGTGCTAGGAACCCCAAATTTGGTGTGCAAACCCAGTGGAACTAGCACCATAAATTATCCAAAGCTGGGGTTTCTAGCACCAAGTGGCCCCGAGATACAGGGCCCCAAAATCGGTTCAGAAAATGTCAAGCACTTTTCTGCAGCAGGGAATGGCATTTTCCAAACCAATTTTGGGTCCCCGTATCTCGGTGCCACTTGGTGACAGGAACTCCAGCTTTGGATATGTTCTGGTACCCGTTCCACTGGGTTTGCACACCAAATTTGGGATTCCTAGCACCAAGTGGCCCTGAGATACGGGGCCCCAAAGTGGGTTCGGAAAATGAAATTTTTTGCTGCAGAAAAGTGCTTGACTCGAGTATAAGTCGAGGGGGGCACTTTCAGCACAAAAAAATGTGCTGAAAAACTCAACTTATACTCGAGTATATACGGTATAACTACTGTGTAATTCTGTTCTAATGATTGTGAACTTTTGCTGCATGTTTCGCTGTACACTGATTCTTGACCTGTATGTGCACAATAGACTTCATCATGCAATGCTATGTACTGTACCAATGAATATGCTGTTGTAATTCTCCTACATGACAACAATAAAGCACCTTTGTTTTGTTAAAAAAAAACCCAGACATATCTGTATGGATGTCACACCACTTCCGCAAACTCAACTTGTCCAAAACCGAGCTTATAATATTTCCTCCCCCACGTGCCTCTTCACCTGACTTCTCTGTCAAGAGCAATGGCACAACCATCCACCCGTCCCCACATGTCAGGGTGCTAGGTGTTATCCTGGGCTCTGATCTCTCCTTTTGGCCCCACATCCAATCACTTTCCAAAGCTTGCCGCCTCAACCTCCGCAACATCTCCAAACTACGTCCCTTTCTAACCAGTGAAACCACAAAGCTCCTGATTCACTCCCTGGTTATCTCTCGCCTCGACTACTGCAACTCCCTCCTCATTGCCTTACCTTTAAATAGACTATCCCCCCTTCCGTCCATCATGAATGCTGCTGCCAGACTCATCCACCTTACAAACCGCTCAGTGTCTGCTACCCCTCTCTGCCAATCCCTCCATTGGCTGCCACTCGCCCAACGAATTCAATTCGAAATACTAACAATAAGTTGCAAAAGCCACCCACAACTCTGCGCCCAGCTACATCACTAGCCAAGTCTCAAAATACCAACCTCTTCATTCCTCCCAGGACCTCCTGCTCTCTAGCTCCCTCATCACCTCCTCCCATATCCGCCTCCAGGACTTCTCCCGAGCCTCGCCCATACTCTGGAATTCCCTACCCCAATCTGTCAGACTGTCTCCAACTTTATCCACTTTTAGGCGATCCCTGAAAACTTTCCTCTTCAGAGAAGCCTATCCTGCCTCCATCTAACAACTGCACTATTTTCTCCATCAGCTCATCCCCCACAGCTATTACCCTTTTGTATAACTTGACCCTCCCTACTAGATTGTAAGCTCTAACGAGCAGGGCTCTCTGATTCCCCCGTGTATTGAATTGTATTGTAATTGTACTGTCTGCCCTCATGTTGTAAAGTGCTGCGTAAACTGTCAGCACTATATAAATCCTGTATAATAATAATAATAAGGGTCCCAACACTGAACCTTGGGGTACACCACTGATAACCTTAGACCATTCAGAGCATGAATCATTAGCCACTACTCTCTGATTACGATCTTTTAGCCAGTTTTCTATCCATTTACAAACTGATTATTCATGCCTTGTTCCAGCTAGGACTAATGTTAATATATATACCATACCTGGCTAATGCCCGGAAGCTGGAAATCACTGAAGTAGACAATACTGCTCCAGCTTCTGGGTCCCAGCGATGGCTCTGCTGCAGGGATTTCTACTTCAGTGATTTCCAGCATCATGGGGGGGGGGGGGGGGGTCGGCCAGGTATGGTAAAGTAAAATCAACCCCAATGCCTTCAGTACTTTGAGCCAATAACTAATAAGAATTATTCAGTTCAGTTGTTCTACGTTTTCTCACTGCATGCTTAACCACTTAAAGTGGTGTTCCACCCAAAAAATAAAAAAATACATGAAAATTTTTTTAAAAAAATTAAAAAAAACCATTTGAAAATTTTTTTTTTTTAACTCACCTCTAAATGCCTGTTGCTAGGGGGTCCCTCGTAGTCTGCCTCTTTCAGAGCCTGGTGACATCACTTCCCCCTCGGCACAGGAAGGACTCGGACTGCAGGCAGGAGTTTTTAGATGAGGCCGCTGCTTCGCCCTAGCCCACGAAGCCAGATGCCATGGACTAGGCCGAAGCCGCGGCCTTGCCTAAAAACTCTTGCCCGCAGCTCCTCAGGACCGGCGCGATATCCATCAAGAAAAAAAAAAAACGGTTCGAATCGTGAATCGAGTTTTTTTTTTTTTTTAAATCGCAGATTTTTTTTTGGGGAGAAAATCGCGCAGCTCTACTTTTCAGAGGGGTGGCAAAGTCTGTTGCCCAAGTGAATGGGGCCTTAAAGAGAAGTCTCCATAATTACCCCAAGGCCGGTTTCCTTTGGACCTGATTTACAAATTATGAAGGTGGTGTTTACACCCCTCCGCTGTATATTTTGTTATACGTTTTTTCAGATGTCCCTCTATAATGCAGAGAACGAGGCTGATATGAACAGGACAATGCTCCTCTCTGCATTGGTGACAATGACATTACATGAAAAGGCATGGCTGTGGATAATGCATGAGATGCATGGCTATCTATGAACAGCTACATGAAAAGGGCCCTTAAGTGAGCAATAGCAAGATAAATCTTATCATGTCTGCATAACCACAGAAGATCAGATGCTGAGAGGTCTCCTGATGGTTTTTTATTGCCTTCCTGAGACTCCAAGCCCTGGAGGGATGAATGCTGGAGTTCCAAATTCGTAGATGGAATTTCTTATTTGGCTGAAGAAGCACTGTTACTTACAGATTTGCATTAGATGCTTTTATGATTGTTTAGACAGACATGTTTAAAGCGGATTTCTCGTAAAAATACTTTTGTTTTTTTTACATTGTAAAAAAAAAAAAAAAAGACATCTAATGCTGGGTGCTCTACGTGTGACTGGTGCTGTGTTAGCTAAAATTCATATTTTCATTACTTTCTATATATTTTCATTACTTTACATTACTATAAGTGCTGGCAGATCAAGCTGTAGTACAGTGATTGTAGTTGGATCCTCACTCTCCACCTTATTCATTCACAAAACACCTTGTATTTTTTAGGAGGTATTACAAGGCATTCTATGAATGAATGAGGGGACAGGAGAGGCGGGTGAACTGCACTTTCTCCCCTCGCCCATTCACAGAATATTTTGTAGGATACAAGATGGTTCGTGAATCAACAGTTGTACTAGAACTTGCTTGGTACATTTCAGTGCCGGAAGTTCTGTGTTTATAGTAGTGAAGGGCTAAAATAAAGCGAAGAGTTTTAGCTAATGCAGGTCCACACATAGGACACCCAGCATTAGAGGCTATTTATTTTTATATAACAAATGTCAAAAATGTTTTTTTTTTTTTTTTTTTTTTGGGGAGTTCAGCTTTAATTACAAAATTAAAGTACAAAAAACCTGGTCACTTCCACACAGATTCAGGTGCATCTAAAAAATTAGAATATCATCAAAAAGTTAATTTATTTCAGTAATTCAATTCAAAAAGTGAAACTCCTATATTATATAGATTCGTTACGCACAGAGTGTTATATTTCAAGCATTTCTTTTTCTTTTAATTCTGATGATTATGGCTTACAGCTAGTGAAAAACCCAAATTCAGCATCCCAGAAAATTAGAATATTGTGAGTTCAATATTGTAGACTCATGGGGGTTGATTTGCTAAAGGCAAACGGACTGTGCACCTTGCAAAGTGCAGTTTCACTCTGCAAGTGCAATTGTTCCAGAGCTTAGTAAATAAGTTTGGTCACTTTGCAAAGAATACCCAATCACATGCAAGAAAAATAAAAAAAAACTGCATTTTTGCTTGCACGTGATTGGATGATGGAAGTCAGCAGAGCTTCTGCTGATTTACTGAGCTCTGGAGCAACTGCACTTGAAGAGTGCAACTGGACTTCACAATGACCACAGTCCATAGTCAATCAACCCCACATTGTCACTCTAATCAGCTAATTAACTCAAAACACCTGTAAAGGTTTCCTGAGCCTTTAAATGGTCTCTCAGTCTGGTTCAGTAGGTTACACAATCATGGGGAAGACTGCCGACCTGAAAGTTGTCCAGAAGACAGTCATTGACACCCTTCACAAGAGGAATGTGAAGAAAAGGCCATTCAAGAATTTGGGTGAGGTTCACAAGGAGTGGACTACGGTTGGTGTCAGTGCTTCAAGAGCCACCACACGCAGACGTATCCAGTATACGGGCTACAACTGTTGCATACCTTGTGTCAAGCCACTCCTAAACCAACAATGTCAGAAGCGTCTTACCTGGGCTAAGGAGAAAAAGGACTGGATTGTTGCTCAGTGAATAAAAGTTAATTTTCCATTTCGTTTGGAAATCAAGGTCCCAGAGTCTGGAGGAAGGGTGGAGAGGCACAGAATCCAAGTTGCATGAGGTCCAGTGTGAAGTTTCCACAGTCAGTGATGATTTGGGGAGCCATGTCATCTGCTGGTGTTGGTCCTCTGTGTTTTACCAAGTCCAAAGTCAGTGCAGCCCTCTACCAGGAAATTCTAGAGCACTTCATGCTTCACTCTGCTGACCAGCTTTATGGAGATGCTGATTTCATTTTCCAGCAGGACGTGGCACCTGCCCACACTGCCAAAAGTACCAATACCTGGTTTAATGATCATGATATCACTGTGCTTGACTGGCCAGCAAGCTCACCTGACCTAAACCCCATAGAGAATCTGTGGGGTATTGTCAAGAGGAAGATGAGCGACACCAGACCCAACAATGCACATGAGTGGAAGCCCACTATCAAAGCAACCTGGGCTTCCATAACACCTCAGCGGTGCCACAGGCTGATCGCCTCCATGCCACGTCACATTGATGCAGTAATTCATGCAAAAGGGGCCCTGACCAAGTATTGAGCGCATACTATACTGTACATGGACATACTTTTCACTAAGCCAACATTTCTGTATTTAATCCTTTTTTTTAAAATTGGCCTTACGTAATATTTTAATTTTCTGAGATACTGAATTTTGGGTTTTCACTAGCTGTAAGCCATAATCATCAAAATTAAAAGAAAGAAATGCTTGGAATATATCACTCTGCGTATAACACATCTATATAATATACGAGTTTAACTTTTTGAATTGAAATACCGAAATAAATGAACTTTTTTGATGATATTCACATTTTTTGAGATGCCCCTGTATAGAGATTTAGTACATTGGTGAAATATACACTCCAGGCTTTAACTGTTAATAGGTCGGGCCTGATAAAGCAGCTGGTAAATCTTCTTCAGGTTCTTCATTGTTGGAATATATCAGACTCAGGTTAGTTGAAAAACCACAATCCATGCACAGAATGGATTATTTGTATTTATGGAATCACATTTCAGCACCTGGGAGTTTCAAACCAATGAGCAAAATGTCCTTTTAATATACTAATGGGTCATTGTATTCCATGAGAAAAGCATTCATTGCAGTGCTATAGTGTCCTCCTTGTCACCTGGGATGTCACTGTACATTCTAGACATAAATTGGATCTCAGGAACTGTGGGAGGAAGATAGTAATGATCTACTTACCTGTCACCAGATGCGGTTGTGGCAAATTACTTTGTCACATTATGCACTGATCTGAAAAGAGATAGTCGCTTGTGGAATCTGAACCCCTCTGGGTACCTGTCGTAGATGCCTCAACATTAGACTACTTTCTACAATATCCAGGGTGTTATTATTTTAACTCTTGTTTTTCCAGTATTTCCGGCATTAGATATCTAATATGGAGCCTTACAGATGTGAGATCAGTTTAAGGTTTCTAAAATACTATACCAAAGCGTCATATCATTTCAGCCTTAAAGTGACATTAAAGAGCTTCAGCCAGGTTCCAAAAAAAGAGTCAACAGCCACAAAAGCTGTAGCTACTGACTTTTAATAAACAGAAGCTTACTTGTCCAGGGATCCAGCGCTGTCCTCACCTGGGCCGGATGTTCGCCGGTCTTCTGGTTCCTGACGCCGGCATTTTAACTGTGGGAAGACGGCTGTGACGCCTTACGGCTTGGCACTGTTCACGTGGGAGCCACGCTATGCCCTGCGAATGGTCCCACAGCTTCCTGGGACCTGTGACGTGTCCCAGAAGCAGGGGTGGCCCGTCCATTAAGGACGCTGACCCCTCTATCCACGCCACCCCCTATATGATTAATAGATAGATTCGTGCATAGCTGCCGCAGCCACCCCTTATTAATGCGCCTGGCCCCTTTCAGGACTCAGGGCGCATGAATTACAGCAGTGGGGGTGTTTTTTTGAAGCACCTGATTAGAGCCATAGCCGCTAAAAGGCTCCAAAATAGGGTGGACTCGTGGAGCAGAGCATTGCGCTCGGAGCCCACCTAGGTGTGTTAGAAAAGCAAATGAATATTTGCTTTTCTAACACTGAATCGACTCTCCGCCAATCAGAAAGCGCGGGTCTGATACCCGTTTCCCAATTGGCTGAAAGGCCAGGCGATCCTATTGGAAGCCTAGGAGGAGGGGTATGCACGGCAGAAGCCGACGTGATCCATACCAAAGGAGGAGGGGAAAGCTGCCGGACATGTTGCCCGCCCACTTCCTAGATGGGATGAGTGCGGGGCTTCGATGTCCCGACTGTCCTCCGGGGAGGGGGGTTGCCGCCGCCTGCTGGCCGGACTGGGGGTGTGCGTGTGTGTGTGTGTGTGTCGCTGTTTGCCACCCCCCCAAATAAAAAAAACCACCAGCCGCCACTGTCCAGAAGGTTGTGGGCAGGGAGAGAGGGGACATGGACACATTGATGAATGGGTGAGTTTGCTTTGAATGGTAAACCTGAATGAAATAGTGTTTTTGCTTTGTGGTGCTCAGATGCAGTGTAGTTCTGTTTTTAAAATAAAGGTATCAATCAATCCTGGGCAATTCATACTGAGCACGTGAGAAAAAATACGTGGGTAGAGATTGGGGTCCTTGAAAATTGTATGTAAAAATTGTGGGCAGATGCAGAGATAAGGAAGACCAACTTTATTTGCACATCTCATCTTTTTTTTGTAAAGAATGGAGTTGGCACCTTCTATTTCTACCTCCCATAGCAGTCTGATGCTGCCAATTTTAAGGACCCATTAGTTGGCTGGGAAGGAGCAGGCCACATTGCCAAACTCATATCATACAGGAGAATTGGCATATAACAGCTGCCTATACCTCTGAATCTATTGATCATTTTGATGTATATTAAATGCTGCTTATTCATTTTTTATAATATCACAAGTTCAAAGCTTTTCTTTTTTAGGCAATGTTATAAATAATTATAAACAATGAATCCGCACTGTTGCTAAAATGAAAGCTGCAATAAAAAGGCTTCCTGCAAAGAAGATGCTCACTGCCTGTGCCGCCAAATGCTGCTCTAATGAAGATAAATCATGGCCTGAGGTCTCTTTGGAAACCAGCACTTCCAGGAACGTTCTCATTCTTGAAAATGCCTATAAATTCCTATATAGGTATTATTGCACTCTGACCAGCCTGGCTAATTTTATACCGACAAATCCCTCTACAGGCTTCGTTTGCTGTTTCTACGACGGTGCAATGACTCACCTGTGCTGGACTTGCCCAATAGTGAGCAGATTCTGGATATGGGTTTTTTTTGTATCTCATTTGTACAGGGCACCACTCTAATCTCTCTAAAACCCATATGGAGCATTGCCCAATAAATAATAATATTCCTGACCTTTTTTGTACAGAACAGGCATTGGTCCTCCATATTTTTCATGGCCTCCAGACTCACAATAGCTAGGGCCTGCAGACCTCCCACCCTAAGTTTTAACCTCGTTTGTGCTGGAGACCACGCTGTACTGACTAGATCAATCACTAGTCCTGGATGGGTGATAGTATGAGAGGATGGGGAGAGTTCCTCCAGTAAATTGTGCCCAATGTTGAATAATGGCGGTGAACCCTCTTGGGGCGTAGGCTGCTGCCATTTTGTACGGCCTTATCGTCATTTCTGCATGTAGATCGGAAAAGTAAGAAGCAAAGGAGCGCCCGGTGTCCAAAGGAATACGAATTCAAAAGGTGTTTAATAAAACTAATGACGTGTACATTAAGCCAATGCGTTTCGGGGGATAGGATTCCCTCCGCTTTAGGGCTGTTGCTGCCAGCTAATAAATGGGAAAGGTTCCTAAGCCTGATATTTGTCTGCAAGGTTTTGGCAAAATGATGTTCTCCTTTTGGACACCAGGTACTCCTCCCTTACTTTTTCCACCCTAGATTTTAAAGCAGTAAAAAACAGATTGACTTATATCCTGATTAATTAAAAACTAACAGCAATTTTAGCTGATACCTATGCTCAATTCCACCTCATATGGCAGCCTTGGATATCTTACTCCCACTCTCCATGATTTGACCATTCTCTATTTGATTTCATAGTGAGCTGGCCCTTGGTCCCCTCTTTCTTTTTTTTCCACCCCAAGGTCCACTTTGGCAGCTCCAACACCCTCTTTTTTCAGATCTACAACCTTCTCCCCATATAGTCTCGAAATAATCCTTATTGTTTCTTATATCTGTACCCTTAGCTATACCTGGAAGCCTACCATGACACTGCTCTCCATATCCAATCAGGTACCTAATCTAAAACGGGGGCCCTAACCTATCATATCTCGGACTGTACAACTTGCAACGTTATTGCTACTTCTCAGTAAACATTTTATAAACATATTGCTACTTTGTAAAAGAAAGCAATACTTCAGGGAGTGTTGATCTTCTTGTCTCCTTTGCACTTAGTGGTTCCTCCTCCATGGACTTCTTCACCACAACTGTGTCGTGTAATGGTGTGGAGGTCAACAAGGGCAATCCTTGAGCACCACAGGGGATCATAACATATTGATTTTTAGATATTTATTGTTGGTACGGATTGACCAATCCGGTGTCTGCTGCAACTAGTGTTCCATTATTTATTATTATCCAGGTAGCGCAGGAATGTTCTCTTTATTTAATGATCACTTCTGTGCTTTCTGATTGGATTTTGATCACACTGTCGTTATAATGGATTTGACTGTAAAAAAACTTTTCTGATATTTCTGCTTATGAACAAAAGCCAACCTTGAAGGATCTTATTTTGCAGGGAAGACTTATCTTTTGCCTTCACCTGCAGACTTCAAAAATATTGGCAAATAGCGTTTGACACTTTCTGAATTCAAGGATCAGAAGTTGGTTGCGACAAACAAGTTCACAGAAAAACTCTTCTTTGTATAGGCCAAGTCTTTTTTTATTTCCAGTGTGGTTGTTGTCAGTAAACCGCACCCTATCATTTTCACATTTTGCACTATATACTGTAGGACTTGCCTTACTCGAACCATTAGCTTGAAATACAGCTCTCCAGTCTTTATTGGAAAACCAACTTTGAAAAAAAACGTATCCACCACTTATCCAAAATGCTTAGAAAGATTTGAAATTAAATTCTGGGATAAACTTTATTTTTAACACTGCAGCTAAGCTAAGCATGTTACCCTAATAATATAAAAGGACAAAGAGTAGCGCCAATCTGAGTTTAAAAGAGCAAGGTTTATTCTAAAATAATGCACTCACTAGACAGTGGTGATTAGCAGGCACATCGTTAAAGGCAACCAATGGGTTCCAGGTATCCAGGGCGTCTTCAGTGGAGCGTGGTGTTATCACACTCAGCGGCGCCAGTGTCCCGGGCTGGATGGAGAGGGCGCAGGAGGAAGCTATCAGCAGGAAGTCTCTGGTCTGGAGCCTGCGTGCTCCTTTGTTCTTCAACTGCCTGATGAAGGAGCATGCATGCTTCGAATGCATGCACGAATCAGTCTCCTCCCATCAGAGACCAGAGACTTCCTGATGATGGCTTCCTCCTGCGCTCTCTCCATCCAGCCCGGGACACCGGAAACCACCGGCGCCACTGAGTGTGATGACCCTGCGCTCCACTGAAACCGCCCTGGATACCTGGGACCCATTGGTTGCCTTTAGCAATGTGCCTGCAAATCACCACTGTCTAGTGAGTGCATTATTTTAGAATAAACCTTGCACTTTTAAACTGCTACACTCAGATTGGCGCTGCTCTTTGTCCTTTTGTGTTTCTACACCCAGAGTTACTTCTGCTCTTCAGCGTGCTGCCTTTCCAGTGTCAACCTCCTGATCCTCATAATTTCCTAAGGTTACTACCCAGGGTACATGGACCTTGTCTTGGACTATTTTAATTTTTACTATAAAAAGTAATACCATTCCCTATCCACCCCCTGTTTTCCCTACCAATATATGGAATATTGTTCCTTGTCCTTTACCACTGACCTAATCCCACTATTAATTCCACTATTGTGTATGGCTATAGAGGTGTCCCTGCCCATGCCTTGGAGTACCTAGCGCAACAAATATTGTTGTTTTTACCCTAAGGCTCCTTTCACACTGAGGTGCAGGCGCTAAAGTGCTAAAAATAGCGCCTGCAAAGCGCCCCGAAAGAGCCGCTCAATGCACTCCAGTATGAAAGCCCCGAGGGCTTTCACACTGGAGTGGTGCGCTTGCAGGGTGGTCAAAAAAGTCCTGCAAGCCGCATCTTTGGAGCGCTGTAGGAGCGGTGTATTTACCGCTCCTAAAGCGCCCCTTCCCATTGAAATTAATCGGGCAGCGCTGCAAACCCACCCGCAAAGCGCCGCTATATTTAGCACCGCTGTACCGCCAGCGCCCGCACGCCTTAGTGTGAAAGTAGCCTAACCCTTTTTCAGCCGCTAGCGGGGGGTTAAAACCCCTCTGCTAGCGCCGCTAAAACGATGGTAAAGCGGCGCTATATTTAGCGCCGCTGTACCGCCAGCGCCCGCACGCCTCAGTGTGAAATTAGCCTAACAATATGTATAATATGTGTGAATGGCTCAGCATTTAAAACAAATAGATATTGATGCTACACATACAGACATGATGCTGTTTGGTCATTAAAAAGTGCTTAACACTTTATTTTTAGATGGTCCCAGGTATTGGCCTTCTAGAGATCAGAACAGTATACACAACCAAACTAGTGGAACTACCATGATCACACTTAACAAATTGTATAAAAGCAACAAGTGAAAGAAAATCACAAATTTTGGGCTGTCTCCAAAACGGGAAAAGAGGTGCAATCCTCCAATGGGGACACTAGTTTTGATAACCCTGGTAACAACAAAGGGTTCCCTCACTATGGGGGGATTCCTTCTCACTTCCTGTTTTGGCTATAGGACAGGAAGTGAAGGGAAATCTCTCCAAGAGACACATATGGCATAACAAATCTGACTGGGGTAATAACCCTCCTTTACATTATCCATAATGCAAATAAAATGCCTTTAGTACTTTTACATAAAGGCACTCTAACAACACCCGTCTCACTTCCTATGTGTCAGATTTGCTTTACCATCAATCAGCTGTTCAGCACATGCATTTTAGGTGTGTGGGTTTTTAATGGAGTCTTGCCTGAGATGAAAGCAACTCTGCAGAGTCAGCAGTTAAATGCAATGAGAAATGTCTTTGCTATTTCATATTGCCAGATTCCTACTGTGAGAAATTGCAGTATATCCATAATGCTGGCTGCTTAGAGCAAATATTCAAAAACCACAGTATAGAATTAAATGTTAGAGGAACTCCAATCAAAAATATTCTTTATATCATCAAGAGCCCAGTGAAGCATTAAAATCAACAATTTATTAATAGTGGAACCCCCTTTCTTAATTTTTGAGGAGAAGGGGATGCTTCACCTATTTACCGTATTTATCGGCGTATAACACGCACTTTTTTCCCCTTAAAATAAGGGGAAAATCGTGGGTGCGTGTTATACGCCGATCCCCTCTATTTTGTGATCTGTCGGAGCGATCGCGGCGATCGCTCCGACAGATCACATAGCTTGGATTTTTAAACATGGCGCCGCGGAGTTCGGAGGGACTCGGGGGCGCTCGTTCAGCTGAACGAGCGCCGCCGAGGACACAGTGACTGGGCGGAGCCAAGATACACATAGCCGAGGCTTCTCAGCTATTCTCGGCGCCGTTCACAGTCACGCCCAGTCCCGCCATTGGACCTGTGTTATGTCCATCATAGGGACTGGGCGTGACTGTGAACGGCACCGAGAATAGCCGAGAAGCCTCGGCTATGTGTATCTCGGCTCCGCCCAGTCACTGTGTCCTCGGCGGCGCTCGTTCAGCTGAACGAGCGCCCCCGAGTCCCTCCGAACTCCGCGGCGCCATGTTTAAAAATACAAACGAAACGTTTGTATGTCGGCGGCGACAAGGCTGCAGGGACCACTGGGGACAAGGCTGCACTGGGGCAAAGCTGAACTGGGGACAAGGCTGCACTGGGGCAAAGCTGCACTGACAAGGCTGCACTGGGGCAAAGCTGCACTGGGGACAAGGCTGCACTGGGGACAAGGCTGCACTGGGGACAAGGCTGCACTGGGGCAAAGCTGCACTGGGGACAAGGCTGCACTGGGGACAAGGCTGCACTGGGGACAAAGCTGCACTGACAAGGCTGCACTGGGGCAAAGCTGCACTGACAAGGCTGCACTGACAAGGCTGCACTGGACACTGGGGAAAGGATGCAGATGAACACTGATGAGGCTGCATTGATGGGCATTTAAATGTAAGTTTTTTTTCCTTAAACTTCCCTCCTAAAAGTTTTTTTCCTTAAAATTCCCTCCTAAACTTGGGGTGCGTGTTATACGCCGGCGCGTGTTATACGCCGATAAATACGGTATTTGCAATGTGCTTTTAAAAGTGGCTTGCTTCCCCTAATTCATGTGATCAACTAATCAAAGTGTACATGCCTGTTGGTTTCTAACCAACAAAATGGCAGCCTTCTATGTGGCTACAAAAAGAGCAAGGAGCAACCAATCAAACAACACATTGACAATATAATCATGGTGATCAGCCTGCCATATCAGCAGAGTGGAGGACTTCTCATGTGCTTGTCACTGAACAGGACTCTTAGACCGGCCATACACAGTTGGAACCTCAGTCAGTTCAGCAGGAACAGCCGAGATTCGAATCGTTAATGGGCAGGCTGAATTTAACAAATCGTTCAATCGCTCAATTAGGGTACAACCAGCCTGCCGGATTCTCTTGCGATTATCGCTAGTTATAGCCACTAGCGATGATCATGGTCTGCCCCCTCCCCTTTCCCGTCAGGAGAAGACAATGACCCGTCAGGAGGGATTCCCGCATCAACAATGTCTGTGCAGGAAAGAAATTCACTCTGTCTATGGCCATTTTTAGTGACCAGCTTAACTGCAGCTTAAGCCCAAGTTCACACTGATGCGATGTGAGTTGAAACCCATTTGCATGAGATTGCAAGGAGCAGCTCCAGCATGAGTTGATGCGGTTCAGAAGCGATTCTAATTTTTGATGCGATATGGATACATCCAGTCAGTCAGTCTCTCTCTCTTTCTCTTTCTCCTGACATGGACAAGGAATTGGACATAAGAGACAAAGCAAAGACTTGCAGAAAACGCAATGGAATCATGTTATCTTAGGACAGGTAAGCTGTCCGTCGCACAAAAGTCCACGCATGCTCGGAATCAAGCAGAAGAGCCGCAATGGCTATTGAACTTCCTTTTTCTCGGCTCGTCGTACGTCTTGTACATCACCGCGTTCTCACGTTCGGAATTTTGGGCCAACATTTGTGTGACCGTGTGTATGCAAGACAAGTTTGAGCCAACATCCGTGGGAAAAAAATCCACGGTTTTGTTGTTGGAAAATCTGATCATGTGTACGGGGCATACGGATGGGTGTAACGCTTACCTTTATTCCTCACTCTGACAGGCCTCCTGCAGCTATTTGACCGCTTCCCCGAAGTCTCTTCTGCTTCGTTGGCCAGTCGCAGATGATGACCTCCTGTAGCATACAGAACCAATAGTCCTGCATTGTCAAGGGCCAACCGATAACCCAGAGCGTTATATAAAAGAGAAGAGGAACGAGGAATAACAGCCTTTTCCACTACTAGACCTAACAAGCATGTAACCATCGCTGTATCAGGGCACCCCGCTGCAAGTGTATTATTTTCTGAATCCAAGAGTTCAGCTTTAGATCAGACCAGTGAGATGTATCCATAGGCACCTGTGTTCCTAGGGTGATAGCAGCATTGTTACCCTTTCCTGTGCAGTCCTAAGTTGGATTACAATAGCTGTGCCGACCTACAGTCCGCTAACACACTCTGCTGAAGTCACTGCAGTAACTGTGATGTTCGGCTGCTGCTGGAGCATGCAAACATCCATATAAAGTTTATACAAAGAGCTTACAAGATGTGCAGGGAGAGAAGATTTGACAAAAGCCAGGGGAAAAGTGTATTTTTGGAACACAAAATAATGCAATAATCTAAGTCGCATGATAAGTCGTACCCCATGATTTCCAAATGCGTACCGTTCATGTCTGTGCGACTTGAAGTCGCTGCGACTTCAAAGTAGTCTCTGTACTTCTTTGGTCTCACTTTTATGCGACTTGAGGTCCATAGACCTCAAGAATACACAGGCATTGCTTCAAGTCGCATCAAATTTGCAGCAAAATCGCGTGACTTTCAGGTCGCAATAGTGGAAACCTAGCCTTAAAAATAATACTCTAAAAAACTAAGTATATATATATAATTTTTTTTTTTAAAGTTTAGTACTTACTCACTGTCTGGTCCATATGGCTGTAAAACATATGGCTGTAAAAGTGGTCCATATGACTATTACCTGACAACTGATCGACAGCTGAAAAAAAAACTCTACCAGGATGGTGGCTACAGCTGCAGTCATGATCCTGGTATATCCGCTTGCTGTCCAGGACATTTATATACGTTAAGATGAACTTTAGGCAAATGGCTAAATAGGAAATAGAAGTTCCTTTTAATATATGTCAACTGTTTTACCTGCCAATGGATTCATTATTAAGTTTAGCCAGTCTTGTACCAGGTTTTGGGCAATGAGAGGCCGAAATAGGCACCACATCCCAATTATAGGCAAATATAGGGACACAAAGAGCAGTACTTTAAAGGTGCCAAAATAAGTTTACTACTTTATCACATAGAGTAAATAAATATTCATATTTTATTCAGTATCATGTTTAAAAATTCTTAAAAATTATCATCACATTGACATGCAATTCTTACCACAATGCAACCACTTCTGCTCTACATGTTTCGCCCAGAAGAGCTTCCCGAGGAGTGCTGCATAAAGATGATGATATAAGTAAGAAAGACAAACACTTATGACTATTTACAATAGTTGCATCATATAAATTTCATTACAATTATCCTTTTGTCATTTAGACATCACTTTACATAAGTAACCATACATTAAATGTTTAGAATCAAGAAGGAGGGCCTACCGGATGCTTTAAAAATCACAACTTGAATCAATTGAGTATGTGAGTCTTATAGACCAGAGCAGTTTACTGTCCTTCAGACTTTAGGGGGGCCGGATGTTGTCAGTGGGAGGCATAATACCCCATCTTTGGTGTCAGTGGGAAGAATAGTGTCCCATCATTGGTGTCAGTAGGAAGAATAGTGCCTCATTATTGGTATCAGTAGGAAAATGAGTACCCCGTCATTGGGATCAATAGGACGATAGTTGGTATAGTGTCTCGTATCAGTGAGAGGAACAGTGCCCCAAGGACTGGGTAAAAGCAAGGAAAGGGCCATAGTTTGGAGACCACTGCCATAGACCAATGCAGACAACATAGCCAGGTCAGTCACCTGACTTTTTTTTTTCAATTAAATAATTTTTATGAAATTTTCATTATACAACAAAAAACACACAAAACATTTCCAACAAATAATCCCACCCAAATACACCTCCAAAAAAAAAACATTTCCATATTTGCTCTCACCGGTTTACGCTACAATCTTTACACAAAACCCTTCATCATATTATTACTCCTTAATGGAGTATATATAATTATCCCCCTCCTATATCATTGTTGGTTTTCCTCAGTATCTGGCGAAGGAGCATGCATGCTCCGAATGCGCGCTCCTCCCCACTCCTTCTCCAACCGGAAGTGACGTGTATCGCCACCCCGCTCCCCTGTGCAGGCCGCGTCCATCTCCGCCCCTCTAAGTTCCGGGGCCGCAGACTCCGGCTTCGTGACTGGCCTGAGCCGCGTGACTTCACTCCCACGCATTCACGCAAGAGCCGTCAGTCACGGCACACGTGAAGAAAATGTGCGCATCTTCGGCGCACTACAAGGGAAATATCTCCTAGACGGCGCACGTTTAGGAGATATTTCCGCTATCTATAGGTAAGACTTATTCTAGGCTTACCTATAGGTAAAAGTCAGGAAGGAGGATTTACAATCACTTTAATATTCCAATGCGCTGGCAAAGCTATGATCTTGTCTGTTACCAATTGTCTACCTTGAAATAAAAGTTTTTACATTGCTGCACTTAGATTGGCGCTGCTCTCCTATGTGTCTTGTTTCCTGCAGAGCCCCTTCTAGTTTGTTACGACCCGGCAGCCGTCCTCAGTCAGCACACCTGAGACCACCATTACATTCTTGTGCTGCACATGAACTATCCTTACATTCTTGTGCTGCACATGAACTATCCTACATCGACTCCCTGTTTAAAGAGAGTATTTAATTACCCACACGCTCTCTGACCAGCTGACAGAGCGCACATGAGTTTGCAATTTTTCCTGTGTTTTTACTCAACCGACTATTGAAACAAGTTGGAAACTAGCCACCAATACCCAATTTTTGAAAAATGTTTAGGGCCCCTCTTATGTTTATGTGTTAATTCCTCTCATCTTAGATTAAGGTTAATCGCTGTAATCCATTGATCTATCGTTGGCAGATATTTTGATATCCATTTTTGTAATATAATTTTTACGAGCCTTACACATAGCTCTCAACCACTTTTTCTTACTGCAGTAGTTGGGTAATGCAGCTTGGCCAGCAACCTGGGCCCACTTGGCCAGCAACCCGGCTCTAGTAACAAACAGATGACAAATTTGGTCAGGGGACACACTGGGCACCTTTGCTGCCTTTGTTCTATATGCTGGGTATCCAATGTGCCCCTGTGCCTTTCAGGAGGATTGGGCTACCCCCAGGCCCACCTGCTCCTCATCTATCTATTAGAATACATGTGGTTCCATTGTGGAGACCCTCCTAAATTTAGAAGGGTTAGGACTGCAGGTAGTACAGGGTGCCGCGAAGAGGCCTTGCAGCTTACGCATGCGTTTGCAAACGTGTGCTAACTAAACCCCTGTTTTCAACGCAGACTGTTGGACAGGTTAATTCAGTTGGTAAGCAGACTGGTTGGTGAGTTGAGCTGGGAATTTCCTCTGGTTTTGTCTTCCAGCAACCTGCTTCTAGCCTGTAATTGGTCTATGAAGGAGAAGGAGCGCACCAAGGAGTTTGCTCTTCCTGTCTATAAAGATGTTCGTAAGGCTCCATTCACAAAGTTACCACATCTTGATTTTTTCCCCCAAAAAAGTGACAGTTATTTTGAGCTGAGTCCAATACAATTTAAAGATTACAGTCATGTGGCTCCCAATCTTTGAATTGGGACTATACTATTAACTGAGGTCACTGACCAAAGCAATGGAGTCATGTTAGTCTCAGAGTGCTGCTCTTCCTTTACCTGCTGTGAGCACTGCTGTACAGAAAGTTAATAGCATGACCGATTCCGGTACTTATACTAGTTCTATGTTAAAAATAAATACTGTATTTATTGGCGTATAACACGCACTTTTTCACCCTGAAAATCGGGTGCAAATAGAATGTGCGTGTTATACGCCAATACTTCAATTTTAGCTGCCTTGGAGGGGACAGGGAGGGGACAGGGAGGGGCGCCGTCAGATTACATACAGTGAGAATCTCCTGTTTACTTGGCGGCCTCTGTAATAGGAAGTCCCGTCTCCTGGGCCGCCATTGGACCACTATTCTGTCTATCATAGAAGATTCTCACTGTATGTAATCTGTTGGCGTTCGTCCCACCACCCTCCCTGTCCCCTCTAGGCTGGCAGATGGGCATCGATCAGGCTGCACTGATGGCAATGGTGAGGCTGCTGCACTGATGGCAATGGTGAGGCTGCTGCACTGATGGCAATGGTGAGGCTGCTGCACTGATGGCTTTGGTGAAGCTGCTGCATTAATGGCAATGGTGAGGCTGCTGCATTAATGGCTATGGTGAGTGCTGCTCTTCCTTTACCTGCTGTGAGCACTGCTGTACAGAAAGTTAATAGCATGACCGATTCCTGTACTTATACTAGTTCTATGTTAAAAATAAATACTGTATTTATTGGCGTATAACACGCACTTTTTCACTCTGAAAATCGGGTGCTAATAGAATGTGCGTGTTATACGCCAATACTTCAATTTTAGCTGCCTCGGAGGGGACAGAGAGGGGGGCGGGACGAGCGCCATCAGATTACATACAGTGAGAATCTCCTGTTTACTTGGTGGCCTCTGTAATAGGAAGTCCCGTCTCCTGGGCCGCCATTGGACCACTATTCTGTCTATCATAGAAGATTCTCATTGTATGTAATCTGTTGGCGCTCGTCCCACCCCCCCTCCTTGTCCCCTCTAGGCTGCAGATGGGCATCGATCAGGCTGCACTGATGGCAATGGTGAGGCTGCTGCACTGATGGCAATGGTGAAGCTGCTGCATTAATGGCAATGGTGAGGCTGCTGCATTAATAGCTATGGTGAGTGCTGCTCTTCCTTTACCTGCTGTGAGCACTGCTGTACAGAAAGTTAATAGCATGACCGATTCCGGTACTTATACTAGTTCTATGTTAAAAATAAATACTATATTTATTGGCGTATAACATGCACTTTTTCACCCTGAAAATCGGGTGGAAATACCATGTGCGTGTTATATGCCAATACTTCAATTTTAGCTGCCTCGGAGGGTACAGGGAGGGGGGTGGGACGAGCGCCATCAGATTACATACAGTGAGAATCTCCTGTTTACTTGGCAGGCCTCTGTAATGGGAAGTCCCGTCTCCTGGGCCGCCATTGGACCACTATTCTGTCTATCATAGAAGATTCTCGCTGTATGTAATCTGTTGGCACTCGTCCCACCCCCCTCCCTGTCCCCTCTAGGCTGCAGATGGGCATCGATCAGGCTGCACTGATGGCAATGGTGAGGCTGCTGCACTGATGGCTATGGTGAGGCTGCTGCACTGATGGCTATGGTGAGGCTGCTGCACTGATGGCTATGGTGAGGCTGCTGCATTGATGGCTATGGTGAGGCTGCATTGATGGCACTTGTGAGGCTGCATTGATGGCACTTGTGAGGCTGCAGATGGGCATTGATCAGGCTGCATTGATGGCAATGGTTAGACTGCATATGGGCACTAACCCTTATTTTGGTTCAAAATTCCTTACTTAAAATTAAATTTTTTTTTCTGACACTTCCCACCTAAAATGAATGTGCGTGTTATACGCCGATAAATACGGTAAATAATTTCTTTATGAATACCTAACTGGATTAAATTGTATTTTGTATATCAGCTCTAACGAGGCAAAAGGTGTCAATTTATTCACAGTAAATGGGTGGATTTTTTTCTGCAGTATAACCAATACATTAGTGTGAATATGGAATGTACTGTATGAACGCTTCTAAATCAAATCCTAATGGTTGCAATATGTTAACAAGAAATGACCAAAGTATAATTATGGTTACAGGGAGTGATCTCAGTGATAATCTTGTGTACATATAATTCACAGATGAAGAAAAAAAGAACAGCAGTAAAGATTGTAGACATTATATAAAACCCGCAGCGGCTATAAAATCCAAAAGCTGGTCTAAGGAGAACCTCCGGTGAATGCAATATTGGAATTGCCATCGTTGACTTGTTGGGGCAGGCTTTGTGGGTGTCGCCCTGATCCTAACCTTCACTATATGTAAGGCCTGGTTCACCCCTATGCATTTTTTAGTGCCTTTTGAAATGCACTACAGTCCATTTAACATGGTTTCCTATGGGACATGTTCACATCTATGCTTTTTTCAGCTGCTGCTTTTTTTGGAAAGGGTCAGGGAATTTTTTTAATGCAATAGATCTCAATAGAGAAGCTGCAGAAAAGCATGTCGTGCTTTTTTGCCGCAGTTTTGCTGCGTTTTTGCCGCAAGAAATTGAGCAAAAAAAAGCATAAAAATGCAAAATGCATGAAAAAGTATCCAAAACAAGCATGTGCAAAAACAAAAGATTTTACCCCCTTCCTGACCAGAGCACTTTTTGCGATTTGGCACTGCATCGCTATAACTGACAATTGCGCGGTCGTGCGACGCTGTACCCAAACAAAATTGACGTCCTTTTTTTTTTCACAAACAGAGCTTTCTTTTGGTGGTATTTGATCATCTCTGCGGTTTTTATTTTTTGCGCTATAAACAAAAAAAGAGCGACAATTTTGAAAAAAACACAATATTTAATACTTTTTGCTAGAATAAATATCCCCATTTCTTTTTTAAAAAAGCTAATTTTTTTTCTCAGTTTAGGCCGATACGTATTCTTCTACATATTTTTGGTAAAAAAAAATCGCAATAAGCGTATATTGATTGGTTTGCGCAAAAGTTATAGCGTCTACAAAATTGGGGATAGATTTATAGCATTTTTATTATTATTATTTTTTTTTTACAAGTAATGGAGCCGATCTGCGATTTTTATCGTGACTGCGACATTATGGCAGACACATCGGACAATTTTGACACATTTTTGGGACCATTGGCATTAATACAGCGATCAGTGCTATAAAAATGCATTGATTACTGTAAAAATGTCACTGGCAGTGAAGGGGTTAACACTAGGGGGCGATCAAGGGGTTAATTGTGTTCCCTAGTGTGTGTTCTAACTGAAGGGGGGAGGGGACTGACTAGGGGAGATGACAGATCGCTGTTCATATTTTGTATGAACAGACGATCTGTTACTTCTCCCCTCAGAGAACCGGGATCTCCGTGTGTACACACAGAGATCCCGGTTCTCACCGTGTTACGAGCGATCGCAGTAGACGGACGGTCATCAGGACCGCCAGGCACTCGCGCCGGCTCCTAGGGCGAGCAGCAGAAGCGTGCGTTCCGCCGCCTTAGGAACCGATGTAGCGTAACGGCGATTCGCCTGCCTGTGCCACTCTGCCGCAGTACAACTGTGGCGGCTGGTCGGCAAGCAGTTAAAGTGATTGTAAACAAAAAAACATGTTATACTTACCTGGTCTATGCTATTGGTTTTGCACAGAGCAGCCCAGATCCTCCTCTTCTTGGATCCCTCTTCTGCACTCCTGGCCCCTCCCTCCTGTTGAGTGGCCCCACAAGAAGCAGCTTGCTATGGGGGCACATGAGCCGAGTCACAGCTCCCTGTATCCATTCAGACACGGAGCCGCGACCCGGCCCCGCCCCTCTCTCTCCTGATTGGCTAAACGATTTTAAATGACAGCAGTGGGAGCCAATCGCGCTGTGCTGCTGTCTCAGCCAACGAAGAAGGGGGTCCGGGGAAGCTTAGACACTCCTGCAACATTGCTGGATAAAGAGGGGCTCAGGTAAGTATTAGGGGGGCTGAGGGGGCTGCTGCACACAGAAGTTTTTTTTTTTTATCTTAATGCATAGAATGCAATAAGATAAAAAACCTTCTGCCTGTACAATCCCTGACAAACATATAGGCTTTGGCTTGTATATATAGAGCAGTATATTGGGCAAACTTTTACTAAACATTTGCAAAGGTTTTTAGCAAGCTTTGAGCAGCTGTGTTGAAGCTTTTAAAGCAATTTCTGCTCCAATTTAAAGATGTTTTATAGATCTCAATAGGATTTTTGGCTCTCAGTTAAACCAAAATGTTAACAGGCTTCAGCAGAATTTCTTCAAGTTTTAAGTAGTGCTAACGCTTTTTGAAACCTGGCTCAAGCCTGCTAGAAACTTGTTTAAAGTGACAGCCTATGTTCACCTACACCTCCAGTTTATGGATGAAGGGTGCATTTAAGGGGCCCGTTAACATCTGGCATTTTGGGATCCTGGGCAAAAACGATGCAGTACTACCCGCGATCCCAAATCGCATTGCAATAGTGGAAAACGCACCATGCGTATTTGGATGCCAGTCATTTTTAACGGCACCTAAACTCGGTGCGGTTTTGCTGCTATTGTCACTCGGCAATCGCAACAAACCGCATTAAACGAACAGACCGGCTGGCTGAAAGCTTTGCAAATTCTTTGGTAAAGCTTGCTGTATGTACTGCTCTCTCTCATGTACAAGGCCTCAGACTAGATTGCATTATTGCTTAATGCATTTTCCATTAAAATCAATGGAAATGAATACATGCGTCAATGCACATCATAAAACTTGTTGATGCGCATTATGAAATTGAATACAAATTGCATTGCAATGCATTTTGATGTATTGATTTCAATGGAACATACATCAGAGAAATGCATAGGTGTGAGTCCAGCATGATTCATTGACCTGGAGCAAGTATTCAGGAAAGGTCTTCAGAGCAGGCTAACAGATTTGGTTCCTCTTCCCTAGTCCACCTTCCCCATGATTTCCTCTACTCATATTTTAATAGTAAAACTAACAGAGATCTGATTTCATCCCAAGAAAAGTTCAATTTCCTTATTACAGCTTTTGTATCCTTATGCCCCGTACACATGATCAGATTTTCCGACAACAAAATCCATGGATTTTTTCTGACGGATGTTGGTTCAAACTTGTCTTGCATACACACGGTCACACAAAGTTGTCGGAAAATCCGATCATTCTGAACGCGGTGACGTAAAACACGTACGTCGGGACTATAAACGGGGCAGTGGCCAATAGCTTTCATCTCTTTATTTATTCTGAGCATGTGTGGCACTTTGTCCGTCGGATTTGTGTACACACGATCGGAATTTCCGACAACGGATTTTGTTGTCGGAAAATTTTATAGCCTGCTCTCAAACTTTGTGTGTCGGAAAATCCGATGAAAAATGTGTGATGGAGCCCACACACGGTCCGAATTTCCGATAACAAGGTCCTATCACACATTTTGCGTCGGAGAATCCGACCGTGTGTACGGGGCATAAGAGATTGTAGGGGTTATTTACTAAAACTGGA
This sequence comes from Lithobates clamitans, assembly GCA_037952925.1. Taxonomy (NCBI): domain Eukaryota; kingdom Metazoa; phylum Chordata; class Amphibia; order Anura; family Ranidae; genus Lithobates; species Lithobates clamitans. Next base: position 573,996 of record JBBGZY010000494.1, on the reverse strand, counting down.
GAGTGCAAAATCTGGTGCAGCTCTGCACAGTAACCAATCAGCTTCCAGGTTTTATTATTATTATTATTATTATTATTATACGAGATTTATATAGCGCCAACAGTTTACTCAGCGCTTTACAATGTATAAGGGGGACAACACAATTACAGTACAATACAAAAGGTACAGGAGGGCCCTGCTCGTAGAGCTTACATTCTAAAAGGGAGGGGGTGGTGGTACAAAAGGTAATAGCTGCAAAGAATGATTTGATGGGGGTGGCTCAGGGACAGTTATGTGGGTGTGGGATAGGCTTCCCTGAATAAATGAGTTTTCAAGGATCTCCTAAAGGTGGACAGGGTAGGGGCTGATCGGACATACTGGGGCAGGGATTTCCAGAGGATGGGAGAGGCTCTGGAGAAGTCCTGAAGGCGAGCATGGGAGGAGGTAACAAGGGAGCTAGAGAGCAGGAGGTCCTGGGAGGAGCGGAGGGGGCGATTTGGGTGATATCTGCAGATGAGGTTGGTGATGTAGATGGGGGCGATGTTGTGAATGGCCTTGTATGTTATGGTTAGCATTTTGAATTTTACACGGTGGGGTAGGGGAAGCCAGTGAAGGGATTGGCAGAGAGGAGCAGCAGTCACGGATCGATTAGTGAGGTGTATTAGTCTAGCAGCAGCATTCATAATAGACTGAAGGGGGGATAGCCTGCTTAAGGGTAGGCCATTAAGGAGAGAGTTGCAATAGTCGAGGCGGGAAATAATCAAAGAGTGAATAAGTTGTTTTGTAGTGTCATTAGTCAGAAAGGGTCGAATTTTGGAGATGTTGCGGAGGTTAAGGCGGCAGGATTTAGCCAGTGATTGGATATGGGGGCTGAAGGAGAGGTCAGAGTCAAGGATTACACCCAGGACTCTGGCATGTGTGGAGGGACCAATGGTTGTGTTGTTGATATTAATGGTGAAGTCACAGGAGGGGGACCGTGAAGGAGGAAATATAACAAGCTCAGTTTTAGAAAGATTAAGTTTGAGGAAGTGGTGTGACATCCATACCGATATGTCATTCAGCAAGTTTGAGATCCGTGAGGAGATAGTGGGGGTGAGTTGGGGAGTGGAGAGATAGATCTGTGTGTCATCGGCATAGAGATGGTATTGGAAGCCATGGGAGGTGATCAACTGGCCCAGGGAAGAGGTATAGAGTGAGAAAAGGAGAGGCCCAAGGACAGAGCCTTGGGGTACCCCAACAGAAAGAGGAAGGGGAGCGGAGGAGGTGGAGTTGTAAGTGACGCTGAAAGTGCGCTGAGATAGGTAGGAGGAGAACCAGGATAATGCAGAATCACGGAGGCCAAGGGAGTGTAATTTGCTGAGGAGCAGCAGGTGGTCAACTGTGTCAAAGGCAGCAGAGAGGTCTAAAAGTATGAGTATGGAGTAGTGGCCATTGGTTTTGGCAGTTATTAGGTCATTGGTGATTTTTAGTAGGGCAGTTTCAGTCGAATGTTGTAGGCGGAAGCCAGACTGTAGGGGGTCGAGAAGGTTGTTGTCCGTGAGGTAGCGACTCATTTGGTCATGAACAAGGCGTTCGATGAGCTTGGAGGCAAACGGGAGAAGGGAGATAGGTCTTAAGTTATTCAAACAGGTGGGGTCTAGTGAGGGTTTTTTGAGTATGGGGGTAACCAGTGCATGTTTGTCAAAGCTTAACCACTTCAGCCCCAGAAGAATTTACCCCCTTCCTGATCAGAGCACTTTTTGCGATACGGCACTGTGTGGCTTTAACTGACAATTGCGCGGTCATGCGATGTTGATCACCTCTGCGTTTTTTATTTTTTGCGCTATAAACAAAAAAAGAGTGACAATTTTGAAAACAAAGCAATATTTTTTACTTTTTGCTATAATAAATATCCCCAAAATATATATAAAAAAACTAATTTCTTTCTCAGTTTATTATTTATTTATGTATTCTTCTACATATTTTTGTTAAAAAAAAATTGCAATAAGCATATATTGATTGGTTTGCGCAAAAGTTATAGCGTCTACAAAATAGGGGATAGATTTATGCCATTTTTATTATTATTATTTTTTTTTTATTAGTAATGGCGGCGATCTGTGATTTTTATCGTGACTGCGACATTAGGGCGGACACTTTTGACACTATTTTGGGACCATTGTCATTTATACAGCGATCAGTACTATAAAAATGAATTGATTACTGTATAAATGACACTGGCAGGGAAGGGGGGTTAAACACTAGGGGGCAATCAAGGGGTTAAGTGTGTCCTAGGGAGTGATTCTAACTGTGGGGGGGGGGGTGAGCTACCACTGACATGATAGCGATCACTGCTCCCGATGACAGGGAGCAGAAGATCTCTGTCATGTCACCAGGCAGAACGGAGAATTGCCTTGTTTACATCTCCCCGTTCTGTCGCTCCGTGACACAACCACGGGACACCGGCCGACATCGGGACCCGCAGGCACGGTCACAGAGTACGCCCACAATGCCGCGTCTTAAAGGGGACTACCTGAGCGCCCATTTGCGCAGCTGTGCCATTGTGCCGACGTATATCGTCGTGCACTGGTCGGCAAGCGGTTAATTGAACAAGCTGACATTAGAAGCTGATTGGCTACCATGCACAGCTGCACCAGATTTTGAGTGCACCAGTCTCAGTAAATCTCCCCCTGTATGTTTCCCACCCTTCTCTATCATGCGCCATTTTTCTAATTGACTACATTCTTTCATAATCGGTGTTCCTCCCTAATAGACTGTGTGCTCTTCACCCTTTGTACTGCTTGTTCATATCCTGTTGGATTGTATAGGAACATATGCCTCCAGCACCCCCCAAATCTGTAATCAATAGTCCAAACATTTTATAAGCAATCACATCACAATATATAAGTGCAACGTTCAGAGGCTACGCAGGACTTCTTCGCTAGGCATGTGATGATCATGGCAGGTGCCAAAACATAAACCTCCTCTAAAGCCTAGAACACATGAGCTGAATGTCAGGCGGCACCAGCTGGTTCAATAGAAACCGGCCGACATTCGCCCCGTGTGTACTGCAGCCGGTCTGACAGAAAGGGGCATGTCAAAGGGTCATGACCAAAAAAGCTCTGCCGATTGGCTCCAGATCAGCCAATGGCTGAGAGTGCTGACTGGAGTGTTCTGTCATAACACAACAGAACAGCAGGGGAGATCAATGTATTTACATCAGATAGTACAGTTGCTTTGACCTGAGCTGTCGCTGGGTTGAATGAAAAAAAACCTAGTAGTGTGTATGAGACTTTACTTCTGGCCTTGTCCAGGAAAGTGTGCAGTGGCAATATACTGGCTTACATGCTTATGGATTGTATCCCTTATGCTCTAATACAGGGGTCTCCAAACTGTGGGAGGCATCCAGTGGGAGTAAAAAATAGGGGTGCAACGGATCAAAAAACTCACGGTTCGGATCGTTCCTCGGATCAGGAGTCACGGTTCGGATCATTTTCAGGTCAACAAAAAAAAATCTCCCCCACTGTAATATCCACAATCTCCCTATTGGCAGGGTGTGGCAGAGTATTGGCAGAGTATTGCAGGGTATTGGCAGGGTATTGGCGGGTATATTGGCAGAGTATTGGCAGAGTATTGGCAGGGTATGGAAGAGTATTGGCAGGGTATGGAAGAGTATTGTCAGGGCATTGCAGAGTATTGTTAGGGCATTGCAGAGTATTGTCAGGGCATTGCAGAGTATTGGCAGGGCATTGCAGCAGGGCATTGCAGAGTATTGGCAGGGCATTGCAGAGTGTTGGCAGGGTATTGCAGCAGAGCATTGCAGAATATTGGCAGGGCATTGCAGAGTATTGGCACTGCTGCCATCCAATCTCTCCCCTACACTGTACAGATCAGTACACAGAAGGGATAGAGGAACCGGCGTCATGACATGACGCTGGTTTGTTACAAGTGATCACTCCGTCATTTGACGGAGCGATCACGTGCTAAACGGACGCCGGGTGTACCAAGATGGCCGCCGCTCCGGAGCTAGGCCGAAGCCGCGGCCTTTCCTATGGCCGAGGCCACAGAGCGCTCCGCGGATCGCGTGTGTCCCGTACGGATCAACCTCCGCGGATCGGATCACGGATCGATGACGATCCGTTGCACCCCTAGTAAAAAATGCCCTATGTTTGGTGACAATACATAAAAGAGAAATGGTCTGGTGCTACCCGTGATGCACCTCCATCCCTAAATTGTATACAAAACAAGATTTTTGCCCATGGGACTTTGAATGAGGTGAGCACGTAAGGCCAATTATTATAAATGTAAAAAGTTGACATAGTATCACAGTTTATTGAAGATGTAAAACCATCATCATATATTAAATACATAAACTTAAACACCAACCGACTTGAGAACCGCATGATAAAAAAATATTGGAAATCATTCACATATGTTGCATTGATTGATATAAAACAATATACAATCATCTAAAACTTGACGCGTTTCACCAGCCACTGCTCGCTTCTTCAGAAGTAGGTGTATATGCATTGTATCTATAAAAATCGAAATTAAGACTATATATCAGGATGGTAAATATCTTTGCGTGAATGTTGTATATTTAGGGGCCTTGGTAAAGAGGTCCCATACTTACAAGCCGGCAAGGCCAAAGTCCTAAAAAGAGTGATCTTCCCAGGAGGCGGCAGCGAGATGTGTCTGACCGGGGAGCTGAAGGACTGAAGCCAGCCAAAACCAACCAGGGGACAAGTGAAGGTGAGCATGATATGGGAGACCAAATTGTATCCAGAATGGACCTCAATGTCCATCATGAATGTGACTACAACATAAATGTATATATGTCTGAGTAATCTGATAATTATAAAATCTTTCTTGGTGACAATGGGAGGAATAGTGCCCCATCGATGATGCCAGTAAAAGGAATAGTTCTCCATTGTTGGAGGAATAGTGCCCCATTGTTGGTGTCAATGGAAGGAATTGTGCCCCCTCTTTTGATGGTGTCAGTGGTAGGAATTGTGCCCTATCGTTGGTGTCAGTGGAAGGAATTGTGCTCCCCTTTTGATGATGTCAGTGGAAGGAATTATGCCCTTTAGATGGTGTCAGTAGGAGGAATAGTGCCCCATTGTTGGTGTCAGCGACAGGAATTATGCCCCAATGTTAGTGTCATTGAATGAAATAGTGCCACGAAGGCCAGATAAAGGCAAGCAAAGGGCCACATCCCCGGGCTGCAGTTTGGAGACCGCTGCTCTGATAGATTTTAGGCTCTCCTGCCTTCCTTATCACTCCTTTATTAACTAATAAACTAAGTATAAACCAATCTTTGTACATTAATAGACTGCAAACTATTACACTTATTGTATTGTTCCCTTAAAAGTTGATGAATTATATGATTTTCCACCTACTGTGTCTCTCCCTAATGGTGTAGAGTGGACCTGAACTCAGAAAAGGGACAACTAATTGATTATGAAAATAGTTGTCAACTTTATTCATAATCGATTAATCGGCCAGCCAATTAGTTGGCCTGCATGCAGAATGCATTATTTGTTTACATATCAGGAAATACAGTGCAGCACACATACAGTTCAGTACACCGTCCATACATGTCAGTAAGTGCCGAGAACTTGTGAATATGAATGTGTGAGGAGCAATGCCTCATGGGACATGTAGTCCTTGGCAGGAAGTGAGTGGTTCTAAAGGCAGGAGTTTTTCTTTACTTTGCTATGGGGCACTCCATACTGTGAAAGGAAAACGAATGCTCCTGCGCTTAAGAAATAACTATGCGGCTGATTCAAATCATGAGTCTTCGAGCCACCACATCAGCTGTGCTGCCACTTTCCACAGGTCAGGGAAAACCCAAAAAGAAACTCTAGAGGGCGCGCCAGCCTAACCTTTGCGACACTTTAATATTGCAAGAAGTTAAAAACATACTCACAAACGAGTGATAAAATCAAGCGAATTGTATAAATCCACCATTAGTTCCATCCAGCAACATTCGCTGGCCAGTAATGCCCCGTACACACGGTCAGATTTTGTTCGGACATTCCGACAACAAAATCCTAGGATTTTTTCCAACGGATGTTGGCTCAAACTTGTCTTGCATACACACGGTCACACAAAGTTGTCGGAAAATCCGATCGTTCTAAACGCGGTGACGTAAAACACGTACTTTGGGACTATAAACGGGGCAGTGGCCAATAGCTTTCATCTCTTTATTTACTCTGAGCATGCGTGGCACTTCGTCCGTCGGATTTCTGTACACACGATCGGAATTTCCGACAACGGATTTTGTTGTCGGAAAATTTTATATCCTGCTCCCAAACTTTGTGTGTCGGAAAATCCGATGGAAAATGTCCGATGGAGCCCACACACGGTCGGAATTTCCGACAACACGCTCCGATCGGACATTTTCCATCGGAAAATCCGACCGTGTGTACGGGGCATTACAGTTGTGGAATGTGGAGTCCAAAGAAAGTTGATGCGTTTTGAGGGGTGTCCCCTCTTCTTCAGAGCTCAGAGATATTTTTTTTTTGAAGGGAGACATGGTTTTCTAGTAGTATGCATACTAGCACATTATGAAATACTTACCTTAGATCGAAGCCCTCCCAGCAGCGCCCGCACACCGCTGAGAGGGCATACATGTTCCTCTGGTCTTCCTTCCAGGTTCACAGGCTCCAGCACGTTTAGGAGATTTTCATTTTACCTATAGGTAAGCCTTATTAGAGCCTTACCTGTAGGTAAAATTAACAAAGCGAGGTTTACAACCGCGTTAATAAAATTACAACTGAATCCAAGCTTGCTTTCACAGCTTTTATTCTTTTTATTTTGTACCTGCAATATTATGCAATGTTAGTCCACACCAGAGCAGACGATGTAGACTGATAGTATGCGCTCCTTGCTAGCTGCCTCAGCTTACTTGCTAGGAGGCAAAACAATTCTGATGCAAGAGTGCCAAGGAGTAATATTAGAAGCACACACTTGTGGTGTTTTGCAGTAAAGAGATCCTGTTGTTGAGTGCAGTAAAACCCTAACAACCAATCAGAATTTGTCTTGGATTGGTTTTATTATAGCAGAGTGAATTTTCATTGATTGCTGTACACAGCGCATAAGACTAATTGCATAAAGCTGTTACTGTTAAAGTCCAACCCCGGGCACAATAAGCTTACTTGTTTTAAATTAGGTGATAACTATGGGGTGCCTTTACTAAAAGCATATAGACTGAATTCCGCAAGGGCATTTGCTCCAGAGCTTAGGAAATGAGGTGAAGCTTCAGTTTGCAAAGAATACCCAATCACGTGCAAGGAAAAAAAAAAAAAAACACCAATTTGCTTGCATGTGATTGGATGATGGAAGTCAGCAGAGCTCCCCCTCATTTACTAACAGACAAAAAATAAACTCAGCGCTCATTTGAGGAGAGACCCTGGAGGTGTACACAGATCAAATAAATGTGATTAACCACTTGCCTACTGGGCACTTAAACCCCCCTCCTGCCCAGACCAATTTTTCAGCTTTCAGCGCTCTCACACTTTGAATGACAATTACTCAGTCATGTAATACTGTACCCAAATTAATTTTTTGTCCTTGGTTTCATACATATAGAGCTTTCTTTTGGTGGTATTTGATCACCTCTGGGTTTTTCATTTTTTGCGCTATAAATGAAAAAAGACCGAAAATTTTGAAAAAAAAACGCATTTTTCTTCGTTTCTCTGATAAAATTTTGCAAATTATTAATTTTTCTTCATACATTTTGGCCACAATTTATACTGCTACATATCTTTGGTAAAAATATCCTAAATTAGTGGATATTATTTGGTCTTTGTGAAAGTTAGAGAGTCTACAAACTATGGTGCAAATCATAAAAAATTGATCACACCTGATGTACTGAGGCCTAGCTCATTTCTTGCGACCCGAACAAGTCAGGAAAGTACAAATACCCCCCAAATGACCCCTTTTTTGAAAGTAGACATTCCAAAGTATTTAATAAGATGCAGGGTGAGGTTTTTGATGTTGTCATTCTTTTCCCACAATGCAAAATGAAGATCCCCCCCCCCCCCCACACACACACAAAATTGTCATTGTATTAGGTTATTTCTCTCACATGGCATGTATATACCACAAATAACACCCCAAAATACATTCTGCTACTCCTCCTGAGTATTACGATACCACGTGTGTGGGACTTTTTCACAGCCTGGCCACATAGAGAGGCCCAACATGCAGGGAGCACCATCAGGTGTTCTAGGAGCATAAATTACACATGTAACTTGTTGACTACCTATTACACTTTTGAAGGCCCTGGAGCACCAGGACAATGACACGTGACACTGATGTGGCACTGATGACAGATAGCACTGAAACGTGGCACTGATGACACGTTACACTGATGTGGCACTGATGACAGATGGCACTGATACGTGACACTGATGTGGCACTGATGACAGATGGCACTATGTGGCACTGATGACAGATGGCACTAATACATGGCACTGATGACAAATGGCACTAATACGTGGCACTGACAGATGGCACTAATATGTGGCACTGATGACACGTGACACTGATGACAGATGGCACTAATATGTGGCACTGATGACACGTGGCACTGATGACACGTGGCACTGATGACAGATGGCACTGATGACAGATGGCACTAATATGTGGCACTGACACCTGGCACTGATGACAGATGGCACTAATATGTGGCACTGATGACACATGGCACTAATACGTGGCACTGATGACAGATGGCACTAATACGTGGCACTGATGACACGTAACACTGATGACAGATGGCACTGATACGTGGCACTGATGACACGTGACACTGATGACAGATGCCACTGATACGTGACACTGATGACATGTGACACTGATAACAGATGGCACAGGACACTGACAGGTGGCACTGATGACAGATGGCACTAATATGTGGCACTGATGACAGATGGCACTAATATGTGGCACTGATGACAGATGGCACTTATATGTGGCAGTGGGGACAGATGACAGTGGGGACAGTTGATAGTGGGAACAGATGGCACTGACGTCACTTTTTTTTTTTCACTCACCGCTGCAGCGGTTAGCTCTCCCTCCTCACACGCTGTCTCTGTGTGAGGAGGGAAAGCCGGCGATGAGAGATGATCTCATATGTTTACATATGAGATCATCTCCCATTGGCACCGCCGATCGCGCTGAAAACGGCCGCTATGATTGGCCTTTTTCAGCGATCTGTGACTGGCTGTGTCCAAGGGACACGGCCAGCACAGAAATCCCTCAATGCGCACCCACGGGAGCGTGCATCGCGGAAGTAAACAGGAGGATGTCCAGGGACGGCCTCCTGGCAGTTGGCGTCCGCGCTGCAGTCGTCTTTCGGCTATAGCGTGGGCACGAAGTGGTTAAAAGAGTCTCTCAATAGGAGGGACAAAGTCCATAGCAACAGTCTCTAAGATGAAGAGGTAGAGGAATCCATGTACCAGCACTAAGGGCAGCCAGTGTGTAGAGATAGAAGCAGTCTCTGCAATGCAACAAAGGAAAAGAAACAGCGCCTCTAAGTGCAGTATTGGTAAACCATTTAATGATAAGTCAAAAGTGAAACTACTCACAAAAGGAGAATAAACACAAGCATGATAGTAATCCTGCAGCAAAATCCAGGGGTAGTTTTCCCCTAAACGTCCGTGTCTCTGAAGTGCAGCAGACAGCTCGTGCAGGTGGATTCCAGCATTCGCAGCCTATGAGCACAACAGAGAAAACACAGGGGCGATCACACTCTGATCATCCTTTGTCCCTGCTGTTCTCATAGGTACAGCTCCCATTATACTTCCAAGTCCGCTTAGCTGTAAATTCTGTAGGTCTCATAGACTTGAATGCTCCGGTCGTATTTCCACCTCACTCTCCTACTGGCCATTCCCAAAACGAGGCCAGGGGGTGTGTGTTTTGTGAATGGAACAAAGAGGGAGGCAGAGATGTACCTTTAGGGGGGGGTCTAAAGCTTACAGTAAAGGCAGCCAGGAAGTACAGTAGGAGCCGTACTTCCAACTTTATGTAAACAAGAACATTTGTGGGATGGAAAAGGAAGTTCACATGAACAAGAGTGTTCAGCTTCAACAAGTTTATTGTGCCCAAAATTGGGCTTTAAAAGTTCTTATCCACTTGATGTCACTTTCAGAGAGCAGCCTATGATGATCCTTTTGGAAGTTCCCATTACAGGCCCACAAATCAGTTTAGTTCAGTTTGGAGAGTGGGAGAGCTGGCCTATTCAGTGCATAGACAGGGGTGCCAGTTGGATCCTTGGCCGGGCTCCAGACATTTGTCACTGATTCTGGGAGTAGATTGTATGGTCAAGCTTTGACTTTGGAACTGAAGGTTAATATTTCCATATTGAGTGTCTTGGGTTCAATGGGGCACTGTGTGCTTCCTCCTTTCAGGCCTTGGTATTTTAGCCAATATAGGTTCCGTTTTTCAGAGATGAAAAGCAGACAAATACATAAAGACTTTTTATGGTGGTGGTACTTAACAAAGAATTACCTCCCGAGTCCTGACTAAGTGTAAATTTCATGTTTGCTACTGATCCCTCTAATTGGGAATGATTTGAGGACCCCTTCCCACTGTTTAAGGGCTAAGGCTTGGTTCACACCTATGCATTTTTAGCGCATTTTCAGTTATGCAGAAACACACTACAGTCCTTTTAACATGGTTTCGTATGGATGTAGTTCACATCTTTGCATTTTATGGAAAGGGTCAGGGTTTTTTTTTTCTGGTTTTTGGTTCCAAAGACTTCAATGGTTTTAAACATGTGTATTGGAAAACGCAAAATGCACCTGCAATATGCATGAAAAAGACAAAAGAGCAGCGCCAATCTGAGTGTAGTAGTTATAAAAGCACACTTTATTCACAAATAGTTGCACTCACTAGATTGCAGTTTGTGGGCACATCATTAGGTAGCAACCAAAGATGTCACAGGAGTCCAGGAAACCGTTCATTTCATTCATTTTTCATTTATTTTTCTTGTTTTCTCTTCTCATCATTATTATTGCTCTTATTTTTTCTTCATCATATTATTATAACCCTTTCCTCACATTATTCTATTTTATTTTCAGATGATTTCATTCTTAAGAAAATTGATTGGTTAATTGGTTCACCAGGTGACTGATTAATTGATTACTTAAATAATAATTTTTCTTCCATACCTCCATGTATCATTGTCCATCTGCTTCTTTAAATTTTAATTTTTAATGTTAATTTCTTTTAATGTCAATAGCTTGTTTTTTTCTATATTTTAGTTTTTATATAGACTTTCCAACACATGCTCTTCTAAGCCAGCCACTATCTAGAGACATCCTCTCTTATCTGTTCCGCCCCGTCCCTCGACACCTTTTGTTGTGGTTATTGCAGCCGACGGGCTTAGTGATGCCACTGGCACACCCCACTTTGTCAGCCCTATATAGCCACACTAAAGATGGCCATTGGTACTGCCTGAGGAAGGAGCATGCATGCTCCAAATGCATGCATCACCTTGTAACCACCCATTAGCAACCACCTGCCATAGTGACGTCCGGCTAATGATCTCCCTCTGCGTCCTCCACATCAAGCCTGGGACACCGGAAGCCACTGGCACCGCCAAGCTCGACAGGACCGCGCTGCACCAAACCACCCTGGACTCCTGTGAAATCTTTGGTCGCTACCTAATGATGTGCCCACAAACAACTGCAATCTAGTGAGTGCAACTATTTGTGAATAAAGTGTGCTTTTATAACTGCTACACTCAGATTGGCGCTGCTCTTTTGTCTTTTATGTTCCTACTACCAGAGTAACTTCTGCTCCTCAGCTAGCTGCCTTTCCAGTGCGGATTTCCAGATTTTCACTATTCCTGAGGTTAAAACCCAAGAAAAATGGACTTTTACTTTGGACTATTCACATTTATCAACCATTTTGTCATTTTCTCATGATTTTAATATTCTAATAATTTAATTGGTAAACATCATTCCTTTACCATTTCTCTCACTTCCCACCCATGCAATATATTTATCATTGTGTATGGTTAGAAGGTTGACCTGCTTTTATCATCATCCCTGCTTGTGTCTGGGAGTGCCTTGATGCGACAAACATTGTTGTCTTACCTGCAATATGCAACCTGCACAAATGTGAATCAGGCCTAAATTACATTTTGTAATTGCATTCCTTATGGGATTAACATGTTATTGACAAATGCCTCATTTGCAACCCATTAAAATCAGTGTTTTGCTAATGAGACGATTTTCAACAAACTGATAATCTCTTGCTAATAAGCAAAGACAAATATCTTGTATGGGTTATATTTAAATTCTGTCTTGAGCCGTGCTTTGCCTACGTAGACACTTATAGCTAAAATCTCTCTGAGATACAAAAGACTTAAAGAGGAGTTCCACCCAGGGGGGCCGTCAAAAAAAAAAAAAAATTAAAAGTCAGCAGCTACAAATACTGCAGCTGCTGACTTTTAATTGGACACTTACCTGTCCCTGGGTCCAGCGATGCGGGGGATCAAAGCCCCGCTCGTCCCCCCCCTCCGCTTGTCGGCGCCGGCATTTCAACTGTGGGCGCCGGGCTGTGGCTTCACAGCCTGGAACCCACTGCGCATGCGCGAGCGGCGCCGCGCGCCGTGATTGGCCGCTCAATCACCTGGGACCTGTAATGGGTCCCAGATGATTGACAGCAGGGAAGGAGCAGAGCGGAGCCCTTCCTGTGCTGAGGGGGAAGTGATGTCACCAGCCCAGGCAAAGGAACAGGCAGACTACGAGGGACCACCTAGCAACAGGCATTTGGAGGTAAGTGAAAAAAAAAAAATATCCAAATGTTTTTTTGTTTTTGTTTTTTAGAATTTTTCCAGGTATTTTTGTTTTTTGGGTGGAACCCCACTTTATTAATACAATTGTATCCAAGTTTGTTGAGCAGCATAAACTGTAGCACTTTGCTGTACTCTATATTCACCCTTGATATGCCTTCATTGTACCTGTTTTCTCTCTTATTTAGATGTATTAAACATGTTAAACTGAAAAAAAAAAAATCATTGTAGCACATGCAGTTTTTGGTAGTTTTTGGCTTTGTGGTTGATTTACTAAAGGCAAATACTGTGGAACTTCGGATTGCGAGTAACACGGTTAACGAGCATTTCGCAATACGAGCACTGCATTTTTAAAAATCGTAACTCGGTTTGCGAGTGTTGTGTCGCAAAACGAGCAGGATTCAGGCCAAAGAGGTGTGCAGTACCGCTTTTGGCCTGAGGTGGGGGTGCGCCGGAGCCAAGCAGAGCCGAACGTCACGTTCGGAAATGCATGAAAAGGCCCGAGTACAGCACGGCTGACCTTGGCAAATCTCGGGTAGAAAGTCTTTCCGAGGTTCGTCGAGGTCAGCCGAAGTTTCCTCGGGCCTTTTCGGCCGTTTCCGAGCCTTTCCGCCGCCCCCCCCGCCTCTGGCCGCATGCGGTATTGCATCCCATTGAAGTCAATGCGGAACGAATTATTTTCGTTTCCATTGACTTCAATGGGAAAACTCGCTTTGAGTACTTTGGATTACGAGCATACTCCTGGAACGGATTATGCTCGTAATCCGAGGTTCCACTGTAGGCTGTTCACTTGCAAGAGAATTTTTCCTTAGCTTAGTGAATGAGGCGAAGCTCATCTAACTTCTACAATCCAATCATGTACAAGCAAAAATACAGTTTTTCTTATTTTCTTTGCACTTGATTAGTTATTCTTTGCAAAGGGCATTTTTTTCACCACTTATCTCAACAAACTTCGACTGAAAAATCGAAAGAGCTGAAACCGAAATAAAGTCAGCCAATTAATGATTTCAGCCAATCAGCTGCAGGTAATGTTTGAGTGTTCTGACAGCCACAGGCACCAGCTCTTAGAATATTAAATAGAAGAAAAAAAGGTTTTGGGACTTTAAATGAAGCAGGAGCCAAAGGGATAACGGCCTCCATCCCTATCATTAGTTAAAAATAAGAGCAAATGTCGGGACTTTATTTGAAGCACACAGCAGCAATAAAAGAAGTCAAGTAACTAGGAAAAAATGTTTATATTGAATAATCCTATGTAAAACATTTTGGACATACAGCCTCTAAAAAACATTTTGGACATACAGCCTCTGGAAACATTTGATCATTTTCAACACAAGTTACATAGTAACCCGCAATCACAGTAGACACAACATGTAATGAAAGTTAAACAGGCACTGAAAAAGGGAATTGACATGGTTAATATGATAATTGATTAAAAACAAAAATTGAACCATAAGGAATACAGGTTGATCCATGGTAAGATGATAGTGGGAGTAGAGGGCTCAACGCGTTTCGCTGCCTTGTAGCCGCTCATCAGGAGCATAAACCATGGGAAATATCTAGAAATAAAAAGTATAATTTCTAGATAGTCTCAAAAAATGAATAAGAAATGAGGGAGAAGACAAAACAAACAAAAAGAAAACAAGGAGAGTTTTAAATAGAAGAATATGTGGGGACCATTGTACAAGGTTGTTTGTCCAACTTACATCTGCATCTGCGCAGCGGCAATGCGGCATTACGAGTCGCCCATACACCGCAGGGTCCCATCTCCGGGGGGCCATGGAGGCTGGAAGGGTGGAAACAACCAGCACAGACAGATCCTAGGCCGTGAGTATGAATGAAAACCTGTTAGAATACAGTAGTGGCAGTGGGAGATATATCCATCCACACTGTGTAGCCTAGAAGGGGAAATCTATGGATTTCTCTTGTTCAACGCACTGGACTGGACTAGATAAATCTTTATGGGTGTGGCCAGTTTGAACACGGCCATACACGTTTCGAATCGACCGAGATTTGAACCGTTAATGGGCAGGACAAAGTAATTACCACTCCAGGTGGTATCACTTGCGTTCACACTGTCCTAGTGTGTAGGAGATGAAGGGTGCCGGCTAGGCAAAGGCAATGGCAAAAAATAGGAAAAGGAGGGCCGCACTCCAATATAATGCCTTTATTCAATTAATTGGCAGGCTGAATGTACTAAGTCGACCGATTGATCAACTTGGATACAACCAGCCTGCAGAATTCACTCCCGAATACCGCAAGCGGCTGCTATAGCTTCTAGCGATAATCAATGTCTTCTCTGTCTGTCTCGGCTTCTCCTGCTCCCCCGCTGGGAGAAGGCAATTGCTGATTCCCCTGTCAGCACTGTCTGTGTTGATGGGGGAATCGTGCAAATTTCTTTCCTGCAACCCTTGGTTGCAGGAAAGAAATTTGCACCGTGTATGGCCGGCCTTGGACCTCCCTCAGATTATTTCTCCCCAACCAAGACAGATAACTATTACCCTACCACTATGCAATACATTAGAAATACCTCATATTGAATGCATAGTTAAAGTGTTACTAAACCCAGGACCCTGCATTCACTATATCTGGTCTCCCACAGTACACAGAACATGGAAATGCAATAATTTTTGTAAATATAAACTGCTAAATACCTTTTTGCATCAGAAGTATATAGCAGTCTTATCACGTCTATGAGTGTCTGGTAAAGCTTGTGGGAGGAGTTTTCATTCTCCTCTGACTGTCCTATGAGGCTGCAGGACCCCTGACCCTTTGTCTGGACAGCACTGATTGGCCTTGTGCTGATCACATGCACCCTCCCAAGAAAAAAAAAATCTCTCTAGCGATACACACCAAACTGAGCATGTGCCGAGTGCCCCCAAGGCTCTGTTCTATCAGGAGATGGATTGGGGAGAGTGGAAAAAGGGAAGGATCAGAGAAGACAGGATCAACCAGCCTTTTTACACAATGCAGAGGAATAACCCCTTCGGTTCCACAGTGAGTATACCAAGCAGGTATACTTGGAGGGAGGAGTTTTTATTCTCCTCTGACTGTCCTATGATGCTGCAGGACCCATGACCCTCTGTCTGGACAGCACTGATTGTCCTTGTGCTGATCACATGCACCCTCCCAAGGAAAAAAAAAATCTCTTTAGCAATACACACCAAACTGAGCATGTGCAGAGTGCCCCCAAGGCTCTGTTCTATCAGGAGATGGATTGGGGAGAGTGGAAAAAAGGGAGGATCAGAGAAGACAGGATTAACCAGCCTTTTTACACAGTGCAGAGGAATAACCCCTTTGGTTCCACAGTGAGTATACCAAGCAGGTATACTTGGAGGGAGGAGTTTTCATTCTCCTCTGACTGTCCTATGATGCTGCAGGACCCATGACCCTCTGTCTGGACAGCACTGATTGGCCTTGTGCTGATCACATGCACCCTCCCAAGAAAAAAAAATTCTCTATAGCAATACACACCAAACTGAGCATGTGCAGAGTTCCCCCAAGGCCCTGTTCTATCAGGAGATGGATTGGGGAGAGTGGGAAAAGGGGAGGATCAGAGAAGACAGGATTAACCAGTCTTTTTACACAGTGCAGAGGAATAACCCCTTAGGTTCCACAGTGGGTATACCAAGCACACTTTATTGCATATACAGACTGATTTTACTGTTGCTTAGCAACACTTTTTACGTTTGGGCCGTCATTTAAAAAAAAAGAACAAAAATAAAAATGTTTGGGCCATCGTATAACAAAAAGGATGTTTGTATACAAAAAGGATCAGTGTTGTAAGCACCCCTGGCAGTGTTATGGTTTGCCCCAACCTTTGTCACTTTTTTTATCACTAGAGACCAAAAACGAAAACTTTGGGTTTTGAGCACTTCTGTGAACCTAGTTGTATCTGCAAGAACATCTTTTCAGTTCAGGCCAGCTGGAACAATCAGCAGGGAAGTATCAGGACAAGCGCAGCATCTGATGCTTTGTCCTGTGTCCCCCCCACCCCCCCAACACCCTCCTCATCCTTTTTACCATTTGGTGATCTAATCATCAGTATGTTCCCTAGAGTCTCTGCAATCAGAAGAACATCAATCAAACTTTTCAAATAACTCAATACCTGTAACAAAAACATATCACATGTCACCAAATCTGTATTGGCTTGCATACTTCATCCATGTATTAAATGAATCCTGTGTCATTTCAACCTAAAGAAAACATTTTCATTTAATCAGGTCTTTGTTCAGTTTGACCAGATGCAATGGTCTTATACGGCAGGTCTGACACTAAAAACAGACACTATATATGTCGGCTTATGTAGCACAATACAGATTATGTAGCAAACACACATGGCAACCATATTTCAATTTACAATAGATCAATTGTGAAATCTGATTGGCTGCTGTCAATGTGCTCTATGCGGCACCTTTTACCTTTTTATTATGTGTACTGTATAGTGGTTTTTATACATTTTCTTTTTTTTTTTTTATTGTGGTCTGGAATTAAAAAACAAAACTTTAAAAAGAAGAAAAAAAAATAGTTTGGTGAATGTAAAATATTGCCCATGAGTACAGGTGCATCTCATAAAATTAAAATTATCATTAAAAAGTTTATTTTAGTAATTCATATCAAAAAGTGAAACTCATATATTTTATATAGATGTGTTACACACAGAGTGATATATTCCAAGCTTTTTTTTTTTCTTTTAATTTTGATGATTATATGATTATATATATATATATTATGGCTTACAGCTACTGAAATCCCAAAATTCAGTATCTCAGAAAATTAGAATATTACATAAGACCAATAAAAAAGATTTTTAATACGGAAATGTTGGCTTAGATAAAAGTATGTCCATGTACAGTATAGAATGCACTCAATACTTGGTCGGGGCTTCTTTTACATGAATTATGGCATCAATGCAGCATGGCATGGAGGCGATCAGCCTGTGGCACGGCTGAGGTGTTATGGAAGCCCAGGTTGCTTTGATAGCGGTCTTCAGCTCACCTGCAAAGCTTTTCTGCGAAAGGGAATTTAATAAGATGCGGCCATTCACTAAAAATAGAAGAAAAGCGGTTTAACCTTAAACTGCATAGAGGGTTCTTTACTGTAAGAGCGGTAAGGATGTGGAATTCTCTTCCACAGGTGGTGGTTTCAGCGGGGAGCATCGATAATTTCAAAAACTATTAATTAAGCACCTGAACGACCACAACATGCAGGGATATACAATGTAATACTGACATATAATCACACACATAGGTTGGACTTGATGGACTTGTGTCTTTTTTCAACCTCACCTACTATATAACATAGAGAACCATACAACAACTTACAGTATATTCCTATTTGTAGTTCCTAAAGCCGGCCATACATGGATCGAAATTTGGCCGGTTCAGCAGGGACCAGATGAGATTCAATCCATGTGTGGGCAGGCTGATTGTACCCAAGACGATATGTAACATGTGTATCGCTATCAACCTTTTCATGCGTGGGCGCCCCAACGCACGCATTTACGTCTGTATGTGTGTATATGTGGGGTTGGGGGGTTTATGTGCTTGTGTGTAACTTTACCTTTTTACAATTAAGACATTTTTAAAAAAAAATTATTATTACTTAAAGCGGAGTTCCACCCAAAAGCAGATCTTTCGCTTATTTGCTTCCTCCCCCCTTCTGGTGCCACATTTGGCACCTTTCAGGGGGGGAGGGGGAATTGGGTCCTGTTTTTACCTGGTCCCCCATTCCCAATTCCAGAGACCGCACCGTCCCTTGGAAGTTTGGCCCCCCTCCTCCTTCCTCTTCCACCGGGCCAATTAGAAAGCGCAGCTCGCTTTGAGCATGCGCAGTCACAGCCAAAACGCTTCACTGCCGGTTTCCCTTAGTTTCCCTTTCCCTAACTGCCTATGTCAGTTGCAGTATTCAGTATATCAATGATCAGAACTTGATTACAAGTTTTTTCTGATAAACATTGGCAGTGTCGATAGGAGATATTTTCGAGGTAGCTGTAAATTTTGGAATTTGAGCAAGTGCAAAACAGTAATGAGCCTAAATGTATAGCAAATGATCCCTTTCATTGTTTAGATCAATGATCTCCAAACTGTGGACCCCTGGATGTGGCCCTTTGCTTGCCTGTTTCCGGCCCCTGGGGCACTGTTCCTCCCACTGATAGAAGGCACTATATTCCTTCCACTGACACCATCGATGAGGCACCATTCCTTCCACTGACACCAACAGTGGGGTGTAATACCTCCAACTGACACCAACAAGGGAGCATTATTCCTTCCACTGACACCAACAATAGGGTACTAGTCCTCCCACTGACACCAACAATGGGGCCCTATTCCTTCTTTTATTGACCACAGGCGCTATGTATTTTTTTTTACTCCCACTGTCACCTAGTGACTGCATTAAAAAGGCCAGTCTGCTGATCTGGCTCTGTTGTCTGGTAGGGCTTTGGAAATCCCAGGACTGGACAGTACTAATGACAGCCATGTAAATATAATTTTTACAAGGAGATTGAACCTAGGGGTGCCCCGAATGAAAATGAAGGATGTACTAGGTGGAAAACTGATACCGAAAATGACAGTTTTTAAAAAAATATTTAAATTTTTATATATAATTGTATTATATTCAACTTTTTAAATTAATATCATCAATTTAAATTAATATGAATTTATTGTTGGCCATTATTGGCACCTTTAGTGCAAGAAAGGTCAAGAAAAATGCAGTCTCTAACCATCGCTTATATCATGTCCACAGTCTCTGACCATCGCTTATATCATGTCCACAGTCTCTGACCATCGCTTATATCATGTCCACAGTCTCTGACCATCGCTTATATCATGTCCACAGTCTCTGACCATCGCTTATATCATGTCCACAGTCTCTGACCATCGCTTATATCATGTCCACAGTCTCTGACCATCTCTTGTATCATGTCTGCAATCTCTTACTTAAACGTAAACACATTGCTAATAGTATTAGCAAAATTTCCATTCGGTGCACCTCTAGCAGATATGATACAGGAGATGGTCAGAGACTGCAGACCTGATACAATAGATGGTCAGAGACTGCAGACATAGTACAGGAGATGGTCAGAGACTGCAGACATGATACAAGAGATCAATGCAGCCTCACCAGTGCCCGTCATATGCAGCCTACAAGTGCCCAGCAGCCTAACTAGTGCCCGTAATATGCAGCCTACCAGTGCCCAGCAGCCTACCAGTGCCCAGCAGCCTACCAGTGCCCAGCAGCCTACCAGTGCCCAGCAGCCTAACCAGTGTCCATCATATGCAGCCTGCCAGTGTCCAGGTCAGTGCTGCGACCTCTGTGTGTCACAGAGTTGGATTTGAATTGCCTGGGCTGCAGTAACAATGTCCCGCCTCCTGTGATCATGTCACACTGATTCAATGTCTTGCCAGTGGATCAGTGTGCTGTCTATCACAGGAGGCGGGACATTGTTACTACAGCCTAGACCACTGGTTCTCAACCCCTTTCCTCAGGGCCCACTAACTGGCCAGGTTTGCAAGATAACTGAAATACATCACAGGTGATATCATTTGTTGCTCAGTGATTGCAGTATTCTAGTCTGCATCTCCCCAAGGTAATACATAAAACCTGGCCTGTTAGTGGGCCCTGAGGACAGGGTTGATGACCACTGGCCTAGACAATCCAGCTCTGTGACACACGGAGATCGTGGAGAGGAGGAGGAGGGAGTGGAGGCCTGGGCAACACTCCCGCAATGGGCGGCACCCGGAGCGGACCCCGCCCCCTTTCGGTATCGGCTGTTTTTTTCTTTCGGCCAATTGAAAAAAACACCGTTTTCGGATGATAATTTTCGGCAGCCGAAATTTCAGTGCACCTCTAATTGAACCTCTCACATCTCATCATGGTTTAGAGGGATACTTAAGGTAAAAGTTAAAAAATAAATAATATATATATATATATATATATATATATATATATATATATATATATATAAAATTATAATTATATTATACACAGTATCTCACAAAAGTGAGTTCACCCCTCACATTTTTGTAAATATTATATTATATCTTTTCATGTGACAACACTGAAGTACAATAAACCCCATTGTGTACTTAAAAGTGGGGTATGCCTGTAGTGAGTGTACAGCTTGTATAACAGTGTATATTTGCTGTCCCCTCAAAATAAGTCAACACACAGCCATTAATGTCTAAACCGGTGCCAACAAAAGTGAGTACACCCCTATGTGAAAATGTCCAAATTGGGCCCAATTAACCATTTTCCCTCCCCGATGTCATGTGATTCGTTAGTGTTACAAGGTCTCAGGTGTGAATGGGGAGCAGGTGTGTTAAATTTGATGTTATCACTCTCACTCTCTCATACTGGTCACTGGACGTTCCATAGGGCAGCTCAAGGCAAAAATCTCTCTGAGGATCTGAAAAAAAGAATTGTTGCTCTACATAAAGATGGCCCAGGCTGTAAGAAGATTGCCAAGACCCTGAAACTGAGCTGCAGCATGGTGGCCAAGACCATACAATGGTTTAACAGGACAGGGTCCACTCAGAACAGGCCTCGCCATGGTCGACCAAAGAAGTTGAGTGCATGTGCTCAGCGTCATATACAGAGGTTGTCTTTGGGAAATAGACGTATGAGTGCTGCCAGCATTGCTGCAGAGGTTGAAGGGGTGGGGGGTCAGCCTGTCAGTGCTCAGACCATACGCCGCACACTGCATCAAATTGGTCTGCATGGCTGTCATCCCAGAAGGAAGCCTCTTCTAAAGATGATGCACAAGAACGCCGCAAAGAGTTTGCTGAAGACAAGCAGACTAGGGAAATGGATTACTGGAACCATCTCCTGTGATCTGATGAGACCAAGATAAACCTATTCAGTTCAGATGGTGTCAAGCGTATGTGGCGGCAACCAGGTGAGGAGTACAAAGACAAGTGTGTCTTGCCTACAGTCAAGCATTGTGGTGGGAGTGTCATGGTCTGGGGCTGCATGAGTGCTGCCGGCACTGGGGAACTACAGTTCATTGAGGGAACCATGAATGCCAACATGTACTGTGACATACTGAAGCAGAGCATGATCCCCTACCTTTAGAGACTGGGCCGCAGGGCAGTATTCCAACATGATAACCCCAAACACACCTCCAAGATGACCACTGCCTTGCTAAAGAAGCTGAGGGTAAAGGTGATGGACTGACCAAGCATGTCTCCAGACCTAAACCCTATTGAGCATCTGTGGGGCATCCTCAAACAGAAGGTGGAGAAGCGCAAGGTCTCTAACATCCACCAGCTCCGTGATGTCATCATGGAGGAGTGGAAGAGGACTCCAGTGGCAACCTGTGAAGCTCTGGTGAACTCCATGCCCAAGAGGGTTAAGGCAGTGCTGGATAATAATGGTGGCCACACAAAATATTGACACTTTGGGCCCAATTTGGACATTTTTTTTACTTAGGGGTGTACTCACTTTTGTTGCCAGCGGTTTAGACATTAATGGCTGTGTGTTGAGTTATTTTGAGGGGACAGAAAATTTATACTGTTATACAAGCTGTACACTCACTACTTTACATTGTAGCAAAGTGTCATTACTTCAGTGTTGTCACATGAAAAGATAAAAGAAAATATTTACAAAAATGTGAGGGGTGTTCTCACTTTTGTGAGATACTGTATATATAAATAACAAACATGTTTTACTTGTTCTGTGCAATAGTCTTGCACAGAGCAGCCCTGATCCTCCTCTTCTCAGGTCCCCTGCTGGCACTCCTAGCTTCTCCCCCACTGAGTGCCCCCCATAGCAATCCACTTGCTATAGGGGCACTCCTGCATACTTGCTCCTGAGCCCCACTCTCTTGGGCCTGCCCCTTCTCTCTCCTCCCTGGCTGTGATTGAGAGCATTGGGAGTCAATGTCTCTTGCTACCTTCTCTGAGCCAATGAGGAGGCAGAGATCCGGGAGAGCAGCTGCTCTCATGCACATCACTGGATTGCGATTGGGCTCAGGTAATTAGTAGGGGGGGGCTGGGGGGGAGCTGCATACTGAAAGTTTTTTTACCTACAGTACAGCCCAGCAGAATGAGACCCTAGAGGGGTGCAGGCTTATAGGGTTTAAATAAGGTGGTGAGGAGGCAATTGCCGTCTGCCACATGCTCTCTGAAGAGCGAGCCACCACAGATTGCTCTTCAGAGAGCTAACTCTAGTGTAAACTAGCCCTAAAAGTGATCATTATTCTTTTTCTAGTACAGTTGCATTTGGCAAGGCATTGGCTTGTGTGATTCTAAAATGAACATTGACCGCAGAGCCTAACCACCTTTTGAAATATGATTTGAATTGCACTCCCTGGTAGGTCTCTCCGGCTGGGATGATGTTGGTAGGTGGGAGGAACATGGGGGCCGAACCTACGGAGCCGGATCACTTTCTGCTTTTAGCCTGTGTGTTTAAATCTTTTTATCCGTTTGATTTAACAATTGGATAACATATTTTTGTCAGCCTGTTACTTTGCCAAGTGTTTTATTTTTAACTTTTCTTTGTTCGGTTTAATTTGGCCTAAGAACCCTGTTAGAGATGCAAATAATTGTTTTGATCTAATATGAAATTGGTGCTATATTTAGTGCAGTTATTTCTCACTTCTGTTTCTTTGTTCTATAAAACAACAGTTTTCTCCAACTTAAATTGGGTGATTTAATGCGATTATAACCATAAGTAGTATAGCGGTGATTTGTGTACATTGTATAATAATGTACTAGCTTAATAAAATAGAAAGCTGTTTTCTTACCCACTTGATCTCTGAAAGGTTTTACCCCCTTCCTGGCCAGGGCATTCTTTGCTATTCTGCGCGGTCATGCAAGCAAAATTTATATAATTCCTTTCATACAAATAGAGCTTTCTAGGGCTGCGACCACTGATCAGTGTATTTGGACAACGCCAGGTGCTGATTTTAGAATACGGGGGGGGGGGGGTTATTTACTAAAGGCAGATTCAATGTGCACTACAAGTGCACTCGCTGTAGATCTGAGGGGGACATGCATGGAAAATAGAAAACAGAATTTTTGCTTCTACATGATTGGATAATAGAAATCAGCAGAGCTTCCCCTAATTTCAGATCTTCCCTTGTATATGGATTGTATATAGTGGAGTACCCGGAGGAAACCCACACAGGCATCGGGAGAACATGCAAACTCCAGGCAGATGGTGTCGTGGTCGGGATTTGAACCAGCAACCCTTTTAGCTGCTAGGTGAAAGTGCTACCCACTACACCACTGTGCTGCCCACACAGCAATGCACACTGAAGAGAAAAGGACTACATTAATTACCCCCAGCATTGATGTCAGTGGTCATAACAGACCCCCCCCCCCCATCTGCATTTGTTGTTAGCGGATGCAATAATAATCCCCAGCATTTGGTGTCCAGTAATTAAAAAAAAAAAAACAGCATTGATGGCAGTGCCCAGCATAACCCCCAGAATTGGAATCTGTGATCAAAATAATAACCCCTATCCTTGATGTCAGTGGATTCAGTAATAACCCCAACATTGGTATCATTGACTACAATAATAACCCTCAGCATTGGTGTCAGTTAAAATGCTATTAACCTCCCTGACTGTATTCCCGAGTCTGGCTCGGGGTGGATTTTCAGCACCAAAAGCGGTAACCCCGATCCACACTCGGGATCGCATTGCAGGATCCAGGTACAGCAAACTTACCTTGTTCCAAGGATCCTGCGATGTCCTCCCTGCTCTGCGTGCGAGCCGTCCTCCGCTCGATTCATCACAGCGCCGAGCTCCGGTCCCTGCGAGCATTGCGACGCACGGGGACGGAGAACGGCGCCAAATTCTAAAAGTAAAACACACAATACATATACAGTACACTGTAATCTTACAGATTACATAACTGTATCAATTTATTTCACATCCATTTTGTCCCTAGTGGTTTGTCTAATGCTCTGCAAGCAGTTTTATATTATAAATACTGTTCTTTCTGCCTGGAAACTGGAGATTGTCCAAAGCAACCATTTACATCAAAAGTGGTTTTAGACCAGCTAAAAAACAGCGATAATAAATTAGAATCACTTGCAGAATTGAGCGATAGTGATTTGTGGGGAGATCCGTCACCAAACACTGAAAGTAATGACAGCGACAATTCTGCAACTGAGCAAATTTCAGTGTTTTTGATTTGATTACATTATTGAATAATTTTTTATTATCATTATATTATTATTTGTTATAATTATTTATAGTTATTTATTATATTATAATTTATGATTTCATGTTTCAAGCTTTATCAGACCCGGGATGTCTACTAGACTCTTGTTTGGACAGATTTAAGTGAGTTATTCCTGAGAATTACAGGCCTATAATATAAAATGCCAAATTTTCATGCAAAACAATTGTACCGCTTTCAGCATCAAAAATCTGAAATAATCATACCGCCAGGGAGGTTAAGGCCCCATTCACACCTGAGCGTTTTGTAGCTTGAAGCCTGAAGCTACAAAAGGCTTGAGAGGAAAAAAATCCATTATTTTCTATGGAGATGGTTCACATTTCTACTCCAAGTCGCCTAAAGCTGAACGCCTGAAGCTAAAACAAGTTCTGGACCCTTTTTTGTCGCTCGAATCGGGCAGATTTGGGCTTTTTTGGAGCATATTCCCCCATTAAGCAGATGACAACATAGCAACAAATGATGAAACGGATGATCATTTTTCCTATTGGCTAATAAAAACAATGCCATAGCTCAAAAACGCCGGAAAACGCTGCATGGAAACGCGCAAATACGCAGGACAAAACGCCAAAAAAAAACCGCTCAAAAACGCTACACTCAGGTGTGAAAAGGGCCTTATACCCTTCCTCAACAACATTGATGGTTAGGGGCAGTACTCTTAACCCTGTTCACTCTCCCACCCTCACTGGTCGACTAAGGAGCTTTTAACCACTTTGCGACGGCAGTACGTCATATGACATCATGGACTTCCAGTGGTGACATCTGACTGATGCCTGCAGCTCCCGGCATCATCCAGATATCATTTTTTTCCACCGCCGATTCTGTGTACCGTAAGAACAATCATAGCGGCAGTTCAGCCACTTGATCGTTATTACATGCAGCGGGAGGGGACCCCCCTCCATCCGCCCACCGGTGCTTCTTGCGTCTTGCCCATGCCATCCGCAAGCTGGGGAATGAATTGGTTGCCATCGGAAGTTAACCATAGCGATTTCTGGTGACTGGTCCCAAGTCATCTCTATTATGATGTCACGTCCGGGCAGCGGATGTAAACAATGCCGGGGACTCGGCTGGAAAGGCTGAGACAGGTTTTTGTTTTTTTTTTGATCTTGGTCTTTCCAGCCTGAAGGAGAGATGTGGGGTCTTATAGACCCCACATTTCTCCATAAAAAGGGACCTGTCACGCACTATTCCTATTACAAGGGATGTTTACATCCTTTGTAATAGGAATAAAAGTGATCAAATTTTTTTTTTTTAAAGAGAAAGTGTAAAAATAAAGAATTAAAAAAAAATTTTTTAAAGCGCCCCCGCCCCCTCATGCTTGCGCACAGAAGCGAACGCATATGTAACTTGTGCCCACATATGTAAACGGCGTTCAAATCACACATGTGAGGTATCGTCGCGTGCTTTAGAGCAAGAGCAACAATTCTAGTGCAAGACCTCCTCTGTAACTCTAAACAGGTAGTCTGTAATGTTAGGTATCTATTTACTCGGTGTAACATCATTTTTCACATTATACAAAAAAACTTTTTTTTTAAACGCGTTTGAAAAATTGCTGCGCTAATACCATGTGACATAAAAAGTTGCAACAACCACCATTTTTTTTTTATTTGCTAGGGTCTCTGCTAAAAAAAACATATATAATATTTGGGGTTCTGAGTAATTTTCTAGAGAAAAAAAGATGATTTTTACATGTAGGAGTGAAGTGCCAGAATTGGCTCTGATGGGAAGTGTTTAGTTCACTCCCATACCCCCCCCCCCCCCCCACATTAGAAATCAGTGGCATTGGTGGCCTGACCACCAGTTCCCCGACATTGGTGGTCAGAGACATTAAAACAAAGGACTTTCAGTGGAAAGTAATTTACAGTTTCATAGTTCCTAAAGCATTTACCTGGAAACCTATAAAATTTGCCATGTTTTTTTAACTTTCTGTTTTTAGGGGTGGCTGCCACCCATACTACAGTGGAAGTGGAAAGGGGAAATATTGGTAGAAGAGATCTCTAGTGTATTAATGCATGGTGGGGACAGGTAGGTGTACCCCAAGTGTGTTTAGCCAACAGGCCCTGAGGTGTTCTGATATTTCTGAGCTTCCATGGTAAAACTGTATGATAATAATATTCTTTAAAACCTTTAATCATGCGCATGTATTAAATTCTCCATATCTGCACCCTGTGGGATTTAAAAAAAAGGTTTTACAGTGACTGCATGTAGATGTCAATCTAGGACCTACATTTACATTCAGCCGGTTTCGTTGCCTATGCTCTTTTTGTAAGACTATTTTAACCCTTGCTGTAGCACATAGCAAGTAAATCAAAACTAAAAGAACAGCAAATTTATTACTACAGTATATATGCAGCCTGAATGCATTACAGTAATAAATACAAGGCTTTAAAGTAAGCATATGATAAATAAATGTGTAAGCAGAGGTTAGCATCATTGAAAACGAATGAAGAAAGGATTATTATATCTAGGCAGCTGAATATATATGCAAATCTTTTCTTTTCCTGTAACACTTCATCCCACCCTTTTACACTTTAAAAGAGAAGTATGGAAAGATGAAAAAAAAAAAAATCACACTCGCCTGATTAGATGGTTGCAGTATCGATCCCAGCTGCAGCATCCCACTGCTGGCTCTACCCTGAGAACTAAGCGATCAAAGACCGCTGCACGATCAGTTCTCCCCTCCGCTCTGAGCAGAAAGCAGTGACTTGTCAGTCACCGTCTGTCTACTCTGCTCCTCCAGCGCTCACTTTAGTGCTGGGCTGTGGAGAGGGCAGAAGTGGCTGGCTCCGCCTCTTAGCAGCATGCTGAGGGGCGGATCCAGCTGCCAGTCCGGGCATTTGGGTGGATCCGACAGCAAGGTGTAGGAGAAGTGAAGCCAAAAGCTTTAAAATAGAAGTAGGGCCAAATCTATTTTGGCCATACTTCTATGGATCCCAGGAGTGCAATTAGTTCTACATGCCTGTGATCTAGATTCAGCCAACAGCGTGCTAAAGTCCACTGTCAGCTGATGTCACAAAGCTGGTCCGGGCTCTGCAGAGATCCTGACAATAATGTCAGGATCCACTCAGATGCCTGACCGGCAGTGACTCTGAGGGCCTGAGAAAGCCCCCTTCACAGTCCACCGCCACAGTGAGCGCTGGAAGGGGGAGAAAATGCAGAGCAGTGACTGGCAATCTGTGCTCAGAGCAGACCCCAGAACTGAGCAGTCGGCAGTCTTTGATCGCTCAGTTCTCAGTGTAGAGCCGGTGGGGGACAGATCAATGCTGCAGCTGTCTTGTTGAGTATGTACTGTTTTTTTTTTTTTTTATTTCCCACACTTCTCTTTTACCTTTAGGTCTGTTAATGACATACAGGCTCAGGTAGGTCCAGGAGAATTGAGGGGATATGAGCAAACGTGACCTTTAGAAGAAATTTGCGATACAACTGTTTGACGTTTGGTTTTAGCAAATGCTCTGTTGGAGTTCTCTAAGTTTTGTGACCTTTAAAAGAAACTAAAAAATTGTATTTATTTTTTAAGGATTTATACAAAATAATGGATTTTTGTGTTATTATTTATTGTATAGTCTTCATTTTTTAAAACAAATAATACTGTGCTTCTATGTCATTGACACTGGGCTTTCTAGTAAGACGGCTCAGCAAAAATTGCTTACCTTTGGGCTGTCTCTCTCTAATCGCTGATGTCAAACTGGCGGCCCTCCAGATGTTGCAGAACTACAAGTCCCATGAGGCATTGCATGACTCCCAAATGCAGAGGCATGATGGGACTTGTAGTTTTGTAAGGGCTGGAGGGCCGCCAGTTTGACATACTGCATACACAGCTATGTGCTTGGTGCTGGCAGCCAGAGAGAGTCTGGAACTCCCGACAGGCAATGATTGTATTCCTAGTCGTGCTAGACCACTTTCACGAAATGTAGTTCTTTCTGTGCTCTTCTGTAATCAGTGGAGCAGTGGCTGATTGCTTTGGGCTGAATGGGGGGCCCACAGCCAGCTTGGTTGCTTTTCCCTGCTTTCTGGAAAGCTGAAGAACATAGGTGTGGAGCAGACTTATTGAGCCGGGGAGGTGGGGAGGTGTGCCCAGAAGGTGGCTGGAGAGAACATAAATAGTTATGTGGGGCTGGAGCAGTAGGGTTCTTGTTCCAGGAGGAGCAGGATCCAGACTGAAGGCCCCTTAGCTGACTCCTGCCAAGAACATCAACAAGTTCCCAGCAAACACAAAGCTGGAGGGGACTATTTTTTTTAGAGAAATCTCTGAGGCTAAAAAAGAAGGGGTATCCCACCCAGGGACTAGTCCCCTTTGCAAATGTCTGCCTGATGCAGGAAGAACCTGGGTGATTGTGCTGCTGTTAGCCCCATGGTGCATTATTTCTTAGGCTTGCCTGGCCTGGGGCATTGTCTATGGTGCCCCAGTGCCATTCATTCCCTGAGAAATGATTGAGGGGACTGTTCTAAGAAGCAGCTGCAGAGAGAAAGGTGTCTGTCTTGTTATCACTGCTCAGCATTCTATCCCACAGCTCCCTATCCTACCCTTCAAAGTTACTTAGCAATAAATACAAAAAAGGCACCCCTGCACCAGGGGTCTTGAATTAAAATTTAAAGAGGTCCAGTCAGTAAAATATCCGTTAGGCAAAGGTCCAAATCTCATATTTGCACTATAACACATCACAGCCAGTATCCTCAGCCCCCCCCCCCCATATCAAAACCCCCTTAACATCACAATTTCCCCTTTACATCAGTGTCCATAGTCCCCCCTTTAAAGCGGTCTTACAGAGTCCTCAGTTCCCCTTCACATCACAGCCCACCTTTACATTGCAGTTCCCTTTACTCCACAGTGCCCCTTTTTAACACTTTAAGTCACAGTGCCCCATACATACAGTGCCCCATTATGTCACAGTGCCCCTTACATAAGGTGCCCCATTACGTCACAGTGCCCCTTACATCATACTGCCCCTTCACATCAGAGTGCCCCTTTAAAAATAAGTCTCCCCTGCACTATCCTAGTTTCCGTATGGTAGAGGCATTTATCAGCTGTGTTGGCTCCCCTTAGTCTCCCACCCGGCCACCGTTGTCAGCCTCACAGCAGGGCAAGGGTTGGGAGGAGCAACAGATCCGGACAGAGGGCGAGAGCTGCCCAACCGTATTAACAAGCAGGCGATTACCCGTCTGTTAATTTGAAAAAACTCCCGCTCTTCGTCCCGATCTGCAGCACCTCCCGCTCCTACCTAAGGGAGGAACCTGAAATCAGGGTGGATAAAAATCAATGATTTAAAAAAAAAAGATTTTTTTTAATTTAAATCAGATTTTTTTATTTTTAATTCAATCTTATTTTATTGAGATAGAAAAATTGAGATAGAGAAATTGTACAGTAGACATATATGTCATTCAATATCACATAAACAGAAATATACATCCTTGCAACACTGGTGTCATACCGTTTCATTTATTTTAATAAAATGCTTTTGGAGTAAAAATCTATCTAAAGATGGTTTTCTATTTAAGATACATTTAATAATTTAGTTTATTCAGTATGAAATGGAGCTTAGTTATGTAGCATGTGGCTGTATGTTCTGCAATATTTACATTTTTTGGTAAACTCATTCAATGAATCCAGATAACATGCACTGCATTGATGCATTCACACAATTTCACAGTAACCATGAGATACAACGAAGTTCATGAATATTCCGTGATCGCATTGTTTTGCAAATCTATGTACACTGCAAACTGTATGATTGAATTGGTTCTGATATCGCTGTTTTAATAACCTGGCAGCTTGTTATTCAAATAGGAAACCTTCATTTTGTTTGCAAATATTAAAGATTCTAAGACCCCTTTCACACCGAGGGCGTTTTGCAGGCGCTATAGCGTTACAAATAGCGCCTACAATCCGCCCTCAAACAGCTGCAGCATTGTCTCCAGTGTGAAAGCCCGAGGGCTTTCACACCGGAGCGGTGTGCTGGCAGGACAGGAAAAAAGGTCCTGCCAGCAGCTTCTTTGGAGCGGTGAAGGAGCGGTGTGTTTACCGCTCCTCCACCGCTGCTCCCCATTGAAATCAATGGGGCAGCACTGGGATACTGCTGGCAAAACGCCGCTATTGCGGCGCATTGCGGCGGTTTTAACCTTTTCTCTGCCGCTAGTGGGGGGTAAAAGCGCCCCGGTGGCGGCCGAAATGCGCTGCTAATCCGACGACGCTATGGGCGGCCCGGTGTGAAAGGGCTCTAACTACCAGCAAGAATAAGTCCTTACATTTAAAGAGCACCTGTCCTTTCAGAGATCCATCATAGATTAGCGGGCATCCACTCACCTGCTGCTGCCACGTCCCTCACCTTGTTGTGTCACTGCCGCATCATCAGCTCTCCTATTAAAGTGAATGGGACTGTCGGTGAGTCAACAGCGGGTCAGAGGAGGAGCCGCTGTGGGACAGAAATGACAGTTGCTCTTAGAAAATTATGATTTAAATCAAGTCTTTTTACTAGTGATTGAAATCATGAATTAAATTGTGATTTAAATTGACTGGATTTAAATCAAATCCACCCTGCCTGGGATAAATCAGTGGACCTTGCGGGGGTAGTGCTACATGGGTTTTTACTTTCTGTATGTCAATGCCAATAACGTTATTTAATTTTTTTAATTTTTTTTTTAGATATTCCGTCGAGCTGATAAGAATGGTGAGTAGAAACAATATATTTTTTACGTTCTTCTGTATGGTAAAGTCCTGGAAGATTTACCCCTGAAAAAAAATCCTGTAATGAATCTCTTTCGAAGAGCCACCTTTGGCATTGTACGGTGAAATGCATAACATCAATTTATCATAATACAGATGTTAAAGTGAGACTGCTTCAGGGACTGGGATTGGTGTCTTGAGGGTAGAAAAAGCCATCCGGTAATTGAACTAGAAAAAAGACGGAAGGCAAACAGTTGTATACACAGATACTGTAAGTAACATACTGTATATATGAGCCATTTTACCTGGCAAAAGAATTGTATTTCTGCCTATCCAGTCCTGAGATTTGCACAACCCCATCACTCAGCACAGCCAGGCTAATGATATCACTCTCTATGATACAGTTATATGGAAAGAAGACAATGGTGTCCTCTCTCCACATCCAGGGCAGTGAAAAAGCAGTGGGAGACTACCAAGGTCATCCCTCTGCTCACTCTGAAATGTCAGTTGTAGGTTGACTGGTCTTTCAACATCATTTTATCCCTGTCTACTCATCTTAATCTTTCATAGAATTTACAAATACTTTGGTACCTTCAAATCAGTTCTAAAATATAAGAGTTTACACTCATCGTGGCCACACAGCATTAACAAAAATGCAATTGTTTGTCTAAAAAAATCTTTACAAGATTGTAACGATGAACATAACATAGCATGTTTCCTCTGCACCTTCTGGTCACAAGATAACCTGGCCTTTCAGAAGTATCTTATGAGGTTTGATTTGAGCAGGTCTCCTACCTTTGATCTGTCCATACTCTAATAAAATGAGATGATTCTTAAAGGCCTAGGCACCTTGTAATCAGAAAGTGCTAGGGAACCAAATATTTGATATTTGCCTTCAAAATGTAAGACTTATTTAAACAATTTGTATAATTTTCGGCCATGGAACTGTGCATTGTTATTCTGTAGACTTTAGGTCAGGGTTTCTCAACCAGGATTCCATGGAACCCTGGGGTTCCTCCACAGGTTTCTAAGGGTTCCTTGAGCAATCAGCAATTTCTGCCTCTCGGGTAAGTTCCTACTGAAACCACTGATGTTTTTAGCTATCTTCAAGGAGCATTCTTCCCACTGATGTCTCATGAATTGTAGACATAGTCATTTTTAGCAGGGGTTTCCTTAAACCAGAAATTTTTTTAGGGGTTCCTGTGTTGAAATGTTGAGAAAGGCTGCTTTAAAGAGGAGGTCCGCCCACCCTACGAAAAATTAATAGTGAGCAGCTACAAATACTGCAGCAGCTGACTTTTAATATATGGTTACTTACTTGTCCAGGGAGCTTGCAATGTCAGCACCCTAGCCGATCTTTGGACTGGCTGTCGGTGCAGCTGCCGCCATTTCCGGTAAGGGAACCCGGCAGTGAAGCCTTTTCGGCTTCACAGCCAGTTCCCTACTGCGCATGTGCGACGCGTGCTGCACTTTCTAATTGGCCCGGTGGCTGAGGAAGAAGGAGGGGGGCAGAGCTTCGTCGCCCTGCCGTCTCCGGAAGTGGGGGAGGGGACCTGTCAAACACAGGTCCCCTTTCGCCACCCCCTCAGCCAATGTGACAAATGTGGCACCAGGGGATGGTGGAGACGAATAACCAGAAGTTCAACTTTTGGGTGAAACCTCGCATTAAAGTGATATTAAAGGCTGTGCTTTTTAAATAACAAACATGTTATACTCACCTGATCTGTACAGTGGATTTGCACAAATCAGCCCCAAACCTGCTATTATCAGTCCCCCACTAGCGCTCCTGGCCCCTCTCTCCTGCCGAGTGCCCCCATAGCAAGCGGCATGCTATGGGGGCACCTGAGCCGAATTGCTCCCGAGCCACTGCTCTGTCTGTCCATTCAGACACAGAGCGTGGATCGGCCCTTCTCCTCATGGCTCAAGGGCTGTGATTGACAGTAGAGGGAGCCAATAGCTTCCACTGCTCAGTCAATGAGGAGGCATAGACCCCGAAGAGCTGCTTCTCTTTTCTATGTCGTGTCTGTGCCAGACATAGCATAGATAGCAGGAGTGCTGGAGCTTCATGTTCTGGCTCCCTGTGTCCACCCTCTTCCCCCACTCAGGTGAGAGCGAGGAGGAAGAGAGGGAGGAGGAAGAGAGGGAGGAGGAAGGCTCAAACTGTTTTTTCTGGGGTTTACAGGCAGGCATCGGGCGGGGATCTGCAGTAGTTTTCTATATGAAAAGTGTTGTGATTCCTTTGTTAAGTAGGGGCAGAAACGGCAATCGTTTTTTGTTTCATTCTGAAATAGAAGCTGGTGTGAGTGGCAAAGATAGACCTGAAACAAGTCTCTCTGCTTTGGCCAGTTTCCTGCGCCATTATAATGGCACAGGAAGCTTTGTTAATGCCTTTCAATAAGCTCAATTCGCAAAGATTTAACGTGAAACTAGTCTCAAAAAAATGGGAGTAGGCAGGCTCTTTGCTGCAGAAGAGACACGTAATGTCTCTTCTGCAATAAAATGAACCTACCTGCCTGTCTAAAGTCTTCTGTAGAATGTACACTAAGAGGCAGTTTACATTCTGGCACAGTGCTTGTCTGCGCATCCTGCACTGGCCAATAAAGACGGCCGAAGAAGTCGAGGAGAAGATGCTGGCGTTGGTCCATTGAAGCAGAGGTAAGCATTTTGGACTTTAGTTGCATTTTAAAAAGACACTAAAGTAAAAAAATACAAAATTTAGAACAGGCAGGATCTTTATTTCATGTCTCTTCTGCAATAAATACATTTGCCTTCCTGTTGGCAATCACCTGTAGAATGTACATTGGGCTGTGCATGCACAGCTCAGTTTACATTCTGGTATACTGCTTGTGTTTCGGGGTGACTGAACTGACGCCACCCTGCACCAGCCAATCAAGACAGTCAAACACCGACACCTGCCATACTGGGGCCAGCAAGGTTTTAAATTGTTACTGGTACTCAATTTAGGAGGGAACGTACACCGCCGAGATAGACAGAGCCGGATGTCCTGTGTAATCAGCTCGTCTTGCAGTCCCGCCCCTTGGCCCGGCTCCTATGGACCAATGGGCGTAAATGCTAGGAGGCGGGACTGGGTGTGACTGCGAGCGGAGCCGAGCCTAGCCAAGTACACAGTTCGGGGTATAACACGCACCCACGATTTTCCCCAGATTTTAATTTAAATACGGTATTTTTAACTTTAGTTCTGCTTTAACGCAAGGTCAAATATCTTTTACTTGTTTCTGTGGCTGTAATTTTTAAATCTTGGACTCAACTAAAAATAACTGTCACTTTTTTAAAAATAACATTTTCTTATCCTGATGTGTTAGCTTTGTGATTCAAGCCCATTGCATAATGCTGACTGTCAGATCATCAGTGGACTTGTGATTACAAAATGAAAATCCTATTAAGCCACAACAGCTTTGCCCTTTTTAAAGGGAGCGATTTTCCTACTTTCTTACTGTGAGAGTAGTTAGTGGGTTGCTCTGATTGCAGAGAACCCCGACAGGTTAATTGTGTTTTGAACCCAGCTGCGCTTTGCAGTCTTCTATAATTTTGCATTATGGGTCTTACATTAATGGAGGCCACTAATAATAGAGTTGGCTTAAACCCAGAAACGCCAGGGGTTTATATACCCCATACTGAGCATTCTGTATACCCCCGAATGATACATTCTTAACCCTCATGCTTGGCCCTTTCTCCTTATGGATTTTTCTCTTGGCTCCTGATTAGAAATAATTGTATTTTCTTAAAACGCTATTGATTGCTTCCTCTGAGAAGATCCTTGAGAAAATAAAAAGCTTCACCTGCGGTGACAGTCTATAGCATTCATTTTCTATTACTTGCCAGGTTTTATTAAAGTTTATTTAATGTATTTTGTATTAAGAGCTTTGTGTGGAGTGCATGGGGAGAATGCATTTCAATAATACAGTGATTAGTCTGAATATGACAAAGCTTATTTAAAGCAGGCGGAACTTGTGCTGTAACTAATAGTAGCCAGTCAGTTACTGACTTCAATTAACTGCACAGTGGGATGTCCCGGGCACAGTTCATTATTACTCTATGTTATTAAAAAGACTCCTTTATGCCTCTATTTTATGTGCTGCTATCTATTATATTAAGGTAAATTGCATTTTTTTTAAACGCGTTAGCTTTTTTAATATTTCCAAGGACAACAAGCAACTTTGCAAATCTTTTAACTCTGCATTTTTTTCCTCTGTACTTAGAAAGCTGCCATCACAAAGCTGATACCAGTGAATAATGGATTGTTTTATACAGTGTCCATCATTATGGAGTCATAGATGGCGTTTTAATGACTTGTACCTATGCCTTATTTGTTGTGTGTTAAAGATGGCTCCCAGGGACAACAAGTAAAGCTTTTGATTTATACATTCAAGGGGGACTGTATAAGGCAAATCGGTGCCAGTTGGGATCACACTCCTTTGTATACCTTATTCATTCAACTGTACGTATATGTGCATTGTGATTGCCTGTCAACACTGGTTGTATTAGAGTCCTGTCGGATGTAATGACCAAGAATATAGCTTACCTCTGTGGTCCAGCATGAGCCTCTGATTTCTGTGGTCCGGTGTGTACCTCAGATTTCTGTGGTCCGGTGTGTACCTCAGATTTCTGTGGTCCAGTGTGAGCCTCTGATTTCTGTGGTCCAGTGTGAGCCTCTGATTTCTGTGCTCCAGTGTGTACCTCTGATTTCTTAAGTCCAGTGTGTGCCTCTGATTTCTTAGGTCCAGTGTGAACCTCTGATTTCCTTGGTCCAGTGTAGACCTCTGATTTCTGTGGTCCAGTGTGAGCCTCTGATTTCTGTGTTCCAGTGTGAGCCTCTGATTTCTCTGCTCCAGTGTGTACCTCTGATTTCTTAGGTCCAGTGTGAGCCTCTGATTTCTTAGGTCCAGTGTGAACCTCTGATTTCCTTGGTCCAGTGTAGACCTCTGATTTCTGTGGTCCAGTGTGGACCTCTGATTTCTGTGGTCCAGTGTGGACCTCTGATTTCTGTGGTCCAGTGTGAGCCTCTGATTTCTGTGGTCCAGTGTGAGCCTCTGATTTCTGTGGTTCAGTGTGAACCTCTGATTTCCTTGGTCCAGTGTAGACCTCTGATTTCTGTGGTCCAGTGTGGACCTCTGATTTCCTTGGTCCAGTGTGGACCTCTGATTTCTGTGGTCCAGTGTGGACCCCTGATTTCTGTGGTCCAGTGTGAGCCTCTGATTTCTGTGGTCCAGTGTGAGCCTCTGATTTCTGTGGACCAGTGTGGACCTCTGATTTCTGTGGTCCAGTGTGAGCCTCTGATTTCTGTGGTCCAGTGTGAGCCTCTGATTTCTGTGGTCCAGTGTGAGCCTCTGATTTCTGTGGTCCAGTGTGAGCCTCTGATTTCTGTGGTCCAGTGTGAGCCTCTGATTTCTGTGGTCCAGTGTGCGCCTCTGATTTCTGTGGTCTAGTGTGAGCCTCTGATTTCCTTGGTCCAGTGTAGTCCTCTGATTTCTGTGGTCCAGTGTGGACCTTTAATTTCTGTGGTCCAGTGTGGACCCCTAATTTTAAACCTCCTGCAGCTCTCCCACTCAACCACTTGGGTTGTATCTGATCGTGTATACTGTCTGCTGTGATGGAGCTGTTTTTTTGATTATATGTATAGGCCAGCAAAAAGCGAGATATTTTTATTGTTATTCCATGTTCTCCTTATGAAATGAATGAGATGTCATGAAATGCGTAGAAAAATTCCAGCCCCAAACAGTCAAGATCGTGAAAAAAGACATTGAACCATTTATAATATATATGAGGACAGGAAACAAAAAGGCTATCCAAATGAATTATTGTACAAAATATCATGCATAAGACCATCATTTATGTTAAGGATTTGTGTTAATCTTAATAATTTCTAAATAAATAGTATATTTTTGGGGGGCTGCTGGTTAAAATGGAACTACACTGTATCTGAGCACCACAAACCAAAAGCGCTAGTTAATATATTTTTTATATTTTAAAGTAAACTCACCCATCCACCCATGTCTCTATACTTTTTTTAGCTAAGAATTCGCTTAGAAAAACACCCCCCTAGCATTTCTGGTCATGAATGGAAATAACTAAAAAATGTAAAAAACTGTTTAAAACAGGTAAATACAATATATTTTCCTATCAATTTATTAATGCTGGCAGCATAAGGAGTAAAAATAGTCAATGTTGGTTCAAAGTTTCTTCAACATTTTGGAATTCTCTATTCTAACCTTGTGTGTAGACTCTTAACAATCAATAATGCAATGCTTTCAAAATACTCAATGGTATCTACTCAGACTTTTAACCAATGATCCTCCAATTGACATTCCACACCCCTCTTAAATTTGAATTGCACTTATTAATCTACAAATTGAGGCCTGCCCTCTTCCCTCTACTTGCTACCTACTAGTCTGATCATCATACATGCAAATGTTTCTTAATATACGCCATTAGACCCAGCACTGTTAGATCTCTCCTAGATTTTACTAACATATTGTATATTGTCTTTCTTCATTTGACTTGTTGGGCAAATGTTGCAGCCATTGTCCTTGGCATTCTCACAATTATAAAAAAAAAATAGTCAATGTTGATGTAAGAGAGTGAGGTTCCATTTTAAAGTAGAATTTCTGGCAAAACCTAACTACTCTTAAAAATGCTCCCCCCCCCCAAACAACTATCATGACCTATTATGATTATGAGATGCTTGAGTAAGGGGAGACATGCCCCCAAAACTCGCATGGTTGCCCATGGCAACCCGCCACACTCTTCCAGAAAATGCTCTGTACTCTGGACTGTCCACTATCTTACATCTAGCATTGACACTGCGGGTGTCTGTAGCTTCCTTTCCCCCGCATATCAGCACTAGCAGCAGACCCACAGACAAGAGTGAGGCTTTCCAGCTACAGAATGAGATAAGGCTCTGGCCAGCCCATCTTGGATTCTGTTTTATATTTTTAAAGGCACGCTGGTTCATTGAGCATGTGAGTGCATCCATTTATCTTTTACATATTATTTTAAGAAAGTGGTTAATTGCGCTATGGTTTGTGCTTCCCTTGTTATTTTTTTCTTGTCTTGAAGTCATCCACATACCCCTGTCATAACCTAAGGGATGGCTGCAGACACATTAGCACTTTAAGGAGGACATTTACATTCAGTGGAACACCTGAGTGCGTCATTGGTACTAAGTATTCTTCCTATTATGACTAACCTGTGTAACAAAGATCTGTATACTTACCTATTTACAGGCTGCTCGGTTCTGGCCACATGATCCGCGGCACTGCAGGGAAGAGAAGGGAGAGCCAACAATGGATGGGCCATAAGAGCCTATGGGTAACATCCTAGGCAATGCTAGCTGTTGTCAAACAGTCTCTCCTCTCCCCTGCAGTCAGCACTAGCTAACACAGGGGAGATCACATAACTGGACCGGCCTAAAAATAGGTAAGTATAAAGATCTAACACAGGTTAGCCAGAATAGGTGTTAATTAAAAGCAGGATCTGCTCCCTTTTCTCAGTTTCAGAGTGGTGCAGGCTTTGTGCCTGTGCCACTATTTGGTACCCCCCCCCCCCATTGTATTTAGGACTCTGCTCATTTCAGCTGAAAGTCAAATAAGGAACTGAAAATTACATTATAACAGCAATGTCTACACTTTAAACGACAAGTATCCAATTATATCAGATACTGGCATACTCAGTAGCCAGCTTTCTTTCAGACTAACGCTATTCGCATTTGTAGTTTCTAGAACCGCAGGAATTCAATCTAAAGCCCAGTTAACCTCTCTGAAAATTCATTCTGATAAATTGACAGTTAAACATGGTAGGGAAACAAATTAGACTAAGGAATATTTACCTGGAGAGCAGAATATTGGCCATAACACTGCAAGAGATTGAACAACAGCATGAATAATAGACAAAGCTGTAATAAATAAATCTGCTGTACAAATACACCAGGTTTACACATTTTGTTATATGTTTTAATAAGCTTCCAGTAACCTGTTTTGAATGGTGGTTTAGTATATGATATTTGCAAATGCACTTGTACAAAGTAATAGAAATCTGTAGTGGAAGGGCAGCTCTCTGTTCCTGGCACTACTTATTCCAGCTTTTCTTAACTAGGGTTCCATGAAACCCTAGGTTTCCTCCAAAGGTTGCTTGGGGTTCCTTGAGCAATGAGCGGTTTCTGCCTCTCAGATAAGTCAGCACTGACACCAGTGACCTTTTTAGCTATATCTAAGGGAGGATTCTTTAATCTGGTCACAAATGTAAGGAGCAATCTGCCCCACTGACCATAATGCCAGTATTCGGTAAGCTGTAGCCTTAGTATTTATCAGCATGGGTTCCTTGAGACCAGAAAGTTGTTTCAGGGGTTCCTCCAGAGGTTACTTGGGGTTCCTTTGAGCAATGAGCAGTTTCTGCCTCTCAGATAAGTTACCACTAACACCAATGATCTTTTTAGCTATCTCTAAGGGGGAATTCTTTAAACTGATCACAAGTGTTAGGAGCATTCTGACCAACTAACCATAACGCAGGTAATCTGTAAGCTGTAGCCTTAGTATTTATTATCAGGGGTTTCTTGAGACCAGAAAGTTGTTTCAAGGGTTCCTCCATGTTAAATAGGGTTGGGAAAGACTGACTTATTCTGTGCTTCCTATACAATATGGTTGTTTTGGGTGCAGGATGTCCAG
Source organism: Lithobates clamitans (assembly GCA_037952925.1). Lineage (NCBI taxonomy): Eukaryota > Metazoa > Chordata > Amphibia > Anura > Ranidae > Lithobates > Lithobates clamitans. The sequence goes on along the minus strand of JBBGZY010000494.1, from coordinate 533,703 downwards.
ATCACTAAGGACAGCTAAGGTCAAGAGTCAGGTGACCTAATTTGCTCATATATGGCCAACCTGTCAGGGCCTAAAAAAAGGACCTGCAAGTATGTGCTTCTTCTACTCAGGTCCCCACTAAGCCCCACTCCCTCCTGGTTCAATGACCCACCCTGTCATTCGGCAGTCAAGTTGAGCTTTTACAGTCCATTGAGGGTTTGGCTTTTGAAAGCGTTGGTGGCACTGACTTGTGGGTCAGTGAGCCGGGTTTCACAGGCTCCGAAAGGACACTTATTGATTTAAAGGTTCATTAAGGTACTAGCATGCCTCCTAAAGTGTTTGTAAACCCTTACATATACCCAGTGAAGTGACTGGCCTCAGGTGACACACAGAGATGAAACAAATCCTCCCACGCAAGTTGTACCTGTTTATCTATAGCCGTCTCTACATCCATTTAAAGTTTCAGAATTAACACAGGATCTCTCAGCTCTAAAAAGCAGGTGGTGGGAAGCTGCAGTTACGAACTGTACAAGAGCTTTGGGGGCTGATTGGAAGGAAGGGAATCACCCCCTTCACACACACACACGGGAACAGAGCTGAGGCTGTCAACCACAGTCTCTGCCATCCCCGTCACCATTTTTCTCTTGGTGTGAGGAAAACTCATCAGATACTAGAGGAATGAGGCAGCGGACAAAAATGACACTTACTTCTCTGGATTACAAGTACATACAATAGAGGGATATGCTTTGTTCATATTTCATGTCTGAGGTTTACAACCACTTAGGCCTGGTTCACACCTATGCATTTTTTAGTGCATTTTCAGTTTTGCAGAAACACACTACAGTTTATTGAACATGGTTTACTATGGATGTAGTTCACATCTGTGCATTTTATGGAAAGGGCCAGGGTTTTTTTTCTGGTTTATGGTTCCATAGACTTCAATGGTTTAAAGATGTGTATTGGAAAAACGCAAAATGCACCTGCAGTATGCAAACTGCAACCTTCACAAGTGTGAATCAGGCCTTACAGGTGCCTGCAAATCAGTGTTTTTGCTACATTAGATAATTTTAAGGCCATGATAAATACATTGTAGGTATACCTTTTATATCTGAGAGGCATTTAATCTATTAGCCACACACGTATACATTTAACCACTCTTTGGTCTACTTGCTTTCTTCAAGTCAAGACTGGCTGAGTGTCGTAACAGCGTAACAGGTGGAGCTCCGCTTTAAGGTGTTTTTAAAACCAAGTCCATGAAGGTGGCAGCTGCATTACTTTTATTTAGTTCAGACTTTTTTTTTCACCTGGTGATCTTGTCAGTAACACACTTCCTTTCCTAGGGTGACAACACTCACTCGCTGTGCTTTGTCTATGGAGAAGCAGAATTGTCACCCTGAGGCAGGAAGTGTTTTAGGACAACAGAACACCTCCACCTCTTTTCCAAAACATTGGGTAGCAAGTGTTCTGTAGTCCAGTGGTCATCAACCCTGTCCTCAGGGCCCACTAGCAGGCCAGGTTTTATGTATTACCTTGGGGAGATGCAGACTAGAATACTGCAATCACTGAGCAGCAAATGATATCACCTGGGATGTATTTCAGTTATCTTGCAAACCTGGCCTGTTAGTGGGCCCTGAGGACAGTGTTGATGACCACTGCTCTAGTCCACAAAGAGCACTGGGAACAGCGTTAACTGATAAGAGTGCAGCAGAGGCAGAGCGTACAGAAAGTTATTCGCTCACAATATTTCTCAGCAGGATCAGTGATTATCTTTTTTAATTTTTTTTTGCACTTATGCAACAGATATAACAAAATAGTAGATTCACAGGCCAAACGGTAGCAAAAAGAAGCAAAGAGTGTGTTCCAGCATCACTAGGAAGTGCTTTCCAGGATCAGCAAATTACCAACAAAATAGAGTGTTGTGTACTTGTGCACTACAGCAGTGTCTAGATCAGTGGTCTCCAATCTGGGCCCAGTTCCCCCCTTTGCTTGACTTTATCTGGCTCGTGGGGAACTATTCCTCCCACTGATACAGATCGCTATTCCTCCAAGTGACATCTACAATGGGTAGAGTTGCCACCTCATCCCTTTAAACCCGAACACATATTAATTACACAGGTTCTGTGGCTGATTAAGGTGGTAATTAAACTCACTCAGACCCCATTCACACAGGGGCAACACGACTTGCAGGTCGCCTCAGCGAGGCGACCTGCAAACGACTGCCCGGGCGACTTGCAAAACGACTTCTGTATAGAAGTCTATGCAAGTCGCCCCGAGTCGCCCCCGAAGTCGTACAGGAACCTTTTTCTAAGTCGGAGCGACTTGCGTCGCTCCCCTTAGAACGGTTCCATAGCACAGAACGGGAGGCGACTTGTCAGGCGACTAGGTCGCCTGACAAGTCGTCCCTGTGTGAATGGGGTCTCAGTGCCTTATCAGCATTTAATTAGCCTCAGAACCTGCGTAATTCAAAGTTGTTCAGGTTTAAAGGGATGAGGTGGCAGCTCTAACAATGGGGCAGAATTCCTCCCACTGGCACCAAGGATTGGGCACTATTCCTTCCCCAATACCAACAATGGGGCATTACTCCCTCCCCTGATAGCAACAATGGGACATTCTTTCCTCCCACTAATATCATTGATGGGGTATTGGTTTTGCCCATTGACGCCAGGGTGTTTTCTACTCATGCTAGCCACAAACGGGCCCTTTGTTTAGAAAGTTTGAAGACCTCTGGTCTAGATGAAATACTGAACTAGGTTGGCAGGGTAGGCCATGGTCCTGAATTCATATCAAAGTTTGTTCCCGAATTCATACCAAAGTTTAATTTTCACTTTCGACTGTATTGTTACCTGAGAAAATATGTGGTTCATAAAAACCAAGAAGAATCAGAAAGTAAAGCAGAACTGAAACCAGCTTAGCACAAAGAGCTTTTGTGTAGGGTTATCTTTACCCTTGGATTGCTTTTGGAGATCGCTAACTGTGAAGTGTTTCAGGTGATGATCACCTTGTTCCCGTTTTGTAGCTCTCAGTGTTTGAAAAGTCACCATTGTCAGAAATGTCAGTTGAGGAATTCTGAAGCAGACCATATTTCCAACAAAGCACTTGTGTCATTGGCTCTGACTAAAGCCCAGTAGGGTGGAAACGTGTCTGGTGGGTGCTGTTTTATGGGCTTTGTGTTTGAATTAAAGGAACATTTGTATGCTGCTCTTCTACTATAAAGTTGTGTCATTATACCTAGGGCATGAGAGGCAACATGAAAACCTCAAAGTATAACTTAAGGCAAAACTTTTTTTAGTTTTGGATTGAGTGAAGAGGGATTAGAATACCTGCCAGGGTTTTGCCGTCTTGTGCCCCCGTTGAGGAGATTCACCCAGCTTGTTTTGATTACCGTTTATAAAGTGAAATAAACCCCAAAATTTGGGTTGTCATCAAAACAGGCATGGAGGGGAAATTTTCCAATATGGACACCAATTCTGGTGACAACCAGGGATTTCTTTTAATTCCTGTTTTGGCTATGGGACGGGAAATTAGGGGAAATCTCCCCAGTAGGACAAAGGTGGAAAAAAAAACTCACAGGGGTTATAACCCTATCATAAGCTGGCCATACAACAGTAAATTTTAGTAGGGTTGCACCAACACTGTTTTTTAATCGGAAAGTATGAGTACCGATACTTTCGGTCAAGTACTTACCGATACTGAGTACCAGTACCGTGCGGTGTGATTTGCGTCAATACAAAAAATATTGGCACAAATCAAACTGCAAAGAATCGCAGGTGATTTGAACAGGAATGCGGTGTGATTCACGTCCGAATCACATGCGATTTCCCCTACTGCTCTTGTGTATGTGTATAGAAGGGAAAAGCGCCATCTAGTGGGCAGTTTAAAAAACGTTAGAACTCACAGTACATATCTGGCCACATGCAAAATAATCTACATAGGTGTCCCAGTCTGCTGATGATAGCAAATCAGGGCCGCTGGAGGTGCTCACAGGGCTGGAGGAGAAGTTCTGGGACCTCGTGGGTATAGGGTAGAAGTGATGTCAGTTTGGGGGCAGGCCGCCTCTACATCTCCTCCAGCCCTGTGAGCACCTCCAGCGGCCATGATTTGCTATCATTGCTGGACCGGGACACCTATGTAGATTATTTTGCATGTGGCTAGATATGTACTGTGAGGTTTAACATTTTTTAAACTGCCCACTAGATGGAGCATTAATCCCTTTCTGTACACACACACAGGAGCGGTGGGGTAAATCGCATGTGATTTGGACAGGAATCGCACCACATTCCTGTTCATATTGCATGCGATTCTTTGCAGTGCGATTTGCGCCCATTCATTTTGTATTAATGCAAAATATCAGTTCCGGTATCAGTACTCGCGCAAATGCTTGGTATCGGTACCAGTGCATCCCTAGATTTTAGAAAAAAAATGTTTGTATGAAAGTTTGTATGAACATTTGTATGAAAATTCTCATGCATTTGAAGACTTGACAGATATATTTCGAAAGTACTTCAAAATTCCATTTGCTTTAAACATTTGATTTTGGAACAAATGGACCTTCCCAAACGAAAACCACATACAGTATACAATGTTAGACATATGGGAAACATTTTCCATCCTGCTCCTTCAAATTTCTTTGTCACTGACGTCAAAAATAAACATAATTTTGACCTCATTAATAATGAAAAAATCGAGCAAGTGTTTATAAAACGAAAAATTTCGAAGGAAATTCTACTAGCGTATGGCCAGCTTTACTCCTATAATTAAAAAAAAAAAAAGAAGCTTTGCCATCTAGTTCTACTTTAAAGAAGAACTCTCAGGAGCAATGAAAAAGATTAAATTCAGCTACACAGATTATTGTTGAAATACCTGAACTTTGAAATGCCAAACAAATATGTAGTAGATCCTTTTTCTTTTCCATTTCTGCCCGGCAGCTCCCTCCCTGTCCGAAGCCCAATTTGTGGTCGTTCCTATTGCTGCTGACAGTTCCTTGCAGCTCACCTGCTTATTCCCCATCTGCTGTGACACATCCCTCCCTATGAGTTGTGATGATATTGGTATTGGGCAAGCATTTGCAAAACCACTGCAGTCAGGTCTCATCAATTTGTCTCTTTCTGAGCAGCATGGTTGGACACTGGTTAAGGGAGAGTGGCACACCGTTGACCTCACTAGCTTTAAATCTACAACACATATAAAAATGGGATAAAGTGCTTCATGTACTTTGTCCCCAGGATAAATAAAATCTGTACATTGTGAGACCTCTTCTTTATTGGGCACATGTTGGTTTTTAACATTTTCTCTTTTGAATTCTGTCTGGGCATCACCGTCCACTTTAAATCCATTAGCAGGACTAGGGAGGAACGACTCCCGACTGATGGATCTTATAACCCAGAGCAGCAGCCTGCCTCTTGATATGGTTATTAGGAACAACTGAAAACATCCAGCAAAGTCATTCAACTCGCTGCTGGCATTATACAAAGAACAAACATTATGCAGATAACAAAGAATAATGTCATTATGTGAATAACAAAAAGATCAACTCAAAATAATAAAAGTCAATGCCTGGGCAACATAGAGTACAGTATATTCAGTACATCTGCCCAGTCTGGAGGTACAGGCTGACAACACTGCTTGAGATTTCGCTGCCACACAGACACTGTGTTGTCAGGTCAAACACAATGTTAGCAGCACTTTTATTTTTTTGACAGATCAGGGGGTATTTTTCTGCACATTGCAGTATTTTTAACGCATCAAACTTTTTTTTATTTTGCTCAAACATATGTTTGGCAGATAGGTTAAAGTGGTTCCAAAGGCTGAAGTTTTTTTTTACCTTCATGTATTCTATGCATGAAGGTAAAAAAAACCTTCTGTGTGCAGCGGACCCCCCAATCCTGAGCTGAGGCCCCTCCGATCCAGCGTTGTTCTTGATAGCCTCGGCTGTATGGGGACACTCCCTTCTCATTGGCTGAGACAGCAATCACAGCCAGTGAGCCAATGAGGAGAGAGCGGGGCCGAGACACAGCTCTACCATGTTTCCCTGAAAATAAGCCTGGGTCTTATATTCATTTTGGCAACAAAAGACACAGTAGGGCTTATTTTCGGGTTAGGTCTTACTGTTCAATGTGCTGTCTTCTCTCCCCCTCTCTCCCTGCCTGACAGCAATCCCCAGTGTGAACTGAGTTAAAATGCTTGTAAAATCCTATAATCCACTCTATTACAGTAGTATATAATGTACAATGTGTGTGTTTCTGTAATATAATTGTGCCAAATACCTTCGTTTTAGGGCTGTTCTGCGCTTCTGTGACCCGCCCGAGCTCTCTTCCCCGCATTTATATTACAGAAACACACACATTGTACATTATATACTACTGTAATAGAGTGGATTATAGAATTTTAGAAGCATTTTATTTTCGGGGTAGGGCTTATATTGCAGCCCTCCTGGAAAATAACGCTAGGTCTTATTTTTGGGGTAGGTCTTATTTTCAGGGAAACACGATATGTGTCTTATGGATGCATAGAGCAGCAGATTGGGAGCAAACAGACAGTGGTTCCCCCGGGGCAAACGTCTTTTTCTGGGGGCACTGCTCGACAGGGGAGGAGCCAGGAGTGCCGTCGGGAGACCCGAAAAGAAGAGGAACAGAGCTGCTCTGTGCAAAACCACTGCACAGAGCAGGTAAGTATGACATGTTTGTTTTAAAAAAACAAAACAAAAAAAGAAGCTTTATTATCACTTTAAAGTGGTTGTAAACCCTAAAAAACAAAAACAAACAAAAAAAAAAAAACCTGCAAGACAAAGGCATAATAGCTAGTATGCATGGCAAACTAGCTCATTATGAATTACTTACCTGAGATCGAAGCCCCTGCAGCCGTCCTTGTACCCCGCTCCGGCCGGCGACATCGCTCCCGGAGTTACTTTTGGGTATCGCAGGCTCCGGCGCTGTGATTGGCCGGAGCCACGATGACGTCACTCCTGCGCATGCACGTGGGAGCCGCCGGTAACGGCGCAGTCTAACTGAAGCAACGGCACATACGTGCCATTGCTTCAGTTTGTTTCAATGCACATGTGCTGATGACGTTGGCACATGCAAATACAGGGGATATAAACCTGGACGGTTTAGGGGATATCCAGTGTAGCTACAGGTAAGCCTAATTATACTCTTACCTGTAGCAAAAAGTGGTTGTAAAGGGTTTACAACCATTTTAAGGCCCCTTTCACACGATCGGACCGTTCAGGTCCGCCTGTCAGTTATGACGGCCGACCTGAACGGGCGCTCCATGTTAGCCTATGGAGCGACGGATGTCAGCGGAGACATGTCCGCTGACATCCGACCCGGTCCGATCTGCTAAAAGAAGACGGATGCCCCTACTTTCAGATCCATTGCTGGTGGATCGGATCTGGTGAGCTCTGATGAAAACGGACATGCTGTCCGTTTTCGTCCGATCCCTCCATAGGCAGCAGCGGCTCTTGACAAGCCCCTCCCCGCTCAGTGAGCAGAGAGGGACCTGTCACCCGCCGGCTCAGCAGAGATCAACGGAGAGATCTCCCGCTGAGCCGGCGGACCGAGACGGACTCCGTGGAAGCGGAGTCCGCCTCGTGTGAAAGGGGCCTAATGACCCGTACACACGATCGGAAATGCCGCCAGCAGAACTCCGATGAGAGCTTTTGGTCGGAAATTACGACCGTGTGTATGCTCCATCGGACTTTTGCTGGCTTAATTCCCGCCAGCAAAAGATTGAGAGCAGGTTCTCTGTTTTTCGGTCAGAAAAAGTTCCTATCCAAAAATGCGTTCGTCTGTATGCAATTCGGACGTGCAAAAAAAGCGCATGCTCGGAAACAATTCGGCGCATGCTCGGAAATTCATTTTCTCGGCTCGCCGTAGTGTTGTACGTCACCGCGTTCTTGACGGTCGAAAGTTCAGAGAACTTTTGTATGACCGTGTGTATGCAAGTCAAGCTTGAGCGGAATTCTGTCGGAAAAACCATCCAAGATTTTTCAGACGGAAATTCCGCTCTGGTGTACGGGGCATTAGTCAATGATCTGGCACCTTACTGACAGAACAGAACTACCATTCCTGTGCTGATGAGGTCTGTTAGGTCAGAGCAGTTCTAGTTCAGGTAAGGCCTTGTGATCCTTTTATCAGAGATGCAAGCTCGCCATTGGGTCTTGAAATTTGCAACCTTTGATCAATGTTTTCTGACAGTGGAGGAGTCCCGTCGTCAGAATACAATGGCACAGTGAGGACGATTCCTCCATTCACCTCACTGGTGTGGACAGGGGAATCCTTTTTTTTTTTTCTAAAAAAAAAAAAAAAAAAATCGGAAAATAATTGATTTTCATCTATAGCCAGCTTGAATAAAAGTTTGCCTATAAAAAATGGCTTCTATTCAGAGTTTCTTTCTCATTTTGAAAAGGTCTTCAAAGCTCAACTCCACAAAAACATTTTTTTAAAGTGGGTAGGATGCAAAACTTTTGTCTTTTTATTGTTGCCTATGTCATTATTATGGGGATTTCCATTCACTTCCTTTCCCAGTGACACCAGGACAGGAAATGAGAGGGTGAGGGTGTCAGTGGTATAGGAAACCCATAGTGCGATAATAAACTGTAAAACGTTCAAACTGGTCCACACGGCTAAATAAATGTGCGTTTGTTTCCATCTCCATACTCTTGAACTTCCACTGGGGCAGGAAGTGGGGTTCAATGTCTGCACTGGGGACCCTGTACAAAAATAAAAAAAGTTTAGGCTTGAGTTGGCCTTTTATTGTTGGTAATATTCAGATGCCATGTTCTAGAAAAAAAAGGGGTTGGGGACTGTATCATTAAATGGGCAGCTCCTAGATGGCCCTGAGCATTGGCGGGAAATCCCCAGAGTGGGGTCCCATAGGAAAGTGTAGTGTTGTGCACAAGGTCCCCTAAATCCCGTGGCCCCAAAATGTAATTTTGTTTTGGATGGAAAGCCTTACCACCACCTCTGTTTTTTTGTTACAAAACTTTCCTTGTATACTATATTTGTCATTCCTCGCTTCTACTAAATCTTAATTTCCTTTATAACCCATGATAAATGTTTTGTTGTGTTTGGTGCATTCTTCGGCAGACTTTTATACATCCATGGATGATTCAGCTCCTGTGTTATGTGAGGTAAATTCATGCAAACACTGACATCTTGCTAATAAATGGCTTAATTGGTACCACAATAGTCTGTCTGCTCCTCTTCTTATGGGTATCTCTATAGTCTTACATAATTACTTCATACAGAGATTGTTTGGCTACAGATGTATAGACACCCACACATGACCCTGAGGATTTACTCAGAAGCACACATTCGTAATTACATATGGGTTCCTCTACAATGCCCTTGTACTGTACAGGCAGATATGTATCTGGAGATTTAGCTAGGGATTTATGTTGAATTTACTGAAAGCTAAACTTTTTTTTACAGACCACAAAATATACTGATAAAATACATATAAAAGGGCTGTCTAGCTGCAAAAAGATTTGTTTCTATCCATTCAGTCCCAGGATTTACACTGCAATGCCACACAGCACACTTAGTGCCTTTCAGGGAGACTGATCTTGCTCTGTCACAGTTTCACTTTCACTTAGGCCCGGTTTACACTAATGCGAGTTCATAACGAATGCGATGCGTCAAAAACACTTTAAATTCGCATGTCATCCCTAAAGTCATTGTTTTCAATGACGGTCTTTCACATTCATGGGTTGTGATTCCTCTACGAATGCGATAAAAAAAAGGGTCTTGTGCGAGTTTACTGCGTTGCATTGCGAATTTAGTCTCCATAGACATCAATGTAAATCGTTCTTGAATCGCATTGATGGTTCACATATGTGCTAATTCCACCACACTACTCTCCACAAAAACCAGGAAGTACACAGGAAGTTAAAGCGGAGTTCCACACAAAAATGGAACTTCCGCTTTTCGGAACCCTCCCCCCCTCCGGTGTCACATTTGGCACCTTTCAGGGGGGAGGGGGGTGCAGATACCTGTCTAAGACAGGTATTTGCACCCACTTCCGGCATAGACTCCCATGGGAGTCTACGCCTCTTCCCGTCCCCACCGCGCTGTCTGCTGGGAACACACAGCTCCCAGGAGAGAGCGGGGACCACTTGGGACACGCAGCGCGACTCGCGCATGCGCAGTAGGGAACCGGGAAGTGAAGCCGCAACGCTTCACTTCCTGATTCCCTCACCTAGGATGGCGGCGGCAGCTGCCGAGAACCGAGCCGACATCGCTGGACCCTGGGACAGGTAAGTGGCCATGTATTAAAAGTCAGCAGCTGCAGTATTTGTAGCTGCTGGCTTTTAATATTTTTTTTTTTTTGGCGGTGTGGGTGGACCCCCGCTTTAACACCTTTTTTTTTTTTTACATTATGATTAGCATATCAATCGCAGCTATGTCCAACTCCTAAAATCGCGGTAAATTCACACCTCACACAGGACAAAAAAACGAAACAAATTCACAGCGCAGCAGTGTGCCTTACAGGTCACCCATCTTTAACCACTTAATGACCAAGCCTCTTTCTGAGATTTGTTGTTTACAAGTTAAAAACAGGTTTTTTTGCTAGAAAATTACTTAGAACCCCCCAAACATTATTTTTTTTTAACACCCTAGAGAATTAAATGGCGATTGTTGCAATACTTTCTGTCATACCGTATTTGCACAGCGGTCTTACAAGCGCACTTTTTTTGGAAAAAATACACTTTTTTGATTAAAAAAAATAAGACGACAGTAAAGCCCAATTTTTTTTAAAATTATTGTGAAAAATAATGTTATGCCGAGTAAATTGATACCCAACATGTCATGCTTCAAAATTGCGCCCGCTCGTGGAATTGCGACAAACTTTTACCCTTAAAAATCTCCATAGGCGAAGTTTAAAAAATTCTACAGGGTGCATGTTTTGAGTTACAGAGAAGGTCTAGGGCTAGAATTATTGCTCCTGCTCTAACGATCGCGGTGATACCTCACATGTGTGGTTTGAACACCGTTTTCATATGCGGGCGCTACTCACGTATGCGTTTGCTTCTGCACGCGAGCTTGGCGCGTACACTGTTCTTTTAAAAAAAAAAAAAATTGTGTCTCTTTTATAACTATTAAAAGGAATTTAAACATCCCTTGTAATAGAAAAAAAACAGGGGTCAAAAAGACCTCAGATCTCATATTTACACTAAAATGCAATAAAAAAAAATATTGTCATTTAAAAAAATACAAAAAAAAAATATGGCCCTTTAAGAGTTATGGGCAGAATTGACGTTTTGACATCGCTTCCACCTTGCAATGATATGGAGATGGGTGCATCTTCCCCTCACTCGTCTCCATACCCAGGAAGAGACAACTCCGACAGCTCCGGTAAGCGGCGGAGGGCACTAGAGCGAATCCGCCGCAGAGACCACTTTTATCTTGAAGCGGACCGCCCTCTGAAGAAGAGGATACCGGGGTTATGGCAGCTAGCAACGACACTCCTCTTGAAAGTACCGACATATAACGACGGCGGGCAGTCCAGAAGTGGTTAACTGGGACAAGCAGCACACAGATGAGCCATCTCCCTGTCACTCTGATCTCTCCTCTTATCAGCATGTGCCTTTCCCTTCAGCACACCTGATTGGCTCCTTGCAGTGCTTTTCTCTCCCCTTCTATGAGCTCTGCTTTACATGGCTGCAAAAGGCTGATACTGGGTCTTAGTCAGATATTTACACTGCTTGCAGTGTCCCTGCTAAACAAAAGATAGACTGTAAAAAAATAATTAATTATACTTACCTTTCCAGTGGCCCGTATGTAGAATATTTTCTGCCTCCCCCCCCCCCGCATGCTATGGTTGCTCCCGTCGACTGTATATAGTGGAGGGCTAAACAGCCGCAGCAGATGGGCAGCAACAAATAATTCTCCCGCTCTACAAGACTCTGGTCCGGCCACACCTGGAGTATGCTGTCCAGTTCTGGGCACCAGTCCTCAGGAAGGATGTACTGGAAATGGAGCGAGTACAAAGAAGGGCAACAAAGCTAAAAAAGGGTCTGGAGGATATTAGTTATGAGGAAAGGTTGCGAGCACTGAACTTATTCTCTCTGAAGATGAGACGCTTGAGAGGGGATATGAATTCAATGTACAAATACCGTACTGGTGACCCCACAATAGGGATAAAACCTTTTTGTGGAAGGGAGTTTAACAAGACTCCTGGCCACTCATTAAAATTAGAAGAAAAGAGGTTTAACCTTAAACTACGTAGAGGGTTCTTTACTGTAAGAGCGGCGAGGATGTGGAATTCCCTTCCGCAGTCATACCCCTTGACATTTTCCACATTTTGTCATGTTAACCAAAAACATAAAATGTATTTTATTGGGATTTTATGTGATAGACCAACAAAAAGTGGCACATAATTGTGAAGTTGAAGAAAAATGATAAATGGTTTTCAAAATTTTTTACAGATAAATATGTGAAAAGTGCGGCGTGTATTTGTATTCAGCCCCCTTTACTCTGATACTCCTAACTAAAATCTAGTGGAACCAATTGCCATCGGAAGTCACCTAGTTTGTAAATAGAGTCCACCTGTGTGTAATTTAATCTCAGTATAAATACAGCTGTTCTGTGTAGCCCTCATAGATTTGCATCATGAAGGCCAAGGAACACACCAGACAGGCCAGGGAGAAATTTGTGGAGAAGTTTAAAGCAGGGTTAGGTTATAAAAAAATATCCCCAAAAAATATCACAAGCTTTAAACCTCTCACGGTCGGAGCGCTGTTCAATCCATCATCCAAAAGAGTATGGCACAATAGCAAGACATGGCCGTCCACCTAATCTGACAGTTTAATGCAAGGAGAGCATTCATCAGAGAAGCAGCCAAGAGGTCCATGGTAACTGGAGGAGCTGAAGAGATCCACAGCCCAGGTGGGAGAATCTGTCCACAGGACAACTATTAGTCTTATGCCCCGTACACACGGTCGGATTTTCCGATGGAAAATGTCCGATCGGAGCGTGTTGTTGGAAATTCCGACCGTGTGTGGGCTCCATCAGACATTTTCCATCGGATTTTCCGACACACAAAGTTGGAGAGCAGGAGATAAAATTTTCCGACAACAAAATCCGTTGTCGGAAATTCCGATCGTGTGTACACAAATCCGACGGACAAAGTGCCACGCATGCTCAGAATAAATAAAGAGATGAAAGCTATTGGCCACTGACCCGTTTATAGTCCTGATGTACGTGTTTTACGTCACCGCGTTCAGAACGATCGGATTTTCCGACAACTTTGTGTGACCGTGTGTATGCAAGACAAGTTTGAGCCAACATCCGTCGGAAAAAATCCATGGATTTTGTTGTCGGAATGCCCGAACAAAGTCCGACCATGTGTACACCCTATTACACTCCACAAATCTGGTATTTATGGAAGAGTGGCAAGAAGAAAGCCATTGTTGAAAGAAAGCCATAAGAAGTCCTGCTTGCAGTTTGCGAGAAGCCATGTGGGGGACACAGCAAATATGTGGAAGAAGGTGCTCTGGTCAGATGAGACCAAAATGTAACTTTTTGGCCTAAATGCAAAACGCTATGTGTGGTGGAAAACTAACACTGCACATCAACCTGAACACACCATCCCCACTGTGAAACATGGTGGTGGCAGCAGCATGTTGTGAGCATGCTTCAGCAGGGACAGGGAAGCTGGTCAGAGTTAATGGGAAGATGGATGGAGCCAAATACAGGGCAATCTTAGAAGAAAACCTGTTAGAGTCTGCAAAAGACTTGAGACTGGTTCACGTTCCTTCGGGACAACAACCCTAAACATACAGCCAGACCTGGTTGGACCCCCATTTTGCTTTCAGAACTGTCTTAATTCTTGGTGGCAGAGATTCAACAAGGTGTTGGAAACATTCCTCAGAGATTTTGGTCCATATTGACATGATAGCATCATGCAGTTGCTGCAAATTCCACCACATCCCAAAGGTGCTTTATTGGATTGAGATCTGGGGATTGTGGAGGCCATTGGAGTACAGTGACCTCATTGTCATGTTCAAGAAACCAATGGTGAGATGATTGGAGCTTTGTGACATGGTGCATTATCCTGCTGGAAGGAGCCATCAGAAGATGGGTACAATGTAGTCATCAAGGGATGGACATGGTCAGCAACAATACTCAGTTAGGCCGTGGCGTTTCAACGATGCTCATTTGGTACTAAGTGTGCCAAGAAAATATCCCCCACACCATTATACCACCACCAGCCTGAACTGTTGATTCAAAGCAGGATGGAGCCATGCTTTCATGTTTACGCCAAATTATGACCCTACCATTTGAATGTTGCAGCTGAAATAAAGACTCATCAGACCAGGCAACGTTTTTCCAATCTTCTATTGTCCAATTTTGGTGAGCCTGTGCAAATTGTAGCCTCAGTTTCCTGTTCTTAGCTGATAGGAGTGGCACCCGGTGTGGCCTTCTGCTGCTGTAGCCCATCTGCTTCAAGGTTCAATGTGTTGTGTGTTCAGAGATGGTATACTGCAGACCTTGGTTGTAACGAGTGGTTATTTGATTTACTGTTGCCTTTCTATAATCTCGAACCAGTCTGCCCATTCTCCTCTGACATCAGCAAGGCATTTTCGCCCACACAACTGCCGTTCACTGGATATTTTCTCTTTTTTGGACCATTCTCCATAAACCCGAGAGATAATTGTGCGTGAATATCCCAGTAGATCAGCAGTTTTTGAAATACTCAGACCAGCTCATCTGGCACCAACAACCATGCCACATTCAAAGTCACTTAAATCCCCTTTCTTCCCCATTCTGATGCTCGATTTGAACTTCAACAAGTCGTCTTCACCAGATACCTACTGTAAATGTATTGAGTTGCTGCCCTGTGATTGGCTGATTAGCAATTTGTGTTACCAAGCAATTGAACAGGGGTACCTAATAAAGTGGCCTGTGAGTGTATATACATGAACACACATATGTAAATATAAATCTCGTATCAGAAATGGAGAGACTGCAGTTAATCATACATGTATAAATGTACATGCTAGTGGCGTGTACTGTTATACTATTTCTTTATATGCCAGATTCAGTTATCTGGGAATGTTTGCTGTTTCAGTTTTTGTATTTTTATTGTTTGTAATTTTTTTGGAACTGTCTGAGGAGATGCTCACGGGAGCTCATTAAACGGACAGCATCATGTGAACTCTCATGCCCTCAGGCCTTGTGGGTAAAATTCTGTGTAAACCTTCCGTCCCCAGACACCAAGTAAATTAAAACCTCTCACTTCAGGGAATGAAGTCCCATTCTCTGTCATAAACAAGGCTGTGCTTTTGTTTTTCTCTGTGAATGAGAGAACCGCAAAGTTAGCAACTGAGCAGCACAGGGTCAGAAGAATTTGGCACTGAGATTTTGGCGCGGAGGGAGTAGGTTTAATTGGTGATAGATATGGTGCCCAGTTAAGTCGCTGTAAGCCTTGTACACACGATCGGATTGTTGGACGACCGAGCGCCAGACTTTTGTCCGAAGGCATGCCTGGATTTTGTCTTGCATACTAACGGCACACAATTGTCGGCCAACAAACATGAACGTAGTGACATACTACGAGCCGATAAAGAGGAAGTTCAATTGTGAGGCGCCATCCTTTGGGCTACTTCGGCTAATTTCGTGTTAGTAGAAGTTTGGTGAGTGTTGATTCGCGCTTTTCAGTTCGCACTTTTCAGTTTGCGCTTTTCATTTCGTGCTTTAAATTTTGTGCTTTTCATTTCTTGTTTTTCAGTTTGCGCTTTTCATTTTGTGCTTTTCATTTTGCGCTTTTCATTTTGCGCTTTTCAGTTCGTTTCTGAACAGCCGTTCGCCAACCAGCCATGTTGCCGAATCGGAGGAGAGAACGTGGTGTTATTGGTCTAGGAGTTATTGCTTTGACCCAAGTCCAGTCCAAGAACAGGAGGAGGAGGATTTCTTGGACCAAAAATTGGTTGCTTTAATCGTGACCAATTATGTCATATGCCTTTGCTGCCGGAGCTCCAGGAGAATAATCCAGATAATTTTCGGAATTATCTCTGGATGACGGACCCCTGCTTTCACCAACTCCTGGCATTGTTGACCCCCTATATTAAGAAGCAGGACACATGCATGAGGCTTTTATTTTATTTTTTGGTTGAATAATGATTTGATTTGGTATATTTGGTATATTTTCTATATTTTTGGATGCATAGAATGTACTTTTTGGTTAAGTTCTATTGGCAGATAGCATGTCTAATTTTGTTTGTTTTCTTTTTTAATGCACAATAAAAAAAATTGTGTAGAATAATACTTGTCTATGTATTTTACTTCAAATGACAGTTTGGGAGTAGGCAGTTACATTTAAAAAAATACAATGTAAAATTAACAAGGGACATAGTTGTATCTCTGAGATTAAAAACTACGGGATAATGGTGTTGTGGTAACTTGGACAAAAAAAAAAAAAGCATAATAATATTATTCTTGATATCACTAGAAAACAAAAGAATTTTCAAATACGTTTGCCATAACTCTATCAGTATCTCCAGCAAAGCAGCTTCATTATTATCCCATTAAAGAAGAAGAGAATGTGCGCTGCATTTTGACAATTCATAATTTGCCACGTCACAAATGTTAATTCTCCATTACGAACACCAGTTTACAAGACCGACCGCTTCCGGCTCGTCCTTGCTTCCCTACATGCGTGTTTGTACTTTGGACGTTTGTGTGACGGACTTGTGTACACATGATACGAAAATCTGACAACAAACTGTTACCGCCGAAATTTACTAGCCTGCCATCCAACATTTGTTGGCGGAAAGTTGGACAACAATTGCCTGATGGAGCGTACTAACGGTTGGATCTTAGGCATCACACAATTCCCTGCCGAAAATCCGATCCTGTGTACGAGGCTTTATTGTGTGCTAACTATTTAAGGCCAAACTCTAGGTTAGTGGGTGATCACACTGATGGAATACATACACTGATCAGCCATAACGTTATGACCACTCACAGATAAAGTCCATAACATTACCTTCATCTTGTGACAATGACATCTGAAAGTGGGTGAGATATATTAGGCAGCAAGTGTTGTCCCTGAAGGTGATGTATTTA
Source organism: Lithobates clamitans (assembly GCA_037952925.1). Classification (NCBI taxonomy): domain Eukaryota; kingdom Metazoa; phylum Chordata; class Amphibia; order Anura; family Ranidae; genus Lithobates; species Lithobates clamitans. The sequence goes on along the minus strand of JBBGZY010000494.1, from coordinate 516,658 downwards.
AGAAAAAAAATAGGCAAAAGTAAGGATCTGAGCAACTTTGACAGGGGCCAGATTATAAGGGCTAGGCGACCGAGTAGGAGCATCTCCAAAACTACAGATCTTGTTGGATGTTCTCAGTCTGCAGTGGTCACCACTTACCAAAGGTGGTCCAAGGAAAGAAAACCAGTGAACCGGTGACAGGATTATGGGCAGCCAAGGCTCATTGATGCAAGTTAGGCCTGTGTAGTTCATTCCAGTAGAAGAGCTAATGTAGCTCAAACTGCTGAAAAAAGTGAATGCTGGTTCCGATAGAAAGGTGTCTCAACACAGTTTGTTGTGTATGGGGCTGTGCAGACCAGTCTGGATCCCCATCCCTGGAGTGGAAGGGGAGGTGAGAATAATTGCGCTTTAAGCCTTTTGCTATGCGTGCCACAATAAAGGGTCTGGCATAGTTGCCAACTATCTTTATTTCCATAGACAGCCCAAAATTAGTAAGGTTGTCCCTGGAATTTCTCTGTCTTGGTATAACCCAATAAAAATTATTTTGATTCCTAGTTTTCAGTGTATCATATTGTTTAACTTTTGAGTTGGGGTGCATCTTATGAGCAGTAAAATATTTCCCCGTATTAACAGGTCACACCTCTGACACCTGAAATCACCTATCCTACGCTACCCATGGCCACTATCATATAGCCATCCTTGGACACCATATGAAGTATCTGTCAATATGTCACCACTTGTACTCTGCTTCCTTCTGGAATTATGGCATTTTTTTGACTGCTGGTGACATGGCTGCCCACTTTGGTAACATGCAGGGCTGGTGCAAGGATTTTTGACACCCTAGGCGAAACCTCATTTTGCCCCCCCCCCTGGCTGACTCCGCCCCCTTTCCCCTGTCCATGTAAATCCCACCTTTTTAATAAAGCCCCCATCAAATTCAGCCTCACCAGCGCCCATCAAATGCAGCCTCACCAGCACCCATCAAATGCAGTCTCACCAGCGCCCATCAAATGTAGTCTCACCAGCACCCATCAAATGCAGCCTCACCAGCTCCCATCAAGTGTAGCCTCACCAGCTCCCATCAAGTGTAGCCTCACCAGCTCCCATCAAGTGTAGCCTCACCAGCTCCCATCAAGTGTAGCCTCACCAGCTCCCATCAAATGTAGCCTCACCAGCACCCATCAAATGCAGCCTCACCAGCTCCCATCAAATGTAGCCTCACCAGCACCCATCAAATGCAGCCTCACCAGCACCCATCACATGCAGCCTCACCAGCACCCATCAAATGTAGCTTCACCAGCACCCATCAAATATCAAATACAGCCTCACCAGCACCCATCAAATGCAGCCTCACCAGCACCCATCAAATGTAGCCTCACCAGCACCCATCAAAAGTAGCTTCACCAGCACCCATCAAATGTAGCTTCACCAGCACCCATCAAATGTAGCTTCACCAGCACCCATCAAATGCAGCCTCACCAGCACGCATCAAATGTAGCTTCACCAGCACCCATCAAATATCAAATACAGCCTCACCAGCGCCCATCAAATGCAGCCTCACCAGCGCCCATCAAATGTAGCCTCACCAGCACCCATCAAATGTAGCCTCACCAGCACCCATCAAATGCAGCCTCACCAGCGCCCATCAAATGCAGCCTCACCAGCGCCCATCAAATGTAGCCTCACCAGCACCCATCAAATGTAGCCTCACCAGCACCCATCAAATGCAGCCTCACCAGCGCCCATCAAATGCAGCCTACCAGTGCCAATGAAAGAATGTTTGCTTGCTGCGGGAGTCGGGACACAGACATAGTCCTCCACCACTGCTGCGCCTCTGACACTATGTGTGAACTGAGAGGCGGCTGCCTGCTGATGCTGAGACTTAATTGCTTGCTGCAGAGAGAAGAGAGTAGGAAAACCAGTGGCCGGGCGCCCTAGGCAGCAGGGCGCCCTAGGCGGCCGCCTAGTTTGCCTAGTGGTAGCACCGGCCCTGGTAACATGGCACCATTTGCAACTTCACACTGTTTTAGTTAAAGTGTTACTATACCCACAACAGTAAAATCAGTCTGTATATGCAAGAAAGTATGCTGGTTATACTCACTGTGGAACCTAAGGGGGTTAATCCTCTGCATTGTGTAAAAAGGCTGTTTGATTGTGTCTTCTCTTAACCTTCCCTTCTTCCACTGTCCCCAGTCAATCTCCTGATAAGACAGAGCCTTTGGATTCACTCTGCACATGCTCATGCACATTTTGAAAACCATTTATCATTTTCCTTCCACTTCACAATTATGTGCCACTTTGTGTTGGTCTATCACATAAAATTCCAATAAAATAAATTTACATTTTTGGTTTGTAACATGACAAAATGTGAAAAATGTCAAGGGGTATGAATACTTTTTTCAAGACGCTGTAAATGTTCTAATATTAAAAGTCAGCAGGCGGAGCTCCTCTTTAATGGCTGGTGATATAAATAAAGACTGTTTTGTTCTAGTCAGCATTTTTAGAATAGGAGTCTCTTTTTCTCCAAAGAACAAAGCTGTTGCTTTTTTTAAAATGTGAAGCTCTGATGTTTCTTTTTTATCTGAAGCTTTTTGCTATGTACAGATGGTGTGCTAGATGCAGCATCCCGTTAAACTTAAAGTGGCATTAAACACAAAAAACTAAAATTAAGTATGTTACAGCTTACCAATCCTCAGAATGTGGTGACTGCATTCATCTTTCTTTTTTAATAGACTTTTTTATTTTATTTTCACCTGGTAATCCAGCCAATAATACACTTCCTATCCTATATAAGAGTAACTCCACTTTTGTTGAGAAAAAAAAAAAAGCATTCCCCTCTGGGTAATCTATATACATTGCAGGGATTTTGTCAAACTTTGTTGCAGATTTCTACCTTTTGGTTTTCCTGCAGCACTTGCAGGGTTCTGATGAGGAAAGTGGCAGGGTCTGCACCCTTTTTTATTGGTTCCTATTGGGGGACATTTTTGTTGACTTTTGTTGACTTGCATCTTAGTGCAGACTTCTGGGAAAATCAGTACGCCAATCACACAAGCAGGAAATTACATTTTTGGGGAGCACAATAAATTTTGTTTTCATTTGCTATTCTTTGTCACAAAAGGAGTTACCCTTTAAGGTGTCTCCACTCTGGATGGAGGAGCAACAGAGACACCCTTAAAAGCAGCATTGCTAACCTAGTTAGATGTTACATGCATTAGCAGATTTTGATGGACTTGACTAAGACCAGCCATAAATGGAGTTGCAGGAAAGAAAATAGCTCTATTCCCCCATCAACTCAGTTTTATGCGGGAAAATCTCCGGTGGGGCCATTGTCTTCTAACAATAGCATCCGCTAACAATGATCGCAGGTAAAACTCGGCATGCTGGTTGTACCCAAGTTGATTGATCAATCAACTTGGTGCATTCAGCCTGCCCATACACGGTTCGAAACTTGCCCATTTCCTACTGAATCTACCCAAATTCGAACCGTCTATGGCCTGCCTAACAAATTCATGTCAAACTCCAGCTGACACTTTTTAACCACTTCAGCCCCAGAAGGTTTTACCCCTTTCCTGACTAGGCCATTTTTTACGATCTGGAACTGCGTTACTTTAACTGACAACTGCGCCGACATGCAACCCTGTACCCAAACAAAATTGATGTCTTTTTTTTCCAGACAAATAGAGCTTTCTTTTGGTGGTATTTGATCACCTCTGCGTTTTTTATTTTTTTGCGCTATAAACAAAAATAGAGAGAGACAATAGTTTTTACTTTTCTATGAAACATACCCAATAAAAAAATGTAAAAAAAAACAAATTTCTTCATCAGTTTAGGCCAATAGGTATTTTGCTAGATATTTTTGGTAAAAAAAATCCCAAAAAGCATATATTGATTGGTTTGTGCAAAGGTTATAGCGTCAAACTATAGCATATTTTTATGGCATTTGTCTAAATTAATTATTTTTTAATAGTAATGATCAGCAATTTTTAGTGGGACTGTGACATTGCGGTGGACAAATCGGACACCTAACTGACATTTTTTGACACTTTTTTGGGGACCAGTGACATTATTACAGTGATCAGTGCTAAAAATATGCACCGCATGACACGGGCAGGGAAGGGGTTAACACTAGGGGCGAGCAAAGGGTTAAGTGTGTCCCTAGGGGATGCTTTCTTATGCCCTGTACACACGGTCGGACATTGATCGGACATTCCGACAACAAAATCCATGGATTTTTTCCGACGAATGTTGGCTCAAACTTGTCTTGCATACACACGGTCACACAAACTTGTCGGAAAATCTGATCGTTCTGAACGCGGTGACGTAAAACACGTACGTCGGGACTATAAACGGGGCAGTAGCCAATAGCTTTCGTCTCTTAATTTATTCTGAGCATGCGTGGCACTTTGTGTGTCGGATTTGTGTACACACGATCGGAATTTCTGACAATGGATTTTGTTGTCGGAAAATTTTATAGCCTGCTCTCAAACTTTGTGTGTCGGAAATTCCTATGGAAAATGTGTGATGGAGCCCACACCTAGCCGGAATTTCCGACAACAAGGTCCTATCACACATTTTCCATGTGTACAGGGCATTACTGTGTGGGGGATGAACTCGCTGTTTGAACAGAGAGATCTGTGTTCCTGCTTAGTTCCTGTCTCTCTGGGGAGCGATCGCGGGTGGCCAGCGGACATCGCGTCCGCCGGACCTGCTGATTGACTCCCCCTCTGGCCAATCAGCACATGCACCACCGCTGGCTGTTGCTGAAATGACGTATAGGTACGTCGTTTCGCGCAATAGAGCCGACCTGCCGCAGTATATGTAAGTGGTTAAGCTGTTACAGCAACAGTTCCGTTGTTCCTTTTAGGATAAAGGTTTAAAGGTGCATCTCAAAAAATGTGAATATCATCAAAGTTAATTTATTTCAGTAATTCAATACAAAAAGTGATATATATAATATATAATATAATATAAAGATTCATTATATGGGCTACAACTGTTACATTCCTTGTTTCAAGCCACTCCTGAAACAGAGATAACATCAGAAGCATCTTGCCTGGGCTAATGCAGCGTACACATGGTCGCACTTTTCGACCGGACTGGCCTGACGGACGCCGACGGACCAAATCCGGCGGACAATCCGATCGTGTGTGGGCTTCACCGGACCTTCAGCGGACTTTTCCAGTCGCAAATCTGACGGACTTTAGATTTGGAACATGCTTCAAATATTTACGTCGTAACTCCGCCGGACCCAGAAATCCGCTCGTCTGTATGCTAGTCCGACGGACAAAAACCGACGCTAGGGCAGCTATTGGCTACTGGCTATCAACTTCCTTATTTTAGTCCGGTGTACGTCATCACGTACAAATCCGTCAGACTTTGGTGTGATCGTGTGTAGGCAAGTCCATTCGTTAAAAAGTCAGTCGAAAGTCCGCCGGAAAGTCCATCGGACCAGTCCGGTCGAAAAGTCTGCTCGTGTGTACGCGGCATTAGGAGAAAAATGAGTGGACTGTTGCTCAGTGGTCCAAAGTCCTCTTTTTGGATGAAAGTAAATTTTGCATTCTATTTGGATGTCAAGGTCCCAGAGTCTGGAGGAAGAGTGGAGAGACACAGAACCCAAGTTACATGAGGTCCAGTGTGAAGTTTCCACAGTCAGTGATGATTTGGGGAGCCAAGTCATCTGATGGTGTTGGTCCTCTGTGTTTTATCAAGTCCCAAGTCAGTGCAGCCCTCTACCAGGAAATTCCAGAGCACTTCATGCTTCACTCTGCTGACCAGCTTTATTGAGATGCTGATTTCATTTTTCAGCAGGACTTGGCACCTGCCCACACTGCCAAAAGTACCAATACCTGGTTTAATGATCATGGTATCATTGTACTTGATTGGCCAGCAAACTTGTTTGACCTAAACCCCATAGAGAATCTGTGGGGTATTGTCAAGAAGAACATGAGAGACACCAGACCCAACAATGCAGATGATCTGAAGGCCGCTATAAATACAACCTGGGCTTCCATAACACCTCAGCAGTGCCACAGGCTGATCGCCTCCATGCCACGCTGCATTAATGCCATAATTCATGCAAAAGGAGCCCCGATCAAGTACTGAGTGCATACTGTACTGTACATGGACATGCTTTTTAGATAGCCAACATTTCTGTATTAAAATGTAATGTATGTTCTGTAATATTCAAATTTTTTGTGATATTGAATTTTGGGTTTTCACTAGCTGTAAGCCATAATCATCAAAATTTAAAGAAAGAAATGCTTGGAATATATCTCTCTATGTGTAATGAATCTTTAAAATATATATGTGTTTCACCTTTTGAATTGAATTACTGAATCATATTAAATTTTTGATGATATTCAAATTTTTTTAGATGCACCTGTACATAAATGAATAAAAGATGATCGTTGTACGCACCTCTGTCAGTATTAAACGGTTTTTCTCATCTCTCTAACTGCCATTTTTATTGGACAGCTTGGTCTGTAAAGGAATTGAAAAATAGACTTGCTGGCCTGGGTCACCAGGCGCATATAGAAACGCAAAATAGCCTAAAAAGGAAAACAAATGCAGCGCCACATCTGAGAATTGGTAAGCTGCAATATAATACAGCTTTGTTTTTTGGGTTTAATACCGCCTTAAGCCATTTTCCATTTTTTTGGAGCCTGAATAATTAAAGTGGACCTTCAGTCATTTTTTCAACTTTCCATATATTAAATCTTCTGCCCTTGTTGTTTTAACTTTGGATAGTAAAACATTTTTTTCTGCTAGTAAATACCTTATACAGCCCACTTCCTGTTTCTTGTCTGGTAAAAAGCCTAGGCTTATGATATCATGCAAAGCTCTCTCTCTCACTCTCCTGAGAGTTTTCCAGAAAGGGAGTGGAGATGAGTCATAAGAGGGCCAATCAGAGCTGCGTAGATGGAGGTGTGCTTCTGTGTGTCTGTGTAATTCCAGGAAGTGAACAGGCAGCAGCTTCAGCTGCCCACAGTTAAAATTGATGCAGCCAGACTTAGTGTAGGGAGATTTATGCAGCATATTCGGCAAGTACAGAATCACAGTATATATAAAATAATATGCAAAGTGGTTGGAGGGAAGCTTTAGAATGGCAAAGATGTTTTTATTACAAATTATGTGAGCAGACTGCAGTTTCTCTTTAACCACTTCAATACAGGGCACTTAGACACCTTCCTGCCCAGACCAATTTTCAGCTTTCAGTGCTGTCGCAGTTTGAATGACAATTACGCAGTCATCCATCACTGTACCCAAACTAAATTTTTTTATCATTTTGTTCCCACAAATAGAGCTTTCTTTTGGTGGTATTTGATCACCTCTGCTGTTTTTATTTTTTGCAAAACAAATAAAAAAAGACCGAAAATTTTGAAAAAAATAAAAGTTTTGCTTTTGTTTCTGTTAAAAAGTTTTGTAAATAAGTAAGTTTTCTCTTTCACTGATGGGCACTGATAAGGCGGCACTGACAGGCACTGATAAGGTGGCACCAATGAGCGGGCACTGATGATGGGCACCGATATGCGGCACTGATGGGCACTGGTAGGCGGCACTGATATGCAGCACTGATGGGCATTGATAGGCGGCACTGATGGGCACTCATGGGTGGCACTGGTGGGCACTGATAGGCCACACTGATGGGCACTGAAAGGCTGCAAAGATGGGTTCTTATAGGCAGCACTGCTGGGCACTGATACGTGGCACTGATGGGCACTGATATGCGGCACTGATAGGCATCCCTGGTGGCACTGGCAGTGGTAGGCATTGGAGTGGGTACTGATTGGCAGCTGCCTGAGCATTGATTGGCAGCTGCCTGGGCACTGATTAGTATTTCCCTGCTGGTCTAGGGGGCATACCTGGTGGTCCAGTGTGGATGGTTTCCCTGGTGGTCCTGGGCGGCTTCCCTGGTGGTCCTGGGTAGGATCCGAGGGGGGGGCTGTGCTGATAAACAATCAGCACAGACCCCCCTGTCAGGAGAGCAGCCGATCGTCTCTCCTCTATTCGCGTCTGTCAGATGCGAGTGAGGAAAAGCCGATCACCGCCTCTTCCGATTCACATCGTGATCAGCCATGATTGGACACGGCTGATCATGTGGTAAAGAGTCTCCGTCAGAGACTCTTTACCTAGATCTGTGTTGCGGGGTGTCAGAATGACACCCCGCAACAACGATCGCCGCGATGCGTGCCCCCGGGGGCGCGCAGTGGCTCAATATCCTGCGGACGTCATATGACGCCCAGTCAGGGTATTGAAACCACTTTGCCGCCGTCATTCTGCTATATGGTGGGCAGCAAGTGGTTAAGAGGTGGTTCTGATTGGTTGTTTGAGCTACTGTGGTTTGCACATCATAATTGGTTTTTGCACCGCTTTAGCACATAAAGGATAACGGTGAACTTTTTTTTTGGACAACAGGCATTAATGAAGGTATATATCAGGGATATGCCATTGGCGGACCTCCAGCTCTTGCAGAACTACAAGTCCCATGAGGCATAGCAAGACTCTGACAGCCACAAGCATGACACCCAGAGGCAGAGCATGATGGGACTTGTAGTTTTGCAACAGCTGGAGGTCCGCTAATTGCATATCCCTGGTATATATCATAACACACCATACACATCGGATTCTCTCTGGCTACCTTGGATTCATGTACAGCCCTAGTTCAGGCTCTGCTACACTTTATAGACATTATTGAATTTTCTTGCCATTTGAAGCTAAAAAAAAAGAAAAGGACCATCACCTTGATCTTCATCTTCCTAAGAGAAAGGACAAAGGTTGCAGGTCATTCCCTGTAATTCAAAGCTGTCTCGACCCAACAGGCAGCGACTGTAGACTTTGAAGGACAGCAATTACAGGCGGTAATGTAGGGAAAGAAGGCGAGAACGATGCGCTTTCACCCAGCTTCCTGTTTGATGAATCTCGTTACCGAGCTTCGAAGCTTCGAAGAGCCTCTAATGAGGAGGAGGGTGTTGAGGTGGACCTATTCCATTTTAATGGTATTTCTAGAAACCTTCACGGATTTTCGTGGGTGATCATTAGCGAAGGAGAGCCGAAGCTTTCTTTAGAAAAGGAAAAAAAAAAAAAAATCTATTGTAAATGGCAAGTGCTTTATTAGAAATCCGAGATCCCCCCACTTTTTATAATATTTGAAACCTGACATATAGAAAATCTCAGCTGTGCGCGTCACCAAATCCTTTCATTTTTGACATTAAAGCAAATCCGTCACTTATATCTGTGCGGCGTTTGATGTTCAAAGCAAAACTGCATTGGAAACGGGTTGCGAGAAGCGAGGATTCAAAGGTTCCGATAACATCTGCTCCTCCTTCTTTCTATTATGTGCGTTCCGTAACATAACTTTGTGAAAAGCCCAGATTGTGAGTGATGGCAGGTCACAGAAGAGATGTCCTTCTCCCCACACATCCTTCTCTTTGGACGTCTACTTATTAAGCACCAAATCTGCTGTTCCTGTTTTCACTGTGGGCTTTCAGCACCGATGATACAGTCAAGGAAGTTTTGGGCCGCTTCCCAGTGCGGTAATTAAAAAGAAGAGAAAGTTAAACAACGAGCAAATTAATGAGCTCGTTAAGCTACCCGAGAGCTTGTTCTGCCATCAGATGAGAGCTGTGGATAAAATCGGGAAAAACTGCTCCTTTCACAGCCTTGTAATCCTCAGGGAATTAAAGAAACACGCATTCTAAAATGTAATTCCATTTATTAAAAGATTTTGATTTAAATGTCCTACAGGCCTGGTATATTTATTTATGTCTTATGGCCCGTATATCGTGCGACAGATCGCATGACTTTTTCCTCTTAACCGCTTGCCGATCAACCGCCGTCATTATTTTGCGGCAGGTTGGCACGATCCCGCCAGCCGTCGTAACTATACGTCAGCTCCTTTAAGCAGGATAGCAGGTGCGCATGCGCCGCCGCAGGCGCGTGCCTGCTGCACTGCGGGGGTGCCGATGCTTGTGGGCAACGGTTGCTATGACGAGCCACGAGCGATCGCGGGCACGTAAGGCAGAACAGGGACGTGTGTGTGTAAACACACACATCTCTGTGGGGAGAGACAGATCGTGTGTTCCTAATAGCTAAGAATCACGATCTGTCATTTCCTCTAGGTCAGTCCCCTCCCCCTACAGTTAGAACACACAGTCAGGGAACACAGTTAACCCCTTGATCGCCCCCTAGTGTTAACCCCTTCCCTGCTAAATTACCTTTATTCAGTAATCAGTGCATTTTTTTAGCACTGATCGCTGTATTTTTATTTTATTTATTTATTTCAGGTACTTATATAGCACCATCAATTTATGCAGAGCTTTACATATACATTGTACATTCACATCAGTCCCTACCCTCAAGGAGCTTACAATCTAATGCCGCGTACACACGAGCGGACTTTACGGCGGACTTTGCCCGGCGGACTTTTCGACGTACTTTCCGACGGACTTTGTGAATGAACGGACTTGCCTACACACAATCCACCAAAGTCCGTCGAATTCGTACGTGATGACGTACGACCGGACTAAAACAAGGAAGTTCATAGCCAGTAGCCAATAGCTGCCCTAGCGTGGCTTTTTGTCCGTTGAACTAGCATACAGACGGCGGACTTTTCGACCAGACTCGATTTCAACGGATAAATTTTAAACAAGTTTCAAATCTAAGTCCGTCCAACTTTTGAGAAAACAAAGTCCGCTGGAGCCCACACACATCGAATTGTCCGACGAAATCCAGTCCGCCGGGCAAAGTCCGCCGTAAAGTCCGCTCGTGTGTACGCGGCATAAGGTCCCTAACAGTCATACATACTAGGGACAATTTAGACAGGATCCAATTAACCTACCAGCATGTCTTTGGCATGTGGGAGGAAACCGAAGTATCCGGAGGAAACCCACGCAGGCACAGGGAGAACATGCAAACTCCAGGCAGGTAGTGTCGTGGTTGGGATTTGAACCAGCGACCCTTCTTACTGCTAGGCGAGAGTGCTACCCACTACACCACTGTGCTGTATAATTGTCAATCATCCCAAAAATGTGTTAAGTGTCCGATGTGTCCGCCAAAATGTCGCAGTCACGATAAAAATCACAGATCGCCGCCATTACTAGTTTAAAAAAAATATATATATATATAAATGCCATAAATCTATCCCCTATTTTGTAAACGCTATAATCGGGAGCGGTGATCAGTGTCGTGTCACACATAGCCCATCCCCCCACAGTTAGAACACATACCTAGGACACACTTACCCCTGCAGCGCCCCCTCCTGGTTAACCCCTTCACTGCCAGTCACATTTACACAGTAATCAATGCTTTTTTAATTGCACTGATCGCTGTATAAATGTGAATGGTCTCAAAATAGCACCGATTCGTCCGCCATAATGTCGCAGTCTCGATAAAAATCACTGATCGCCGCCATTACTAGTAAAAAAAAAAAATATTAATAAAAATGCCATAAATCTATCCCCTATTTTGTAGACGCTATAACTTTTGCGCAAACCAATTAATATACGCTTTTTGCGATTTTTATTACCAAAAATATGTGGAAGAATACATATCAGCCTAAACAGAAAAAAATTTGCTTTTTTTAAAAAAAATTGGGGATATTTATTATAGCAAAAAGTACAAAATATTGTATTTTTTTTTAAAAATTGTCGCTCATTTTTTGTTTATAGCACAAAAAAATAAAAACAGCAGAGATGATCAATTACCACCAAAAGAAAGCTCTATTTGTAGGTAAAAAAGGACGTCAATTTTTTTTGGGTACAATGTCGCACGACCGCGCAATTGTCAGTTAAAGCAACGCAGTGCCATATCGCAAAAAATGCTCTGGTCATTGAGCAGCCAAATCTTCCGGGGCTGAAGTGGTTAATAGTCGCAAGTAAAATTTGAATAGGTTACTAAAGTCACAAAAATCGTTCGACAGAAAAAAAAATCGGAAGTGATATAATGTATTTTTATTGAATTTTCGGACGACAACTGTACTGGCTAAATGAAAATCGTACGATCTGGTATTGTATGAGGAACATTTTTGTGCTTGTCCGGTCTAATAATATCGGATGAATTGTCGTGATCGGCTCTCGAAAGCTCTGTACTGACAATCCGATTCTCTACGATTGCGCCGAAAGCGGTGTTTTTAGTCTGATTTTCGGGTCATGTGTACAGGCCGTTAGAGGAATTTCATCTCATGAAGGAAACCATTTCATATATCCCATCATTTTGTTATCGGTAGGCCATTATTTTTCTCAAATAGAATGTTCAGTGTGGATACCTAAAGTGGAACTTCACTTTCTCAATCAACATTGAATATTTTTAGTCCTTGTAAGTCGACTACCACTAGTCTAATGACTTCAGTTGTCAGCAATAGAGAGGATATATACCAATGAGAACACTAGTCCTGATGACCTGGGGGTCCCCAACGAAATCTCCCTTAATTAGCAGGGATTTCCTCCCTCTTTCTCTTTGGCTACGGGACAGGAAGTGAAGGTAAATCTCAGCAATGGGACACTGATGGGGGAAAAAAATTTGGCAGGGGTTATAACCCTCCCTTGCTCTATCCAAAATGAAAAAAAAAAAAGTTTTGTCTATAGTTCTACTTTACTTCATACATGTACAATATCTCACAAAAGTGAGTACACCCCTCACATTTTTGTAAATATTTTATTATATCTTTTCATGTGACAACACTGAAGAAATGACACTTTGCTACAATATAAAGTAGTGAGTGTACAGCTTGTATAACAGTGTAAATTTGCTTTCCCCTCAAAATAACTCAACACACAGCCATTAATGTCTAAACCGCTGGCAACAAAAATGAGTACACCCCTAAGTGAAGGTCAGTCAGTCATATCTGAAGAAACCCCTAGAAATCTGTCCTAAAGTAAACCTGTGCCCAGACATAAATTATTTACACAACAATCTAAACAAGCAGCGAAGTCAGTTTAAAATAAGCACTCATTTATTTCTGTATCTATAAGCTTTGTGGGAAAATTAATATTCAAATTTACCAAAACAGGCCTTGTGGCTTTTGTTTTATATGAGAGCAGATCTTGGCAGTTGGCCATCCCTCCAATGTGAAGAAACAGCAGATGTTTCTAAGCTGTTAAACAACTGAAATGGGAGTTATGGCCCCTGAACACTTGTGTGCTGCATTCATGCACTGTACTGCTGTGCACTGTGCTGCATCACCATTCATTTTGAATAGCAACCCAGCACACTAATGCCCTGTACACATGAGCGGACTTCTCGACCGGACTGGTCCGACGGACCGAATCCGGCAGACAATCCCATGTGGGGGCTCGGACCTACAGATACTGTTTCTGTTGAAAATCTGACGGACTTTAGATTTGGAACCACCGGACCCAGTTCCTATCGAAAAATCCGCTCGTCTGTATGCTAGTCCGACAGACGAAAATCGACGAATTCGGTGGTAGGATCCTGTTTTAGCTTAATGTATGTGGCTTTATCAGATAGAAGTCTGTCCGCCTCTTTGATGTAGTCAGATTTATTCTGGAGTACAATTCCTCCTCCTTTATCTGCAGATTTGATTACGAGATCTTCAGCGTGCATGAGTTTTTCAAGTGCTCTGGATTCCTGGGGTGAAAGGTTGTTGGTTTTGAACGTGGACGTGGAGTTACACATTTTTACCAAAACTGCAAACACTACTATATAGAAGGTTTCAAAATATGGACCCTTGGAGTGTGTGGGGAAAAATATGGATTTAGGTTTGAGTGATGAACAATGGGAGGAGAGGTGGCTAGATGTTGTGTGAGCAATCTCATGGTATCGTCTTCGGTAGACGGTATGTCTATGTTGTCACAATCGAAGATTTCAAGGGTCAGATTGGACTCATTGGGTAGAGGTTCAGTGGGGAGACTAGTCATTGATTCAACGGCGATGTTGTTTTTTTTCTCTTTCATGTTTTATATGGGGCAGCTATTGGCTACTGGCTATGCACTTCCTTATTTTAGTCCGGTCGTACGTCATCACGTACGAAACCATCAGACTTTGGTGTGTAGGCAAGTCCGTTCGTTAGAAAGTTCGTCAAAAGTTCAGCGAAAGTCCGTCGGAACGACTGTCGGACCTTTGTTCTCGAAAAGTCCGCCCATGTGTACAGGGCATAACACAATGGGGGGGGGGGTTAAAAATGCACGTCTGAGCCACATTTTTGTCGCTTCCCAGACAATCACCCTTATGCTGCAAATGTAGAAATCAATAACTTTATATTAAAGTGAAGATAACGGGGGTTTTTTGGGGTTTTTTTAAATTTTATTTCTGTCTTGTAGGCTTATTTTGTGACAGAAGAGACTGTACTGTCTCCTGCCTGTTAGCACTTTTTTCTATAAGTGTACACTAAACCACGCATGCACAGTCCAGTGTACTGTTAGAAGGGGCACAAAGGGTGGTGCTTGAGAAATGAACTTCCTCTTTATACTCTCATAGTACGTCACTGCGTTCAAGTTTGTTGTACGACAATTCGCGGATAGTTACTATGCTATACAAAATCCAGCACACACGCTTTTGACAAAAATCAGACGCTCGGCCCTACAACAATCAAAACGTGTGCACGAGGCCTAAGTCTTTGAACTTAGAAGAAGTCCAGGAAAAGAAGGAGGTGCTGGTGATGCCTTGACATTGTAGCGCCGGAGGGGCTTGCTTTGGTAAGTAAACCTATCATAATGTGCAAATATGCATTACTTACCAACATATTATGGCAAAATACCTCCTGGGGGTCCTAAACTTTAAATTTAGTCCGGAGATTTATTTCTGCTTTAACCTCCCTGGCGGTATTCCCGAGTCTGGCTCGGGGTGAGATTTCAGTACCAAAAGCGGTAACCCCGAGCCAGATTCGGGATCGCATCGCAGGATCCATGTAGAGGTTACTTACCTTGTCCCCTGGATCCTGCGATGTCTCCCCGCTGTGATCTGCGAGCTGCTGTGTCTCGCTCGATTCACAGTGCCGAGCTCCGTTCCCTGCGAGCGTTGCGACGCACCGGGACGGAGTTCGGCGCCAAAACCAAAAAGTAAAAAACACAGTATAGATACAGCACACTGTATAATCTTACAGATTACATTATTGTATCAAATAATTACACATCCCCTTTGTCCCTAGTGGTTGGTCCAGTGTCCTGCATGCAGTTTTATGTTATATATACTGTTCTTTCTGCCAGGAAACTGGAGATTGTCCATAGCAACCAAAAAATATCTGTTTACTTCAAAAGCGGTTTTAGACCAGCTAGAAAACAGCGATAATAGATTAGAACCACTTGCAGAATTGAGCGATAGTAATTTGTGGGGAAATCCGTCATCAAACACTAAAAGTAATGACAGCGACAATTCTGCAACTGAGCAAATTTCAGTGTTTTTGATTGATTACATTATTGAATAATTTTTATTATTGTTAGATTATTATTTCTTATAATTATTTATAGTTATTTATTAGATTATAATTTATGATTTATCATACCCGGGATGTCTACTAGACTCTTGTTTGGACAGATTTAAGTGAGTTATTTCTAAGAATTACAGGCCTACAATATAAAACGCCAAATTTACATGCAAAATAATTGTACCGCTTTCAGCACCTAAAATCCAACATAATCATACCGCCAGGGAGGTTAAAAGCAGCTAGAGACATTAGGGATGACTTGGTATAAAGCTGTTTTATTGCTAAGTACTGTACAGTAGTTTAATGTCCATAGATACACATTAGGAGAGAAACTTCCTTTCGCTGACCTCAAGAACAGGAAAGTCAATAAAGCAAATGATCTGTATGATCTCCCTGTGGTCACAGCTTTATCTCCCTGCGCTTGTAATTTCTTTTACAATGGTCTACACGTTAACTCGCCTCAATATATCTTTTATGGCTCCTGTGACTCTAAAATTGCTCTGTGGTAGTAGACAGGCTATGGAAAAAAGCTAGAAATGAGGCAGATTAAAACTTTCTAATGTGCACAAAATACAGTACTAAAGTTGATACACTCTCAGAATAATTGGTTTTCAGTGTCATCCAAACAAAGTAAACCTCCTGCAGCATGGAAACACGCAATGCTCACAAGTAGCTATACAGAAGCTATAAAGGAGAGCTTGAAGATCTAAAAAATGTGACGCTTTTGTTAGGAGCGTTCATCGCTCATGGCTCTGGGATGGTGACAGCGTTCGGCTTCCTGCCCCCTCTCCCTGTGCCCATCCTTGTCTCATTTTGCTACTTGTGACGTCACAAGGGGCGGGCTCTGCGGGTGACGTCATCGAATGGCCACGCCCCATGACTTTATAAGAGATGTCAGAAAGCAGGGACGTCACAACGGAGGAAGACAGCCTCGGGACAAGAGCGGCCTTTTTTGTTTTTTGCCGGTAACCGGCGGCGAGGAAGAAGACAGCGGTGGCGAGGAAAAAGACAGCGGCGCGGGAGAAGACAGCTCAGAGAGAAGATGGCGGCGGGAGAGACGGTGGCAAGAGAGACGGCTCAGGGAGAATTTGGCTCAGGGAGAAGACAGCACCAGGAGAGTTGTCGGCAGGAGAAGACAGCACTGAGAAAGACAGCGGCGGGAAAAGACAGATCAGAGGTATTTTTTTAATAAAGGACTTGTCAAAAACCGGCTCTTGTTTTTCTTTACATTTCACTGCTTTTTTGGTGAATTGGTAGGGGTATGATGTACCCATTCACATAGGGAAGGGGCGGGATCCGGGGTCACCTTGATAAGCCCCCACCCCCAGACCCCAACAACCACCGGCCAAGGTTGTTGGGAAGAGGCCCTTGTCCCATCAACAAAGCACCCACCTTCCCATGTTGAGGGCATGCGGTCTGGAATAGCTCAGGAGGGGGGGTGCTCACTCACCCCCTCCCTTTGCTGACCTGCCGGGCTGCATGCTCGGATAAGGGCGTGGTGTAGATTTTGGGGGGACCCCACGTGATTTTTTTTTATTTTTTATTTTGGCATAGGGGTGTCCCCTCCAAATCCATACCAGACCGAAGAGTCTGGTATGGTCTTTGGGGAGGGGGACCCCATGCAGCTTTTTTCATGAATTTTTTTTACCCGGCAATTTTGTATTTTACATTCAGCTTTCAGCGGGGAAGCTCGCTGACAGCGGATGACTCATTGGTTGCTAAGGATGCGGCGGCCGGCTTACCAACCCACTCCTTAGAAACCAGTTATATACAGTGAATGTAAAAAAAAATCGTAAGACACAAATCGCGGTAAAAACGCGGTTACAATAATGCAGAAAGCACAGCAAACATATCCAATAAAAAATTGTAAAGAATCAAATTTCTTCATCAATTTTGGCCAATATGTATTCTGCTACATATTTTTGGTAAAAAAACAAAAAAAACAATAAGCGTATATTGATTGGTTTAATTAATTAATAAGTTATGTAGCGTCTACAAACTATGAGATAAATTATATATGGAATTTTATTTAGTTTTACTAGTAATGGCGGGGACCAGCAATTTTTAGCAGGACTGCGACATTGCAGCGGACAAATCTGACACTGTCACTGTACTAATGACACTGGCAGGGAAAGGTTTAACATCCCTGGGAGTGCTTTCTAACTGTAGGGGGGGGGTGCTTTGACTGGGGGGAAGACAGAGATCCGTGTTTCTGCTTAGAAACACAAGATCTCAATCTTCATCTTTCTCAGAACGGCGATCTGCCTTGTTTACATAAGCAGACTGCCATTTTGCCTCTCTCGGGAACGATTGCGTGGTGTCAAGGAACATCGGGTCGGCCCTGCCGGAGTTTAAATGCGTGGGGTGGTCTGGAAGAGGTTAAATTCTGTAAAATGTATTTTGTGTGTAGGCACTGCTGTGTCACACATTTCTTAGAGCCTGCCTTCTAAACTACAGAGGTGCTGAGAGGAGGAGTTTCAGGAGGTGGAGTCAGTACAGGAAAAGGTACCATGGGATATGTAGTCTCTAGAAATAAAAAGCAAGCAGCAGAGGAGAAGCTGCAAAGCATGCAGGAAATCCAGCAGACAGGCAGACTTTACAACATGAAAGGAGATTGTTCAGGTAAACTTATGCTGGATTGTCAAAAATAACAATAGTTTGTAATGTTATTGCAATGCTGATGTTATGAAATGAAATAGTCTTTCTTTAAGGAAAATTAGCTTTTTCAATCATTTAATCAACAAAAAAAAACAATAAATGGAAAAAGTAAGTACGTCCGTTGTCTCAGAAGCGGGTATTGACTCTTTTTAGCAGAAATTACTTTTTTTGCATAACTATCCCCAATCTATGACTTTATCCTTGGAAATATTTTAATGTTTGTGGCTTCCCTTGCATGAACTGCCCATTTTAAATCCTCCCACAATATGTTAATGGGATTAAAATCAGGGCTTTGACCAGGTCAGAACATAATGCGCAATTCCTTCTTATTGAACCATTGTTTGGTGGATTTGCTAGTGTGCTTTGGATTGTTCTGGTGTTAAAGCCAGTAGTAAACTGCAGCCTTTTAAAAAAAAAAAATAAGGAAAACCTGCAAGGCAAAGTTATAATGTGCTTTTATGCATTGCATACTAGCACATTATGTGAAACTTGCCTTAAAACGACGCCCTCAACACTGACAGAGCTCCCGTCTTCACAATGATGACAATGATAATATATACCATTACCTTATAAAACAAAAAAGAAAATACAATTTTTCTAAATTTTTTGGCACAGCTTCCAGGGTGCTTTCTTTCATCAAAGAATCAAACTAGAGCGTTTAAACTGTACAATGGACGCTAAATCGCTACTTGCTGGTTCAAAAGCATTTAACTAAACATTAATAAGCCATATTTAACCAACTAAAGAAAGTCCTGAACTTAAAAAAGAAGTTATGTAAAAAACTACTATACCTTGCCCTTTGAAAAAAAGATTCCTTATATCGGCGATTTTTTTATTAAGGTGGCAGATAAGGTTTACTATAAATATTCTTAAAAATTTCCCCTCCTACTACCTATCCTGTATTCCCAGTATAAAAAAAAGTGTACTTACTGTAACTTTTTTTTTAATCTGGTTGTGTCAGATCACACATTCTAGCATGTCAGAGAGCAGCTGCTGCAGGGGAGAGGAGGGAGCACTGACAATGGATAGGCTATGGGAGCCTATGGATGAATACACAGCAGTTGTGGAGTGCTCCCATACACAGGGGTGCTGAAGCTGCTGAATCACGTTACCTTACCAGACTAGGGTTACAAAAGGGTAAATACACAGATCGTTTATATACAGCAGGGGTCTTCAAACTATGGCCCTCCAGTTGTTCAGGAACTACAATTCCCATCATGCCTAGTCATTTCTGTGAATGTCAGAGTTTTACAATGCCTCATGGGACGTGTAGTTCTGCAACAGCTGGAGGGCCGTAGTTTGAAGATCTCTGATATACAGGGTATGCAGGATAGGTAAGAGAAGGAGAAACGGAACGTTTTTTAGGATAATTCTAATTAGCCTTTACTAAAGCCGGTCATAGACAGCAGGAACCAGCCGAATATTGATCCATCTGTGGGCAGGCTGGTTGTACTGAAGTCAATCTATTGATCGACTTCAATACATATAGCCTATTGGGTTTTTTCCATCTTATCACTGCAGGGGCCTATAGCTGATACCAACAAAACCTGGGGAATGCCCAGGAAAAAATTCCAAGCCTACTTACCACCAGCTCGCTGACAACCAATTGACCTGTCTAACAGTGCGTTAAAAACAGGGGTTCAGTCCGCACGCATTTGCAAACGCATGCGTAAGCCACAGAGCCACGTCACGGCACCCTGTAATCTGTGGTCCTAACACTAAAATTTGGGTGTCCCCACAGTGGAGGCACATGCATTCTAATGGATAAGTGAGGGCAGGTGGACTGAAGGGAGCCCACCCCTTCCTAAAGGTACAGGGCACACCAAACACCCAGCAGGTAGCACAATGGCTGCAAAGGTGCTGGTGCGTTGCTGGACCAATACACACACCCACGTGATTGCAAAAAACTTGCCACCACCCTCACTTATAGCTGGCTATTGCAGTAAGAGGCATTGGAAGGCCACAAACAGATACCAACAAAACCTGGGGAATGCCCAGGAAAAAATTCCAAGCCTACTTACCACCAGCTCGCTGACAACCAATTGACCTGTCTAACAGTGCGTTAAAAACAGGGGTTCAGTCCGCACGCATTTGCAAACGCATGCGTAAGCCACAGAGCCACGTCACGGCACCCTGTAATCTGTGGTCCTAACACTAAAATTTGGGTGTCCCCACAGTGGAGGCACATGCATTCTAATGGATAAGTGAGGGCAGGTGGACTGAAGGGAGCCCACCCCTTCTTAAAGGTACAGGGCACACCAAACACCCAGCAGGTAGCACAATGGCTGCAAAGGTGCTGGTGCGTTGCTGGACCAATACACACACCCACGTGATTGCAAAAAACTTGCCACCACCCTCACTTATAGCTGGCTATTGCAGTAAGAGGCATTGGAAGGCCACAAACAGATACCAACAAAACCTAGGGAATGCCCAGGAAAAAATTCCAAGCCTACTTACCACCAGCTCGCTGACAACCAATTGACCTGTCTAACAGTGCGTTAAAAACAGGGGTTCAGTCCGCACGCATTTGCAAACGCATGCGTAAGCCACAGAGCCACGTCACGGCACCCTGTAATCTGTGGTCCTAACACTAAAATTTGGGTGTCCCCACAGTGGAGGCACATGCATTCTAATGGATAAGTGAGGGCAGGTGGACTGAAGGGAGCCCACCCCTTCTTAAAGGTACAGGGCACACCAAACACCCAGCAGGTAGCACAATGGCTGCAAAGGTGCTGGTGCGTTGCTGGACCAATACACACACCCACGTGATTGCAAAAAACTTGCCACCACCCTCACTTATAGCTGGCTATTGCAGTAAGAGGCATTGGAAGGCCACAAACAGATACCAACAAAACCTGGGGAATGCCCAGGAAAAAATTCCAAGCCTACTTACCACCAGCTCGCTGACAACCAATTGACCTGGGGCCTATAGCTGTCAGCAGTTATTGTATTCTGACGGCGGGGAAACCAGAATACAATAGCTTTGCAGGAGGGATTCCCCCGTCAACACTGACTGTGTCGATGGGGGAATCAAGCTATTTTTTTCTTTCCTCGTGGTTGAAGGAATAAAAATGGCATACTGCATGGCCAACCTAACTTTTTAAGGCTGCCCGTTGATGGGCAGATTGTTCATTGAGAACACAGAACAGTAAGAAAGCTGTCGTTTTTGGGCTCTAGGAGTTGCTGGGTTACCCTCTAATTTTTTTCCCCAATATTTTGAGAAGAAATGGGTTGAATGGCAACCTATACAGAGAGGACCACAGATCTTTTGATTTGCTGTACTATGTTCAGTAGGCACATTCTGCTGAATTGCCTTGGTCTATATAAGGCCCTGTGCAGGGGCGGACTGATAACTCATGGGGCCCCCGGGCAATAGGAGATCATGGGGCCCCCCAGGCAATCAGAGATTATGGGGCCACACAGTATACACACACAGTATACCATCACACTGTATACACATACATGTACACACAGTATACACACACAGTATACCATCACACTGTATACACATACATGTACACACAGTATACACACACAGCATACCATCACACTGTATACACATACATGTACACACAGTATACACACACAGTATACCATCACACTGTATACACATACATGTACACACAGTATACACACACAGTATACCATCACACTGTATACACATACATGTACACACAGTATACACAGACAGATGTATAAAAAACACAGATTTATACATACGGTCCCTGGTTTTACTGGGCAAGGTTACAGGCTGGCAACCCTGATGGGGCCCCCTAGTGGCCCAGGGCCCTCGGGCAGTGCCCGAGTGGCTCAATGGTCAGTCCACCCCTGACCCTGTGATCCTTTCGGATTTTAAATCAGCAGAGCGTCCTCCTTTCACCTTCTTTGAGCCTTGACCTGGTCTCTTCACAGCGTGGGCATCACTCCTTGTAGAACAGGGAGCCATCCAGAACATGCATTGAAAACTGCCAGAAATGGTAATTACTCTTGGGTTCTTGTTGGCACTTGGGCATTAATTCCTTCACAAGCTACGTTTAGATTGTTCAGGTTGCTTGGGAATATCAGGTCAGTTATGACTAGCCTAACGTGATCAATTGCTCAGAACATCAATTTGAAAGAATAATTTAGTGAGCAGACGAGGTGTAAGCCTGCTTTTGGCTGAGAGATGATGCATTTCAACCTCTTAAAACACTTGCATCTGTTAATGGATGATCGAAGTTCCTGAAAATCACACTCCTTGGAGAGTATTCTGATGCAGTGCTCTCAGCTGCCACGGCTTGCTCAGCATGTAATATCCTAATTACCAGGGATAAAGGAAATGGATTATTTACAGAACAAGGCCCATTCATGGAGCTGGTTCATCTCCTATGTGTTTTTTTGTCTTGTGTTTTCTCTCTTTAAAAGCCAGACATTAGAGAAGACTCTAGTATAAAAACAAATAAAGTATTAAACAACTATCTAATTTTTTTTATTTTTTATTAAATCTTTCGTGTTGCAATGTAGCTAGCCATTAAATCAGCCTTTCTCAACCTTTTCAACATAGAGGAACCCTTGAAAAAACTTTCTAGTATCAGGGAGCCCCTGTTAAAAATGACTATATCTACAACTCATGATACTTTAGTGTGATGGTCAGTGTGAAGGATGCTCCTTACACTTGTGGTCATTGGGAAGATATATCCCCTTACAGATAGCCAAAAAGATCATTGGTGTCAGTGAGAACTTATCTGAGAGGCAGAAATTGCTCATTGCTCACCCCACCCTCTCAACCCCTAGCAACCTCTGAAGGAACCCTAGGATTCAGTGGAACCTTGGTTGAGAAACCCTGCCTTAGATTCTTTAGCACCTTGCTAATTAGCTTCATTAGCACTTACGTTGAACCTTCTTCCCACTAGTTACTGTATGTCCTTCTGTAGTCATCTGTGTGTCACTTTTTGGTTTGTTCCTCGCCTTTGGGTGCTTCATAAACATCTCGCATACATTTCCTAATCACCTTAAACATGACATGGTCAGAGCTATAAACCTTTGTTTATAAAAATAAAAAAATAAAAACCTGCCCCAGTCCTCCTAGATGCCACTGGTCAGCCACTGTTAGGGGCCATACAATAACAGAGACAGCTTCCCACCTGCCCTCTCCATGGAGAGCCAACCTTGACCAATTATGGAGTATTGAGCAGCACTCATTAGATTTCCTGCCCTAACAGTGAAGAGATCACACCTGCACAACCAACCTTCCTTTAAAGTATATGTAAACCCTCACCTTGTAAAACAGCCCATTCAGTTCAAAATAAAAATTAAAGGCAAAACTTTTGTGTGTACATATAAAAAACATTATAAATACCTCTCCCCCCCCCCCCCATTTTTAGAAGTGAGCACACACCCTCTGTCCTCTTCTGCATAAGGAGCACAGATAGCTAGGGGAGGGGAAACAACAGAACACCGAACTTCCCAGCAAAATGGCTGTGAAGGGGGGGGGGGCATGTCAGCACAAGTTTGATCATTGGAGGAGAGCAGGCTGAGTTCCCAGCACAGCCAGATCACCAGGTTTTTCACACAAAGGAAGCAATACAAAGAGAGCAGGTTACTTTTTCATACCAATACATGGTACAGCAGCCACATATCAGAAATATACGATGTTGGGGTAATCTATTCTGACTATACACCAGTAGATTTTTGGGGTAACATTCTTTAATGTCTGTGAGCAGCCTTAGGGCTTGTGCCAATGGACAAATGCAACTTGCATTCAGCTTGCATTTGACATCAGTTTGAGATGTTTCACAAATTAACAGGTATATGTGACTTGTAGTTGACCGCCTTCTAACCAGCTTTTAAAGCTGAACTTCAGGTATGGTTTTTATTGTATAGTCAGTCCAGCATGGATGTTCTGGGAATGCCATCTTTGCCAAGCGATTGACTTACAGTTGACTAAGCAGAAGGGTAGCCCCCTGGTTTAGGACTAAGGAGACTATGCCAATTACTACAGTGATTCTTCACTTCCAACTTGGTCCCACAGGTATGGAATATATATACTTACATTGGTCCAAGCTAAAGCAATATACTTATGCACTAAAAACCATACCTAGATTTTAACTTTCTCCTCCCTCTAAGCTGCTTAAATATTATTTTCTAATCCCAAAGACTTGCAATAGTTCTGATGCAAACAAACAAAAGCCTATCGACACTGGCCTCAAGGCTTGATTTAGAGTACGAAAAAAAAATTGTTGTCGTAAATGAACGTGTCAGCTGTGTTTGTCTAATTCAGTGTTGAGTAATGGCTTGAAAATATGCACGAAACACAAAATTATTTTAACAACCTCAAATCTTCTGAATAACGTACAGCTGAGTAATCCGTAACCTTGTGTATCTCAAGTGTGAAAACCTTTTTAGAATATGAATAGGAGTGTGACAGGTCCCCCACCTGTTCTCAGTGCAGCATAATCAGCTGCCTTGTTCTTCTTCTGCCGATTGAGAATATAAATTTAGCATTATGGATGAAATTCTAAGAATATCTTTCAACATTGCTCAGCACAACATCCATTTCTCACCAGGGATGGGAGGAAGGGAAGCAGCTGGAGTCGCCTAGCAGGAGACCAAACTATCAGGGCACATAAGGTTGGAAATCACCAAATGCCACCTGTTGTACGGCTTATTCACACAAATATATTTGCAGGTGTACAACATAAAATAAGCCGGTATTTGTGGAATTTAGCTGCTGCGTAATTCTGCCTATAGGAATAAATTACAAAATATGCTGTACAGGGGTATATGCTTGTACAGTGGGGAAAATAATTATTTGATCCCCTGCAGAGTTTGTAGGTTTTGCCCACTTACAAAGAATTGAAGGATCTATCATTTTTATCATAGGTTTATTTTAAATGATAGAGACAGAATATCAACCAAAATCCAGAAAAAACACGATACAAATGTAATAAATTGAGTTGCAGGTCAGTGGGTAAAATAAATATTTGATCCCCAAGCAAAACACGACTTAGTAATTGGTGTAGAAACCCTTGTTGGCAAACACAGAGGTAAGACATTTCTTGTAGTTAGTGACCAGGTTTGGACACATCTCAGGAGAGGTTTTGGTCCACTCTGCTTTACAGATCTTCTCTAGATCCTTAAAGCGGAACTCCACCCAAAAGTGGAACTTCTGCTTATCTGGTTCCTCCCCCCTCTGGTGACACATTTGGCACCTTTTTGTTTTTGACATTTACCCTGTCCCCACTTCCGCCGGGCCTCGCCGCTGCGAGGTACATCAGGAGTTTGGCCCCCTCCTCCGCCTCCTCCTTTCCCTGCTGCCGGACCAGTAAGATAGTGCAGCGCGCTTCGCGCATGTGCAGTAGGGACCTGGTTTTGAAGCCACAAGGCTTCACTGCCAGGTTCCCTCACCAGCAATGGTGGCAGCAGCACCCGACAGCCGATGGAAACATCGGCTGGGGTGCCGACATTGCTAGATTCCAGGACAGGTAAGTGTCCTAATACTAAAAGGCAGCAGCTACAGTATGTGTACCTGCTGACTTTTAATTTTTGGAGGGGGGGGGCAGAACACCGCTTTAAGGTTTCTCTGCTGTCGCTTGGCAACTCAAAGTTTCAGCTCCCTCCATGACCTTAATGTGCTTCTTCTTGAGACACTCCTTTGTTGCTTTGGGTCATTGTCATGCTGGAAGACCCATCCATGACCTATCTTTTACAAAACATGGCCCCATCCATTGGCCCCTCAATGTGGCAAATTCCGTCTGTACCTTTGGCAGAGAAATAGCCCCAAAGCATAATGTTTCCAGCTCTGTGCTTGACTGTAGGGATGGTGTTCAGCCAGCATTTTTCATCCTCCAAACACGGCAAGTCCCCCTCCTCAAGAAGACACATTCATGCAAATGAACATCTAAATGATTCAGAGAAGGATTGGGAGAAAGTGCTGTGGTCAGATGAGACCAAAAATGAGCTCTTTGGCATTAACTCGACTCGCCGTGTTTGCAGGAAGAAAACTGAAAAAATGCTGACTATGACCCTAAGAACACCATCCCTACAGTCAAGCACGGAGATGGAAACATGATGCTTTGGGGCTGTTTCTCTGCTAAAGGCACACAGGCTGACTTTGCCACATTGAGGGGCCAATGTACGAGGCCATGTATTGTAAAATCTTGGATGAGAGCCTTTTTCCCTTAGCCAGAACACTAAAGATGGATCGTGGATGGGTCGTGGATGGGTCTACCAACAAGGGTTTCTCCACCAAGTACTAAGTCATGTTTTGCTTGGGGATCAAATACTTATTTTACTCACTAAACTGCAACTTAATTTATAGCATTTGATTTATGTGTTTTTTCTGGATTTTTGGTGGATATTTCGTCTCTATCATTTAAAATACACCTGTGATAAAAAGCATAGACCCTTCATTTCTTTTTAAGTGGGCACTTGTCCATTCTGGAAATGATGGGTATACATCCGTCTCCAAACGCAAGTACTGCCATTTACATTATTATTATTATACGAGATTTATATAGTGCCAACAGTTTACGCAGCGCTTTACAATGAATAAGGGGGACAACGATTTACATGTGTATACCCATGTACAGCATATTTTGTAATTCATTACTATGGGCAGGATTACACAGCAGCCGGTGACACAAATAGAGGTGTATTTTATACTATATGTCCAAACACCTGCAAATACGTCCGTCTGCATGAACCCGTAAGAGTAATGGAGTTAATAAGCTTGCCAAACATAGGGGATCTGATTAGTTGTTTCAAAATCAATAGATGTAAGGCTATGTTTACACTTGCAGTTGGGGAGGGGGCATTAAAAGCACAATTGAGCAGCCTTTTTACCGGCAAAAGGTAGCGGCCAGGGGTGCAATTTTGATGCTATGCATTACGGCCCGGCAAAAGTGTTCCCCTCCCCATCACATTGAATTGCATGGGGCTATGCTTGCAAGGGTGTGCAATGCATGTGGTTGTAATATGGTGGTGCAGATTTTTAGGGGTTAAAACGAATGTTGAGGAGGGGCTATAACACCCATCAAAAGCCCTTTGATAAGCGATCCAAGCTTCATGTAAATGAGTCCTTAGGGAGACCCTTTTTTCGCCTGCATTTATGTTTATGTCCATGAGTCAGCACATGTGCGTTATCTCCCAATTATTCCTAAGAATGCTGTAGGACAGCAGTAGCTTACCTCTCCGCACTCAGCAGACAATTATAATGCATTGGTTACCATTTCCAGCCTTCTGAAATTCCTGCAGCAGCAATGTCTGTAAATAAGGGATTTTTGCTATGATAGTTTCAACTGAAATGAATTCACCATGCCATGATTGCCAGCATTATATCTCCATTTCTTGTTTTATTTGAATTCAAGGGAGACATCGGAAGCCTATTTTCTATTGCAATTATGGTGGTTACCTAACTCTTGGGTTGATTTACTAAAACTGGAGAGTGCAAACTCTGGTGCAGCTCTACATAAAAAACAATCCGTTCAAGATTTTTTTTTTTGTCAAAGCTTAATTGAACAAGCTGAAGTCAGAAGCTGATTGGCTACCATGCACAGCTGAACCAGATTTTGCACTCCAATTTTAGTAAATCAACCCCTTTGTCTTGATATCAGCCTCTTGCAATCGCCTTTACAGCAGCTCTAAAAATGGGAAAAGGAGCAGTGCTTTGTGCCAATAGTTGCATTTCATATGTGGTTACAGTGACCCTGCTGACAGGAGGAAAGAGATGACCTCATCAGTCTGCTGCTTCTGCCTTGTCCGGCCAGCAGCCTGGTGGTGTGTTCTTGACAAGCCGTGCTGCTTTTGCAAGTCATAGATCTGTCTGTCCTTTGTCAGTGTTGCCTTAATTCCAAAACTGGCTGCACAGAATCACAAGTCCTTAAAACCCCTTTCGCACTGAGGCAGTTTTCAGGCATTTTAGCACTTGAAATAGCCTCTACAAAGCGGCTGAAAACTGCCTCCCATTCTGTGCAGTGTGTCTTTTCACACTGGGGTGGTGTGCTTGCGGGACGTTAGGAAAAGTCCTGCAAGCAGCATCTTTGGGGTGGGTTGGGAGCGCTGTATTTAACCCTCCCAAATGCCCCTTACCATTACGATGAATACGCAGTGCTTCCATAGTGCTTTGAAAGCGTCGCAAGGCTGGACTTTTTACTTTTTTTTTTTATTAAGGTAAAAACCGCCCTTCTAGCGTCCGAAAAGCACCGCTTAAATCACAGCTAAAGTGCCGCAAAAACGAGCAGCGCTTTATCGCTAACGGCATGGCGCTGCAGTGTGAAAGGGGTCTTTAAACGCGAGCGCTTTTGTGGCGCTTTTGAGGTGTTAGCGGTGTGCTTTTTTGAAGGTCAAGTGACTCAAAAACTGCAGCTTCATGCCAGGAACCCTACTGCGCATGTACGAGGCTCCACTCCTCTCTCCTACTGGCCCGGCGACGGGGAGAGGAGGAGGGAGCCGAGTGGTCAGCCGAGTGGTGACCTCAATATCCGTGGCTGAGGCTCCCTTTCCCCCCTCCCCCCTCGAAAGATGCAAATTGTGGCACCGGAAGGGGGGAGAAAACAAATCAGCGGAAGTTGCACTATTGGGTTAGAACTCTGCTTTAACAAGTAAAGTAGTATTTATGTGATTCAGGTATTCAACTGCCTGTCTAGAGGTAAGCTTTAAAATGTAAGCTTGTTCAAATTATTATTTTTTTCTTTTTATATTTCGCTTATGGAGATCAATTTCATTCAGTAAGAAAATCCCTATTGTATAAGGTTTAGTAAGCTGTAATACCTACTGAGTTTCTTTTTTAACAGAAATAGAGGATTTCTAAAGAAACAGTTCATCATCTGTAAGCCCTGATTCACACTGGAGCGATTTGACATGCAATTTGCCATGTAAAATCGCATGTCAAATCGGCTGCAATTGCACGTCCTAATCGGTACGATGCCGCATCTGCGGCGCTGCACAGATTTCAAGAAGTCGTTTCTGTACTACTTTTTTGCGATTTCATGCTGCGATTTACATTGACATCTCTGCAGAAACCTGCACAGATGTCTCTGAAATCGCGGCCGAAATCAGGACTGACATGCGGGAGTGAAATCAGCTGAACTTGCATGGGCTAAAGCAGAGTTCCACCAAAAAGTGGAAGCTCTGCTGATCTTTTGGGGGGAGAGGGGGAATGTGTACCCGTCCCCACCTCCTGAAGACTGCGCCGCAGTGGCGTCCCTCGGAAGTTCGCCCCACCTCCTCCTTCCTCCGCCGCTGGGCCAGTTAGAAAGCGCAGCGAAAATCTTCACTGCTGGTTTCCCTTACCATGAATGGCAGCAGCACCCAAGAGGATGGGATGCCTATTATGCTCTTGTCCCTGAACTTCCAGTGCTGCACGTTTAACAGCTTTGGGTCTTCAGGCAGAACAGCAGTACATATGGTCCAAAGGAGGCGCACCCCCACCTTACTCCTCCCCCATTGAGATAAGTTTGTTCACTGAAGTTCAGAAATGCAGAGACAGGAAGAGGACCAGCATCTCTGCAGTGAAGATTTCTCCAGGATCCAGCTGCCTGTGGGACATTACCGATAAATGATGTGACTAAAGCTGGTCACAGATGGATTGAAATTTGGCCAGTTCAGCAGGTACCAGCCGGATTTCAGTCCTTCTATGGCTGTTCTTGGTCGACAAGGGTAAATCTATTAACAGGGCTGGTGCAAGGATTTTTGACACCCTAGGTCACAGGTGTCAAACTGGTGGCCCTCCAGCTATTGCGGAACTACAAATCCCATGAGCCATTGCAAGGCAGACAGTTACAAGCATGACTCCCACAGGCAGAGGCATGATGGGACTTGTAGTTCTGCAACAGCTGGAGGGCCGCCAGTTTGACACCCCTGCCCTAGGTGAAACCTCATTTTGCCCCCCTAGCTCCACCCCCTTTGCCCTGCCCATGTATGCCCCACCTTTTAAATGAAGCGCCCATCAAATGCAGCCTACCAGCACCCATCAATACAGCCGACCAGTGCCCATCAATGAATGTTTGCTTGCTTTCATTCATTCGGGAGTCGGAACACTGACACAGTCCTCCGCCGCCGCTGCGCCTCTGACATGTATATATATATATACACACACACACTATATTACCAGAAGTATTGGGACGCCTGCCTTTACACGAACATGAACTTTAATGGCATCCCAGTCTTAGTCCGTAGGGTTCAATATTGAGTTGGCCCACCCTTTGCAGCTGTAACAGGTTCAACTCTTCTGGGAAGGTTTTCCACAAGGTTTAGGAGTGTGTATATTGGAATGTTTGACCATTCTTCCAGGAGCACATTTGTGAGGTCACGCACTGATGTTGGACGAGAAGGCCTGGCTTGCATTCTCCACTCTAATCCATCCCAAAGGTGTTCTATTGGGTTGAGAGCAGAACTCTGTGCAGGCCAGTCAAGTTCTTCCACCCCAAACTCACTCATCCATCTGTATGGCGCAGCAAAGTCAGCGTTGCACCGATTGGGACAGTGCCGTTGCCGGCAATAGGCTGCGATTTGGTATGCGATTTGACATGTCAAATCACACCAATGTGAACAAGGGCTAAATGATAGATTCAGCAGACTGAAAGGGAACAAATAGGAGATGTGTGTTGTCACAGTTTACCCACTCTTTACCTTTATAGGAACAGGGATGCAAACTCAGGCTAATATAACCCAACAGCAACCAACAGCTGCTATTACAACTGATGTCTCTAAGAATCTCAGAAAAGTCTTATATTAGGTTGCCTCTTTTTATAAGTTAAAAAAACTGTATATATTTCATGTTTAAAAGACAATGGCTGTGGGTTCACATGAAATGGTTGTGTAGATAGTGCAGTCCCCTCATTGTGCACCACTTTGGTTGTAAACCCCTTTACTAAACTTTCCTTCCTTTGCGATTAGTGACCAGCCGTTCTTAAACCAGCGGTGTCTTGTTAAGCCTCGTACACATCACTAGTTTTTTTTTATCGTTCAACCTGAAAAATACTGACAGCTCAGGCCGGAACCACTGTACTAACAATGCAATGTTAGTACAGCTATCTCCCCTGTTAAAGGGGTAGTAAAGTCAGAAGGTTTTTTATCCTAATGCATTCTAAGCATTAATTTGAAAAGCCTTCTGTGTGCAGCAGCCCCCCTAATACTTACCTAAGCCCCATCTCTGTCCAGCGATGTCCACAAATCCCTCTCCTTGATTGGCTGAGACACAGCAGTGGCGCCATTTGCACCCGCTGCTGCCGATCAAAGTCAGTTAGCCAATCAGGAGAGAGGGGGGTGGGGCCAACCCGGCAGCTCAGTGTGTCAGAATGGACACACAGAGCTGCAGCTTGGCTCGGGTGCCCCCAATAGCAAGATGTTTGCTCTGCGGGCACTTGACAGGAGGGAGGGGCCAGGAGCAGCAAAGAGGGAACCGAGAAGAGGGGGATCTGGGCTGCTCTGTGCAAATCCACTGCACAGAGCAGGTAAGTATAACATGTTTGTTATACCCCCCCCCCCCGGCCAGAACACTCCTGTCAGATCGGGAGCTGGTCGGCAGACCTTTTTTTTGTCATGCGGCTTCTGTCGGACAGGTCGGTCCATGTGTACTAGGCTTTAGACTCAAGAGTTCATATGGTGATAAATAATTTTTCCCTATTAGAAAAGTGCCAGTAATTAGTATTGTTCTTGGCTGTCATACAAAGCACAGCCACACTCCTGTCCATTCTCTCTCTTTTTCTTGTTCAATAGTTTCTATTGAGTTTTCATAAAGAACAATATGCAACCTCACATCCTGACAGACAATTAAGCATTTGCTGTATTCACAACTTAAGTGAAAATTGTATCGAAAGATATATAAATTACGAATAGCAAGTTTCAACAGCACTTAAATGATTCAGGTCACTAATGTACATAGTACAGATCCGTGACAAAAATGAATTATATAGATGTGCGTGTTGCCATGTCGTGTGAAGAGTCTGAAGTATAATAAAGGAAGGGAGAGAGAAGAGACATGGAAGAAAGAAAAGACGAAAGAAAGATGAGACAAGAAAAAGGGGAGAGAGGGAGGGAGGCCATCCTCAGCATGGTAGGGACCAATTATGCCCCGTACATAAGATAGGTTCCGTCAGAAAAAACTTGGATGGTTTTTCCGACGGAATTCCGCTCAAGCTTGGCTTGCATACACACGGTCACACAAAATTTCTCTGGACTTTCGACCGCCAAGAACGCAGTGGCGTACAACACTACGACAAGCCGAGAAAATGACGTTCAATGCTTCCGAGCATGCGTCGAATTTTTTCCGAGATATGCGTGATTTTTTGCGCAACTGAATTGGATACAGACGAAATTTTTGGATAGGAACTTTTTCCGACCGAAAAATAGAGAAACTGCTTTCAATCTTTTGCTGGCTGGAATTCTACCAGCAAAAGTCCGATGGAGCATAAACACGGTCGGAATTTCTGACCAAAAGCTCACATCCGACTTTGCTCTCAGAATTTCTGATCGTGTGTATGGGGCATAAGAAGGGGAATAGTCGGGCTGGAGAGGCTTCCTGGGGTCTTGGTATTACAAGAGTGTGGATTGGGCGTGTCATAGGTCCAATAGCAAGAAATGTTGTGACTTAAGGATCCCAGATTTTGCTAAATTTTAGGCATGGTGTTCTGTAGGTGTACTGTCAACTTTTCGTGTATCGAAGTCCAGCGTGTTCTTCATTTTACTTCCAAGAAGGGAATACTTGGTGATAGCCAGGCCTTAGCTATAACTAGCTTAGTGGCAGTCAGTATGTGGGTCATGAGAGCAAACTGGGAGTTGAAGAGTCTTACTGGCTTGCGATTTAAGGCCTCAGGGGGATCCATAATTAGGATTGTGTGAAAAAGGTTGTTTAGGAGTTGGTACACTTGCTGCCAGAATCGTTGCGTGGCTGGGCAAGACCACTAAATGTGATAAAAGATCCTGGGTTTTGACCATCCACAAAAGCAGTTGATGGAGGAGGCAATGGAGGCGTTTGCCAGTCTACTGGGGACCATATACCATATGTGTAATACTTTGTAATTAGCCTTCACTGCTGCTGTGTTTCTAGTGCAGGATTTGGTGATCCAGATTTGCTCCCAGTGTTATTGATCTGGGGGTTGTTGCAGGTCCCGTTCCCATTTAGAAAACAGAAGACAAAGGGCGAGGTGTGCATTTAACAGTCAGCCATCGACTGTAGATCATTTTTACATTTGAATTCAAATGGTGTAAGGGTCAGGAGCCTGTTGTCTATGCATACATCCTCCCTTTTTTATAACCACCCTGGCACCCAATGCTGACAAGTACCAAGCTCCATACCTACAGTGCCTACAAAGAGTTATAGCAATGAGGTGGAGGTTTATATGAAACGTATCTGCCTGGGGGCGAGGTAAGTTGCTTCCCTATTAAAAGTGTTATAAAAATGTTTTTTTTTCCCAGGGGGAATTCAGTCCTGGGCACCAAGAGGAGAATAATGAGGGTGTCAACATTGAGCTAACAGTGGAAGAGGCTTAGAACTTCTCACTGTGTACACTGGCAACATACAGTATGGCACAGTACCCACAAAATATACTCTAATTAGCATACCACAAGTAAGATTCTAACAGACACATACAAACCTCAGGCGTGGATACTCCCAAAGTGTCCCGGCAGAGCTCTACTGGAGACAGCAAGGTTCCATAAACAACAAGCACGTTTTAATAGGGGTGCCCAAGGGCCTCTCACCTCACCAACACTTTGCAGATGTCCTGCTGACAGCAATAAGTCTCTATCAGTGTCTGGTAAAGTTTGTAGGAGTTTTCATTCCCTTCTGACTGTCCTATGAGGCTGTATGACCCCTGACACTTTGTCTGGACAATACTGATTGGCCTTGTGCTGATCACATCCCAAAAAAACCCCAAAAAAATCTCTAGCAATATACACCAAAACTAAGCATGTGCGGATGGATTGGGGACAGTAAAATAAGGGGAGGATCAGAGAAGACAGGTCTAAAAAACCTTTTTCCCCAAAGCGGAGGATTAACCCCTTAGGTTCCACAGTGAGTATAACAAGAATGCTTTACTGCATATACAGACGGATTCCATCAAGTCCAACCCATGTGTGTGATTATATGTCAGTATTACCTTGTATATCCCTGTATGTTGCGGTCATTCAGGTGCTTATCTAATAGTTTTTTGAAACTATCGATGCTCCCAGCTGAGACCACCACCTGTGGAAGGGAATTCCACATCCTTGCCGCTTTTACAGTAAAGAACCATCTACGTAGTTTAAGGTTAAACCTAGTTTCTTCTAAGTTTAATGAGTGGCCACAAGTCTTGTTAAACTCCCTTCCGCGAAAAAGTCATGGCCCCTCTCAAGCGTCTCTTCCCCAGAGAGAATAAGTTCAGTGCTCGCAACCTTTCCTCATAACTAATATCCTCCAGACCCTTTATTAGCTTAGTTGCCCTTCTTTGTACTCGCTCCATTTCCAGTACATCCTTCCTGAGGACTGGTGCCCAGAACTCAACAGCATACTCTAGGTGCGGCCGGACCAGAGTCTTGTAGAGCGGGAGAATTATCGTTTTATCTCTGGAATTAATCCCCTTTTTAATGCATGCCAATATTCTGTTTGCTTTGTTAGCAGCAGCTTGGCATTGCATGCCATTGCTGAGCCTATCATCGACTAGGACCCCCAGGTCTTTTTCTATCCTAGATTCCCCCAGAGGTTCTCCCCCCAGTGTATATATTGCATTCATATTTTTGCCACCCAAATGCATTATTTTACAGTTTTCTACATTAAACCTCATTTGCCATGTAGTTGCCCACCCCATTCATTTGTTCAGATCTTTTTGCAAGGTTTTCCACATAGGAGAGAAGTTATTGCCCTGCTTAGCTTAGTATCGTCCGCAAATACAGAGATTAAACTGTTTACCCCATCCTCAGGTCGTTTATGTACAAAATAAATAGGTTTGGTCCCAGCACAGGACCCTGGGGGACCCCACTACCCACCCCTGACCATTCCGAGTACTCCCCATTTATCACCACCCTCTGTACTCTTCCTTTTTAGCCAGTTTTCAATCCATGTACTCACCCTATGGTCCATGGCAACGGACCTTATTTTGTACAGTAAACGTTTATGGGGAACTGTGTCAAATGCTTTTGCAAAATCCAGATACACCAGGTCTACAGGTAGTTGTTGTGGGTTTAAAAACACTTTTAAGTTCTATCGGCAGTACCCGGGATCACAGTACCTACCTGCCCAGGAATGCGCACTCTTCAAGACTGATACAAACCCATCAAAAGATTTTGAAATTTGCATAAATCCTCCCAAGAGTCAGCTCACTGCTTCTTTTAGGTTTGAGGGCACTGTCTGTATTGCATAGAAAAGTAGAGAGACCCATTAATGACATCACTGTATCTAAAAAAAGGTATGTAATAAAAATTTAAAAATCTGTAGCACGTTGAGGGGAAAGGGGAAATGAGCAACCAAGAAGGAAAATATAAGCAGAGGAAACTTCAGTTTTAAAACCAATGGATCAGCACAACAGCCAGGCGATTTAGAATTTTCAGGAGATCAGCAATGATGGCTGCTGTATTTATCCCATGGCAGATTGGGGAAAAAGGCCATCTAGGTGCATTACTTATTTTTTTACTTTTTTTTTTGTCACCAAGTTATCGGCTACTATGTCACCCCAAGCCAATGTTCTTCTTTTTAGTTGAAATAGTTGGATGAATACTAACCCGTTTCAGGGACAGAATTTGTATACGCATTTTCTGTATGAATTAACATTACTTTATGCCTGGCTATTTATTTTGTCTCCAAGATACTTGCAACACACTGAGAATTTTTCCCCATGAATTGCTAAAATAAATTGGTTTAAAAAGTATTTGTCCTTGTGCAAAACAGCAGTAGAGTGAAAAATGTGGTAAACATTGGTGTGCAAAGCCAAGATCTAGACAGCTGCTACCTCCAAGAGAATGAAGAGTGAGGGGCACTCTCTACGCAACCATAAATTATAGAAAAAATGCTCAAATTCCTGTGGCTTGATTAATTCATTATGCAGTCAATGTGAATCGCATAAATTGCTGACTGAAGAGGAACAAAACATAAATGTCAGTCTATCTCGAACTGAGTCAGCAGACTTGACATTGAAATTTTCTGCTTCTTTATCTGAGTCTTCTCAGAACCCGAAAACGAGCGTCAGATATAAAGCTTTAGTGTCCTGCCGGTTTTACTTGTCCACTGGCCCTAGAATATGTGTGAAGACTAAATTCAGAAGTTCATAAAGTGATCCTTTCCTCAATTTTACCATTTTTTGAGAAAAGCACAGAAAAACCAAGAAGGTTAACATCTTCTTACATCTACTTTTGTGGGAAAAAAAATATACCAAATAGAAAAAAAATATAATATAGTATACACCAGCTTTCTTAAGCATTTTACCCCAGAGGAACCCCAAAAATAATTTCCAGGTCTCAGGGAACCGTTACTAACACCAATTCATTGGGGGTTGATGGAAAAATGCCTCGTCCATTGGTGGTCAGTAGGAAGAATGCAACCTTTACAGTGGTGATGAGGATGATAGCCTTACAGACATCTAGATATTAATTGGTTTCCTCCTGCTGGTTTTGCCAAGTGGTGATGGTGTTTCGTCAGATTTGGCGACCCGTCAGATTGTGTAACGGAAGTGACGTTTCGTCGCTGCCATCTTGCTACACCCAGCACTCCTTCACAGTAAGGACACATGAGAAGGGGGAAAGTGGACATCTTGTTACACCCAACAGAGTTTTGCATTTTACACTTATTTTTAACAGTAAAGAGAGTTTATATAGTGAAATACAGTACAGAGGCGCTTTGTGGTGGTTTTGAACCCTTTCTTGACTGCTAGCGGGGGGTAAAACTGCCCCGCTAGCGGCCGAATACCGACGGTAAAGCGCCGCTTACAATAGCGGTGCTTTACCGCCGACGCCGCCCCTGCCCCAGTGTGAAAGGGGCCTTATACAAGCTGTATTTTTTTTTGCATGTGTGCGCTGTAATATTTTTCTTCTTATACAAGCTGTACACTCACTACTTTACATTGTAGCAAAGTGTCATTTCTCTAGTGTTGTCACATGAAAAGATATAATAAAATATTTACAAAAATGTGAGGGGTGTACTCACTTTTGTGAGATACTGTATATTACTTGAGGTGGATATTCTTCTATGTTTTACATACACAAGGACCGAGACACAGAAAAGTACTGCATTACAATCAATAAATAATTTTAGGACTACACGAGTCGAGCGATGTTTTAGTGACCCTTCTTCTTCTGTCTTCAAAGTGAACCTATTTAGGTCTCCTCATAATAACAATTTATCGTGACCTTTCTTTCTAGATTAAACAGAGGTTTGTGTATCCAATTAAATAAAACGGGGCACTCTTTTTGTGTACATTGTTAATTACTCTCTGCGGGATTCCCGGTCTTCAAGGAGATTCCTAAATGAGAATCGTGAATTATTTAAAGCAAACAAGTGGTGCTATGCATTTTTTATTCCGCTAAGGAGGGTGATTCATTTGCAGTGCTTATTGACACGGGCAAAGTTCATCTCTTTCTAAAATGGCTTATAGGATGCTGCAAGTTTTTCTGTCCCAGCTGAAGACAGGTATGAACATGAGTGGGATATGGGCTATTCATGCTAAACCTAGAGGTGTACTATAAAGGGTTTGTAGATTGTTCGTTGTTTGAAAATTGGTTTGGGAATCTTTTGAAGTTTTTGTGTTATACTGTGCTCGGCATATGCTGTTGCAGCAGGACTAGTACTAGGAGGGGAGGCATTGGAGTTGAAGGAAGATTGTACGGAAGGAACCCCCCGTGTTTGTCATCTAGTTTTCTAGCCATCATGCCGATTCAGTGTAATGGCTTCCACAATGTCTTAGCCGTTGGCCTAGAACATTTATACAATTTAGGAGTTATGACTTTAATGGGCTGCATGCTTGTTCTGGGTCAAAAGTCAGAGAACCGGGTAACCAGCATTTTAAGAAGATCAGCAATGGCAACCCATATTTTTTTTAGTGCACCTGGCTTTATTTTAACCTCATTTAGAGTTTTGAGTTTGGTTTAGGAGATTTTAATTTCTTTAGCACTTTTGTGCATATTTGATAAAGTAATCAGTGAAGATGTGCAGAGTGGCAACCTCATCAACCAATCAAAACTCATAGCTTATCTAATCTGTACCTGTAAATTAAAAAGGGATGGTTACTATGGACTACAGTACTTTGCACATCCCCAAGTCACTCCTGGCTAGACTGTAAAGTTGTAAGCTGTAGAAAACTTTGAAACAGAGGGGGTTGAGTTACTAAAGGCAAATAGACTGTGCACTGTGCAAGGGCATTTGCTACAGAACTTAGTAAATGAGGTGAAGCTTTACTTTGCATGAAATACCCAATCACATTCAAGGAAGATTTTAAAAAAATGAAATTTT
Organism: Lithobates clamitans; assembly: GCA_037952925.1. Classification (NCBI taxonomy): domain Eukaryota; kingdom Metazoa; phylum Chordata; class Amphibia; order Anura; family Ranidae; genus Lithobates; species Lithobates clamitans. Next base: position 478,247 of record JBBGZY010000494.1, on the reverse strand, counting down.
GCTTGCGCATGGTTGGATGATTGAAGTCAGCTGAGCTTCCCCACATTTACTAAGCTCTGGAGAAAATGCTCTTGCAGAGTGCAACTGCAATTACAAAGTGCAAAGTCTATTTTTCTTTAGTAAATCAACCCCATAGTTTAAAAAAAAGTTGGGGGTACCTCATGAGGGGGCAGGGAGCTCAGACTGAGGCTCTATGTACTGATATCTCCTTACATTCCATGGAGGAGTGCAGGTGTATAGATCCAAAAAAAAAAAAACTATTGTGATCAATTGAAAAGTAATTTAGAGCAGAAAAAGTTTTGTTTTTCTGTGTAGACAGCAAGACAGAAATCTACATGGAGTTCTCAATTTTGTCATGTATGTAGCACACACAGTGATGCTTACACTAAATTTACCATTATAGAATACAATCACCCCTTGCCTACCCTGGTCTACTCCTTTTGGAAACAAATCCCTGTACTGATAATGCAGAATATGACGATGAGTGAGTGAATCTGTTTAAAAACCAGGCAAATCGGCAACCTGCAAATTTTCTGATTTTCCTGAATACGAATGAAGATTTGTCCGGTTTTCAGAGAACCGTACAATTCATTATTCATGTGCTGAGTTTCTAAATGGTGATTCTCGGCGTCATTGAGATCCACATAGAAATATTTTAGGTGAATCAAAAATTGATACAGCGGTTCTCCTCGTTTTGGTCGCCTAACACGAAGCAATAAAACTTTCTCATCTATTAATCTGCTCACTTTCAATTACAAATGGGCGTCCCGTTGGCTGCCATCTCTTATCGCACACAATTGCTTTTTGAGTTCTGTTCTAATGTTAGGCCAATTTACTGAATCGTAAATCTGCAGAAGGGCTAAGATCTGTAGATGGATAAAATCTGTAGAAGAAGAGCAGCTAAAATGTGGGTTTTTAAAAGACTCGCCATTCAGTAGGACTATAATTGTATTATACAGTATATAAAACTATGGTCAAAAACTAAAAGTTCAGGTTCATAATACAAACTTATTTTATATAGAAAGTAATAGATTCATTACTTTTGAAGATATTGGAGGAGCAAATTATGGTTTAGCCTTTAAAATGTAAGCCGTAAGGTAAAGTTAATTGCTTATGCAATAGCAGTCATCCATATTCTATAGACTGGCAGAATTCTGTAGTTTAAACACTTTTTAAATATTGTCTGCTAAGATGTTTGTAACTCAAGTCCAAGTAATAAATAATTAGAAAAACAGAATGGTTTCTTTTAGAGATGTACAGATGGTGTTGTGTCTAGCCCGTAGATTTATCTGCTTCAGCTGCATTTGGATTCAGCTGTTTTAGGTCTTTAAACTTGGTACTTGAAAGAAACTTAAAAGAAACTCAAACACCTCTTCTTGATTTTTAAATTATATTATTTTTGCAAATTTGGACCACTGTGCTGAGGTTATCTTAGGTAGATTGCATAATTTTATATTGTGTGCATCGTTGAGTTTATTAATTAGGCCAGTGCCAGTAGTGGCTAACGTGGGGTATCCCGTACTAACTGTTAAAAAATAATTTTTTTAAGCATACCAGTAACTTAAACCATTATTTTTCATTTATTTATTCTTCCAGTCTTCAGTTTTGAAGCATGAGTTTTTTGTCATCTTAGTTGTATTTAAAGGAGAGCGCTTAGATGATGGGACTGCCATTGCTGACTGAACCAGAGCCCTTTATGCCATTCCTCTTGTTATATCCTATCTTACAGATTCCTGTGCATAAAGACTGTTGTAAGCTCATATTGCTTCCTATCCTGGGTCGCAGCTTTCTAACAGAACTTAGATAGCAGAAGTGAAAGTTAATGTCCCCTGGAATCATTGTAAAGGCGGCCATGGATGGTTCAAACCAAATCCTGTTGAACCGGCCAAGATTCGAACCATGTATGGGTAGGCTGACTGTACCCAAGTTGATCGATCAATCAACGTGGGTACAACCAGCCTGCCACATTTTCATACAATTATTGCAAGTGGCTGTTATAGTATATAGTATAGTATATAAAAATTACAATGGCTCGGCGGGAGGGATTCCTGTGGTTGCAAGAAAGAAATTTGCTCCGTCTTTGGTCGGTCTAACTTGATAGAAACTGTCAGACATACAGAGCCTTTCACACTGATGGTCACATAAGTAAAAAAAAATATAGGTACAGGGATTTTTTTTCACTAACCCTTCCCATAGCTGAATAATTATTATTATTGGTGTTGCTGTTATTATTACTGTTCATATTATTATTATTATACAGGATTTATACAGTGCCAACAATTTGCGCAGTACTTCACAAAATAAGAAAAGACCATACCGTTCCAATACAATTCAATGCAAGTGAGTTAGGAGGGCTGTTCTTGTAAGGGATTACAATCTAAATGGAGAAGCAACTGATACAAAAGGTGATAGCTGTGGAGGATAAGTTAACAGAGAAAGTACAATTCTAGTTGTTAGGTAGAGACGGGATAGGCAGACTTAAAGAGATTAACTTTCAAGAGTAGTAGATAGTTGGAGAAGTCCTGGAGCTAAGCATGGGAGTAGGTGACAAGGGGGATTAAGAGCAGAAGCTCTTTAGAGGAGCAAAGAAGACAGTTTGGGTTTTATTTTGAGGCAAGGCTGGTGATGTAGCTTTGGGGAGAGTTGTGGATGGTTTGGGTTTCTTGACCGACAAAAGAATGTAGTAGAGTCTTGTACTGTGTTAGCCATTGATTAATGCAGAAAGTTGGAGGTTTAGGTGATGCCCTTTATTGTCTAACCTAAAGCATGTCTAAAGGGAACACCTTTTATAGATCTGGGTGGAGTAGAGAAAGGTTGAAACTAGAGGTCGACCGATATGGGTTTTTCTCTGGCCGATGCCGATATTTAGAAATCACGACGGCCGATGGCCGATATATGATGCCGATTTTTTGGGGTTGATATGTTAGGCCGATTTTTTTTTTCCCCCCTTCATCTCCCCTTCACACTGGGGCGTTTTTCAGGCGCTTTTGGGCTAAAACTAGCGCCTGTAAAGTGCCTGCAAAACGGCTCCCCTGCAGTCTCAGTGTGAAAGCCCCGAGTGCTTTCACACTGAGGCGATGCGCTGGCAGGATTTTTAAAAAAGTCCTGCAAGCAGCATCTTTGGAGTGGTGTATACCGCTCCTCCACCACTCCTGCCCATTGAAATGAATGGGCACCGCTGCCGAAGCGCCTGCAAAGCGATTCGCCAGCGGAACTACACGGGCGCATTTAACCCCTTCATCGGCCACTAGCTGGGTTATAAGCGCCCCGCTAGCAGCCGAATAGCGCCGCTAAAATGACAGTAAAGCGCCGCTAAAACTAGCAGTGTTTTACCGTCAACGCATGCCCGCTCCAGTGTGAAAGCAGCCTTAAGTAATAAGTGATACAGAAAATTTCTTACATTTAAACATTTATTAAACAAAACAAACCTCCAATCAGTACACTTGTATGTACAATTTAGCTTAAAAAAAACTTATATCTTAAATATTAAATACACAAAAACAGGTAATCAAAAATTTTGGATGAAAAAAATTGGCTAACTTTACTGTTTTTTTTTTTTTTTTAATTCATTAGTGTATTTTTTCCAAAAAAATTGCGTTTGAAAGACTGCTGCGCAAATGTCGTGTGACATAAAATATTGCAGCAACCGCTATTTTATTTCCTAGGGTCTCTGCTAAAAAAAAAATATATATCTAATGTTTGGGGGTTGTAAGTGATTTTCTAGTAGAAAATACAGGATTTTTACTTGTAAGCAATAAGTGTCAGAAAAGATTTAGTCTTTAAGTTCAGTCCATTGATAAGTATAAACATTGTATCTCTTTTCTTCTTTTCTCACACTTGGCAGGCAGCCCAGATAGGAGTCACTCCACGGAAGACAACTTGCATTGACTTCTATTACAGAAGTCATTTGCAAGTAGCGCTGAAGTTTTAAATCGGCCTTTTTTATGAGCACAATCGGCCGATGCCAATTAATGAAAAAACCCCAAATATTGACCGATATATCGGTCGACCTCTAGTTGAAACTCCTGTTTGCTGTTTGTTTCCCACTGAGGAAATTCACTCATTCTATTTGCCTGATGACCATTGCTACTGGGACATGAAAAGAGGGAAAATCTACAATTTTGAGTTACCAGGAAGGGAAGGGAGGGGAAATCTTCCAGTGAGGACACTTGTTCACCTAACAACTAAATAGAGATTTACCTAACTTTCTTGAGATTACCTTTCACTTTCTTTTGTGTCTTCAAGACAGGAAGTAAAGTGTTACCTATTGAACAGGACACAAATAAAAAAAAAAAACAACTGACAGGATTAACATGTTCCCTGCTTTATCCAAAATAAAAAAAATAAAGAGTTTTGTATCTTGATATACACTGATCAGCCGTAACATGACCACATACCATAGCATGCTCAGCCACCTAATATTGAGAATGCCCCCTTTTGTTGCCAGAACAGCCCTGACCTTCCAAGGCATGTGCTCCGCTGGACCTCTGAAGGTGCTGTCAGTAGAAGATCCTTTAAAAGAGAAGTATGGTTTTTTTTGACTGTCAGTCTTTAGCTCTCTGGTCCCCGTGCTCACTGGAGTGCTGGGCTGTGGAGGGGCTGGTTCAGGCTTGCAGAAAGGCTGAGCCTGGTGCCAGTCCAGGCATGTAGGTGGATCCCGACTTCATTATGACAATCTTGCCCAAGCCTGGACTGACTCTGTGGTGCTTTAGCCCTCTGTCTGCTGAAAAGGGGTCACAGGAGTGCAGAACAAGCTTTGACTGTATTTCTCCTTTATGTCCTGTAAGTTGCAAGGTGGGGCCTCCATGCATCGGACTTGTTTTACCAGCACATCCCACAGGTGCCTGATTAAATTGAGATCTGGAGATTTGGGAGGCCAAGACAACACTTCAAAGACACCTTTTCCATTGCTCTGTGGTCCAGTTCTGATGCTCACATGCCCATTGTAGGCCTTTTTAGTTGTGGTCACAGGTCAGCTTTGACACCCTGACTGGTCTGTGGCTAATCAGCCCCATACTCGGCAAACTGCAGTGCACTGTGTGTTCCGACACCTTTTTATTGGAACCAGCATTAACTTTTTCAGCAATTTGAGCTACAGTGGCTCTTCTATAGGATCGGACTACACAGGCCAGCCTTTGCTTCTCACGTACATCAATAAGCCTTGGCTGCCCATGACCATGTCGCCCATGACCCTGTTGGTAGGTCCTGACCACTGCAGACTGGGAACATCCCACAAGAGCTGTAGTTTTGGAGTTGTTCCAGTCATCTAGCCATTACAATCCTGCCCTCGTCAAAGTAAAGTCGCTCAAATCCTGATGTTTGCCAATTTTTTTCTGCTTTCATATTGCTGTTATTCACTTTACCTGTTAGTGGGCGTACTATTATGACTGATAATCACTGTGCTTAAAATGGAATTCTAGCCCAACACTAGCGATGCCTAAAAATACTCTTAACCATTAAATGTTTCAAAAAGTTCTTCAAGTGAGATACTGTACAGTACATATCTGAAAATTTACCATCTGGTGAGTGCTTTCTTTGTTACTATCAGAGAGGTAGTAGCCTAGAACCAAAACAGGGTCCACCTATACTGTACTATATTTCAATCATGGCTCTGTTTCCCTAAAGGAAACATTTTTTAATTTTTTTATTAAGAGGATTTGAAGCAGTTAACAAAAGAATGCATAACTGTATATATGAGTCTGACAATTGTTCTGAAACACTTGTAAGGTAAAACACTTTATGGTAGGTCCAACTTACATGTCTAGCGGTCCAGTGCTATGACACACATATCAGAGATTGCCTATGCAATCTGAGGTTCTCATTAGATTTAAAAAAAAACTGTACAGCTTTCCAGAATGTTCATTCATTTTATTGTTATACCGTTTAGCCATTTGGGCCTCCTTTAAGCCTGGACATAAAACTCTTAGTTATCAATCCCCATGTCCTACCTTGTTGCAAGGAAGTGAAAACCATGGATGTTTGCTACCAGCAATACAGGAATGAAAACCAATTGTTTTCATGTCCTAGCAACAAAGCAGGAAATGGGTATTGCTAATTGTATGTTTTTTAGCCAGGCTTCTTGGGGGGCCCAAATGGCTTATAAATAAATAAAATGGTATACTTGGGCCCCTTGACTGTATAGGCTAGTTTCTGAAAAAAGGTGAACTTAGCTTTTAAATATACTTTGCTGTCATAGAAAAGTATGTGATTCTGTATATTTGATGGTGCTCTTGCTTTTTCTAGTAAATCTCCCCACTGGTAGACTAGTGTTCTGAAGCGGTCTCTTTCTTGCAGATGACGGGAAATTGTCCCTGGAGGAATTTCAGGCTTTTTTCTCAGATGGGACCCTCAATGAGGAGGAACTGGAGAAACTGTTTCACACCATCGACTCGGACAACACCAAGTAAGACAGTCGTACATGGCTACCTCTGTTCAGTAGAGCATGTCTGTGTGCATTCCACTCTCCTGCTGTTGCTGCTTATTGCCTACTGCTGTGATAGAAAGCAACATTATGTTCTCTCTCTCTCTCTCTCTCTGCCCGAATGTTTCTTTCCTCCTTTCTAATAATTATAATGTACCAATTTACATTTTAGATTATAATTATTTTAGCAACATTATACCTCCTGTGGAGAAACATGTGAAGAGAAACTATAGCGATTATGGGTCAATTTTATTTTTTTATTTTCACATTTTTATACTTCTATTTTATATACAGTGCCTTGAAAAAGTATTTACACCCCTTGACATTTTCCACATTTTGTCATGTTACAACCAAAAACTTACATTTATTTTATTCGGATTTTATGTGATAGACTAACACATTGGCACATAATTATGAAGTGGAAGGAACATGATAAATGGTTTTAATTTTTTTTTACAAATAAATATGTAAAAAGAGTGGCATGCATTGTATTCAGCCCCCTTTACTCTGATACCCCTAACTAAAATCTAGTGGAACCAATTGCCTTCAGAAGTTACCTAATTAGTAAATAGAGTCCACCTATGTGTAATTTAATCTCAGTATAAATACAGCTGTTCTGTGAAGCCCTCAGAAGTCTGTTAGAGAACCTTAGTGAACAAACAGCATCATAAAGGCCAAGAAACACACCAGACAGGTCAGGGATAAAGTTGTGGAGAAGTTTAAAGCAACATTATGTTATAAAAAAATATCCCAAGCTTTGAACATCTCACAAAGCACTGTTCAATCCAACATCTGAAAAGGTAAAGAGTATGGCACAACTGCAAACCTACCAAGACATGGCCGTCCACCTAAACTGACAGGCCGGGCAAGGAGAACATTAATCAGAGAAGAGGTCCATGGTAACTCTGGAGGAGCTGCAGAGATCCACAGCTCAGGTGGGAGAATCTGTCCACAGGACAACTATTAGTCAGGTATTCCACAAATCTGACCTTTATGGAAGAGTGGCAAGAAGTAAGCCATTGTTGAAAGAAAGCCATAAGAAGTCCCATTTGCAGTTTGCGGGAAGCCATGTGGGGGACACAGCAAACACGTGGAAGTAGGTGCTCTGGTCAGATGAGACCAAAAATGTAACTATTTGGCCTAAAAGCAAAACGCTATGTTTGCACATCCCCCTGAACACACCATTCCCACATGAAACATGGTGGTGGCAGCATCATGCTGTGGGGATGCTTTTCTTCAGCAGGGACAGGGAAGCTGGTCAGAGTTGATGGGAAGATGGATGGAGCCAAATACAGGGCAATCTTAGATGAAAACCTGTTAGAGTCTGCAAAAGACTTGAGACTGGGGTGGAGGTTCACCTTCCAGCAGGACAATGATCCTAAACATACAGCCAGAGCTACAATGGAATGGTTTAGATCAAAGCATATTCATGTGTTACAATGGCCCAGTCAAAGTCAAGACCTAAATCCAATTGAGAATCTGTGGCAAGACTTGAAAATTGCTGTTCACAGACACTCTCCATCCAATCTAACAGAGCTTGAGCTATTTTGCAAAGAAGAATGGGAAAAAAAATTCACTTTCTAGGTGTGCAAAGCTCAGAAACATCCCCAAAAACACTTGCAGCTGTAATTGCAGTGAAAGGTGGTTCTACAAAGTATTGACTCAAGGGGGCTGAATACAAATGCACACCACACTTTTAACATATTTATTTGTAAAAAATGTTGAAAACCATTTATCATTTTCCTTCCACTTTACAATTATGTGCCACTTTGTGTTGGTCTATCGCATAAAATCCCAATATAATACATTTACGTTTTTGGTTGTAACATGTCAAAATGTGGAAAATTTCAAGGGGTATGAATACCTTTTCAAGGCACGGTATGTTAAAGGCAATGTGTGAAATTATGCATTCTATAGGATTGCCTAGGCAATTTATAGAATTCCCAATTTCGCATATTCACACATTGCCTGTAACATATAATATATATATAAAAACACACGCATACAGTATAAGCAATATCAAAACCTTAGCAACATGCCCAGGTATTGTATGCAATGTCTAGGGAAAGTGTATAGCATAATAAAAGAGCATAGACATTTCATGCTTTGCCTAAAACATTCTAAAGATGCTCTTTCCTTTCTGGGTCTTCCCCACATTGAACAGGCAGGGAGAGGGGTGTTGGGGTGATATGTCTGTGTTTAGCAATTTCCAGTTGTGTGTATGTCAATTTTAGCTTTGGTGACTTGTCTTTTTAAAGTGTAACTGCTTTCACACTTATTTTTGAATGCCCCCTTATGGGTAGGGGGGCGATCTCCATTCAGTCTTATGAAGAGTTCATACTACGTCATGGGTGGGATCGATAGAGAATAGTCTGACGAGCGGCTTTAGGGTGCCAAGGAGGCCACACGGCCAAGACCTTGGAAAATCAGGGGCAGGTGAGTCAGACTGGGGAAGGCTTGTAGTAACACACTGACAGGGCTGCTGTTAGTAATCATGGAGTCCCATACAGCCTACCTGACAGAGCCCCCCACCTCATTCAAGTGAATGGGGGCACTCTGCAAGTAGCCTGCAACTGCGTGCAATACAACATACTAGTGCTGAGAGCAAGGGGTTACAGCAGGCAGTGAGAAGGCGATACCTCCTCATCAAATTCTTTCTGAAGAGTAATCCAAATCACGCTTTAGAGAGCACCACTAGTGCGAATGAGCCCTAGGGGCTAGTTTACACTAGCATTGCTCTCTGAAGAGTGATCCACATTCGGGAAAACTCTTCAGAGAGCATTTGACAAGCATTGATTCATTACTTCCTTAAATTCACCATAGTGTGTGCATTGTAATTTTTACCATACTACAGTGCAAAGCCATATAGCATACAACCCCAATTCCAAAAAAGGTTGGACACTGTGTAAAATCTACATAAAAACAGAATGCAGCGATTTACAAATCTCACAAACCCATATTTTATTCACAATGAAAAATATATTAAATGTTTAAACTGAAAAAATGTACCATTTTAAGAAAAAAATATGTTATTTGTGAAATCGATGGCAGCAGTATGTCTGAAGACCTGGAAGAACATTATGCAACTAATTAGGTTAATTGGCAACAAGTCAGTAACATGCTTGGATATAAAATGGGCATCATAGGGTGTCACAGTGTCACAGAAGTAAAATTGAGCAGAGGTTAACCAATCTCTGAAAAACTGCATCTAAAAATTGTCGAACAATTTTAGAATAATGTCCCTCAATGTAAAATTGCAAAGACTTTAAGACCCCTTTCACACTGAGGCGCTTTACAGGCGTTTTAGCGCTAAAAATAGCATCTGAAAAGCGCCTCTCATGCCTCCTCAGTGTGAAAGCCCAATTGTTTTCACACTGGGGCGGTGCGTTTGCGGGACAGGAAAAAAAGTCCTGCAAGCAGCATCTTTGGGGCGGTTTAGGAGCGGTGTATACACCGCTCCCAAACTGCCCTGCCCATTGAAATGAACAGGCAGCTTTGGCAGCACCGCAACACGGGCACTTTTAACCCCTTGTTAACCCCTTCTTGGGGGTTAAAAGCACCCCGCCCCCACCCGCAAAGCGGCTCTGCAGCGCCGGTAAAGTGCCACTAAAATGAGTGATGCTTCACTGCGACCATGGGGTGGTCTAGCTGTGAAATCATCTACAGTATATAACATCATCAAAAGATTCTGAGAATCTGAAGAACTCTCTGTGCACAAAGGACAAGGCCAAATCACAATATTGGATGCCCGTGATCTTCAGACCCTCAGCTAACACTGCATGGGCTCAGGAATACTCCCAGAAATCATTGTATGTGAACACAGTTTGCTGCACCACCTAAAAATGAAAGGTAAATCTCTATCATGCAAAGAAGAAGCCATATCTGAACATGATCCAGATACACCACTGCCTTCTCTGGGCCAAAGCTCATTTAAAATGGTCTGTTGCAAAGCAGAAAACTGTTCTGTGGTCAGATGAATCAAAATGTGACATTCTTTTTGGCAAACATGGGTGCTGCATCCTCTGGACTAAAGAGGAGAGGCACCTACCAGCTTCTTATCAGTGCTCAGTTCAAAAGCCTACATCTCTGATGGTATGGGGGTGCATTAGTGCGTACGGAATGGGCAGCTTGCATATCTGGAAAGGCATTATCAATGCTGAAAGATATATCCAAGTTTTAGAGCAGAATATGCTCAGATCCAGACGCCTTGGATATTTCAGCAGGACAATGCTATATCGCATACTGCATGTATGAAAACAACATGGCTTTGTAGTAGAAGACTCTGGGGGCTTAACTGGCCTGCCTGAAGTCAAGACCTGTCACTAATTGAAAATATTTATCACATCGTGAAAAAAAAAAAAAAAAAAAAGACCCAGGACATTTGAGCAGTTAGAATCCTATATGAAGCAAAAATGGGACAACATTCCTCTCCCAAAATTCTACTAACTGGGCTTCCCAGTTCTCAGAGGTTTACAGAGTGTTGTTAAAAGAAGAGTGGATGCTGTACAGTACAATGGCTGTTTTAAGGGGCAAAATTGTATTTATTTTTTATATAAACTATTTTATTTCTGTGAATATCAAGTCACTATCCTAAAGTGGCGAAGGGTTGAGCGTCGATTTCCGTATGTAAAGTATGTACGCTGCTCATCCGGGAAATTCTGATTCAAGTCCCATTCCCACTTCAACAGAAATGGGGGGGGGGGGGGTATAGTTTTCTGTTGGACTAACAAGTATAACAAGTATATTGAAGGTCATTGAGAGTTGGTGCAGGAGCGGGGATGGATCTTTACATAAAGGTTCATATGCTGTCAACTTAGGAAGATCAAAGTCTTCAATGCCTAAGGAAGTAATGAAGTGTTTGAGCCTCTAAGGCTATCCAGACTGGCACCTGTGGGAAAATCATGGCTTGTATATCAGGTATTGATTTCCAGTTTTCCTCTGCTAGGAAATCCTTTAAGCTGGATATATGATTGCAGAGGAAGGGACGAAAATTTGAGTCTTTGTAAATATCCTTGCTAGGTGGGTTGCCTGGATATAAAGGGTTGGGTCTAGACGTCTTTTCAAAAGCTGGATGCCTTTTGGATCTCTTCATATACCTGATTTGATTAATAAATGGATTATTTACATTTTAAGAATTAAAGTGATACTAAACTCTGAGTCTTAAAAAAAGTCAACTTTTATTACTTCTTTTCTTTGGTTTACAAGCAGTGTACATATCGCGATCACATGCACCACTTTCCTGAAACAACAGATTCCAGTAGTCAATGCATCAATGTGGGCAAGAGCGAAGTGAGCGTTGCTGTTGGGCACTTCTCACTTCCCTCCTGTCGGCCGCGGGGCACCTTGAGTTTTTTTTCCTGCTTTCATGTGTCGGCTCTGGCTGCATCAGCACGTATTATTGTAGTCCATGTTGGGAGTTCGTCAAGGAGGATGTTCTGTCCAACACTAATATTAGAAGGGACAAAGATCAGTGTAAATAAAGGTATAAATTATATACAGTGCTCAGCATAAATTAGTACACCCCAACAAATTTGTCAGAAAACTTTCTTTTCAGAATCAACATTTTCTATGGGACACTATACTACAAAAAACTCCCACTATTGCGAGCCATTGATTGCAACCAAGATTTGTTAATTTGCACACACACAAAAAGTATTTTTCCTAACAAATTCATTCAATACCATGTTGCAGAAATGAATACACCCCAATGAAAGTCTTAGGCTCGGTTCACACTGGGACGACTTGGGATCCGACTTGTAAGCCCTCAACTCACCCCAAGTCGCCCCAGAAAGAGATTCACATTACAGTGAATGGGAGTGTCTTAATAGACATTACTGAAGTCGCTCCGACTTCAGAGCGTACTCCCTGTACTACTTGGATCCGACTTGGTAGGCGACCTGTACCATAGAAATCAATGGAAGTCGCCTCCAAGTCGGATCTCTCTCTACAGTCAAGGGACTTTGCAGGGAAAAAATTTAGTTTGCCCAGGCAAACCCCTCCCTCCCAGAGAGCTGATTATCCTGTAATTGGCCACAGCCAAAGTCGCCTGTCCTGGAGGCGACTTGAAGTTGTGTTGTAATTTGCTTAAAGTCGCGCTGAAGTCACGTTGAAGCCGCGTTGAAGTCGCCGTACAAAGTCGCGCTGAAATCGCGTTGCCCCTGTGTGAACCGAGCCTTAGGAGCAAAGCTAAATTTTGGATAACAAAATCCCAATTGACAAGAATTCAACTACAGGTGAGTCTAATTAATCATTAAACAGGTGTCCAGCAGACAGTTGATTATAAAAAGGCGTTACTTAACAAAGAAAACCCTTTCCCAATTTATGCTGTCAGCAATGGCACCACATGAAAGAGAAAGACCTAAGAAAGAGAATCATTTCTTTACACAAAAAAGGTGATGGCTACAAGAAGATCAACAAAGCTTTACTTATCAGTCAGAATACTGTAGCAAAAGTGATGCAAAAATGTTAAAAAGATGGAACTGCAACCATCTTACAGAGACGTCCAGGCCATGCACAGAGGTTAACACCTCGAAAGGGGCGTCTTCTGATGAGAAGGGTTGAAGAAAATTGCCATGCAAGTTCACTACAATTGGCTAAAGAAGTAGAAAGCCAAACTAGGGTGATTGTTTCCCGTGACACAATATGGTGTACACTGCAGAGGAATGACATGTATGGGCGTCATCTACGAAGGAAGCCTCTCCTAAAGCCCATGCACAAAAAAGCCAACATTTTGGAAAGTGTTCTTGTGTTCATTGAGATATTTATTAAAATCTTGTGTACTCATTTATGCCGAGCACTATATAGCCAGAACCACATGGGGAGGATGTGATTGACTCGCTGTATAATCTTACACAATCTGGCCCTGATTCTCATGTAAGGACTTAGTGCCCCCGTGTGGCTTTCTCTGGTACTATATTCTTTTGGTTCCTTGATGCCTCTGTGCTCACTCATCTGCCCACTTGTTTGACATCACTGGGAATTTCTTATTGGTTAATCAACATCACACATTCAAGCTATACATGAATATATTTTTGGTCCAATGACTACTAGGGGATATTGTAGCCCCTGAAGAAGCCCAGTGGGTGAAACATGTTGGGAGCTTTCCACTATATAATTAAGGACAACAATGAATATGTCAAGACTGTATTTGGATTTATATGAATTTGTCTTTTATTAATATTTTTTCTAATAAATATTGAATTTCTAAAGAAATAGTTTATGTTGTCTGTCTGTCTTGACACTCTACCCCATAGCCCAGAGATGAAGAATACGGGAGATTGTTGTCACATGTACCACACAGCCAGTACTTGCCAGATATTCCAGCAGCTCCTTAAATGTTGCTCTGGGCCTCTTGGCAGCCTCCCTGACCAGTTTTCTTCTCATCATTTCATGAATTTTGGAGGGATGTCCAGTTCTTGGTAATGTCACTGTTGTGCCATATTTTCTCCTTTTGATGATGACTGTGTTCACTGTGTTCCATGGTATATCTAATGCCTTGGAAATTCTTTTGTACCCTTCTCCTGACTGATACCTTTTAACAATGAGATCCCTCTGATGCTTTGGAAGCTCTCTGCGGACCATGGCTTTTGCTGTAGGATGCGACTGAGAAAATGTCAGGAAAGACCTACTAGAACAGCTGAACTTTATTTGGGGTTAATCAGAGGAACTTTAAATGATGGGAGGTGTGTACCGACTCCTATTTAACATGAGTCTGAATGTGATTGCTTAATTCTGAACACAGCTACAGCCCCAGTTATAAGAGGGTGTGCACACATATGCATCAACATTATTTTCGTTTTTTATTTTTACTTCTCCCCCCTAAAAGATTTCAGTTTGTTTTTCAACCAAGTTGTACAATTAATAGGTCACATTAAAGGTGGAAAAAGTTCTGAAATTATTTATCGTTGTCTCATTTTTTTACATCACAGAAACCTGACATTTTAACAGGGGTGTGTAGACTTTTTATATCCACTGTATGTGTGTATGTATATATATATCTATATATAGATTTAGATATCTATATATATATCTATCTATCTATCTATCTATCTATCTATCTATCTATCTATCTATCTATCTATCTATCTATAGATAGATAGATAGATAGATAGATAGATAGATAGATATATTCTTTTTTAAATTTGGTTTAGTGACACTTTTATCTACCTGCTGCTTGGGGTTGAACCGCCGCTTTTACTTCTGCATCGGCATTATTATAGTTTAATAGTTTGAGCTTGATAGGGTTATGTCTTTTTACAGCCTTGCTTATCCTATTACTGTATTATAACATATACAATTATGCTTTATTATTATGACTATTATTCAGGATTTATATAGTGCCAACAGTTTGAAAAGCACTTTACATTATACAGTAGAGTTATGCCGCGTACACACGATCGGACATTCCGACAACAAAATCCATGGATTGTTTTCCGACGGATGTTGGCTCAAACTTGTCTTGCATACACACGGTCACACAAATCTTGTCGGAAATTCCGTACATCAAGAACGCGGTGACATACAACACGTACGACAAGCCGAGTAAAAATTAAGTTCAATAGCCAGTGCGGCTCTTCTGCTTGATTCAAAGCATGCATGGAACTTTGTGCGTCGGAATTGTGTACACACGATCGGAATTTATGACAACGGATTTTGTTGTCGGAAAATTTGAGATCCAGATCTCAAATTTTGTGTAACGGAAATTCCGATGAAAAATGTCCGATGGAGCCTACACAAGCTCGCGTCGAACATTTTCTGACCGTGTGTATTACCGGGGCATTACAATACAATTTAATGCAAGAGGGTTAGGAAGGTCTTGCTCCTGATAAGCTTACAATCTAGTAGGGTGGGGCAAGTGGAACATAATGTATTAACTGTGAGGGATGAGCTGATGGAAGAAATAAAAGATTCAGTTGTTAGCTGAAGGCAGGATCTGCTTCCCTGAAGGGATGTGTTTTTAGGGATCACCTGAATGTGGACAGAGTAGGAGATAGCTGGACAGATTGGGGCAGAGAGTTCCAGAAGATGGGAGAGTCTCTGAAAAAGTCCTGGAGAATAGCAGGGGAGGAGGAAACAAGGAAGCTAGAGAGCAGGAGGTCTTGGGAGAAGTGGAGAGGATGGTTTGGGTGATATATTGAGACATCTAAGTTTCTAAGTTTAACATTGAAAAATGTAAGGTAATGCACTTGGGGGTTAAAAATATAAACGCAAGTTACTCATTAGGGGGAGAAACCCTAGGGGCTTCAAGGATGGAGAAGGATCTAGGGGTCCTAGTAGAAGACAGACAGAACAATAGCATGCAGTTTCAGGCTACGGTTACCAAAGCTAGCAGAATATTAGCATGCATTAAAAAGGGAATTTACTCCAGAGATAAAACGATTATTCTATCACTTTATAAAACTTTGGTTCGGCCGCATCTGGAGTATTCCGTCCAGTTCTGGTCACCAATCCTCAGAAGGAATGTACTGGAGCTGGAGAGAGTCCAGAGAAGGGCAACTAAATTAATATGGGGACTGGAGGACCTCAATTATGAGGAACGACTACAAACGCTAAACTTATTCTCCCTGGAGAGGGGACGCTTGAGAGGAGATATGACAGCGATTTACAAATATCTCAACAGAGATCCCAGCGTAAGTATGAAAACTATCAGTCCCAGGGAGTGTAAGAGGATACTGGGCCACACGATGATACTGGAAGAGAAAGCGGTTTAACCTTAAGCTGCGTAGTGGGGTTTTCACTGTCAGAGCGGTAGGGATGTGGAACTCTCTTCCACAATCGGTGGTGTCGGCAGGAAGTATGGATAGTTTTAAAAGACTCTTGGATGGGCATTTTAGTGAAAACAATATACGGGGTTGTGGGAAATTATTTTTTTACACACACACACACCTACACAGGATGGACTGTTGGCTTTATTCAACCTTACCAACTATGTAACTATGTAAAATTAGTGATGTAGCATTGGGCTTTCTATGGTGGTGTTAGTATTTTGAATTTTATTCATTGCGCAATCGGAAACCCATGGAGGGATTGGCAGAAAGAGGTGGCAGGCACTGAGTTGTTGGTAAGGTGTATGAGTCTGGCAGCAGCATTCATGATAGACTGAAGGGGGGATAGCCTGTGTGGCAGTAGGTCAGTGAGGAGGGAGTTGCAATAGTCAAGGCGAGAGATAACAAGGAAGTGGATGAGTTACTAGGTGGTTTCATTGGTTAAAGCGGGGCACATTTTGAAGATGCTACAGAGGTGAGGTCTACAAGATTTGGTCAGAGATTGAATTTGGAGCTGATGGACAGGTCAGAGTCCAGGGTTACATCTAGCACCCTGGCAAGAGTGGAGGAACTGATAGTTGTATTACTGATCTTGATCGAGAAGTCTGGGGGGGGGGGTATATTATGATATGATCTCAGTTTTAGAAAGATTTTGGAGATATCCCCACAAATTGCATCAGTCTTGTTTTTTAAGTGATTGGCAATCTCCTGAGTAGTGAATGAGTTACTGGGTGGAGGCGGTGAGGTTCAAAGTAGAGAGTAAAAGGCAGAGAAGAGCCGACGAGGTCTGGATTACAGAGTATTTATGTGAGTGATGAAATAGGTTTGTTTGGCAGCATGGAGGCAGGAATTGTATTAGGAAGGCAGATTTATATAGGGTGAAGGCTTGCAGGGATATGTTTTTATGCCACAGTGCTCTAGTGCATGGCTATGTCTCTTGAGATTTCTGGTGTCATCAGTCTGCCAAAGTTGTAATGGTTGAGGCCCGATTCTGTGTGTAATGAGACGAGCAAGTGCATCCAGTGAGGATGAAAATGAACTGTTGGAGACAAAAGTGGCATGATCAGGGTAGGACAGGGGTGAGATATTATCCTAAAGATGGTCAGTAGCAGAATACAGAAGAGACAGGCTAAAAATGTGAAGGTTTCTATTGGTAAACATTTGGTTTTTTGAGGGTTAGGTGGTTGAAGACAGGGATACTGTGAAAACTTATGAGGTTGTGATCCGAGAGAGGAAAGGGTATAGTTGGTGAGGTTGCAAAGAGTGCAGAGATGGGAGAATACAAGGTAAAGGGTGTTACTATCAAAATGAGTGGAGGACTGTATCCATTGTGTTAGGTGAAAAGATGAGGTCAATTTGAGAAGCTGAGATGTAGCCAGACTGTTAAATTTTCCCTGCAATTCCTGCACCGCACAAGCACTGCGATTTTACATGCATGGGCGTGCCATTCAGAATGAATGGCAGCCCCGCGTTTTCTCACAGCACTTTTTCGTTTTTACTACCGCTGCCATTCCCACACCCAAAGCCACACACATAAGTGTGAACCTAGCCAAAAACCAGACCAGCCACAGACACAGGCCAAAATCATTAAATACATTGAATCATTGATACTTTGATCACAAAAGGCAAAAATTGGTGAGACTTGATCACCAAAAATAAGTTTAAAGGATTTTAGAGCATTTACCATAACGATTACACAGTGTCAGTATTCAATCATTTAAATCATCGAGATGGTTAAAAATCAATAAATTACAACCTTGTATAGAGCTTTCCATTGTTCAGGCAATATTTTTACTTAGAGATATTCGAGGCACAACTGCGGAACTGGATATTGATACCTGTGTGGTTCCTGATGTTGCTTCTGTTTGATTATCCCATAGCTGTTTGGACAATTGCTGCCGTCTGCATCATTCTGCTGTGCTGCAGCCTCTATCATGCATAATGTTCCGTTTCAGACTTTTATGTTGAGATGTTTCAGTGCTTAGGCAGAGCTGATTATTATCATCAGGGTTTCATTGAAGCTGGCTTCAAAGACTCCATTGTAAAATTTAGAACAGAGACTCTCTGCTAAAGAAGGAAAAAAAAATGATAAAGTTAGCCGCGGTTTCACCAAGTTTCCCTTTCATCATTTCTTAATGCCTTGCCCCAGACTGGCAACTTTGGCATATACCAGAATGGCTGCTTTGTACTTTTGGTAGTATCGCACAACCCACCAGGAGTCTATGGACAACATTTGGAAGTCAGCACAATTCAGCACCAGGACCAAATAAACATAGGGGCTATTGGAGCTATAGCTCCAGGTCCCTACCTTAAGATGGGCCCAGCCCAGTGGCCACTAGTGCTGCCCAGCCCTGCTCCATGTCTGTACATATGATTGATATGTAAATCACAGGCTGTATTGATATGTAAATCGCAGGGCAGCATTGATATGTAAATTATGGGCTCATTCATAGGTATATCAAATGCCCCGGCCCACCATCACCTCTGCTGAACGCTGCCGTCATTGGAGATGTAAACATGCCCTGAGCCTGCCATCAGCCTGTACTGCAAACGTGAGCAGATGAGGAGGTGGGGGATATATGTAGAGGAAACAGAGAAGGGATTACAGTTTGGAGTGCAAACATGAGCAAAGAGGTGTGCAGGGGGGCTGGGGTGCAAAGATGATCAGCGGCATGTGTAGTGCAATCTTCTCCTACACATACTACCCACCGCAATAGTTTGTAAGTTTGTAAGTTCCTTGCAGATCTAGCTGGAGAAAGCTTGAATCAAACAGCATGCAGCTGGACAGTTCAGTCATGAGAGGAATGGCTGCTTGATGAATGTCATTTTGTTGGGTTCTCTGTAATCTTTGCAAGGATATAAGGTACCATCCTTCCTCTGCAAAAAACCCTTTGCCTACAGGGGAAGTTGAATAAAGTGGTTTCTGAGATTCTCTTCTATATAGCGCCTCATGGATTGTCTCTCTGGCTTAGAAAGAGGGTGTACATGACCGTTTAGTACCTGGTAAAAGATCATCAGTATTGAGTCAGGAAAAGTAATGGTACTCACAGAGGATGCAAGGGTGTATTGCTGCAGGCAGGTTTCAAAGCAAGACTCATGCCACGTACACATGATCGGAATTTTGGTCGGAAAAAGCTATGATGGTTTTTTCGACGGGATTCCGCTCAAACTTGCCTTGCATACACATGGTCACACAAAAGTTCTCTGAACTTGTGACCGTCAAGAACACGGTGACATACAACACTGCGACGAGCCGAGAAAATGAAGTTCAATGCTTCTGAGCATGCGTTGAACTGTTTCTGAACATGCGTGATTCTTTGCGCGTCCGAATTGCATACAGAAGATCGCATTTTCGGATAGGAACTTTTTCCAACCGAAAAAACAGAGAACCTGCCCTCAATCTTTTGCTGGCTGGAATTTTGGCAGCAAAAGTCCGATGGAGCATACACACGGTCGCATTTTCCCGACCAAAACCTCTCATCTGAGTTTTGCTGGCGCATTTCCGACCGTGTGTATGGGGCATCAGACCACGTGAGGCTAGACACAAAATGACGTAGAAGGAAACTTTTTGTTTAATGCAGATCCAAAGTTCTTAGAGTGAGGGCAAGTTTAGTGTAGGGTGTTTGGCTCACATGCCAGTGGGGAATTGTTAAAGGCAACAAAGGAGAATGGAACAACAGGAGAAATGGGATCAAAGCTGGGGCAAATAGCTTACTCTTTTTGGAATTAAACTGGCTCAGACTAGAGGGATTGCAGTTCCCTGTAGACCAGGGGTCTCAAATTGGCACCAGAGGTACGACAGAGTTGTATTCCAAACATCTTATAAACAGTCAATACAAATGGTGAGAGCCATGGCCTTCTTTAAGTAGCAGGAGAAGGGTCATGAACAAACGACTCCTTAATGCTTTCTGAAAGTCCCAACCTGAATTGGCTACAGAAGGCTGTGTTGTTGCAGATGAAATCTGGTACCCAATGCTGAATGTCTGAGGAGCACTGTTCAGCCAGATGGCTCTGAGGTGTGTTTCTGCACTTTGGTCTGGGTCATTGTGGGATCAGATGGAGACAAAAAGAAAGCCCAAGCTTGAGGGTCCCCATAGAGAATCAAAATTATTATTCTGACCCTTTGGTTCTTGGTCACTAGGGAACCAGGATGGAGCTGAAAATATGTATATGATGGCTTGTGTTTAAGTGTTTGTTTGTTTTTTTTTTCTTTATTTAGAATATAAAAAATAATTAGTGTGCATTGTCTAAGCATAGGTTTATTTTAAGATTATTTGGGGTCCTTTCACGCTGGGGCGGTTTGCAGGCGCTATTGCGCTAATAATAGCGCTTGCAAACCGACCTGAAAGTGCCGCTGCTTTGATTCCAGTGTGAAAGCCCAGAGGGCTTTCACACTGAAGCGGTGCGCTGGCAGGACGGGAAAAAAAGTCCTGCTAGCAGCATCTTTGGAGCGGTGAAGGAGCGGAGTGTATACCGCTCCTTCACCACTTCTGCCCATTGAAATCAATGGGACAGCGCAGCTATACCGCCGGCAAAGCGCCTCTGCAGAGGCGCTTTGCGGTGGTTTTTAACCCTTTCTCGGCCGCTAGCAGGGGGTAAAACCGCCCCGTTAGCGGCCGAATACCGACGGTAAAGCGCCGCTTACAATAGCGGCGCTTTACCGGCGACGCCGCCCCAGTGTGAAAGGGCCCTTAGGTTTGCTGTGTCTGTGACACCCAGACCAATACCTTATTATGACTAAGGCTGCATTCATACTACAGCGTTTTGAATCGCGGGCAGATTTGCCTGCGAATTGACAGCGCCGAGGTGTGAATGACAAAACGCGGGACACGCATTCGAGATGCCATTCATTTGAATGACACCTCAAATGGCAGCGCGGGTCTGCCGCGATTGTCGCACGATAAACCGACGCATGTTGCCCAAAAATAGTTCAGGAGCTAATCTGGGGCGACAACCTTATTCATCTTTTGAAAGTCTGGGTACTGGAGCTTTGTTGACATTATTAATACTTAGCTTGAATGTCGCAAAGAGACCAGTTTACAAACCAGCCCTTGGTCATAGCAGGTCCCTGGTGTACCTGTCATTTCTGCTAATTTTGCAGATGTCAGGTAGCCCCAACCCTAAACCTCTATGGGCAGAAATGAAACCACGATTAGCATTTGTCTCTTTATTTTATCTCTGAGGCTTTAGGTCATTATTTTAATTGCTTTCCATTTTTCTCTCTGGCATTCTCCCCCACCCTGTTTTCTCTTGTAATGAGATTACGTCTACCGTGTCAGATGCTCTGCACTAGAGCAATGCAGTAATTAAACGAGTGTCACTTTAAAATGCTTACCTACTTTGAAAACAGACCTTTTATGCTTATGGGTTATAGAAAGTGTTTTATAGATGGCAATTAGAAAGTGAATTTGTACTTTGTCCATACTAAGCAAGTAATGGGTTCACTGTAAGGGAAAACTTTAACTTTTAATGAAGTTTTCTTTTAAATATCCCCCCCCCCCCCACATACACACACCTCAATGAGTGAAGCCCACCTGGTAACATACCTACCTTCCTCTCTGATCCAGTGATGTTCACAATGTGCAGCCTTGCCCAGTGCTGTACAGTCTTTGCAAAGAAACCTCCTCTTCATTTGGCTCATGAATGTTACAGCCCCCATTCATTCCTATGGAACAGCCATACCTTGCTTGACAGCTGGAGGCTACTATGAGTACAGCTGTCCCACAGGAATGAATGGGGACCATGGCACGCATGTGCAGTGTGAAGAGGAGCCGGACCGAGATTTTCTTTACAAGGACTTTTGATACCATCCACTAATTTGTCCAAAAAAAAAAAGTTTTGGCTTTAGATATATTTTAAAGTTAGATTGTAAGGGGTTAGCTAAGGTAAATGAGTAGATTAATTTGCCTTTCTGACATTCTATTGCATTTGTCTGGCATTTCATGGCCTCGTTCATTCGATTTTTATTAGGGTGAATGTGCGCTGGGTGAATTGGATAGCTATTGAAGGTCACTTTTACAGCAAGCAGTCAAAACTCAGCAGGTGAACTTGCCAGCTGGAGCTCCCAATAGTTCTCAAACTCTTTCTGAAACTATAAGTCTGAGAAAAAACTAAAAGTAAAAACACACCCATGTATGGTCCTAAATATTGGCAAAATATAGGCAATATAACAAAAGATGAAAAGCATAAATATATAACCGTGTATATATAATATAATTCACAGTAGCGCTCTTAAAAGTGTCCAAAAAACAAACAAAAAAGACAAAAAAATTTCTTAATAATTAAAAACTGATATATATGTATATAAATACAGTGAAAAAAATATATACATAAAAAAGGTGAAAATAGTCTTATAAATCCATACCAAAAAAGCAGTCCTGATTGAATAGTGCAAAAGCAATATGTGTGTGATGATGACACCAATTCCTCCACCAAAGTGATAAAAGGGAGATTGACTCCCGTTAGGAAACAAGCTCACCAGATGATGTTGCCATTCACTCTCGTGTTTGGCAAACAAGCTTAAAGATTATATGGAACAGCTGTTGTAGAACGCCACACTCTGTTCACATGCCAGGATTTGACTCCACATGTAGAAAATAGAAGGAGAAATGGAGCCTCCAATAGTGTAAAATCATTTAAGGTATTGATTCATATAAAATAAATATTGCACGTACATCAAATACAATTGAAATCAGCCCTTTTGTAACATGGTACAAGACATGTCAAGCGGCTCTGTGTTGCTATCTAACTACTGCTTCATTCCCAAGACATCAGAACACTATCCCAGCCTCAACATACAGTCGCTGTGTAGCCACTACAGACGCGTTTCGTCACTTTCAACTTCGTCACAGGGTGTGGCGACACAGCTCGGCAACTAAGTTAAAATATCCTCCTCCTTCCTTATCAACCAATCAATCGGCACAAACTCATATGCATATAATAACACATGACGATCTCCAAGCATTGCCTAAACTAGTCTATTGCTCATTTAATTTCCAAGTTTTCAACCAACACTTGTCTAGACCTGTCAGAAAGGCAGACTACTGAGTAAAAACACTGCAGAAAGACTGCAAACATCATCCATGTGTGCAATTAACCCTTTACTGTCAGTCCACATATTTACCATGAAGTCATCCAAATATTTCTTTAATCCGGTCTATTGCACTTTAGATCTCAAAGTATCCGCCAGATACTTATGATCTGTCAGCACGGCAAACTACTGAGTGAAACCACCCTGCAGTGACACCGCAGCCCTCATCCATATGTGCAATTAACCCCATAGTGGGTTAATGTGGGTAAAATTAAATTAAAAATATTATGAGATCAAAACTTTGGTGGAGAAATTGGTATCATCACACATATTGCCTTTGCATTATTCAATCGGGACTGCTTTTTTGATGTGGATTTATAAGACTATTTTCACCTTTTTTTATGTATATATTTTTTCACTGTATTTATATACATATATATATATACATTTTTCATTATTAAGGACATTTTTTGTCTTTTTTGATACTTTTAAGAGCGCTACTGTGAATTACATTATAAATACATGGTTATATATTTATGTTTTTCTTCTTTGGTTATGTTTATCTTATTTAAGTAGCAGCTTTGTTTTTGTGAATGTTTTGCATTCTAAAGTGGATTGTTTTTGTATTTATATAATATAGGCAATGTACAGCCAAATATGGGCCTTGTCACAGGTAACGTTGGGACATCACACGGAACACTTGGACATCACAGTGCTATCTGAATGTAACCGATCATGTGTCATTCTTGATAGGCATATTGTTATTCAGATCTATTACCTATTGAGTAATGATATTGCTAAGACATGCAAACATTTTCTCCTTATAAATTCATGAATCTGTGGAAAATCTTTGCTTTCCTCCCAGGATTTGGTCCTGTCCTGTGGCCCTCCATCTATTGGAATGCTGTTGCTATAGCAACTAACAGGCTTGCCAGCGAATACTCCTGTATCTCAAAGTTAGTTGAAAGCATTTATTCTATATATAGTACGAGTGGCCACAGGGAATAGTCAAATTTTAGGAGGAACATGGATAATTCTAGGGACACTGTACTGCTGGGGAGTTTTAATTGTGGAGGCACCGGTAGGTCACAAATGCCACATGACAGCGAGATCATTATGTGCTTTATTACATGTTATAGGAATGATGAGCCTTATGCCCTGTACACACAATCGTACATTGATCGAACATTCCGACAACAAAATCCATGTTGGCTCAAACTTGTCTTGCATACACACGGCCACACAAAGTTGTCGGAAAATCCTATCGTTCTGAACGCGGTGACGTAAAACACGTACGTCGGGACTATAAACGGGGCAGTAGCCAATAGCTTTCGTCTCTTAATTTATTCTGAGCATGCGTGGCACTTTGTGCGTCAGATTTGTGTACACACGGAATTTACCGGTCGGACTTTGTTGTCGGAAAATTTTATAGCCAGCTCTCAAACTTTGTGTGTCGGAAATTCCGACGGAAAAAGTCAGATGGAGCCCACACACGATCGGAATTTCTGACAACACAATCCGATCGCACTTTTTTCGTCGGAAAATCCGGCCGTGTGTACAGGGCATTACACTGTCTACATTAGACATGTCCTTCAGGTTCCTTTTACACAGAAAGTGTCTGGTCCATTCAGTTGGGGATCCGTGAACAGATCCCCTCCTTAAAGTGGAACTTTACCCATAAAAACTTGCTTCTTGCTGGAGGCTGCCATTTTGCTGAAGCCCAGAGCCCCCAAACAGCAGTAATTCATAAAGTGGAATCAAACCCATCGATTTAATGGTTTCAAAAAACAGTTCCATTCCTGGAATGCTGGGATTGTAACTGTCACATTTTCTTGTGTCCTCAACCAACCTGTCAAACCATCAAATGGCTGGTGTCATAACTGATCACATGTGCAGCACCATGGCTGTTGCAGTTTAAACAGAAGCAGCTTCCTTGGCTGCAAAGGATAGGACGATTTAATTCCACTTTACTGCCGGTTCACACAGGGGCAACACGACTCACAGAGGCGACCTGCACACGACTTCAGCGGCGACTTGCAAAACGACTTCTGTATAGAAGTCAATGCAAGTCGCCTGAAGTCACCCCAAAAATAGTACAGGAACCTTGCGTCGCTCCTATTAGAACGGTTCCGTAGTACAGAATGGGACAAGTTGCCCCTGTGTGAACCGGGGCTTAAGGTTGTCAGCACATCGGCCTCTACAAATTTAGCAGTGCCTAAGAATAGAGAGCAAGTGAGCATGTGCACAGCAGGGTGAAACTGTGTATTACTGAATTTTAAACAGTATAGACACTTATTTTTAATGTTTAAGCTACTTTCACACTGAGGCGTTTTTCAGGCGCTTTTGGGCTAAAAATAGCGCCTGTAAAGTGCCTGAAAAACGCCTCCCCTGCAGCCCCAGTGTGAGATGCCGAGTGCTTCCACATTGGGGCGGTGCGCTTCCAGGACGTTAGAAAAAGTCCTACAAGCATCTTTTGGGCGGATGCGGGAGCAGTGAATACACCGCCCCTGCCATTGTAATCAAGGGGCACCTCTGCCGAAACGCCTGTAAAGTGCTTCGGCAGCAGCGCTTTGCGGGCGCTATTAACCCTTTATTCGCTCGCTAGCAGGGAGCTTTTAACCCCCGCTAGAGGGTGAACAAAGGGTTAATAGCGCCCGCAAAGCGCCGCTGCCGAAGCACTTTACAAGCGTTTCGGCAGCGGTGCCCATTGATTACGATGGCAGGGGTGGAAAAGCGCTGCTATTACAGCGATAAAGCGCCGCTAAAATTAGCGGCGCTTTACCACTAATGCGCCCCCACACCCCGCCCCAGTGTGAAACTAGCCTTATATAGCTACACCTGCAAAAGGGACCATCCTGAACTGATCTAGTGATCTAGCAGGACTTCATTTTTCTGACTAAAGTTCCACTTTAATCGGAAGCAGAATGGGATGAGGGTCACCTATGTGACATCCTTGCCTGTTTAATTCTTCTCTGCTTTTTGACAGCAGACCTTTGTGGACTTGTGGTCCAACTATAAGTGGTTTGCATCTATTTACATCAGGCTACCAATCTGTCACATTCGGGTCTGAAAAAATGGAAAAGGACTTTTTTTTCCTCGGCCCTGAACAGAGTTGGAGGTAAGCAGATGTAAATGGACGCATGTCCATTTACAGCCACCTGCCAGTAGATGTTACATGGAGCTTCTGATCAGGTCAGTTTGAAAGACTTCACAGATGGGCCGTATTGGGAAGCCCATGTGAAAGGACCCTTACATGATCCAAAGGGTGAATCTGCAGGAGAAAGCTATGCAAGCATTTCATGTTATTGTTTTCTTGAATCTGTGACCAATAAACTGTAAGTAGGCATGTGTTTCTATAACAACAGATCTGGTAGAACTGCTTAAATATTGAAAGCTTCCTGTGACATTATAGTAATGCAGAAAACTGGCACAGGTGGCATGTGCCACATTATCAAGGCATATACTGTAGACCTGTTTTAGGTTTATCTTCACCACTCATGCCTTTTTCTGAGGGAAATAGAAACTGGTGTGGGTTTTGTGCCTTATTAGTAAAGGGATCCCAGAAGTTTTCAGTATAGAAACTTGACGCAGATCCCGGCCAGATTGATTACAACTGGCATACAGAACCTGGCATACAGTCACATTTATTATATTGGTAAAAAAGAAGTGTCATGCTTGAGATGTGATCACAGTATTGAAATCTACTTGGAGAATTAAAAAGAAATGTAAATCTCCTTAGAGTTGGGCTAGCAATAGCAGGCATCAAAGTTTAACCGTTTATCGAATGAAGAATTAACCACTTGCTTACTGGGCACTTAAACCCCCCTCCTATCCAGACCAATTTTCAGCTTTCAGCGCTGACGCACTTTGAATGACAATTGCGCGGTCATACAACACTGTACCCATATGAAATTTTTATCATTTTTTTACCACAAATAGAGCTTTCTTTTGGTGGTATTTGATCACCTCTGCGGTTTTTACTTTTTGTTAAAAAAATGTAAAAAAAATTTATTATTTATTTATTTTTTTTATATTTTGTTATAAAAAATTTAAAACGGGTAATTTCTCTCCTTCGTTGATGTACGCTGATGAGGCGGCCGTGATGGGCACTGATGGGTGACAGTGATGGGCACTGATCAGTTACACTGATAGGCAGCACTGCTAGGTGGCACTGATTGGCACTACTGGTGGGCATTGATAGCTGGCACTTGTGGGCATTGATAGGTGGCACTGTGGGCACTGTTAGGTGTCACTGATGAGTCAGATGTGCCTCTTCCACTTTGGGACCGATGTCCCTCACATCTGAGCCGGTGATCGGCTTTATTTTTTCTACTCACGCTGTCAGCGTGAGTAGAAAAAAAAAACGATTACCGATCTTTTGTTTACATCATGTGATCAGCTGTTAACCCCTTGATCACCCCCTAGTGGTAACCCCTTCCCTGCCAGTGACATTTTTACAGTAATCAGTGTATTTTTATACTACTGATTGCTGTATTAATGCCAATGGTCCCAAAAATGTTTCAAAAGTGTCCAATGTGTCCGCCATAATGTCGCAGTCCTGATAAAAATCGCCACCATTACTAGTAAAAAAAAAAAATAATAATAATAATAAAAATGGTATAAATCTAACCCCTATTTTGTAAACGCTATAACTTTTGCGCAAACCAATCAATATACGCTTATTGCGATTTTTATTACCAAAAATATGTAGAATAATACATATTGGCCTAAACTGAGAAAAAATTAAGCTTTTTTTTTTAACCACTTGCCGACCGGACCATAGCCGAAAGATGACTACAGCGGGGTCGGCTTATTCTAGGTGCACGTCCGTGGTACGTCATTCCAGAATGTTGCTCCGTGATGCGCCGGGTCCTCCAGATCGCGGCCGTTTACCACGTGATCATTCCGTCAAATGACAGAGCGATCACTTGTAAACAAACCGGCGTCACATCATGACACTGGTTCCTCCCTCCCCTCTCTGTACCGATGGATACAATGTGAGGGGAGAGGGGGAGAGATTGCAGCAGCGCTGTGGGCTGGATGTTTAGTGCCCACAGCGCTGCTCAGTGTCAATAAGCTGCAATACTCTGCAACACTGTGCAATACTCTGCCAATAATCTGCAAAACTCTGCCAATACTCGCCAGTACTCTACCAATACTCAGCAATACTCTACCAATACTTGCCAATACTCTGCAATAAATTTTAACAGAAACAAAGAATTTTTTTTTCTTTTTTTATCAAATTTTCAGCCTTTTTTGATTTATAGCGCAAAAAATAAAAAACCCAATGGTGATTAAATACCACCAAAAGAAAGCTCTATTTGTGTGAAAAAAAGGATATAAATTTTATATGGGTACAGTGTTGCATGACTGAGTAATTGTCATTCAAAGTGTGAGAGCGCTGAAAGCTGAAAATTGGTCAGGATGGGAGGGGGGTTTAGGTGCCCAGTTGTCAAGTGGTTAAAAAAAATGGGGATATTTATTATAGCAAAAAGTACAGAATATTGTGTTTTTTTTTCAAAATTGTCGCCGTTTTTTTATTTATAGCACAAAAAATAAAAACCACAGAGATGATCAAATACCACCAAAAGAAAGCTCTATTTGTGGGGAAAAAAAGGACATCAATTTTGATTGGGTGCAGCGCCGCACAACCATGCAATTGTCAGTTAAAGCGACGCAGTGCCGAATCGCAAGCAATGGCCTGGCCATTCAGCAGCCAAATCTTCCGGGGCTGAAGTGGTTAATGAAAAAAAAAAAAGCAATTGTGTGATATACAGGGCTTTGAGAAACGAAAGGTCATCCTGTTTAGAATTACTTTAATAATACACCATAAGGAGTCGATTTGGGTGGGAAGGATGGATAGAAATGTGCTGTATATTGTAACGCTGTCCTCTTAGAGGATTTGATTCTGCTGTGTTCCCGACAGATGTTACATTGGAAGAATGAACAGTCAGTCAGCCATTTTGCTTATTCTGTAATTGTTTATGATAAGAAAAAGATAAGAAGAAGTAATCATCGAGCAATAGAAAATGCGGTGTAAATGGACATCCTTGTATGACCTGTGACGTGACATTTGTTTTTTCTGTATCATAGTTAAAAGAAGATCGTTGTGTTCTCTTTTCATAGTCTGCATATATCAATGTGTAGCAGCTGCTGCATTTGGGGTAAAAATAGGATTGCAGATGAAGTACGAGAGAAAGTGACCTGATTTTCCTGATCTGTCTCTGATCCACATTAATAGCTGGTCCCATCCACTGCGGCTACCAGTCCACACAAGAGTTCTGTTTAATCGCTCTGAATGACTCAGACTGTGTTGCTGACTTCTGATTTATTTGTTGCAATTATAATAATGGGCTGCAAGTTGTGAGGCAGCAACATGGCAGATTCCCGTGGCTTTACATTCGGATAAGGACGTGGGATGTCAAGAAACTGCAGTGCCTGCTCTATATTAGGGCCGAAACAACAAATCGATTATGAAATGAATCAATTACTATTTTTATAATCGATTAATCGGGCAGTAACATAATGGGGTTAAAAAAACCTAAAATGAGCCCTTTATAGTACAAAAAGAGCAAATAATCGTTACTGTAAATATTACTTTCACTGTTCCACAGTAAAAAAAGGAACACCGTACAGTAGTGATTATTTGCTCTTTTTGTACTATATATACTATAAGGCCTAATTTTAGGTTTTTTTTACCCCGATAATGTAACTAAACGTTTTATGCCCCGTACACACAGTCGTACATTGATCGGACATTCCGACAACAAAATCTATGTTTTTTTTCCAGCGGATGTTGGCTCAAACTTGTCTTGCATACACACAGTTGCACAAAGTTGTCGGGAAATCCGATCGTTCTGAACGGGGTGACGTAAAACACGTACGTCGGGACTATAAACGGGGCACTAGCCAATAGCTTTCATCTCTTAATTTATTCTGATCATGCGTGGCACTTTGTGCTCCGGATTTGTGTACACACGATCGGAATTTCCGACAACGGATTAATGTTGTCGGAAAATTTTATAGCAAGCTCTCAAACTTTGTGTGTCGGAAATTCCGATGGAAAATGTGTGATGGAGCCCACACATGGTCGGAATTTCCGACAACAAGGTCCTATCACACATTTTCCGTCGGAAAATCCGACCGTGTGTACGGGGAATTAGGCCTGGATCACATCTATGTGTTTTTTGGTGCTTTTTGCAGAAACGTACTACAGTTCATTTAACATGGTTTCCTATGGGACACGTTCACATCTATGCTTTTTTCAGCTGCTGCGTATTTGGAAAGGGTCAAGGACTTTTTTTAACACAAAACTGTGCTTTTTTGGTTCAATGGACTTCAATGGAGAAGCTGAAGAAAAGCATGTAATGGATGGACTTGTGTCTTTTTTTAACCTGACTAACACAATGTAACTAACTATGTTTTTGCAGCAATTTGTTTTTTTTAATCTGCCCAACAACAAAATTGGCCAAAAAAAAAAAAGCATTAAAAAAAAGCAAAAACGCGAATCACAGCAAAATCACATGCGCAAAAATCAAAACGCACAGCAAAAAGCACTGCAGAAACAGATCAAAAGCAAACTGCATACGTGTGTACTGAGCCTTATGCTGGCCACACGGATCAATTTTCAGACAAGAATGTTCAGACGAAAAATCTTTTTACATTCGCTGAATGAAAGAATTTTGTTTGAAAATGTCACTTGCTTTTAACATTCTGTTTTAAAATGAATGTCATTTCTGAACGAAAACTACATACACTGTCTGATAATTCCTTTGACCAAGAAGTTTTCTATCATTTCTAAATTTTCCCATCACTGTGGTTGAAAACGAACGTCGATTTGACCCCACTAAAGATTAAAAAATCGAACGAACATTCTTAAAATGACATTTTTTTTTGAAGGAAGACATTGTTTTTGTATGGCCAGCATTAGAGCTGCACGATTCTGGATAAAAGGAGAATCACAATTTTTTTGCTTAGAAGATAGATCACGATTCTTCTCATGATTCTCGTGGCGTAACATCATCTTTTAAATTAAAACAAAAAAAAAAATGGGCTAACTTTACAGTTTTTTTTCCCAAAAAATTGCGTTTGAAAGACCGCTGGGCAAATACAGTGTGACATAAAATATTGCAGCAATTGACATTTTATTCCCTAGGGTCTCTGCTAAAATATACATAATGTTTGGGGGTTCCAAGTAATTTTCTACCAAAAAATATTGATTTTAACTTAAGAAACAAGTGTCAGAAAAAGATTTAGACTTTAAGTGGTTAAACTTCCTGCATTTACAGTTGTTTAAAAACTTGGCAGACTGCTTGGTTTTTTTTCACACAGAAGTTTATCCCTTTGACATAAGAAGGAAGAGTTAGTTACAATGTTTCATGTTAAAAACTTGGCAGACTGCCCAGATGTTTTCTTTTGACAGCTGAGTGAGCACATAAGTCTCTCCACTTGTTATATGAAAGAATCATCAAATTCTGCAATAGAGATCATCAGGGGGGTGGAATCGAGATCACGATTTTTTAACGATTAATTGTGCAGCTCTAGCCAGCATATAATATTACAGTTCTGTTTGAAAATCTGCAAAACAGTCTAACTTTTTTTTCTTCTTTAAATAAAAAAAAATTGATCTCTGAGTCTGATGATATTTACCAGATTCAAGCTCTAATGCCGCGTACACACGACCAGTTTTGCCGTCGGAATAAACTCCAACGGAACTCCGACGGAATTCCATTCAAACGGTCTTGCCTACAAACGGTCAAACCAGAGTCCAACCGCCCAGAACTCGTGACGTACAACACATACGATGGGACTAGAAAAGGAAGTTCAATAACCAGTAGCCAATAGCTTCCGTCTCGTACTTGCTTCAGAGCATGCGTCGTTTTTGGTCAGTCGGAACAGCATACAGACGATCGGTTTTCCCGATAGGAATTGGTTCCATCGGAAATATTTAGAACATGTTCTATTTCTAGTTCCGTCAGAATTTTCGGGAAAGAAGTCCGGTGAAGCCCACACACGATCGGAATAGACGATGAAAAGCTTCCGTTGGACTTTACACTCGTGTGTACACGGCTTAATAGTATATACAGTATATCTCTTCTGTCTGTTATTCTCAGAGTGGATTAGAGATTTTGCTCCCTAACAATACAGTTGGTTATTTATATTTACAACTGCATATAGAGATATTTAAGAATAAATTGCATTTTTTTTAAACTTTACATATTGACTAAATTATACACCACACTTTTTTTTAAGGTTATTAACCGCTTAATCGATTAATCCAAATAATTATCGGCCAATTAATCGATTGAGAAAATAATCGTTAGTTGCAGCCCTACTCCATATACATTATTACTTTATTGCATGCTGCTTACAGTGAACACATAATTTTTTTTTTTCTCACTATCTCTTACTAAAGATACATATTCCCAGACGGTCCAGTTCACAATGGCTTCTTTCATTGTATAGGGGTTGTACTTTTAAAGATTAAAGATGCAGCGAGCAGGCCTTTTATTACCATACCCCAATGCTTTTGTAGGACACAGTTGTGAACAGGTCTTTAGGCCCATGACAAAGCGGAGAGGCTGTTGTGAATGACAATAAAAATTACTCATGTTTCTATGCATCGCTCCCTTGATGGCTGGATGAGCGACGTGTCATTAATTTGGAAAAACTGCAGATTGTCACTCGTCATTGAGGGAGCAACACTTTGCTCATCTGGCAAGCAGTGGCCTGTATAGTGGTTAGGTCACTGGAGAGTTGTCATCAGTGACAGGATTGCTAGTAGGCCATGGCCCTTAGGTGAGACTGTTCCTAATATATAGCTAGAGCCTCCCGACATTTATTCCTTGACATTTGCAAAAGGGCCAAACTGGATCAAATTTGACTATGTAAAGGGCAGGCTAGGTGAGGCATTCATTTATTAGAAACACGCACACCGTGACTCTTCTTCATTTTATTGTATGTTTCAGCCCAGTCTTTTGATAACCAAGTGCATATCAGCCTCAAAAGTAGAAGGTAGACTGTATTGGGCAAAGTATCAACAGAGAAGTCGTAAACTGACATTTCCCAGTAGCTTATCTGCATGTGTAGGAAAAGCTTAAAGTACACCTCTCAGTGCCATAAAATAGCTTAATAGGTTGCAACATTACAGTCAGGCATCCAGCAGCATCTAATCATGACCTTAAATGACTCCTCCAGTGTCCTAAGAGTTCTAAGTCCTGCTGCTGCAGTGTAAAAAAAAATACATTAGATGGTCCCTGTAGTAAACTGTCATTTGGAATAAAAAGAAGAAAAGAATCTAATTTTGGCAGCTATCGGCAGACAGACTGTACCGAGCAGAGCTGGGTGTTTGTTTTACTGAGATGATTAAGCCCTGTACACACGGGCAGAATGTTGGGAGACAGTACAAAAAATACCAGCTGACATTCTACCCAAGTGTATGTCGGTTCAACCCACTTCTGTCGGACATGCATGCTCTAAGACCAGCATCCCACCCATCCCACCGGCTTACGATCAGCGCTCGTGAGCCAATGGCAGAGAATGCTGATCGGAGTGTTCAGGCGGGGGGCCGTCATCCTGTCAGAACACAACAGCTCAAAAAAGCTGTAGTGTGTACCAGGCTTTAAAGCCCAATGCTTCCTGGTAGTGGAAGCCCAAACCCTCCCTCATGTTCCTGTTAGACCTTGGGTTTCCAAACTTTTCAGTTCAAGGGCCACATAATATATATTTGCAAATATTTGTGGGCCGAAAAAAATCCCCATCAGATTCCCTCCTACACATCAGGAATCTGTCAGAATTCCCCCCTGATATCAGGGTCCCCATCAGATTCTCCTCTTAAAAAGGGTCACCATCAGATTTCCCCTTTTACATCAGGGTCCCCATCAGAGAACCCCCCCCCCCCACATCAGGATACCCGTAAGGAACTATAGGTAGCCTCTGATGACCATAATCTTCAATCAGAGCACATTCAGATATGCCACTGACCTTAGCTGCAGGCTGGACAAAATTTTGTAGAGGGCCGAATGTGGCTCACAGGCCATAGTTTTGACACCCCCTGTATTAGTCTATCACTATAATAGGCACCCTTAAATGCTAATAGTAATGTGCAGGGTATGGTTGGGCAGCTGTCTAAGTTACCAAGAAGTGGCAAGGGCTGTATGGCACAGTAGTTTAGGATAGTACCTGGACTATAAGAAGGCTTACCTGTAGGTACTATGAATATCTCCTAAACCTTCACAGTTTAGGAGATTTTCACACTTCATGCAGCCGGTATGTCACAGCGCATGCGCTGTGAAGGAGCCATCCCTTCAGAGCTCCGTGCCGCCGTCCATGACTCCCATGCACAGGAGTGACATCATCGTGACACTGCCAATCAGACAGCCAGAGGATGCCAACCCGGAAGGAAGGCCGGGTGAAGATGGATGCTTCTGTCCAAGCTCACAGCGCGGCGGTGTAGGACTTCGTTCTAAGGTAAGTAGTTACATAATGTGCTAGTATACGTTGCATACTAGCACATTATACCTTTACTTTGCAGGGGTTTTTTTTTTTAAAAAAAAGAAATTTTGGCATGGCTTACTTCCTCTTTAAAAGCTAAGTTGACCCTTTTTTTTCCCAAAGTCCTGCTTATCTATGTACCAATATAGCATTAATGTACTTCTTTTGCAAAAATAAAACAGCTTTCCATTAATTCTACACACACTTACCTAACTCTCTTCATAGCTGTTTAAATACACTGTTTGTTTACTTCTGCCTTACTTCCTGGACAGACTTTAGGTCATGACACAGGAAGGAGTTGACCAGCTGAGGGTAGATGATGCATGTGTGCTAATGAGATCAGCTGGTCAACTCCTTCCTGTGTCATGACCTAAAGTCTGACCAGGAAGTAAGGCAGAAGTAATCGAGCAGTGTGCTTAAAGCAGACCTTCTGTTATTTTTTCAACCTTCCATCTGTAGCACGAACCCCCGAAGGAGCTGCTGAAATAAATCGGGTTGTTACCGTCACCCCTTTACCTGTAGTTTCACCACATCAGGAACCTAGAGTCCATGTTGAGCTTTGTATCCAACAATGTATGCACCAGTCACTTTAGTATTTTTTAATGCTTTAATAAAAAACTTGAAAGAAGTAGCAGTAAAGAGGTAGAAAGGGAGTTGCAGGAAAATTCAAATACCTTTGTCAGATCATTGAGGGATTGAAAATCTTGGAGACGATTATACCTTCAGTCCAAAGATCTCTGCCCACCCGGATAGGTCTCTCTCACTGACCTAGCAGCCGGAATGGAGCACGAAAAAGTCTCTGCCACAGACTTTAAAGGGACAAAATTTCTATATGATCCTCTGCCACAGGACGTAGTGATGATTGCACAATTCTCTGCCACAGAATTGTAGTTTTAGGTGAACAGCAACACAGTACCAGAACCTTTAAGCCGATCCGGCAGTACTGTGCGGTAAGTTAGGTTAGGATGCATCCTCCATTTGAGTCACCGGGCCCCTCTTGAGACACCAGCCTTCCGCACGGCCCTCTCCAAGATGAGTCCTCCCCTGCATCTTCTCAATTGCTTGGCTTCTTCCCGCAGGACAGAGAGCACAGGACCACCTCTAAACCAATGAGCCCCAGACGACCTCTGGGCCCACTCATAGTAACGCAACCTCGGGCCAGCATGGTCCCGAGGCTGAAAGGAAGCCGTCACATACCTTTAGGCCAGGAGGGCCAGCAGGTGCAAGAGAACCAAAAATGGCGTCTGCCCCTTAAGTACTCTTTCCCAGAATGCATAGCAGTGAACCACCTCTGCCGAATTACTTCTGAGAAAGAAGAGCAATACACTTCAGCCTGTTGCTTTTCAACACTGGCCTGTGGTGACAACGACACCTACAGGTGACAGCGTGAAACTGCACACAACACAGCCAATGCTGGAACAGAGGCTAATTTAGCCATAGATTAAATCTGAACTATGTACAGAACAGATAACCCACTAAATTTCCAAATAAGCGCCTGATCAACAGGAGCAGGGCGCTACACATCTATTAACTCTTCTGCCCTTGTTGTTTTAACTTTGGATAGTAAACCCGTTTTTTTTTTTTTTTTTCTGCCAGTAAATACCTTATACAGCCCACTTCCTGTTTCTTGTCTGGTAAAAAGCTTAGGCTTCTGACATCATGCACAGCTCTCTCTCTCACTCTCCTGAGAGTTTGCCAGGGAGGAGATGAGTCATAGGAGGGCCAGTGAGAGCTGCATAGCTAGAGGTGTGTCTGTGTAAATCCAGGAAGTGAACAGGCAGCAGCTTCAGCTGCCCACAGTTAAAATGGATGCAGCCAGACAGTGGAGAGAGATTTCTGCAGCATATATGGCAAGTACAGAATCACAGTATATATAAGATAATATGCAAAGTGGTTGGAGGGAAGCTTCAGAATGGCAAAGATGCTTTTATTACAAATTATGTGAGCAGACTGCAGTTCCTCTTTAAACATCCATGAAGAGAGTTAGGTAAGCCGGTGTAGAATTAATGGAAAGCTGTTTTATTTTTACAAAATAAGTACATTAATGTTATATTGGTACATAGGGGGGCTGGAATTTGAAGGGGGAAAAAGTGAACTTAGCCTTTAACAACTTCACTACCCGGCCATAGACAAATGACGTCCACAGATGGGATCTCCCATCCTGGGTGGACGTCATATGACGCCCAGGGCTTCCCGGCCACCTAGGGGGCGCGCGCCCGCCGCGTTGCTCAGGACCCGGTGCGTGTGCCCGGCAGCCGCGATGTCCCCCTGGCACCAGCGATTGCCGTTAACCGGCCCGGACCATGGATCTGTGTGTGTAAACACACAGATCCATGTCCTGTCAGGTGAGAGGAGAGCGATCTGTGTTCCCAGTACAGAGGAACACCGATTGGTCTCCTCCCCTTGTACGTCCCCGCCCCCTACAGTTAGAATCACTCCCTTAGGAAACATAATTAACCCCTTGTGTCCCCCTAGTGGTTAACCCCTTCACTGCCTGTCACATTTACACAGTAATCAATGCAATTTTATAGCATTGATCGCTGTATAAATGTGAATGGTCCCAAAAATGTGTCAAAAGTGTCCGATGTGTCCGCCATAATGTCGCAGTCACGAAAAAAAATCGCGATCGCCGCTATTACTAGTAAAATAAATAAATACATTTTTTTTTTAAAAAATGCCATAAATATATCCCGTATTTTGTAGACGCTATAACTTTTGCGCAAACTGTTCAATATACGCTTATTGCGATTTTTTTTTACCAAAAATATGTAGAAGAATACGTATCGGCCGAAACTGAGGAAAAAATTTGTTTTTATTTTAAAAAATTGGGATATTTATTATAGCAAAAAGTAAAAAATATTGTGTTTTTTTCAAAATTGTCGCTCTTCTTTTCTTTATAGCGCAAAAAATAAAAACCGCAGAGGTGATCAATTACCACCAAAAGAAAGCTCTATTTGTGGGGAGAAAAGGACGTCAATTTTTTTTGGGTACAACATTGCACGACCGCGCAATTGTCGTTTAAAGTGCGACAGCGCTGAAAACTAAAAATTCGCCTGGGAAGGAAGGGGGTGAAAATGCCCTGTATTGAACCGGTTAAACACCTTTTTTTTTTTTTTACTCTAATACTTTCTATAGTAACCTATTACTTGTCATTTTGTACTATACTGTCAAAGTTTGTATGAAGTTCTATGTGGATGTTCACTTGCTGTGGTCACTAGGTCACTGTGCATAGAGAAGAACACAGGGTAACTTTGCTCAGTACAATGAACGTGGCTTTATCTGAAATGCTATTTGTGAATTACACTTGGATCATTCCCGACAGTACGCAGTAAGCCAACGTCTTATTACAACTTTCTCATTCACAATTACATAATTTAGGTATTTCTTTGGGATTTTCTTTATTTCTCTGTTGATAATTGATGTTGACAACTGCATATTCTGCTTTGTGACATCCGTTCCTGTCCCAGATACCAGAGCTACCAACCTCCTAGGTTTCTGCATTAATGAGGTTACAGTGGGTACAGAGTAGATATGTCAATATATTGGTTCCCATAGTAACGGCGCTCCATGAATCCATATGAGATGTTTAATAACCTGAAGCGCTGAAAACAGCCCCTTTCTAACCACCCAAAACAAACAAGGCAAATTAAATTCAAAGAGTCTTTTCCCCGGAGTTCACATGCCTTTTGCCTCAAAATCCTTGTCTGCTTGCTCGCAATATTACACAGTGTACAGGAATGGACTGTGGCTGCAAAAGAGCTAATATTAACCCCAATAGGTCCTGTTGCATTACAAATTAATCCTGACTGCAATTTGCAAATGTAGTTTTAGTATCAGTCCGAGGTATCTGTAGATGTATAGCCTCTGTATCTGGATACATAAAAATGCATGTGGGGTGAAGAACACTAATAATTCACTATTAATAGATTTCCCTGGGTTTATTTATAAACTTCATCAATCCTCCTTGTCCTTTTGTAAGTTTTATTTTGTTCTTTATCATTAGGAATATACTGTATATGTAGGATGGATTCTACCAAGTGAAGAAGAAGCGTAAAGGGTGCATCTAGTTCACAAGTACAAAAATGCCTTCTTAAAGTAACTGCTCTTAGAAAAAAAAAATTAAAAAGGGGGTTCTGCTAAAGAAAACATTTAAAGTGATATTAAAGTATTGTGGGTTCTTTTTTTTTTGTTAACAATAGCAAACATGGCATACTTACCTGCTCTGTGTAGTGGTTTTGCACAGAGCACCCGAGATCTTCATCTTCTCAGGTCCCTCACCGGTGTTTCGTCACATACGGCGACCCATCACATTTGGCTACCCGCTGCGTTCCAACACTGTTGTTTCGCAGATTAGGCAACCTGTCAGAATGTGTAACGGAAGTGACATTCCGTCGCCGCCATCTTGCTACATCCTGCACTCCTCAATAGTAAGGATACACTGAAAAGGGGAAAGCGGACATCTTGTTACATCCATCGGAGTTTTGCATTTTACACTTATTTGTAACAGTAAACTGAGTTTATATAGTGAAATACAGTACTTAGAACTACATCTGACTTGTTCGATATTGAATTTTGAAAGCAGCGAACTTCTGTCAGATGACATAAGCAGGCTTGACACTGCTTTTAAAATTCAACATCAAACAAGTCAGACGGAATTGTAAGTACTGTATTTCACTAGATAAACTCACTTTACTGCTAAAAAGAAGTGTAAAATGCTAAACTCCGGTGGGTGTAAGAAGATGTCCACTTTCCCCCTTCTCAGTGTATTTTAGTTTAGTGTGCTCTTTTGTCCTAAAACTGTTGGAACGCATATGGTGTCATCCAGCGGGTAGCCAAATGTGATGGGTCGCCACTCGCCATATGTGACGAAACACTGGCGCTCCTGGCCCCTCGCTCCTGCCGAGTGCCCCCACAGCAAGCAGCTTGCTATGGGGCACCCGAGCTGCTGCTTTGTGTGTCCATTCAGACACTAAGCTGTGGCTCGGCCCCACCCCCTCTCTCTCCTTATTGGCTCGCTGACTTTGACAGCAGCAGGAGCCAATGGCATATGCTGCTGTCTCAGCTAATGAGGAGGGAGGGAGAGTCCCTCAGACAGCCAAGGCTCTCGTGCAACAATGCTGGAATCAAGACGGGGCTCAGGTGAGTATGAGGGGGGCTGCTGCACACAGAAGGTTTTTTATCTTAAAGCAGAGAATACATTAAAAGGGGTTGTAAACCTTTGTGTTTTTTCACCTTAATGCATCCTATGCATTAAGGTGAAAAAAACACCTGGCAGTGACCAGCCCCCCCCATTTTACTTACCTGAGCCCTGGAACTTGACCCGGAGGGGACGCGCTGTCTCTCTGCCCGGGGTTCTCGGCTCTTGATTTTCATAGATTGATAGCAGCGCAGCCATTAGCTCCCGCTGCTGTCAATCAAATCCAATGACACGGGGGGCAGGGCCGAGTCATACATTCGGCGGCTTTGGACACGCACGGGAGCGCGCCCGCAAGGTAACCCTCCTCGGGAGAGTGCTTCTCCTAGGGGGTTATCTGATGTGGGGAGGAGCCACGAGACCAGCCGAGGAACCCCAGAAGACGAGGTTCGGGGCCACTCTGTGCAAAACGAGCTGCACAGTGGAGGTAAACAGGGCTGTCTTTAAGGCAGGGCAAAAGAGGCAGCTGCCCTGGGTCTTGTCATTGTTGTGGGGCCCAAAGCAGCTGCCTCATACTTGCCAACTATCCCAGTTTAAATTCCCTTGTCCTTTTGAAGTTTTAGTCCTGTGCTGTGTCCCAATATCTCAGTGTGAAGTGCTGGTACTAATGCTGCCCAGCTCTGCCTTGTTGTGTGCAGATGACTCATCTGCAGACCCTGTGTTTATATTCATATGTAAATAGCGGCTAGTTGTGGCCGGCGGCATTAATATGTAAATAAAGGCAGCATTCATATGTATATCATGCCCCCCTGCAGTGAGGAGGTGATGTGCTGTAACCTCCAGCAACCAATCAGTGAGCAGTAATACTGTACAGTAATCTCTAGCAACCAATTAACAAGCAGAAATCATTTGCTGTAACCTCTAGCAACTAATCAGTGAGCCGTAATGTGTGCTGTAACCTCTAGCAACCAGTCAGTGAACAGTAATGATATGCTGTAACCACTGGCAACCAATTGCAATTGCTGCCTGATCTGATATAGTAAACTGATTTTAAGTCTAGCTGCTATTTATTGTATGTCTCAGAGCAGGTGGAGAGTGAAATTGAATGGGGGGGGGGGGGGGCGCCCCCAAGAAAATGTTTGCCCAGGGTCCAATCAATATTAAAGACGGCCCTGGAGGGGAGTATGATATGTTTGTTATTAAAAAAATAAGATAAAACGAACCCTTACAATCACTTTAAAGATCACTTTAAAGTAAAAAAGCCTTTTGCCTTTTGAACCGCTTTAAAGTAGAAGTTCAGCCAAAAAGTATAATCTATCTAGTCCTGTAAAGCAAAAATTGCTACACATACCTTGTCAGTGGTGGCTTCTCTGTATAGGCATGTGCAGAAGAGACAGCCGACAACGGAAGCTGTAGGTCTATCGGTGACGTCACTTCCCAGGCATTTCCCAGCCGTTGTCGGCTGTCTCCTGCACACACCATCCGCCACTGGAGACCAGACCAGATTTAATTGATTTTTCTTTACAGGGTTAGAAAGATTAGTCTTATGCCCTGTACACACGGTTGGATTTTCCAATGGAAAATGTGTAATAGGACCTTGTTGTCGGAAATTCCGACAGTGTGTAGGCTCCATCACACATTTTCCATCGGATTTTCCGACACACAAAGTTTGAGAGCTTGCTATAAAATTTTCCGACAACAAAATCGGAATTTCCGATCGTGTGTACACAAATCCGACGCACAAAGTGCCACGCATGCTCAGAATAAATAGAGAGAGGAAAGCTATTGGCTACTTCCCCGTTTATAGTCCGGACGTACGTGTTTTACGTCACAGCGTTCAGAACGATCGGATTTTCCGACAACTTTGTGCGACCGTGTGTATGCAAGACAAGTTTGAGCCAACATCCGTCAGAAAAAATCCTAGGATTTTGTTGTCGGAATGTCCGATCAATGTCCGACCGTGTGTACGGGGCATTAGAATGTGACTGCCAGTAGATTTAGAGTTAGTTCGTTTTGGGCTGAACTTTCACTTTAACGCTTATCTGTTCCATGTTCCACGCTTCTAATCTTTGCTTTTGGCTTGCTGAATGATTTAATCATCTGACACTTCTGGATGCATCAGATGCCTGGTTCCT
The DNA here is from genome assembly GCA_037952925.1 of Lithobates clamitans. Taxonomy (NCBI): domain Eukaryota; kingdom Metazoa; phylum Chordata; class Amphibia; order Anura; family Ranidae; genus Lithobates; species Lithobates clamitans. The sequence goes on along the minus strand of JBBGZY010000494.1, from coordinate 436,270 downwards.
TTCTGTAATTGCAGGATGCTAAGTTTACTTTGCTCATCCCTCCCAGTGCACCTGCTCTGGGTGTACAGAGGCTGTGATGTTGCTAAGTCACTGCTGGAAGGGGGGAGCAGGGTGATCTGAGAGAAGCACTGTAACTTCAGTAACCCTTGAGGATATGTGTAAAAAATTTCTGCACTTAATGCAAAAAAAAAAATACCAACTATGTTTGAATAAAAGCGATGATACCCTTGAAATAGCAGCGTTTGCCTCAATCCGAATGCAAGACAAGTAAATATCAACAAAATTATAGTGTTAAATTATGGTGTTACGCTATCCCTTTAAATCCACAAAGGTACCGTATTTATCGGCGTATAACACGCACTTTTTTCCCCTTAAAATCAGGGGAAAGTCGCAGGTGCGTGTTATACGCCGATCCCCGCCGATCCGATCTGTCAAAATGTCAAAATCGCGGTCCGCGATTTGAAAATGGCGCCGCCGGCGCCGAAGTACAGAGAGCCGGTCCTCGGCTCTTTCCGGCGGCTCTCGTGTACTTTCGGCTCCACTCGTAGTCCCGAGCGGAGCTATCCGAACCTACTCGGATAGCTCCGCTCCGGACTACGAGTGAAACCGAAAGTAAACGAGAGCCGCCGGAAAGAGCCGAGGACCGGCTCTCTGTACTTCGGCGCCGGCGGCGCCATTTTCAAATCGCGGACCGCGATTTTGAAGCCCTGGAAGCAGGGGCAGGGGATACCAGGCTGCACTGAGGAAAGGCTGCACTGAGGAAAGGCTGCACTGACGAAGGCTGCACTGGGGAAGGCTGCACTGGGGAAGGCTGCACTGGGGAAGGCTGCACTGAGGAAAGGCTGCACTGACAAGGCTGCACTGGGGAAGGCTGCACTGACAAGGCTGCACTGACATGGCTGCACTGGGGAAGGCTGCACTGACAAGGCTGCACTGACAAGGCTGCACTGGGGAAGGCTGCACTGACAAGGCTGCACTGACAAGGCTGCACTGGGGAAGGCTGCACTGACAAGGCTGCACTGACAAGGCTGCACTGGGGAAGGCTGCACTGACATCGCTGCACTGACATCGCTGCACTGACATGGCTGCACTGACAAGGCTGCACTGACAAGGCTGCAATGAAGGGAATTTAAATGTAAGTTTTTTTCCCTTCAACTTCCCTCCTAAAAGTTTTTTTTCCTTAAAATTCCCTCCTAAATTGGGGTGCGTGTTATACGCCGGTGCGTGTTATACGCCGATAAATACGGTAATCATTCATATCAAATCATGCACAGTCTTACTCAAACTATTTCCACAAATAAAACACTATATTTTTGTTGAAATTTTGAAGATAAATTTCCCCACAGTGTCTGCAGCTACAGAGATCAGTGAGATCTTGTTTAATTGTATACACACATACTGTAAATGACCATAACTTGGCCACAGTTTCACTTTAAGCTTCTTTAACAATGTTAGTACTGCCATTTAGGTGTCATAGGAAGTTTTATATTGCTCAGTCACTAGTTAGTAGGGGCATTTTTGGGTGACTGCGGGTCATTAATTGTTGCCATTTTATGCATGTGCAATGCTTTAAAGTATAAATAAAGCCAGAAGCTGTTTTCATTTTTGATTTGATTGACCTCTGTCAGATATTGTTTTACAGTCTTTGTCGTGTTTGGTGAATTATTTTACTCCTTTTATTTTAAAGACATAAAAAATATTGTGTGGAATATTTTCAAAAGTGAAGGGAAATCTCATTTGTCAAAAGAAAATGTGTCTTGTTCTGCTGAGAACTGCTAGGTTTTGGTTGGATAGTAGTCATTAGGGCAAGTAGGGTGAATCTCCTGAGTGGGAAAACAGACATTGATAAAAACCTGACAAAGGTTTTTCTTTTTTTCAAATCCACCCACAACTAAAGTTTTGCCTTTAGATACACCTCAGTTTCTATTTTGTGTGTGTATGTACATGTTATGGAAAAAATGTTACGTTTGATTCGATAATTAATATAGTTAAAGAGGCCAGAGAAGACAACGAGAGCAGAAGATGACACTATCACTAGTCCACTGTGAAGGCAACTTCTTTGGAATAATGGATTGTTTGTCACTATCAGCTGTCCCCAAATGGTCTGTTATACTACAACATGTTACATTGTTAAGCTGCTGAGTCTTTTAATGGTAAAAAATCTAACCCAGTGGTTCACTAATGTAACCCAGAACTGCGGCAGGATACTGATTAAAAGTGGTTCCTGACTAGAGCTCCTCCATTCCTCAGATGATGCCTTTACTGTGATTTCATGTGTCAGCGTGCAGCAGGGAAGAGTAATATAAGTCCAGATCAAATAATTTGGTCCTTTCATGCCTGACACTGACTACAGTCAGTAAAAAAAGTTATGAGGCATTGTGTGCCATGATTTCCAATTTATAGTTAAGGCCATACATGGAGCGAATGTCTTTCCTCGATTCCCCATCAACACAGACAATGTTGATGCAGGAATCCCTCCTGCTGAGCCATTGTTTTCTCCCGGTGGGGAAGCCATCCCCACCGGAAAAAGACAATGATTATCGCTAGGGACTATAGCAGCCGCTTGCGATCATTGCAGGCGAATCCGGCAGGCTGGTTGTACCCAAGTTGATCAGTCGATACATTTGCTATATTCAGCCTGCCCATTAATGGATCGACTCTCAGCTGGTTCAACAGGAACCAGCCGACATTCAAGCCGTGTATAGCCGGCCTAAGTCTTTTGTTACCAATGAGAACAATACCAATTAATGTAGTTGCCAAGGTTCCCTCTTTCTGCAGGAAATGTCCCCAACAGTTCAGCTGTCCTTCAGAATGCCCTGTCAAGCCAACCAATGCACGTGTCACCCTGTCAGTGAAACACATTCACATCCATGTGCACAGCCAATTAATAATCTGTCACAGGAAGGTCCTCCAGTTTTTTTTCCAAGAATGTTGGCAAATATACATATATGTCCAGTTAGAGTTGCAATATGTGGGCAAACCTTTCACATAGAATGAACCAGGACCTTTAAGACCCCTTTCACACTGAGTCACTTTGCAGGCGCTATAGCATTAAAAATAGCGCCTGCAAAGCGCCCTGAAACAGCGGCTCCATTCATTCCAGTGTGAAAGCCTGAGAGCTTTCACACTGGAGCGGTGCGCAGGCAGGGCATCAGAAAAAGTCCTGCCAGCAGCATCTTTGGAGCGCATTAGGAGCGGTGAACTCACCACTCCTAAAGCGCCCCTGCCCGTTGAAATCAATGGGCAGCGCCGCGGTAGCAGCGCTTTGCGGGTGGTTTTAACCCTTTTTTGGCCCGCTAGCGGGAGTTTAAAGCACCCCGCTAGCAGCCGAATAGCGCAGCAAAAACAGTAAAGTGCCGCTAAAATTAGCGGCGTTTTACCGCCAACGCTCGGGGTGGCTCAGTGTGAAAGGGCTCTAAGTGCGGGTTCACACAGGGGCGACTTGTCAGGCGACCTAGTCGCCTGATAAGTCGCCTCCCGTTCTGTACAATGTAACCGTTCTAATAGGAGCGATGCAAGTCGCACCGACTTAGAAAAAGGTTCCTGTACTTCTTTTGGGGCGACTTGCATAGAATTCTATACAGAAGTCGTTTTGCAAGTCGCCGTAGATGTCATGTGCAGGTCGCCTCGGTGAGGCGACCTGCAAGTCGTGCCGCCCCTGTGTGAACCGAGCCTAACGGTTTTTCTCCCAGACTTTGCTTCCCTTTGCTATTTTCATCATGTGCATGTCAACAAAATATTATCACTCATAGATCCTTCCATAGACTGGTTGTCAAAGGTGATGCTTAGAGCAGTTCAAATAATATAGAATATTAGAAAGTGTATGGCTACCTTAAGGCTACTTTCACACTGCAGCGCCCACTTGTTTTTTCGACGCTTTAATGTTGTTTTAGTGGAGCTTTTCGGCCCCTAGCGGGGTGCTTTTTACCGAAAAAAAATGGTAAAAAGTCCAGTTTTGCAGCACTTTTCAGGTGTTTTGGAAGCGCTGCCCATTCATTGCAATGGGCATGGGTGTTTTGGGAGCACTATTTACAGTGCTCCCAACCCGCCCCAAAGACGCCCCAAAGATTACTTTTCGTAATGTCCCGCAAGCGCACTGCACCAGTGTGAAAAGACACATTGCAATGAATGGGAGGCTGTTTTCAGGCGCTTTATAGAGGCTATTTCTAATGCTAAAGCTCCTGAAAACCGCCTCAGTGTGAAAGCAGACTTAGGGTTGGTATGCATTTGAGCTTTGTGAGGCCATCAGACTGAAAACCTTATCTACCATGATATAACAGTGTATCTATGTATGACTGTCAGTTGGCATGGAAACAATACCCTTCAGTCTTGTGTAAGTAGGAAATGGGATCAGCTCACATTTTTCCTGAAATGAAATCGAGAACGGACACTCCACAAGTCTAGCTCATTTATTCATCCTATACATAATCTGTCATGAAGCAGTGTGAAAAATATTCTGCATTACTCAGGTAATAAGTCATGTTGTGGAAATGTTCTCAGGACGTCCTTCAGCTAGTAAAAGGAGAGCATTCTATCTTTCTATTTTTTGAGAACTACTAACACATCATAGTGAATTTTAAAAGATGTTTCCATTGTAATTTTAGGGTTCACACACGTGACACTGGGGGACATTTACTAGCAAATTAGCGACACAATTAATTGCAATTCAGGCTGCATATCCTTCAACAAAGTCTCAGCAACAGGTTTACAGACCTGTGCATTCAAGTGCGGCAGTTTGCAGGGTTCAAAGACGTAATGTATATAAAATGTGATCCCTCGCACTACTAAGTGAACAATGCCTAACTAACTGAATAATGTGAAAATGCTGCTAGATCTAAAGTGAACACAATGCACAAAAAAGTATAACTAAAAGGAAAGTGATCTGTGCAATTTCTTAAAGTGATTAAATCTAAAATTCCATTGAATATAAGGTTTTCAAGTCTCCTTATACTCCTAATGGAGGTAAGCGCTCTGTGAGCATTCAGCTTATGTGAAGATTCCCATATTAAGAAGAATTGGTTGTCACTTTTCAGAAGACCTTTTTCACTTTTGCTTGTTTGGACATTCTTGTTGTGTTTCACTTTATTGGATTTTAATATTATATTCACTGGAATTTTAGATTTTATCACTTTAAGAAATTGCGCAGATCAAAGACAGATTTATAATTGAAGGTAAGACTGATTTCCACTCTGATCAGACACATAGTTCAGAAGTGGTCAGGGTCAGGTTTAATACAATTGCGAATGTGGACTTAAGAGCTGCCAAAGAAGGAATTTATAGCTCAGGGTATAACCTTGCAATAAATCTATCTCACAATGCATCTCTCTGCTCCTGTTTAGCATTGCTTTGCCTTGTGACAGGATTAATAAATGTTCCCAAGTGTATGGCCAGCTTTAAGCCCCATACACACTATTAGATTTTCTGCAGATGTTTGTCTTCAGATATACCAAAACCATGTAGTGCAAGGGCCTGCCTGATTGCATACAATGCAAATGGAAACTCTGAAGGTTTAAACTCATATTATATGGTTTTGGTAAATCTAAAGACAAAAATCTGCAGAAAATCTAATAGTGTGTATGGGACCTAAGAGTGCATTCAAATCTGTGCATACACCCATCTCCAATTACATGCAAGAGCCCCAGCTGTGGTTCCTGGCAATTAGCTGCGGGAGGCAGCCCCATTGAAAGCAATGGGAGGCTGCCGCCTGCTAAGGCTTTTTTAAAACCTTACTTTAAATTGCAGGTGCCTGTGTGTTTGCTACATATAAACTCCTGTTTATCTATAGGAAGTAAGGTGACCATGTGTTCCCGGATTGCCAGGGACAGTGCCGCATTTTGTAGGTCTGTCCCAGGTCCCGGGCACCTTCATTCAGGACAATACAGTGTCCCAGGATGAAACTGTCACAGCCACCCTGCGCAGTGGTTTCTGCACCTTGATTGGGCAAAGTTTTGCCCAATCAGGGCACATTAATTGCTGGTTGTTAAAGAGCCGGGCCGAATAGCCGGCTGCCACTTACTTAACAACTGATGTGTCATCAGCTGTCAATGGGCTTCCCTGCTGACAGCTGAATAATAAAAAATAAAAAAAATTGCCGGTAAAAAAAAAGTAAAAAAAAAAATGGTGTGACCCCCACCACTAGTCTATACCAGACCCTTAGGGACCCCATACATCTTTTTTGGAAGGGGGGGGGAGGGTCCCTGAATGTGGTCACCCAAATAGAAAGAGATCCTTGTAATGCAGGTGCTTAACCATTTTCTAGTTGCTGGCAGGGGCCTCCTATGCACCTATCTATTGTCCCACTGCTGTGACAAATGGACCAAGCTTAAAGGAAATCTCCCCACATCCTACTTTTAAAGTGTTACTAAACCCACAACAGTAAAATCAATCTGTATATTAGGTAAAGCATGCTTGTTATACTCACTGTGGAAAGGAAGGGGTTAATCCTCTGCATTGTTTAAAAAGGCTGTTTGATCATGTCTTCTCTGATCCTCTCCTTCTTCTACAGTCCCCCATCCATCTCCTGATAGTACAGAGCCTTGGGGGCACTGTGCACATGCTCAGTTTGGTGTGTATTGCTAGAATATTTTTTTTTTGGGGGGGGGGGGGGGCTGGTGTGATCATCACAGGGCCAATCAACACTTTCCAGACAGAGGGTCAGGGGTCATGCAGCCTCATAGAACAGCCAGAAGAGAATGAAAACTCCTCCTACAACCTTTAAACAGTGCTCAGCCAGACACTGATAGAAGTCACAAGGCTGCTATATACTGCTGATGAGAAAAGGTATTTAGCAGTTTGTTTAATAAAATAATTGCATTTCCATGTTCTGTGTACTGTTGGAGTCCAGATATAGTGAATTCAGGGTCCTGGGTTTAGTAACACTTTAAGCAAAGTAACGTTGCAGACAGAGAACAGGCAGCTCTGCTGCTGTATTGTGCTTTTACAAAACCTGGATGTTCCACAGTAGCCCATTAAAAACCTGAACTTCTGGTTTTGGGATAAGTGTTCATTCCCCTATCTCTGTGCCACAATAAAGTTTTATAAAAGTCTTCTTTTACAGGTTTTTTTTTTCATAGGTGACAGTGACGCTGTAAAGCAATTTTCACTGTTACTTCCAGGTATTTCCTTCAACTGCTGGTGTTTTAACTGAGTAGCAGGATAGAAAATGTGCCCATGAACCACACATCACAAAGCGGACCCCTATGAAAGAATGAGTGACAGCTTCAGCCTTAGATCCTGGGCTCCTGGTTCCTGGGCTCCTGGTTCCTGGGCTCCTGGTTCCTGGGCTGCTGGGCTCCTGGTTCCTGGGCTCCTGGTTCCTGGGCTGCTGGGCTCCTGGTTCCTGGGCTGCTGGGTTCCTGGGCTGCTGGGTTCCTGGGCTGCTGGGTTCCTGGGCTCCTGGTTCCTGGGCTCCTGCTTCATGGGCTCCTGGGCTCCTGGTTCCTGGGCTCCTGGTTCCTGGGCTCCTGGTTCCTGGGCTCCTGGTTCCTGGTCTCCTTGTTCCTGGGCTCCTGGTTCCTGGGCTCCTGGTTCCTGGGCTCTTGGGCTCCTGGTTCATGGGCTCCTGGACCCAGGCTGAGGCTGCCACTCATTCTTTCACAGAGGTCTCCTTTGTGATGTGTGTCTCATGGACACATTTTCTGCCTTTCTGAAGCTTGGAGCCGGGACGGCGCTGCCATGCTGACCAGCACACACTGAGGTTGTCCTGCACCTCTTACCTGAGCGGCACCTATATCTTTTACTTTTGGGTTACAGTGAGTAACAGGATGGTTTTGTCCCTTGTGTTCAGATGCTTTTACATTTTTAAAAATTTTAGTTTTTTTAATTATATTATGGAGAGATAGTTGTTAAATACGGTATGTGTTTTCACATTTCCGTTTGTAGTAGAGACAAAATGCTGTTAGTATGAGAATCAGAGAGAGTGTTTGATAGCTATAAACTTCACATAAATAAAACGGATGTGGTGAAAAAGTGACGTTTCCATTTAGGTAGGTCAAGTACACCCGAGTATCAGAATGCAATTCAGTTTAGTGGACTCTCAACCAGGAGAATGCAGACGTTGGAGATGCAAATTAAGGCAACTCTGCTCTTATCCTCCCTGTTCCCACTTACTGCCAGGAACTTATTATCAGCTCCTTATGGAGGGCTCTTAACTCCGAAATCCTATTAAATTTATCTGTGTAGACGTCCTTTATACTCACAGAAAGAATTTCACTCTTGGGAGGTTTGCTCAATCTGCCTATTTCATTCTGTCGCTCATTTTTATTTTCATATTAAGATGATTTACACTCATGTTAGCTATTTGGTGCCTTTGTGCAGTTCTCATTGTTAATTCTCTTTTTCAGTTTCACAATGTCTCTGGTGTGTTTTAAGAACTCCGCTAAGCAGTGTTTGTATCCTAAATGGCCAGATGACATAACTTCATGAAAGCTTTAGAAAAGAAGGAACTACAACCTTTTCAGTTGCCTACTTTTTAATGTGTTCTGAAACTGCGTCCTGGCAGATGCCGATATAGAGAAGTTTATAATCTTCTTTCTTTTGTGGTCATTTATTTTCCATGGGACACAAATGGAGGCTTTAAAGCTGAAATCGATGACATTTCCATACAACAATTCTCCTCCATAGCTACCCCTTCAAAACGGCAACCGAAAAACCTAGAAATCATTATCCCTGCAATCTCTGACATTTTCTTAGCTCTCAATGTCTGTAATAAAGACACATATACTTGGTTCAATATACACTATATTACCAAAAGTATTGGGATGCTTGCCTTTACACGCACATGAACTTTAATGGCAACCCATTCTTAGTCCGTAGGGTTCAGTATTGAGTTGGCCCACCCTTTGCAGCTATAACAGCTTCAACTTTTCTGGGAAGGCTGTCCACAAGGTTTAAGAGTGTATCTATGGGAATGTTTCACCATTCTTCCAGAAGCGCATTTGTGAGGTCAGGCACTGATGTAGACAAGAAGGCCTGGCTCGCAGTCTCTGCTCTAATTCATCCCAAAGGTGTTTTGTCTGGTGGAGGTCAGGACTCTGTGCAGGCCAGTCAAGTTCCTCCACCACAAACTTGCTCATCCATGTCTTTATGGGCTTTGGTTTGTGCACTGGTCCAAATCATTTGGTGGAGGGGGGATTTTGGTGTGGGGTTGGGCTTTGCCACTTAGTTCCAGTGAAGGGAACTCTTAAGTCGTCAGCATACCAAGATATTTTGGACAATTTCATGCTCCCAAATTTGTGGGAATAGTTTGGGGATGGCACCTTCCTGTTCCAACATGACTGCTGACCACTGCACAAAGCAAGGTTTAAACCTTTTTTTTTGGGGTACAAATACAGACCGTACAACTTCATCTCTCAAGAGATCCCAAAACCTATATTAGATACATATACAAACAATGGTTGACACAACTGAAAAGATGGCAAACCATGTAGTCAGCACTTTTCATTGACTCCTTGAAACCCAGACAATCAGTTGCGGCATCAACCACTCCATTTAAAAATCTATGCCTAGACCAGCCTCTCTCACCTTTTCAATACAGCGGAACCCTTGAAATAACATTCCAGTCTCAAGGTACCTCTGCTAAAAACTACTATATAAACAACTCATAAAACATTAGTGTGATGGTCAATGGGAAGAATACTCCTTACACTTTAGGACATTGGGACGGATTTGTCTCTTACAGATAGCTAAAAAGACCATTGGTGTCAGCGGTAACTTATCTGAGAGGCAAAAATTGCTCATTGGTCATGGAACCCCTAGCGTCCTCTGAAGGAAACCAAGGGTACCATGGAACCCTGGTTGAGAAACCCTTGCCTAGACTCTCAACCTCTTAGACATGCGCTATCACATCAAACCTGGACCTTGGCAGAAGAGGAAGGGGGGCAGGGACAGATCGGTACTTATAACTAAGATTAGAAAGTGCTTAGAAACATGGGACAAAGTATTGCATTTTTTTTTTGTCCCATTGGGGTCAGAACTGTTTTGCCGCGTACACGCGGTTGGACTTTCCGGCAGGAATCTTTTCAGCGGACATTCCGATCGTGTGTGGGCCTCAGACTTTTTTTTTCGAAAATTCTGACGGACCTAGAAATAGAACATGTTTCAAATCAATTCCTATCGGGAAAACCGCTTGTCTGTATGCTGTTCCGACGGACCAAAAACGACGCATGCTTTGAAGCAAGTAGGAGACGGCAGCTATTGGCTACTCGCTATTGAACTTCCTTTTTCTAGTCCCATTGTACGTCACCGCATTCTAGATGGTCAGACTTTAGTGTGATTGTGTATACGCAAGACAGTTTCAGCGGAACTCCATCAGAAAAACCTTCAGAGTTCATTTCGACGGAAAAACCAGTCGTGTGCACACGGCATTAGGTAAAAATTCTAACGATAGATCTTCTTTAGGCTACATTCACATGGGCGATTTGGCCTGGTGCTAATGGCAGCAGTAGGTATCTGCTGATTCTTTCTGCTGTTTTTGCCACTAGCTGATCACAGGTCCACAGGGCCACATCACTTGTGTGAATTGTTGCCTTAAGTGCTATATACAGTATAATATATATATATATATATATATATATATATATATATATATATATATATATATATATATATATATATATATATATATATATATATATATATATATATATATATATATATATATATGAATCAGGAGGAGATTGTAGAAGAAATTCATGTAACTCATCTCATTGGTGTTTTAAAAAAAACGATTCCCAAACCAATGTTTCCTTTTTTGGTTGGATGCTAACTGGTTTGATCAACCGCTAGCTTCATCTGAAGAATTCAGCAGAGGAGGAGCATTACACTTCTTTTTGGTTTCATAAATTGGAAGTCTCCCCACTGGAATCCTTGAAGATATACTTTCCACTGTCTAAACAAGACTATAAGTTTATTGAGTTATAAGTTTTACCTTCACTTTGCCTGTAATTTTGCTAGGAAATAATGTAGTTAGCATATAATTAGCATTTTAGCATTAGATACTTCTGAACCACAGTACCTGGCATTTCCCTTGGGAGACACAGATCTAACGATAATCCTATTTCAAGAAAAGGGCATTTGATTTCACTATGCGATTTTCATAGAGCAACACAAAACCGTTAAGCGGGACTATTGCCAGCAATAACTCAGTCTCTGTAATCAAGCTTATCATGCACACTAAGGATTTTGGGACGTCAAGAGTGAAATTAGTGCTGACTTGTTGGATAAGCTCTCATTATTTGCCTATGGATGAGTAAAACAGTACAGTAATTAACAAACTACCAAAGAGCAAATACTAGCAGGTACATGACTACAGTGGCTTGAGAGACCCAGAAGCACAGGAACTGATTGGTTACAGCAGGAGTTTCCAGGCAGCAATGAAATATGCAGATAATAATATAATGTTAAAGAAGCAAGGAAGCAAGAGCTACATTTCTCCCAGGATGCTCTCTTATGTCTGTTGAAGACATCGGGAAAGCCATTTTGACTAGGAAAGGATGCAGTTGGTTCCTGATGAGCTATAGTAATCAGGGACAACTAGAACACTGCTATGACCGGGCTTTCTAGAGGAGGCAGTTGCCTTCAGAAGTGTCTCTTGGAACTTTCACAAACTTAAGTTAGAGCAAATTGTTCTGCACGAGAGACACTGGGAGGAGTTCATATATGGTGTCGTAGACACCTTATAGAATTCCATCTGTGAACTGCATCCGATTCACAAATCTGTCAAGCACTGAGGTTGGAGTCTGCATATTGGACATTCATTTATCTGTGATCATGCTGCCTACCCGCTGTCCCCAACACATTAACAGGCATGTGGCTGAGGTGTTTTGTAGTGCAGTGCATGGAGCCTGATGGGGAAACTGAGAAACTAGAAGGTAGATCCATAGCTGCTATTTAATCCAATAGCAGCTTTTAAATCTGCCCATTGCCATGGGTAGTCAGACATTAGTAAGGTGGATTTGATGGGGAACTATTCTCTATTCCCTATCCCTCTGCCCATTGCACTACAAAACTTCTCAGGCATGTGCCAATCAATGTGGCCAGAGAAGGAGGGCATGCACTAAGCAAGGAGTGACCAGTCTGCTCCCCACCAGGCCTTGGCAACCCAATGACGTAAGTCATTACCCAAATATGACATTGCCATATTTGGGTAATGACATCACCAGTGTCCCCAGCCCACTTGTTGACATTTATCTTTCGGCTGCTGACAGCTGAATGGGGCCGGGGATACAGTACTGTGCAGGAAGTTGTCCCATTTATGACAGCTTCCCAACACAGCCATGTCCCACTCTAAATATTGACATACCCTGGTACTCCAGCTCAGAGCTGCTCTTAATTACCTTCACTGCAATAGCTGTCTGAGGGTGTCCACCCCAGCAAAGTTTGTTAAACAGATATACCAGAATGATTTCATTGGTATTGTTTAAGATCGTGCTGTTCAACCTCTTTTCAGTCAAGGCACATTTTAGAATTGTGCACAATCCCGGGGCACACCAGTCTGAGGGCTAGTTCACACCAGGAGGTGCGTCCGAGCGCAAGTGCTTTTTTTACATGTTCCTGCGCATTATGTTTTTATAATGAGCTGCTCTATGCTTGTGAAGCATGCAAAAAAAGTGCTACCATGATTTTTTAAATTGCACCCCACCAAAATGCATGATACTGTGGTACCATGCATTTTAGTGGGCGCAACCATACATGTATTTGTTAGATGCACGGAGGTGCTATTAAGAATTAATGTCACCTGCATTCATCTGCAAAAGGCGGCACAGTTTTGCGCATGAAAATGCGCAATTTCACATGCGTTACCGCACTGCACCTGGTTTGAACAAGCCTTAAAATGTAGATTGTAAGGCAGAGTTAAGTGGTCTGTAGCTTGTAAATCCCCCTTTTAGCAGAAATCCCCCCTCTCCCAAATTCCCCATCCTAGCAGAACTCCCCCTCCTAAATCCCCCCTCCTGGCATAAATCCCCTTCCTCCCAAATCCCTCCTCATAGCACAAGTCCCCTTCCCCACCAATCCCCCCTACCTGTACAAATCCTCCCCCCTCCTGGCAAAAAAAACTTCCCACCACATCCCTCTCATCATTACAGGAGTAGTGACAGCAGCAGAAAGGAGGTGAGAGCCCAGAAGAGATGTGGGCTGTGCTCTCCCCTTCCACCCAACTCCTCCCCCTTCTGTCTGTATATGTTAGGTGACACAAAACTCTCAAATATGACTTTACAGGGTTTAATTACCATCCCCACATCACCCACAATTCTTGCTGTATGAGCAGTCGGGAGAGGAAATAGGAGGAGGTAATCTAGCCCTGTACAGTCTGATCTGAGAGCATTCTGTGTTCTGTATACACTGCTGTGTACAGAGAAGAGAGGGAAAGCACAGCCTGCACCTCCTCCTGGCTCTCTCTTCCTCTCTGCACCTATCGCTACTTCTGTCCGCAATCCAGAAAGCTGTGTGGGCCGCCCAACCTGTCCTTAGCAACTGATGACATCTTTGGTTGATAGGATGTGGGTGGGCGGCCCACACAGAATTCTGGATTGCCCACAGAATTAGTGATAGGAGCAGAGAAGAGGAGAGAGCCAGGAGGAGGTGCGGGCTGTGCTCTCTCCCTCTTCTCTATACACAGGAGTTAACACAGAATGCTCTCAGATCAGACTGTACCTTCCCCTATCTCCTGTCCTCTCTCCTTCCTCTATGTACACAGGAGTTAATAGAGGAACACTTTTAGATCGGACTGTATAGGATTTATTGTCATTTTGCTGCAGCACCCCGGGGGACTCTTTGCAGCACCCCCGGGTGCCACGGTACCCTGGTTGAAAAACACTGGTTTAAGAGACCATGAGGAGACTAATAAGAGAAATGTATTGTTTACATACACTTTTAAACAGGTTAAATTATATGTATGATTTTTCCTGAACGAAAACCACTTTTACAGTTAAAATTGAATTCGTATCAGAAAAAATTTCCATCCTGCTCCTTCGAAAAGAAAATCACGTCATTAGAAAATCAAATGAATAATCAGAAAAAGAAAATGTTTGAACAAAATTCTACTGGTGTATGGTCAGCTTAGGCTGAACAGCTCTGAGCCAGTAAAAGAAAAAAAAATGTTGTTCCCATAAATGAGAAGAGCTTCTATCACTTCTGTGTAATTTCTACTGTCAGTCAACATAAAGTCATGGAGGAAGACAGCAAAGGCCAGTGCGAATAAGGCAGTTGCTTTAGGTCAGGCTAGGAAGGCCAGAGAAAAGCACATTTTTGTCATTGGTAACTGACAAATGGCTGAAAGCATTGATGTCTGTCGTAGCATTGGGAATGTCTGCACTAAATGTGTTATAATATTAACAGAGCTGCAGTTTTGATTGGAGGCTGTACCTAGTCTTTAGGGGAGCGAGTCTTTACCCAGGAGGCCCACTGAAATCCTCATGATCAGGGCCTCTGCAGTCTCCTTTGGGAGGCCTTCGTTCCTATGCATTACATTATACACTTACAAGCAGAGGCTTACAATATACAGTGGGGACAGAAAGTATTCAGACCCCCTTAAATTTTTCACTCTTTGTTATATTGCAGCCATTTGCTAAAATCATTTAAGTTCATTTTTTTTCCTCATTAATGTACACACAGCACCCCATATTGACAGAAAAACACAGAATTGTTGACATTTTTGCAGATTTATTAAAAAAGAAAAACTGAAATATCACATGGTCCTAAGTATTCAGACCCTTTGCTCAGTATTTAGTAGAAGCACCCTTTTGATCTAATACAGCCATGAGTCTTTTTGGGAAAGATGCAACAAGTTTTTCACACCTGGATTTGGGGATCCTCTGCCATTCCTCCTTGCAGATCCTCTCTAGTTCTGTCAGGTTGGATGGTAAACGTTGGTGGACAGCCATTTTTAGGTCTCTCCAGAGATGCTCAATTGGGTTTAAGTCAGGGCTCTGGCTGGGCCATTCAAAAACAGTCACTGAGTTGTGAAGCCACTTCTTCGTTATTTTAGCTGTGTGCTTAGGGTCATTGTCTTGTTGGAAGGTAAACCTTCTGCCCAGTCTGAGGTCCTGAGCACTCTGAAGAAGGTTTTCGTCCAGGATATCCCTGTACTTGGCCGCATGCATCTTCCCCTCGATTGCAACCAGTTGTCCTGTCCCTGCAGCTGAAAAACACCCCCACAGCATGATGCTGCCACCACCATGCTTCACGGTTGGGACTGTATTGGACAGGTGATGAGCAGTGCCTGGTTTTCTCCACACATACCGCTTAGCATTAAGGCCAAAAAGTTCTATCTTGGTCTCATCAGACCAAAGAATCTTATTTCTCACCATCTTGGAGTCCTTCAGGTGTTTTTTCGCAAACTCCATGCTGGCTTTCAAGTGTCTTGCACTGAGGATAGGCTTCCGTCGGGCCACTCTGCCATAAAGCCCCGACTGGTGGAGGGCTGCAGTGATGGTTGACTTTCTACAACTTTGTCCCATCTCCCGACTGCATCTCTGGAGCTCAGCCACAGTGATCTTTGGGTTCTTCTTTACCTCTCTCACCAAGGCTCTTCTCCCCTGATAGCTCAGTTTGGCCGGACGGCCAGCTCTAGGAAGGGTTCTGGTCATCCCAAACGTCTTCCATTTAAGGATTATGGAGGCCACTGTGCTCTTAGGAACCTTAAGTGCAGCAGAATTTTTTTTGTAACCTTGGCCAGATCTGTGCCTTGCCACAATTCTGTCTCTGAGCTCTTCAGGCAGTTTCTTTGACCTCATGATTCTCATTTGCTCTGACATGCACTGTGAGCTGTAAGGTCTTATATAGACAGGTGTGTGGCTTTCCTAATCAAGTCCAATCAGTATTATCAAACACAGCTGGACTCAAATGAAGGTGTGGAACCATCTCAAGGATGATCAGAAGAAGTAGACAGCACCTGAGTTAAATATGAGTGTCACAGCAAAGGGTCTGAATACTTAGGACCATGTGATATTTCAGTTTTCCTTTTTAAATAAATCTGCAAAAATGTCAACAATTCTGTGTTTTTCTGTCAATATGGGGTGCTGTGTGTACATTAATGAGGAAAAAAATGAACTTAAATGATTTTAGAAAATGGCTGCAATATAACAAAGAGTGAAAAATTTAAGATGGTCTGAATACTTTCTGTCCCCACTGTATATTGGCACCATATACTAGAATTCTTTTTCCTCAAAGTATCAGAACTCCTAGTAAACAGCTACCCTGTTTCCCCAAAAATAAGACCTAGCGTGATTGTCGGTGATGGCTGCAATATAAGCCCTACCCCCCAAGTAAGCCCTAGTTAAAGTCCTTGTAGGTCTTATTTTCAGGGTAGGGCTTATTTTCGGGGAAACAGAGTAGAGCTTATTTGGGTCGTAGTGCTTATATTGCAGCCATCACTGACAATCACGCTAGGTCTTATTTTCGGGGAAACAGGGTAGATACACAGATGAATTACATATGTTTTACCTGCCAAATTATTTGGTTTTCTGCAGGATGGATTTGATTTAAATCAAGTCGATTTAAATCACTAGTAAAAAGGCTTGATTTAAATCATAGATAACAACAAAACCTGTGGAATGCCCAGGAAAAAATTCCAAGCCTACTTACTATGATTTAAATCATAATTTTTAAAGAGCATCTGTCATTTCTGTCCTGCAGCGGCTCCTCCTCTGATCCGCTGTTGACTCACCAACAGTCCCATTCACTTTAATGAGACGGCTGGTGATGCGGCAGTGACACAACAAGGTGAGGGACGTGGCGGCAGCAGGTGAGTGGATGCCCACTAACAGGCGCTGCCATGATGGATCTGAAATGACAGGTGCTCTTTAAATGTAAGGACTTATTCTTGCTGGTAGTTAGAATCTTTAATATTTGCAAACAAAATGAAGGTTTCCTATTTAGAATAATAAGCTGTCAGGTTAGTAAAACAGAGATATCAGAACAAATTCATACAGTTTGTAGTGTACATAGATTAGCAAAACAATAGGATAAAGGAATATTCCTCAACTTTGTTTTATCTTATGTTTACTGTAAAATTATGTGAATGCATCAACGCAGTGCATGTTATCTCAGCTTGCCGACCTTGGATTCATTGAATGAGTTCACCAAAAATGTAAATATTGCATGAAAATACAACCTCATGCTACATAACTAAGCTCCATTTCATGCTGAATAAACGAAATTATTAATCTATCTTAAATAGAAAACTATTTTCAGAAAGATTTTTACTCCAAAAGCATTTTATTAACCACTTGCCGACGGGCTCACGCCGATATAGGTCACATACCCGTACTTCGCTCGCGCCCCCGCTGTGCCCGCGGCAATCGGATTTGTTGCAGAACCGATCAGTCTTCAGGTCCAGGCCAGCTATCATTGGCCTGGACCTGAAGATGGTCCTGGCAAATGAAAATGCTTCCCCTGTCTGTAAGTGTAAATGCTTCCCTTGTCTGTAAGTGTAAACGTAGACAGGGGAAGTGATGTCATCTCCCTCTCTGGAATTCTTTTCCGTTCCAGAGAGGGGAGAGAGAACATGTTGCACAACACTACACTAACACCAGTACACGTAGGTACACTTGTCACCCCCTGATCGCCCCCCAGTTAACCCCTTCACTCCCTGTCACTGTCACCAATTGCAGTTTTCAGATTTTTCACTGATCACTGCATTGATGTCACTTGTGACTCTAATCAGTGTTAGGGCAATTAGTAGTAGGCCCCAGTTAGGTCTAGGGTACCCCCCCAAACCCCTCTAATAAAGGTTTAACCCCTTGATCGCCCCCCCCCCTCAGTTAACCCTTTCACCCTCTGTCTCAGTTTAACTAATAGATCTTTTTTCCGGTCGCCGTATTAGTGTCAAAGGTGACGCTAGTTAGCCAGTTAGTTGATTAGTTTCACTGTCAGGTTTTTATAGTGTCAGGTAACCCCATATATTACCTAATAAAGGTTTTAACTCTCTGATTGCCCCCTAGTTAACCCTTTTCACCCCTTATCACCAGTGATCACCATATTAGTGTCACGGGTGACACTGGTTAGTTCGTTTTTTATAGCGTCAGGGCACCCACCATATATTACCTAATAAAGGTTTAACCCCCTAATCACCCGGCGAGTGATATCAGTTAGGTTTTAGTGTCAGTCAGGGTCTGCGTCGCCCCAGGCAGCGTCAGATTAATGCCAGTAGCGCTAACACCCATGCACGCATCATACGCCTCCCTTAGTAGTATAGTGTCTGAATGGATCAATATCTGATCTGATCAGATCTATACTAGTGTCCCGAGTAGTTTAGGGTTCCCAAAAATGCAGCGTTAGCGGGATCAGCCCAGATACCTGCTAGCACCTGCGTTTAGTCCCTCCGCCCAGCCCAGCCCACCCAAATGCAGTATCAATCGATTACTGTCACTTACAAAACACATAACTTCAGCATTCGCAGAGACAGGCCTGATCCCTGCGAACGCTAACAGGTTTTTTAGGTAGCGTTTGAAGCAGTCGCTGACGGTCAGGTGCTCTTTTTTTCCTGTGAGTTTCACTAGTTGTATTAGTAAATTTAGAGGCCACTCTGTCCAATCAAAGGTACACTAGTGAAGAGGCCTACATGTTTCTGAGCATGACAGATGAGTGAAGAGGAAGTCACCCATCTGTCAGATTCAGTCAGATATGAACCTGTAGAGAGCAGTGGCACCCTGACAAATAGCTCTGATGAGAGTAGTGGTTCCTGCCAAGGTCAGGCGTACCCGACCCCATTCTTCTGCTGTTGTTGAGGTGCAAGAACCACAGGGCTCTCGTATGGAGCAGAGAGACAGTACTAGTGCTGCTCATCCTTCTGGTGAACTGGCAAGCACCAGTGGCCTAGTATACCCTGGTCTTAGTCAAACCAGCACTGCAGCATCACCAGGTGACGTTGCGAGTCCCACAAGTGCAGTTCAAGCTGGTAAAGTTGCTAGCACAACTAGTATCCCGCAGCCACCAAGAAGACAAAGACAGGCCCGTCGAGCCCATAGTGCCCTTCCTGCTGCATTTGCCAATCCGAATTGGGAGCCCACCACTTCTGCAGCACTGTACTCCCCCCATTCACTGGCCAACCCGGAATTTAGGTGGAAACAGTTTATTTTATGTCACTTGATTTTTATTCGCTGTTTTTCACCAAAGATCTCTATAGATCTATTGTGGACCAAAGCAATTTGTATTCTGGTTAATTCATCGCCGCTAATCCCCAGTTGAGCCTTGCCAGAGATTGGAGACCTATCACGGTCTCCGAATTTAAGACCTTTCTGGGCCTATCCCTCCTCATGGGCATAACTAAAAAAAGTTAATTGCGGTCATATTGGTCCACTGACCCAATTCACCATATGCCTGTGTTCTCTGCCTCCATGACCAGGGCCAGATACGAGCAGATCTTGTGATTTATGCACTTCAACGACAATGACCTCTGTCGTCCTCGGGGTGACCCTTAATATGATCGGCTCCACAAAATTCGGCCCCTTATAAACTACTTCAACCAACAGTTTGCAGCCTTGTTTACTCCTGATCAAGTTGTCTGCGTTGATGAGTCCCTGATTAGGTTTTCTGGCCGCTTGTCATTCAAACAGTATCTCCCCAGCAAGCGTGCCAGATATGGGGTCAAGATGTATAAGCTCTGTGACAGGGCAACAGGCTATACATATAGTTTTATGGTTTATGAGAAGAAAGATAGTCACGTGGAGCTGGAGAACTGCCCAAACTACATAGGGAGCGCTGGTAAGATTGTGTGGGACTTAGTGTCACCCTTATTCGGAAAGGGGTACCACTTGTATGTGGACAATTATTACACAAGCGTGCTACTTTTTAGTCACTTGTTTGATCATGAAATTGGGGCATGTGGCACCATTCGATCTAATTGCCGGGCCTTACCCCATGGGCTTGTAGATTCCTGTCTTAGGCTGGGGGAGAGAGCCTGCTTGAGAAGTAATAATTTGCTCGCAGTGAAGTGGAGGGATTCACAGAATGTTTTCGTTCTGTCCTCCCTTCATGCAGACACGATGGTCCAAATTCAAACGGCGACTGGTGTTGTGGAGAAACCCCTCTGTGTCCATGAATACAACCTTAATATGGGAGGGGTGGACCTCAACGACCAGTTGATGGCGCCATACTTAATTGCCCGTAAGGCCAGATGCTGGTATAAAAAAATGTCTGTATACTTATTTCAATTGGCTCTGCTGAATGCTTATGTGCTATACAAAGCATCAGGATGACATGGATCCTTCCTTAAATTCCAGGAAGAGATCTTCACAGCCCTTCTGTTTCCAGACGGTGCTGTGCCACAACTTCCCAACACTAATGCAGTAAGCCACCTGCATGGGAGGCATTTTCCATATGTCCTCCCTGGTACCCCTACCCAACGATCACCCCAAAGAAGATGTCGTGTCTGTAGCAAGCGCAGATATAGGCATGGCACCCGCTATTATTGTCCCTCCTATCCTGACCATCCCGGTCTTTGTATTGGTGAATGTTTCGAACACTACCACACATTAGTGTAGTATTAGGGTAGGGTACAGCACTGCACAGAATAGGACACACTTTCACAGGGTCTCCAAAGATGCCACCGCATTTTGAGAGACCCGAATCTGGAACCGTTATAGTTGCAAATAAAAGTGTAAAAAAAAGTTAAATAAATAAAAAATCCAAAAATAGTAGTCGTTTTATTGTTCTCTCTCTATTGTTCTCTCTCTATTGTTCTGGTATTTTTACTATGTTTACTACATTTTATCATGTTTGCTTTTCAGTATGTAATTCTTTTATATTTTACTGTTTACTGTGTTTTATTGTTAACCATTATTTTCTTTTCAGGTACGCCATTCAGCTGCAGCACTGATTTATTTATCTTGACAGCAACAGCGTTTGCTCTCACGATATGTAAATCAGTGATTCCAGCCCTGTAGGAGGTGATTTCACGATCACAGTTAAAAAAAAAAAAAGAGCATATATGCCGAAGCGTGGGGGCAGGGGTGGAGGGGCGATTTGCCCCTAACATTAGGGACGGATTGCCCCCATGCTTCGGCATATATTTTTTACTCTTTTTTTATTGGCGCAGATTGTTTTATTGAGTTAAATGTTTTGTTACCATTGTTTGCTTTTCAGGTACACCATTCAGCTGCAGCAGGATTTATCTATCTTGACAGCAACAGCGCTTGCTCTCACGATAAGTAAATCAGCAACTCCAGCGATGTATGAGGTGATTTCACCACCACAGTTAAAAAAAAAATGGTGTATGTATGCCCATCATAAGAAGTGGGTGGATGCAGGGCGGTATTCTAATGGTGGGCATACCCACCGATCAATATCTTTTTTTTGTTCAGCCCACAGGTTGCATGAAAAAAAAGAACATTACAATATATGCCCAACAAGGACCAGCAACGTACTGGTATGTTGCTGGACTTTGAGTGGTTATACCAGAATGATGCCTGCAGGTTTACGTATCATCTTGGTATCGTTCTTTTCAGCCAGCGGTCGGCTTTCATGTAAAAGCAATCCTAGCAGCTAATTAGCCACTAGACTGCTTTAACAAGCAGCGGGAGGGAACGTCCCCCCCCTCCTGTCGTCTTCCTTGGTTTTCTCTGGCTCTCCTGTCCCACCGGAGAACCTGATAATGCAGCTGGTGGCTCCGCCAGCTGACCATAGAGCTGATCGAAGATCAGAACAGCTCCAATCGTCTCTATGGCCTAAGAAACCAGAAGCTACAAGCATTTCATGACTTAGGTTTCGCCGGATATAAACAGCGCCATTGGAAAATTGGGAAAGTATCTTATCACACCGATCTTTGATAAAATAAAAAAAAAATGAAAGGAACAGTGTAAAAGTACAATAAAAAAGCAAAATAAATAATTAAGACTTCCTCTGTAAATCTAAAGTGGTAACCTGTAAAGGCTTTTAAAGGCCTTTAAAAGCTTTTAAAAATGTATGTAGTTTGTTACCACTGCACGGTTGTACGCAATTTTAAAGCATGTCGTGTTTGCTATCTATGTACTCAGCATAAGATCATCTTTTTATATTTTATCAAACATTTGGGCAATATAGTGTGTTTTAGTGCATTCAAATTCAAAAAAGTGTTTTTTTTTTTCCAAAAAATTTTGAAAAATCGCTGCGCAAATACTGTGTGGAAAAAAAATTGCAACACCCGCCATTTTAATCTGTAGGGCCTTTGCTTTAAAAAAATATATAATATTTGGGGGTGCAGAGTAATTTTCTAGCCAAAAAAAAATAAATCTTCCATGTAAACAAAAACTGTCAGAAAGGGCTTTGTCTTCAAGTGGTTAGAAGAGTGGGTGATGTGTGACATAAGCTTCTAATGTTGTGCATGAAATACAGGGACAGGTAAAAACCCCTCAAATTACCCCTTTTTGGAAAGTAGACACCCCAAGCTATTTGCTTATAGGCATGTTGCGTCCATGGAATATTTTATATTTTGCCACATGTTTCGGGAAAATGACAAAAAAATTTTTTGCACAAAGTTGTCACTAAATGATATATTGCTCAAATATACCATGGGCATATTTGGAATTACACTCTAAAATACATTCTGCTGCTTCTCCTGAGTACGGGGATATCACATGTGTGAGACTTTTTGGGAGCCTAGCCGTGTACAGGACCCCGAAAACCAAGCACCGCCTTCAGGCTTTCTAAGGGAGTAAAATGGTGATTTCACTTCCTCACTACCTATCTTAGTTTTGGAGGCCATGAAATGTCAAGATAGCACAAAACCCCCACAAGTGACCATATTTTGGAAAGTAGACATTTCAAGCTATTTAATGAGAGGCATGTTGTGTCCATGGAATATTTTATATTTTGCCACAAGTTTCGGGAAAATTACAATTTTTTTTTTCACAAAGTTTTCACTAAATGATATATTGTTCAAACATGCCATGGTTATATGTGGAATTACACCCCAAAATCATTCTGCTGCTTCGCCTGATTATGGGGATACCACATGTGTGAGACTTTTTGGTTGCCTAGCCGCATACAGGACCCCAAAAAACCAAGCACCGCCTTCAGGCTTTCTGAATGCGTAAAATTGTGATTTTACTCCTCACTACCTATCACAGTTACGGAGGCCCTGAAATGTCCAGATAGCACAAAACCCCCCAAATGACCCCATTTTGGAAAGTGTATACCCCAAGGTATTTTGCTAAGAGGCATTGTGAGTATTTTGCATTTGTATTTTGCATTTTGTATTTTTTTTTCTTTTTTCAATTTTCAAAACTTTGTGACAAAAAGCGAGATCTGCATACTCAACATGCCTCTCGGCAAATATCTGGGTCATTTGGGGGGGGGGGGGTGCAATCTGGGAATTTTATGGCCTCCAAAACTGTGATAGGTAGTGAGGAGTGAAATAAAAAATTTACACCCTTAGAAATCATGAAGGCAGTGATTGGTTTTTCGGGGTCCTGTACACGGCTAAACTGCCAAAAAGTCCTACACATGTGGTATTCAGGAGAAGCAGCAGAGTGTATTTTGGGGTGTAATTTCACATATGCCCACAGCATGTTTGAGCTATACATCATTGTAGTGACTACTTTGTGTAAAAAAAAAAAAAATTAGTTTTTTTTGTCATTTTTCTATCACTTGGGACAAAAAAACATGCCTCTCAGCAAATTCCTTGGGGTGTCTACTTTCCAAAATGGGGTCATGGGGGGGGGGGGGTATTGTACTGCCCTGCTATTTTAGCACCTAAAGAAATGAAATAGGCAGTCATGAACTAAAAGCTGCGTAACTTCCAGAAAATGTACCCTAGTTTGTAGACGCTATAACTTTTGCGCAAACCAATAAATATACGCTTATTGAATTTTTTTATAGCAGAAAATATCTTTTTTTTTCAAAATTTTCGGTCTTTTTTAGTTTATATTGCAAAAAATAAAAACCGCAGAGGTGATAAAATACCACCAAAAGAAAGCTCTATTTGTGGGGAAAAAAAGGACGTAGATTTCGTTTTGGTACAGCATTGCATGACCACGCAATTACCAGTTAAAGCAGCGCAGTTCCAAATTGTAAAAAAGTGCTCTGGTCAGGAAAAGGGTAAATCCTTCTGGGGCTGAAGTGGTTAATTTCAGATCTTCCCCTCAGATCTACAGCGACTGCACTTCCAAGTGCACTTTCAAGTGCAGTGCAGAGTGCAGAGTGGATTTGCCTTTAGTAAATCAACCCCAGTGTGACATAAAATATTGCAATGACCGCCATTTTATTCTCTAGGGTCTCTGCTAATATATATATATATATATATATATATATATATATATATATATAATGTTTGGGCTTTCTAAGTAATTTTCTAGGAGAAAATACAGATTTTAACTTATAAGCAACAAATGTCAGAAAAAGGTTTAGTCTTTAAGTTGTTAAACTGACCTCACTTACAGACCAAAGTTCATTCCTTTGATCTAAAATAGGCAAATGATACTTTAATTATAGTTTATTCCCAGCGCTGAGTAATGTTGATATATATTTGCCGGAGGCTCTTTTTATGTATTGTTTGACAGCTGTGAGTGGGAAGAGAACGGCTCTGCACTTGTTACATGAATGAATCGTGGAAATACCGGATGAGGATCATGAGGGGGGTTGAATCGAGATTTTTTAACGATTATTTGTGCAGCTCTATCGCAAGCAGGAAAAATGGGCAGTATGTTGTATATGGGGCTGCATAGTCACAGAGCAGTCAGGGTGCCCATGCTAACCTGTGACCACAGCCAAAGGCAACTATAATGGGCACATGAGCATCAGGAGCAATGAAAGAAGGTGGCCTGGTCTGATGAATCAAGTTTTCTTTTACATCGTGTGGATGGCCAGGTGCATGTGTGTAGCTTACCTGGGGAAGAAATTGCCCCAGGATACATTATTGGAAGAAGGCAAGCCGGCGGGTGCAGTGTGATGCTTTGGTCAATGTTCTGCTGGGAAACCTTGAGTCCTGCCGTTCATGTGGAACTTAGTTTGGCTTTCTGTGGGATTATGCTCCCTGCCTCTCTGCATCAATGGTCAAAGAATGGTTTGAGGAACACAACAATGAGATTGGGGGGTTGACTTGACCTCCTAATTTTCCAGATCACAATCCAACCAAGCATCTGTGAAATGTGCCTGAAAAACAAGTAGGATCCATGGAGACCTCACCTCACAACTTACAGGTCTTAAAGGGTCTGCTACTGACAGCGTGGTACCACAGATACCACAGCATACCTTCAGGGGTCTAGTGGCACCCATGCCGGGCAGGACTGTGTTAGCTGCAAAAGGGGCTGTTTTGGTGGCAAAAGGGGTGCCAACCATTAGTGGGTGGTCATAAAGTTATGGCTGATTGGTGTACTCCAAAGTGATTGGATTAAGATGTAGATATAAATGTTGGGGTATCTTCCTGACACTCTTGAAAACTGAAGTAGTGGCTTGGACAAGCTACGAAGCATCTCCCACATTACAAAGTAAGTCAAGTTATATGTGACTAACTACTAATTATGTTTTAAGAAATATCAAACTGCATCTTATATATCTGCTTGGAGTCTAGCTTTAAAGTGATTGTAAGTCTTGTTCAAAAAAAGAATAAAATAACAAACATGTTATACTTGCAGTTGCAGTTGGTTTTGCACAGAGCAGCCTGGATTCTCCTCTTCTTGGGTCCCTCTTTGATGCTCCTGGCCCCTCCACCCTGTCAAGTGCCCCCACAGCCAGCAACTTGCTATGGGGGCACCCAAGCCGAGTCACAGCTCCATGTGTCCATTCAAACACGGAGCCCCGACCCGGATCTACCCCCTCTCTCTTCAGATTGGCTAACTGACTTTGACTGTCGTGGGAGCCAATGGCGCCGCTGCTGTGTCTCAGCCAATCAGGAGGAGAGTCCCGGACAGCTAAGACACTCGTGGACATCGCTGGACAGAGATGGGGCTCAGGAAATTAATTAGGGGATGCTGGGGAGACTGCTACACACAGAAGGTTTTTTATCCTAATGCATAGAATGCATTAGGATAAAAAACCTTCTGCCTTTACAACTCCTTTAATTTGTAAATGGAGTTTTTTTGTACACCTGTCTTTTGTGTGAGGACTGACAGTTCTTTGTAAGCTTTAGTTGGATCTCCAATGAGTGCTTATGCTTGGTTGGCTGTCCCCCTGCTGGTTGATTGCAGCAGTGTATTAGCAGAGAAAAGGTGAGTATGCGCAGTGGGGTGAATCTGTAAAATGTGTTATGACAGTGCTGTCCAGGAAAAAAACATGGCACCTGTAGTGGTGATTGTGGGTCCTTTTTTACTGCATGAGGACGTCCCAAAAAGACAGGTGATCTAACTTGACCGTTGCAGCAAGAACTCACCAACCTCAGCTTGTCTATGCCTACGTTGCATTGGGCACTTTTCTTGCAATGCCCCTTTTTCTCTCTCCAGGTATTCTCATTTGGAAAGTAATTAAAATCCATCCGCATCAGAGAATTTAATTTAACTTCCAGGCTGTAAAATCTGACAAGACCCTCCTTCTAGAATAGTGCCTTTAGTGCAGGTTGAATTATTTTGTTAACCCCTTTCATCCAGTTTTACAAGATTACCCCTGGACAAGCTGTGCCAGTAACTGCATCTTCAAGAGCGATTGTGAAAATATCTCAGGCAATTGTATGGATGTCTTCTGCATCAGATGGGTTTATATAATTAGATTTGCCAGTGCTAGAGAGGACAGGTGAATGGGCTCAGGTAATATCGCTTTGGATCTACTGTAATTGAGGTCTCTAGGCAGAAATCCAATTATCTTTTCAATCCTTTCCTCACTCTTATTGTAATTGTTTCTGTAACAGGCTTGCAATCTACAGGCCTTTTTTTTTCAAATCTGCTCCACAGTCGAGGCTGCTGTCTGACAAGTCATTGTGTGGCCATTTTGGCAGGACCACCTTAGTTGTTTCTTCACTGTTGGCGCACAGTTCAAGTCTTAATGAATACGCCAAAGCCATCATTTACTGAATGCTTGGATGCTTCTATTATTCTTCATGCCATAATAAATGGCCTGCAGCAGGTCAGAGGTGCCCGAGAATTTCTAGCATGAGTTGTGACCTTTGTATAAATTTATAAACTATTACAGTCCCAGAGCCACTAATTAGTATCCTATGAGTTTGAATCAGAGCGTGGCTGGTAAAAATAATTGCGGCACTCCCACGCTATTATTAAATAAGTGTGGGGTCATATTTAATGGCTTATCAGTCAGCAGCTACCTTGTTCTGTTCTATTACTAATTTTCCTCTCTTATTTTTGCTTTCCTTACTGCTGCAGTAATGTGGACACCAGAGAGCTCTGTGGTAAGTTTCTACTTCTAATGACCTGAACTAACAGTGGGTGACCATTTATTGCTTCTTGCAGCGGTCATAAAGATATGCATTTTGGGTCTACTTCACTTTACTTTCTGACTTGACCTTTATTGTGTTAGTAACAAGAATTACCATGACTTTATAGTCCTGTACCAACCTATATTATGATTATTGTCTAATTTTTCTCTTGGAGAAACTTTGAAGTAGAACTGCAGCCAGGTTATGGATATTCAAATACATATTCGTAAAATCAGTAAATAGGCTTTCACTAACCTTTGAAGCAGCAGGTACTGTGAAACAAGTCATCCTCAAATTTCACAAAAGAAACAGTGAAGTTACTCAAGTTGGGTCTCAACTGTTCTCCCCTTTTTGCTGTGTAGCTGCTCTGTGCTCACATTTAGGATTAGAAGACTGTCAGATTGCCGATTTATTGCTGGCAGGGGGTAAAAAAGACATACTGAAAGAAAATCAGAGTGAAGGTATGTTTGCTTTTTACTTTGAGGATTAAAGGAGAAGTCTATCTTTCTGACCTTGTTTCATGTTACACCATTATTTAGGGTATAACTTGAAACAAAGGCCCCCCCTCCTTTTATAAAATTGTGGGGTTTTATTTCCTCCTTCAAGCTCCCGCAAGAGATCTGTAAAAAAAAAAAAAAGGTCCCATCTTCCACCACGCAGAGGAACTCTTATGCCTAGCACATACAATCAGATTTTCCAACAACAAATGTTGGATGTAAGCTTGTTGGCTGAAAGTCCGACCGTGTGTATGCTCCATCGAACATTTGTTGTCAGACTTTCCGCCAACAAATGTTGGTTAGCAGGTTCTCAAATTTTCCGCCAACAAAACTTTGTTGTTGGACTTTTCGATCGTGTGTACACAAGTCCATCGCACAAAAGTTCACGCATGCTCGGAATCAAGTACGAGCTGGAAGCGCTCAGTCTTGTAAAACTAGCGTTCGTAATGGAGATATCACGTACGTCTTGTACGCCACTACGTTCGTAATTGTTGGCCAACATTTGTGTGACCGTGTGTATGCAAGACAAGTTGGAGCCAACATCCTTTGAACAAAAATCCACGGTTTTGTTGTCGGAAAGTCCGATCGTGTGTACGGGGCATACGCTTTCAATAGAGCACAAGTGTGCTGATGTCACTGCGCTTGTAGTCCATTAATAATTCCTCCAGCTGTGTAACTAAAAGCCTGTACTCCAGTATGGACCTGAGCTGGAGAAAGAGTCTTCAGGAGCCAGAGGATTGCAGCAGAAGATTGTGGTTGCAGTGCTTCGCATTTTGCAAATTAGGTGCATTTATTATTTTTTTTGCAAAAAAGTAGACTTATGCCCTGTACACACGGTCGGACATTGATCGGACATTCCGACAACAAAATCCATGGATTTTTTCCGACGGATGTTGGCTCAAACTTGTCTTGCATACACACAGTCACACAAAGTTGTCGGAAAATCCGATCGTTCTGAACGCGGTGACGTAAAACACGTACGCCAGGACTATAAACAGGGCAGTAGCCAATAGCTTTCGTCTCTTAATTTATTCTGAGCATGCGTGGCACTTTGAGCGTCGGATTTGTGTACACACAGTCGGAACAAAGTCTGTTGTCGGAAAATTTTATAGCAAGCGCTCAAACTTTGTGTGTCGGTAATTCCGATGGAAAAATGTGTAATGGAGCCCACACACGGTCGGAATTTCCGACAACAAGGTCCTATCACACATTTTCCGTCAGAAAATCTGACCGTGTGTACAGGGCATTAGTCTTTTAATTAACATGCAATGGCTGCTACAGCTACTGAGGCCAGTGAGGTCTTGCTTTAGAGCACTGTTGCTGCTGGTTAAGAATGTGTACAGTAAATAGTTGATTGTTTATTGCCTGGTCACAGTCCTACATTAAAATGCTTTTTTTGGTTTTATTAGAAACACGTTTACTGCCCTCCCACTCCGGGGTTCCATGCTGTTATAAATGAGTAATGACCACGCCCCTTATCACATATCCTCACGTAGATGTGTTGCGCTAAGGAAAATAGGAAGTGTGTCTGACCAGCTGTGTTGGATAACGGGGTGCACAGGGCTGAACAGTTAAGCTCTGGTGACTGCTGGACTGCCCAGTCATATTTATGCCGCGTACACACGGTCGGACTTTCCGGCATACTTGGTCCGGCGGACCAGAGTGTGCCGGACAATCCGCCCGTGTGTGGGCGGCGGCGGACTTTTCCGGCGGACTTCTTCCCAAAAGCCCGCCGGACCTAGATTTGAAGAAAGTTTCAAATCTTTCCGTCGGACTCAGTTTCGGGCGGAAAGTCCGCTCGTGTGTGTGCTGGTCCGACGGAAAGCCCGCTCATGTGTAGGCTGGTCCCACGGACCAAATACGACACGAGGGGATGGTATTGCATCTCGCGCTCGCTGCAATAGGAAAAACAAATCTTCCTATTGCGGCGAGCGCGGGGCATACCAGGCCCTTAGGTCTGGTATGGATTATAAAGGGGAACCCCGCTACGCCAAAAAAACGGCGTGGGGTCCCCCTAAAATCCATACCAGACCCCGATCCGAGCACGCAGCCTGGCCGGTCAGGAAAGGGGGTGGGGACGAGCGAGCGCCCCCCCCCTCCTGAACCGTACCAGGCCGCATGCCCTCAACATGGGGGGTGGGTGCTTTGGGGGAGGGGGGCGCCCTGCGCCCCCCCCCCAAAGCACCTTGTCCCCATGTTGATGAGGACAAGGGCCTCTTCCCGACAACCCTGGCCGTTGGTTGTCGGGGTCTGCGGGCGGGGGCTTATCGGAATCTGGGAGCCCCCTTTAATAAGGGGGCCCCCAGATCCCGGCCCCCCACCCTATGTAAATGAGTATGGGGTACATGGTACCCCTACCCATTTACCTAGGAAAAAAGTGTAAGTAATAAAACACACTACACAGGTTTTTAAAATATTTTATTAAACAGCTCCGGGGGGGGGGGATCTTCCTCCGGCTTCGGGGGTCTTCTTCCGGCTTCGGGGGTCCCTCCGCTTCATCTTCTCCCGGCGTCCGGTTGGTTCTTCTCCGCTCAAATACTGTAGCTGCTGACTTTTAGTATAAGGACACTTACTTGTCCAGGGATCCATCTTAACTAGGGGAAACCAGTCGTGAAGCCTTGCGGCCTCACGGACGGTTTCCCACTGCGCATGCGCAAGCCGTGCTGTGCTTTGTGAATGTTCCTGCAGTCTTCTGAGACCTGTGATGTGTCCAAAAAGGCTGGGCCAAACTTCCCCTCGGATCACCGCCGGAAGTGGGAATGGGTGCCTGTCAAAACTAGGTAGCCCCTCCCTCCCAAAAGTGCCACCTGTTAAAGAGGAGGGGGGGGGGGGGTAGAGGATGCAAACAAGTGGAACTTTTGTGTGAAGTTACGCTTTAAGCATAGTTTGCAATAGCCTAGAAATCCACAGCCATTGTGTATTCTTTCTTCCACATTAAATAAACCTGCCAATGAGCTCTGGGTGCCCCGTTGGAATATATCTGGATTATGGTCATGTTCTTTTTTATAAATCATTTTTTTCTATTTTTCACAGACTATTTTGCAAACCATATGGGGGATTATGAAGATGTCCTCTCTTCCTTGGAAACCCTAAATTTGTCAATACTAAAGGCCATGGACTACACTAAGAAGGTGAGTTCTGCAGGCAGTCAATGCCATATATATATATATATATATATATATATATATATATATATATATATATATATATATAAATATATAAATAGGAAAGTTCCAAAGCTAACCTCTAATGCCTGTTACTTCATTCTTCTTTTTACAATATGTATTACTCAAGAACTTTAGAGGCATCCTTATATGGGACAGGATTGTGACACGCTATATGCTTAAAGCTATATCCTTAAAGAGGTTCTTCGGTAATTTTTTTGCCAGTCTTCAGGTCCCCAGTGCCGGCATGTTTACGGTGGCAAGTCGGTTGTGTCTCCTTGCTTTATAGCTGGCTCCCCACTGTGCATGCTTGCATCTCGCTGTACTTTGTAAAAGGACCCACATTCTCCTGGAACCTCTGATGTGTCCCAGGAGTTTGCAGGCAGCAGGGGTGGGAGAACTTTTGGTGGAATTGTCTAGGCAATTCCATTGGAAGTGGGAGCAGGTACCTGACAAAACTAGATACCTGCTCCCCTCCAAACGGGGGGACATAACGCAGAACTTTCCTTATTAGGTAAAGTATCGCTTTAAGGTAAGTTGCAGGTAAGACAAGTTAAGAAATTAATATGAAATGTGATATTATATATAGTGCAAAGGACAATAATCTCATAACCTAAAAGACAAAGATCGCTCTTTAAACCACTTGTATCTTAGACCATCAAAGGTCTGATACCTGAGAAGCTAACATCTTATATAATCCAGGCTTTTTGTATGTAAGTGTCTTGGTGTCTCCCTTATATCAGGTGCACTTGGAGTAAATGCTATTTTTGCCCATTTAATAATTGGAAGTTGTCATCTCCTGAGACCTGCCAGAAGTCAAAATTGTTAGATTTGTGTGCTGTGGGGCATAGCAGTAAACTCTGACTTGAAGTACCAGAAGGTACTGAAGCTTTACCTGCCAGAACAGCCCAGTATTCGGCTGTGACAGGAATGTTTAGGAGGCGTTACAGGGGTCTGTAGACATTTCTAGGTGCCTGCACTTCATACCTGCTGCATACCACCTTCCCCCCATGGAATTTTTTTTTAAGCATCACTTTTTAGGTGCAGTATCCCATAGCAGCCAGGCAGATTATTCTGTCTACAGCATTGTAAATTCTTGTTGGCTGCTGTAATGGCAGTGATTTAAAAGGCCAGAAGAAAATGGCTTCACTTATGCCGGGTACACACGAGCGGATTTTACATCAGAAAAATCTAGGATGGTTTTTCTGACGGAATTCCGCTCAAGCTTGGCTTGCATACACACGGTCACACAAAAGTTCGCTGAACTTTTGACCGTCGTACAACACTACGACGAGCCGAGAAAATGAAGTTCAATGCTTCCGAGCATGCGTCAAATTGTCTCGGAGCATGCGTAGGAATTTTGCACGTGGGAATTGCTACAGACGATCAGAATTTCCGATCAGAACTTTTTCCGACCGAAAAATTGAGAAACTGCTCTCAATCTTTTGCTGGCTGGAATTCGGCCAGCAAAAGTCCGATGGAGCATACACACGGTCGCATTTTCCGACCAAAAGCTCTCATCGGTCTTTTGCTGGCCGAATTTCCCATCGTGTGTACGCGCCATTACTTTCCTTTCCAGGCAAAAAGAAAAAAAAAGCCTCCAGGCAAGTCTGACTTACAGTATGTCTAAACCCAAAAGCAAAAATATAATATATTGCAGCTTAGCAATCTTTAAATGTGATGGGGCTACAGTAGTTTTATTTTTCTTTGCTGTGTTTTTACCTGGTGATCCAGCCAGTAAGTGTTACTAACTAGCATTGGCATGTTATAATAGTTACATTGGTTTAGCTTGGACCAATTTAACTATGTATATAACATACCTGGCCAATAGTGCTGGAAGTTGGAAATCACTAAAGTAGACACTGTTGCGCTACTCTGGTAATCTCCACTTCTGGTCCTGCTCCGAGTGGCAAGCTGTAAGCATTGTGAGATCGGCCATTCGGCACAGAAGCCATTCAGAAAATGCTTTGCAAAGTATTCTTTGATTGGAGTAGGTTGACATGTGGGAAGCTGAAGCGGGCATGAACAGATGCCAAGAACAAATGTAGCTTATCTGATAAACATGTGGGCAATATGAAAAAAACATACAACATAATCATAGAAACAGAAACTACAATATACTAACCCTGTTATTACCATATCTGAAAGACACTGATCACCAGTGTAAGGGATACAGACACTGTCAATGTAAGGGAAGCAGAGACATTGACCAGCAATGTATAGGGGAACAGATACTGGCTGACTCCACTAAATTTTCCAATATCTTCTCTCCCCTGACCACTAACATTGGGCATTGTTTTTGTCCCCATCCATAAATGCCACAGACACTGACCAACAATATAAGAAGCCCTATGACATATACTGCTGACCATTGCACCATTTACATTGTGCTGCACATAACAAAGTGCTTACCACTGTACATTACATACTCCTGACCAAAGTATTTTTTGCCCCAACAGTAGCTGTTTGCTAAGTACTTTTCGACTATTTTATTAAAGTTCTTTTAGGTAGACTCAGGTAAAGTGTTAGCTATTTGCAATATTTGTTTTTAAGGATGATCCTTTAGATTTGTGCAGGGCCGCTGATAAGGCAGTACAGCCAGCCCTCCTGTACTGGGCCCAAGCCTTATCAGTTCAAAAAGGGCGCCAGCCAAGCAGGAGGGTCAACTGTACTGCCTTATTGCTGACACTTGTGACTCTTGTGCAGTGCTTCTGGCTTCTACTTTTCTTTTCTTATGCCGCGTACACACAAGCGGAATTTCCGTTTTAAAAATCTGGTGGTTTTTTCGACAGAATTACGCTCAAGCTTGGCTTGCATACACACGGTCACATAAAAGTTTGCCGAACTTTCGACCATCAAGAACTCGGTGACGTACAACACTACGACAAGCCGAGAAAAGGAAATTCAATGCTTCCGAGCATGCTCCGAATTGTTTCCGAGCATGTGTAGTAATTTTGCGTGTTGGAATTTATACAGACGATCGGAATTTCAGATCAGAACTTTTTCCGACCGAAAAATTGAGAACATGCTCTCAATCTTTTGCTGGCTGGAATTCCGCCAGCAAAAGTCCGATGGAGCATACACACGGTCGCATTTTCCGACCAAAAGCTCTCATCGGTCTTTTGCTGGCCGAATTTCCCATCGTGTGTACGCGCCATTACTTTCCTTTCCAGGCAAAAAGAAAAAAAAAGCCTCCAGGCAAGTCTGACTTACAGTATGTCTAAACCCAAAAGCAAAAATATAATATATTGCAGCTTAGCAATCTTTAAATGTGATGGGGCTACAGTAGTTTTATTTTTCTTTGCTGTGTTTTTACCTGGTGATCCAGCCAGTAAGTGTTACTAACTAGCATTGGCATGTTATAATAGTTACATTGGTTTAGCTTGGACCAATTTAACTATGTATATAACATACCTGGCCAATAGTGCTGGAAGTTGGAAATCACTAAAGTAGACACTGTTGCGCTACTCTGGTAATCTCCACTTCTGGTCCTGCTCCGAGTGGCAAGCTGTAAGCATTGTGAGATCGGCCATTCGGCACAGAAGCCATTCAGAAAATGCTTTGCAAAGTATTCTTTGATTGGAGTAGGTTGAGAGCGTGATGTCACTATCCCCGCCTCTTTACCTGATCCAGCGCTTTGTGATTGAAAGGAACCCATGCTGGTTGCAGCAGGGAAGCCACTCAGCAGAGGACCTGGAAGCTAGTGGAAATCACTGGAGTAATGTTGTCTACTTCTGTGATTTCCAGGTACCAGGGGCATCAGCAAATATGTCATATATAGTATCTAAAAAAAAGTGAGTACACCCCTCACAATTTTGAAAATATTTTATTACAACTGTTCATGTGACAACACTGAAGAAATGACACTTTGGTACAATGTAAAGTAGTGAGTGTACAGCTTGTGTAACAGTGTATTTTTGCTGTCCCCTCAACATAACTCAACACACAGCCATTAATGTCGACTGAACGACTGGCAACAAAAGTGAGTACACCCCTAAAGCCTCGTACACACGCTTAGATTTTCAGACGACCGAACGTCCGTTTTTTTGTGCCATGCTAGTCTCATGTTGAAAGTGAAGAGGTTACTCACATTACGAAAATTGTTGTACGACAGAATACAGCGTCAGAAGTGACGTAATGTGTTGAATCGTTTGGTATGTATTCTTTCGTTTCTGAGCATGCGTAGTCTTGCTCTTACGATTGTTTTTGTATGAAAACCGTACTGATGAAATTAAAATCAGGCATTGAGTTCACTACAAAATTTTTAGTCTGCACATCCAGCTTTTGTCTGACGAAAAAAGTGAAAATGGCTGTCGAAAGCACCATACTAACGATTCGAAAATCGGCAGACAGCTCTGTGTGGCCACCATTATTTTCCAGCACTGCTTTAACTCTCTTGGGCATGGAGTTCACCAGAGCTTCACAGGTTGCCACTGGAGTCCTCTTCCACTCCTCCATGACAACGTCACAGAACTGGTGGATTCTAGATACCTTGTGCTTCTCCACCTTCTGTTTGAGGATGCCCCACAGATGCTCAATAGAGTTTAGGTCTGGCGACATGCTTGGCCAGTCCATCACCTTTACCCCAGCTTCTTTAGCAAGGCAGTGGTCGTCTTGGAGGTGTGTTTGGGGTCGTTATCATGTTGGAATACTGCCCTGTGGCCCAGTCTCCGAAGGGAGGGGATCATGCTCTGCTTCAGTATGTCACAGTACATGTTGGCATTCATGGTACCCTCAATGAACTGTAGCTCCCCAGTGCCGGCAGCACTCAGACAGCCCCAGACAATGACACTCCCACCACCATGCTTGACTGTAGGCAAGACACACTTGTTTTTGTACTCCTCACCTGGTTGCAGCCACACACGTTTGACATCATCTGAACCAAATAAGTTTATCTTGGTCTCATCAGACCACAGGACATGGTTCCAGGCATCCATGTCCTTAGTCTGCTTGTCTTCAGCAAACTGTTTGCGGGCTTTCTTGTGCATCATCTTTAGAAGAGGCTTCCTTCTGGGACGACAGCCATGCAGACCAATTTGATGCAGTGTTCAGCGTATGGTCTGAGTACTGATAGGCTGACCCCCCACCCCTTCAACCTGCAATGGCAGCACTCATACGTCTATTTCCCAAAGACAACCTATGGATATGACGCTGAGCACGTGCACTCAACTTCTTTGGTTGGCCATGGCGAGGCCTGTTCTGAGTGGAACCTGTTCTTTTAAACTGCTGTATGGTCTTGGCCACCGTGCTGCAGCTCAGTTTCAGGGTCTTGGCAATCTTCCTATAGCCTAGGCCATCTTTATGTAGAGCAACAATTCTTTTTTTTTCATATCCTCAGAGAGTTATTTGCCATGAGGTGCCATGATGAACTTCCAGTGAACAGTATGAGAGAACACCAATTTAACACACCTGCACCCCATTCACACCTGAGACCGTGTAACACTAACAAGTCACATAACACCAGGGAAGGAAAATGATTAATTGGGCCCAATTTGGACATTTTCACTTTGGGGTGTACTTACTGTTGTTACCAGCGGTTTAGACATTAATGACTGTGTGTTGAATTATTTTGAAGGGACAGCAAATTTACACTGTTATACAAACCGTACACTCACTACTTTACATTTTCTTCAGTGTTGTCACATGAAAAGATATAATAAAATATTTAGGGGTGTACTTACTTTCGTGAGATACTATGTGTGTGTGTATATATATATATATATATATATATATTAGAAGGCCAGTATTTTGGCCTGAATTTATGGGAGGAGCCCAGGGGGTATTTAAGCTGGCTGCTCGCCCTTGCTCTCTGTCGGTTCCAGTGCGCGATTCGTTCTGTCACCAGGCCGACTCTTCAGCTCACTGTGTGCTCGTGAGTCTATTGTTCCGAATACAGTACGTTGTGGTTGCTTATTCATGGTTTGTCATTCAAAGTCTTGCTCGCTGTCACAGGTAGGATTCGTTACCCCCCCTTGTCGTATCACGTTCAACCAGCTTGTTTTCTCGTCTTGTTCCCCATTCCTTGTTCGGTTCTGCTGTGGCACACTTACCACCAATTTGTACCTAGTCGCATCAGCAGCACTATGGTTCACATCAGACACATCCCGCACCGATTCATACCGCTCACCCCCATACCCTACTAACAATTCGTTGTCTCACTCACCGATCCATATCACTTCATGCCATACGCATCACACCGATTCGAGCCTAAGTTGCCTCGGCGGCACAAACGCTTCGCTTTACTCGCATCCCACACACCGATCGTAGTGGTTCGTACCATACCCTACCTTAGTTATTCATATCATTGTGCTGACCGATTCGGATCGTGTCAGCAGCTAAATGCATCACACTCCTAACCGAAACTAGTCGCACCAGCTACACTGGTTCGCATCACAAGTATTCCACACTCAACTCGTTACACTCCCTATCATAAATCTACGATTTGTTACGTATGCCATTTTTCACAGTTCGTTCCTACACATACTATTTTCTTCAGTAGGTTACCTTTGTTGCAATCATTGCAAGAATATGCATCAGCAATCGCTGCAAAACTCGTATCTCAGCATATACCCATTACATTTGCTACAAACAGGCTTCTCAGCATACACTCCTTGCAATCGCTGCAAGTGCTCACATCTCAGCAGGTACCCATTCGCTACACCACAAACATGCTTCTCAGCCTAAAACTCCTTGCAAAAGCTGCAAGTACGCATCTCAACATAACTTCTTGCAAATCGCTGCAAGCACGCTCTGTGGCACTCAGACAGCCACGCTTCATTTTCATGGCACTTAATCGGCTACTCCAGTGGCATTCATACGAGCCACTTATTATTTTCCCCTGTCTTTCTCCCTCAGGTCAGTCGAGTTCAGGTGCCATCCTATACCCCTAGACTTCTCCAAGCTTGCTCAATGACCTTAGAACCAATAAAGATCTATCCCCCACCTGCTTATTTTTGGCCCTTTTCTTGGCTTACCTATCAGACAACCAAAAGCCACACCTCAGGTCTATTTATGTTGTAAGTCTTGTTGCGTGATTATGTGATCCACATCTGTCTTGGTCTTAGAGCCACGACTATAAATTAGAAGGCCAGTATGGTGGCCTGAATTTATGGGAAGAGCCTGGTGGGTATTTAAGATAGGCTGCTCACCCTTGCTCTCTGTCAGTTGCGGTGCGCGTTACCCTCCCTCCCATTCCTTTTTTTTATACAACATTTCTCAGCACACTTTCCTCCACAATTATTCATTACTTATCTTGGGTATGGCCCCTTTTATTGGCTTACCTACCAGACAACCAAAAGCCACACCTCAGGTCTATTTATGTTGTAAGTCTTGTTGCGTGTTTATGTGATCCTCTGTCTCAGTCTTAGGGCCACGACCATAAATATATATATATATACATTAGTCCAACCTGGACCAATGTAACTATGTACACTATAACATGCCGATGCCTGGAATTATTCTTTAAGTATTGCGGAGCTATAATATACTATATTTTTGTTTTGAGATTTAAAAATGCTTAATAGACTGTTATTTGGTAAGATTCTGTTTCTTTTATGGCATTTATTGGCTTAGAATTGTCTAATATGAAAAACTTCTCAAGAATATGTAAAAAGAAACACACAGAACATTTTCTAGCCTAGAGAAAAAGCAAATATAGAAGTACCAATAAAGAATTCAAATAGAATATGTGTCAGCTCTTGATTTGCCTGTGAACACAGAAAACTCACATGGGAGTTGTCATCACATCAGAGTGTATTACATAGCTTGCTAGGTTGACTAAAGACACATGTCCATAGAGTTTAACCTCTGGCAAACTCCCGCAGTTTGATCATTTATAGTACTGAGCTTAGCTTCACAGTGCACACAACAAAAGCTACAGCGGTGATCACAGAGTTCTCTAGACCTCTTTGTGTTTGCACAAACTGTTTACATAGAAGTGATCTGTGCCATACAAAATATGAAGTCTGGCATTTCCCTTCAGCTTTTTAAGCGTAATCCTTTTATCATTTGTATCCCTTACGGATTGTATTTGTGCCATTGCTCTCAGATTTGCAGCGTTGGAATCTTGTTAGATTTGCACATTGTGCTGCTTCAGAAGAACTTTGTGAGGTTGTTGAAGTAAACACTTTGAGGTCTGCAGAGTCAGCGGGTCATGGCATTGGTATTAATTAGGACTGAGTACATGGCATTCTATTCTTCTAGGCTGGAAGAAAACCCTATTTGCCGTGCATTATTTAGCAGATGATATGCCGCTCTTAGCAAACAACTTGTCAAACCAGCATGTTTTTCTGACAATGTCCATTAGCCAAAGTGACCTCAAAATCTTCCTGCTGTGAAAATTCTGTCTTGTAAAAAAAAAAATTGCATTTATTAGGTTGAACTAAACCCACTGATTTAACACTTACCTAAAATAGTTTCATTCAACGCTTGCCGCATCTCATAACTGGCACAATTGCTTGTCCTCTCAACTGAACTCTCAAGCCATCAAATGGCTGGTGTCAATTCTGATCACATGTGCAACACCATAACTAATGCAATTTAAATTGAGGCTAAGATGGCAGCTTCCTTGTCTGTAAAGGACAGGAGGGTTTAGTTCTTCCTTAATCTCTGGTCTGAAAACCAGCATTATGTTTTCAAATGAGGGGCTGTTGCAGTTATTAAAATATACCCAGCTGACAGGTGTACCTACTTTTCTTGTTTTATGAGATGGGTCTAGGACCCATCCCAAAAAATGTTGGGATTGTATTTTTTGTAATTTCCATTAAAACAAAAACATGGTTTTATCCTTTTTCCTCAGGTTCTTAAAGTGTATGTAAATGGAAAAAATATCTGCTACATGTCTGCAATACATGCACATTTCCACACCTTTTTTCCTTTAAAGACTCTGCAAGTAATTGAAAATACCAGTTAATCCTGGTAGAAATGCTCTTCAAACCTAATTACCAATACAACTCAGAACCCACAGCGCTGAGCTGTTGGGATGACCATATGTACCTAAGTTCCTTTTGTTGGCTGACAATCACAAGGGATGATGTCATCTCTGCTGCATAGTTGTCTTTTGCTGAACTTTAGAACAACCTCCCATCTCCTCTGTTCTACAACATGGGCTGATTTGTTTTATATTCCAAGAAAAGAGCTAGGAGGTATATGGGCACCAAGGCAAGTCAAGATTGTATGCTAAAGCTGGCCGTAGATAGAATGAAATTTAGCCAGTTCAGCAGGGACTAGCCAAATTTTGATCCATCTATGGCTGTTCCCACTCAAAAGAAGTCGATCTAACGATTGACTTCTGTTGAACGGGAATGTTGGAACGGCTGCAGCCGTTGATCATTGTATTCTAACAGCAAACGAGTTGCTGCTGTCAGAATACAATGGCACAGTGGGGAGGATTCCTTTATCCACCTCCATTGTGTGGATGGGGAAATCCTTCGGAGGATGGCAGGCGCCATGGGTCTTGTGGACTCTATGTCCGCCAGTGACCCGTAATCGTGGCACAGAGAGGCAGAACAGGGAGATGCCTATGAAAACTAGGCATTTCCCTGTTCTGCCTAGCAACATGACAGGGATCTACTGCTCCCAGTGATCAGGAGCAGTGATCTTTGTCATGTTCTAGTGAGCTCACCCCCCCCCCCCCACAGTTAGAACACGCTGAGGGAACACAGTTCAGTGCATTTTTATAGCACTTATCGCTGTATAAATGTCAATGGTTGGTCCCAAAATGGTGTCAAAAGTGTCCGATCTGTCCGCCGCAATGTCGCAGTCACGATAAAAAACGCAGGTCGCTGCCATTACTAATTAAGAAAAAAAATAATAAAAATGCCATACATCTATCCCCTATCTCGTAGACCCGAAAACTTTGGTGCAAACCAATCAATATATGCTTATTGCGATTTTTTTTTGTATATGTAGAAGAATACATATTGGCCTAAACTGAGGAAGAAATTATTTTTTTTATATATTTTTTTGGGATATTTATTATAGCAAAAAGTAAAAAATATTGCTTTTTTTCAAAATTGTTGCTCTATTTTTGTTTATAGCGCAAAAAATAAAAACCGCAGATGTGATCAAATACCACCAAAGGAAAGCTCTATTTGTGGGAAAAAAAGGACGTCAAGTTTGTGTGGGTACAACATCGCACGACCGCGCAATTGTTAGTTAAAGCGGCGTATTGCAAAAAAGGGCTTGGCCAGGAAGGGGGTAAATCCTTCCGGGGCTGAAGTGGTTAAGAGAACATTTCCCTTACCTTGTAGACTTTGCTTTTACCTCCTGCTGTGTCTATAGAACAGCAAGTGAATGGAAATCTATCCAATAAGACACATGTGACAATAAAATCTAACAGTAATGTTAACCATTCTGAACGCTGCTGCAAAAGAAACATTTTTTTAGCTTTCAATAGTAGTACTAAATCCCCCCCCCCGTGTTTTTTTTTCTTGCCTTGATTGCTGCGTCATCTTCAAATTACATACTTACCCACACAGTGAATCCAGCGTTGTCCCCTGCAAAGTGCTGTTTGGGTGAAATGGTCCCGCACTTCCATCTTGGTCCTCTTTAGCTGACTTCCTCTTCCTGGTTCAGGCAGCCAGCGCTGGTTGTTTCAGGCCTGCTCTGTATCCCTGGTCTTTCAGCTTCTTGGGGGATATAATGTGAGTTTCCCAGGTGGCTGCAGGACCAGGAACACGTCATTCTGGCCTAGGCCAAAATGGCCCCATGGCCAGACTAGAAATAATAAAAACACATTTGATTATGTAAAGGGAAGAAGATTTGAAAGGAGCAAGCTCCATTTTTTAAGTTTTGATTTTTGGAGAGAATCCAACAGGGAGAATAAGACCACCTTGTAAGGATCACAACTGGTAGGCATACTTGGAACCAAATGCAGCGATGCTGATGGTAAAGTCTTTGAGGGACATAAAAACTTTGTGTGATTTAGTACACTTGAAACCTAACTACCAGTTCTTATGCCCCGTACACACGAGCGGAATTTCCATCGGAAAAATCTTGGATGGTTTTTCCGACGGAATTCCGCTCAAGCTTGGCTTGCATACACACGGTCACACAAAAGTTCTCTGAACTTTCAACCGTCAAGAACGCGGTGATGTACAACACTACGTCAAGTGGAGAAAATGAAGTTCAATGCTTCCGAGCATGCGTCAAATTGTTTCCGAGCATGCGTGTTTTTTTGCGCGTTGGAATTGCATACAGACGAACGGAATTTCCGTCAAAAACTTTTTCCGTTGGAAAAATAGAGAACCAGCTCTCAATCTTTTGCTGGCGGAACTTCAGACAGAAAAAGTTGGATGGAGCATACACACGGTCAGAATATGCGACCAAAAGCTCCCATCACACTTTTTTTGACGGAAATTCCGCTCGTGTGTACGGGGCATAAGTATTAACTACGTCAAGAAAATATTACTAGAATATCTGGGTTTTTATAAAAGCATAGTGATGAGACAGGTTAATAAGATTTGCTGATGCTAAATTATTCCTGTAATGGCTCTAGGGAGCTTTTGGGCAGAAAAATAAACAAGTCTAACTGTGCCTAAATGCTAGACGCGTTTAGTGCTCAGGGTTTCGTTAATTGCAGAAAAAAAATTATATTCTGGCCAGTGAAATCCATAAACGATTGAAGAACCTAAATGTTTGTGCAATACACTGTTTTAGGTGTGTTTTTTAAAGTGATTGTAAATCCTTACATATACCCAGTAAAGTGACTGGTTTGAGGTGATACAAAGAGATGAAACAAATCCTCCTACATCAACTGTAGCAGTTTATCTGCGTCCGTCTCTTCTCTACATCTGTTTAAAGTCCAGAATTTAAAGGATACGGTCACTTTAAAAAAATAAATAAATATGCGTAGTATATGCAGGTTTAAAAATGTGCATTCACCATTTTTTTTTTATAGGAGCATGGAAAGCATTGCACCAGCGATCAGCAGATTGCTGTTGCCATGCAGGTCTCCTGCAAATTGTCAGTGTCAGCTGTCTGCCCCGTACATCGTATGGCTAGACAGTTTCGAACTGACAGGAAGACTCTATGAACTACCACAGCGCTGAACAACGCCGTGGTCGTTCATTCAGAACTACAAGCCGACAACTGCTAAGGATGTGGGGGCTTGTAGTTCATTCACACACAGAGCTGTGTGATTGTATGATGCAAACTTGTAGGATGCCGCTGTTTTCAAAAAGTGACAGCTAGTAGGGGGAACTACTCCCTGTACTGCTGTCACAGGGAGAGGAAGGAACAGCGAGCAGCTGCAGCTGTGGAAACATGTTTCACGTTCCACCCTAAAAACTGGTGGAACATGTAATAAGGTGGAAAGGGACCTTACAAAGAGCGTGTCTGAACGGTCTTAAAAAAGGGGACAAAGATGTGAAGTTGGGGAGCTCGAAGAGCTAATTGGAGGGAAGGGACACACCCCCTTTATACAGGAACAGAGCTGAGGCTGTCAATCAGCTAAAGGTCCCTCCCCTGTCACATTTGTTCCCTTGGTGTCAGGAAAAGGTGTCAGAAGTCATTCATGCTGATAGCAGGGAAACAAGGCAGCAGA
Organism: Lithobates clamitans; assembly: GCA_037952925.1. Taxonomy (NCBI): domain Eukaryota; kingdom Metazoa; phylum Chordata; class Amphibia; order Anura; family Ranidae; genus Lithobates; species Lithobates clamitans. Next base: position 392,788 of record JBBGZY010000494.1, on the reverse strand, counting down.
CAGAAATGTAGAAAAAAGAAAAGAAACTGCGCTAAGATAGATAAAAGACACCTGATAAATTTGCAAAGATCAAAAATAAAGTCCATCCACAGATGAGATGAATCTTCAACCGCTGATTAACAAGGAGTATGTGCAATCCACCACCACTATGGAAAGAATCACTTCTTACCAGATAGCCGTGATCCCCCACTACAGAGGATCAGGGAAAGCATATAATCTAGGCACAGCTGTAACTTCAGAGCGCGTTGAGACTGCTGACTTGCTTACTAGCTACTCTTCAGATTGCCTTGTTAGTGAGTGCACATAGCATGTAAAAAACATAAATGCTCCAATGCAAAAACCTTCAGGTTTATTAAGAGATTAAAAACAAAAATTTCGCACTTACAAAAGTAGCAACAAATAGAAAGCCTGAAGTCCGATGTGCCGGCCGGTACACATTCGGACAAACCCGTCCTTCTGGATACACAAACAATGACTTGAGGTGACGTCAGCGCGTCGTCCTTCTCCGCCGTACGCGTTTCGTAAGAGAATTACGTCATCCAGGGGCAGACAGAAATGACACTTTAGTGCTCTTAACTATTTAAGACTGGGCAACATACATGTACATTATCAGGTCTAAGTGGTTATGCCGGGATGATGCCTGCAGCTTTTTTCAGCAGCTAATTCTGTTTTTTTGTAAAAGCATTCCTAGTGGCTAATTTTGTTACTTCCGGTTTCCCCAGCATGTAAACAAGTCATTTATGACTTGTAAAAAGCATCTGATCTAACAGATCTTGGTTTGAACAGATGCTTTTGGGGGAAGAGGAGAGATCTAGGGTCTAATAGATAGTAAGGAGGACCTGTCACAGTTTACATTCCTTGTGATAACAATAAAAGTGATCCAAAAAAAATTAGGAGTGTAAAAATAAAAAAATTCAAATAAAATAAAGTAAAAAAAAATGCTTGTACGCAAAGGTTGGTCCCACATGCATAGGTAAATGGCGATCGCACCACACATGTGAGGTATCACTGCAAACATCAGAGCAAAAGCAATAATTCTAGCACCAGATCTCCTGTGTCACTCTTAACTGGTAACCTGTAAAGCCTTTTAAAGTGTTGCCTATAGAGATTTTAAGGTATCGTAGTCTGGCGCTATTTCACGAGGGTGTGCAATTGTAAAGCCTGACATGTTGGATATGTTGGATATTTATTTACTCAGCGTAACATCATCTTTTATATTTTACCAAAAATTGGGTATTATATTGTGTTTTTTTACAAAATTGCAAAACCCACCATTTTATTCTCTAAGGCCTGCTTTAAAAATAAATAATGCTTTGGAGGTTCTAAGTAACTTTCTAGCAAAAAAATACAGATTTTTACATGCAAACAAAAAGTGTCAAAATGAGACAAGTACTCACTATAGAAGGATAAAGGATCATAAAGGATATAAAAAGCGAGAGAGAGAAGAAATAAAAACATCCTGCGTGCATAAGCCCTAACAGAAGAAACCTATTACATGCATACATGTCATGTTATATCGCCAGACCCTATGGTGACGGCTTCAGAAGATTTTCATATAAATTCAAATGTCTGTTTCTCTGGGTGTACTGATCATTATGACATGGGTTTTCCCCCCGAAGGAAACATGTAATTATGCATATTTTTCATCAAATGCACAGTTTGAATTCCCAGGTTAGTGACAGGCTTACTTATATAACAGCTGAAAGCACATATTTAAGACAGTCTTTACTATAGAAATAAAGACTAATGACTTTTTGGTGACTACATCTGTTGTGTAACAGAATCGTGGGATTTGCCATTAAATCTTCTACCACTGAGTTTCTCCCAGTAGTCTTCTTTGACAAGATGTTGACGGATTACAAAAAAAGAAAAACGGTGTAAAAAATGAAAAGTGTCAAACCCCCTGTATCTAACATTGCAGCCACTGATTACTTCCACTTAAAGTGAACCCGTTTCTAAACCCAATTACTAAGCGTATATTACATACGATTGAACGCGTATAGTGATTTTGTTGTTGTTGTGGATAGAATAGGGAAAGAAAACTCCTTCCAGGTTATTATTTTCTTGTCTATGTACCATTGAGGTAATTCCCCACAACTTCTTGTCCCAGAAAAGCAACATATGAATTATTTTAGGCCTCATTCACACAGGACTTTTTGCAAACTCTCGTAGAAGACTTTCTTCCTGGCAGCAGGGTTTTGGCAGAAAAAAGCCTGATGCTTGTAAAAGTGTCTAACACTGATGGAGAGGGCCAAACCTTTGACATCATTGGTTGGTAGAATGCCAGCAGCTGGCCCACACAGATTTTTTTTTAGGCATTTTGCCAAGGCACCCCTGAAAGAGCAAGAAGGCACTCTTGTTGAAAAAGGCTGTTCCCTCACTACTGGATCTCCCCCAACCTCTTTTTTTCTTCTTTGTCCTCATTTGGACTTTTTATTGCTTTGGATGCGCTTTCCTCCCCATTTTGGACTATGGTTCGACCTTTCCCTGCTCCATCCCCCTTCTTTGTTTGTTCAGTCTTCCCGTGATAGGCTTTTCTTGGCTCCAGTGTGGTCAGTATGGCCAAGGCCCACTGAGTGGGATACTGTTCCAATTGCCCTACAGGGATGTGGGAGGTTTGATGTTTCTCTCTGCAAACATATGTGCACCTGCATAATCCAATTACCTTTGTTCTTATGCGACCTGATCTTCAGCTATTGGAACATCTAGGTCAGTGGACTCCAAACTGCGGCCCGTGGGCTAAATGTGGCCCTTTGCTTGCCTTTATCTGGCCATTGGGGCATCATTCCAACCAATGACACCAATGATGGGGCACTATTCCTCCCACAGACATCAAAGATGGGACAACATTCTTCCCATAGACACCAAAGATGGGGCACCATTCCTCCCACTGACACCAATGATGGGGTACAATTCCTCTTGCTGACACCAATGATGGGGTACCATTCCTCCCACTGACACAAAAGATGGGTCACTATTCCTCCTACAGACACCAAAGATGGGAACTATTCTTACCACAGACACCAATGATGAGGCAACGAATACAAGCGAAGGGAGCACTGACCTAGTGCAATTCCATTATAAACATTTATTAAAAGATAAAAGAAGATACACATAATACTCACAAAAGTATACACGCATGTCAAAGCATAAAGAAGACAAGTCGCCTCCAGGACCACTGGAATATTCCAATGGTGCAAGGGGACCAGACAGCGTCTGTAATGGCTTGGCTTACACATTTCAAGGGCTCTATGGAAGAGGGTTCTCCCTTGAAACGCGTAAGCCAAGCCATTATGAATGGGCACCAGTCCTGGAGGTGACTTGTCTTCATTTTGCTTTGACATGCGTCTGTACATCATACGTTTGTGAGTATTATGTCTATCTTCTTTTATCTTTTAATTTAAGTTTATAATGGAATTGCACTAGGTCAGTGCACCCTTCTCTTGTTTTCCAGTATATTAGGATACCCATGGTCCTGAGAGGGCAGCAAGACTCTGTGCTTTTTACAATAAGGATTAGACACACTTCCTCCCCTTGAGCATTACACCTGAGCGCAGGTCAGTTACTTTCTTGGAACCAATGATGGGGCACCGTTCCCCCTGCAGACGCTAATGATCGGAAGAACTGGGGTTGATTTACTAAAACCGGAGCACTCAGAATTTGGTGCAGCTGTGCATAGTAGCCGATCAGCCTCTAACTTCAGCTTATTCAATTAAGCTTTGACAGTAAAACCTGGAAGCTAAATGGTTTTTCTGCAGAACTGCACCAGATTTTGTACTCTCCAGTTTTGGTAAATCACCCCCTATGCCTCCCTTGAATACCAACAGTGGGGCATTAATCCTCCCACTAAGACCAATGATGGGCCATTGTTTACTCTCACTGACGCTTGGGCATTTTTTACTCCCACTGGCCACAGTCCAGTCCCCCTAAAGCCTGAAGGACAGTAAACTTGCCCCTTGCTTGGAAAGTTTGCAGACCCCTGATCTAGGTCATACTCCTTTGTTTGAATGTTGTACTGTTTTTGTTGAGGGTGGAGATTTTGTGTACTTGTTTACTGGATTGTAATCTCTATTTGCACTATACATGTACTGTTCTGTTTGTTAAAACCTTAACCTCCCTGGCGGTATGATTATTTTCGGATTTTAGGTGCTGAAAGTGGTACAATTATTTTGCATGGAAATTTGGTGTTTTATATTGTAGGTCTGTAATTCTTAACAATAACACACTTAAATCTGTCCAAACAAGAGTCTAGTAGATAACCCGGGTATGATAAAGTTTGAAACACAAAAACATAAATTATAATATAATAAATAAAAATAGATAATTAAAAAAAATAAAAATAAATAGTAATAAAATAAATTTCCCCACGATTCACTATCGCTCAATTCTGCAAGTGTTCTAATTTACTATCGCTGTTTTCTAGATGGTCTAAAGCCACTTTTGACGTAAAGGGACACTTTTTGGTTGCTATGGACAATCTCCAGTTTCCAGGCAGAAAGAACAGTATATATAACATAAAACTGCATGCAGGGCATGGGCCAAAGCACTGGGGACAAAAGGGATGTGAAACGATTTCATACAGTACTGTAATCTATAAGATTACAGTACTGTATGTGTTATGATTTTGACATTTTTTTTAATTTGCCGCCAGGCTCCGCCCCCATGCATTGTGACGCTCGCAGGGAACGGAGCCTGGCACGGAGAGGCTTCGGGCAGAGGACGGAGCCCACGGACACTGCGGGGGACATCGCAGGATCCCGGGGACAAGGTAAGTAAAGCCACACCAGGATCCTGCGATGTAATCCCGAGTGTGGCTCGGGGTTACCGCTAATGATCCTGATTTTTAACCCCAAACCACACTCGGGAAAACCGCCAGGGAGGCTACAGTGGTTGTAAACCTTTGTGTTTTTTCATCTTAATGCATCCTATGCACTAAGGTGAAAAAACACCTGTCAGTGACCGCCCCCCCAAGCTCCCCTGTTTTACTTACCTGAACCCTCGAACTTGACCCAGCAGGGACCCGCTGTCTTTCTGCCTGGGGTTCTCGGCTCTTGATTGGATAGATTGATAGCAGCACAGCCATTGGCACCCACTGCTGATGCGAGCATCGGGGGGCGGGGCCGAGTCCTGCATTCAGCCTCTATGGACGCTGAATGCTGGCAGAGGTAAGTATATGTTTGGGGTTTTTTTTTTGTTTCTTCTTATTTACCTTTACAATCACTTTAATAAAACAGAAGTAAACGAAAAAGGCTGGTGCAGAGGATGTTGGTCCCTCACCAGTAGAGATCCATGTTTGCTGCATATAGGACTCTAATCCAGCCCTATGAGTGGTTGGAATTGAACCCTTAGCAACCACTCTAGTTCCAACTACCAGTTGCTTCTAACTAGTTATTTTCTAGCAAAGTCCTGTTGTTTCTCTAAATTGGAGATCGGTTAAAATCTTATTTTAAGGTTTATTTTTACAGTTTACTAATGGATTTGGTTCATTAAAAAAAAAAAAAAACTTTTGATTTTATAACTGTCCATCCCTGATGGTAATTACACAGAAATAGGAGTTGATCCTGTCCACTGGTAAATGGCATTTTTGATCATCGTGTTGCTCTTTGCCCCCTTCCTTCCCTTTTCTCTCCCCCACAGTGTTCCTGATAGGCAGCCAATTAAATTACAGCACAAAATCTCCTGTCATGGGTCTACTTGTTTTTGCTGCCTGCAGTGCAGCAGCGATAAAAATAGCAGCGACAAAAGCTACTCATGTGCTGGTAAAGGTGCGTTCTCTGCAAGTCATTTTAATAGAATTAAAACAACTCAGAAACTGCCTGTCACTTGTATATTGAGGTCTTATTCAAGATGGCAAGCAGCTGCAGTAATGTGATTTACCTTTAAATGAGGTGCGCTCTTCTATTTTTATTTTATTCGCTCGTGGATTATTTAGAAAGAAAGCATGGATGTCATGAATAGATTTATCTATTTATTTGGCGGCATATCAATAGCCGTGGTTGTCAAAAAGAATTGCTTTGTAAATCTGTATGGCTTTTCAAGTTCTTATCAATGCTTCCACCACCACAAGTGCGGTTTGCTTTTTAATACCTTGTATACCTTCTCTAGTAGCTATGGACTTGTGGCAGTTGAGTTAAAGAAAATAATAGGTCTCGTAATTTTTTTTTGTTTTCATCAGCAGCCAAGATGGTTGGCAATACATAGGCTTTACTATCTATCTTTTTGACAAGCTCCTACTGAATTTTTTTTTTACTACTTATCTTATTTCTCTTATGTTGGAGCGACTGCATTGCTTACAAAAAAATATTTGTACTTGCAAAAAAAGCCCCCCCCCCCTCCCTCAATGCTAACACGGCATTCACACCTGAGCATCATATTCTTGCCATTTTTTTAATTAGCTAATAGAGAAAATATCATCTGTTACATTTTTTGTTGCTATGTTTTTCAGCTTTTTCATCCGCTTTTATTTATTATTGAATTATTATTATTTTCTAACTTTTTTTGTAGGGGGTTAAGAATTAGGTTTAAAGATTAGGGTTATGGGTTAATTTATCTACTTTGTTAGGTTAGTGGTTAAGGTTGGGGTTTAGGATTGGGGTTAATTTTATGGGGCTTATTATTAGGGTTAGTGCCGGTTCACACAGGGGCGACTTGTCAGGCGACCTAGCCGCCTGACAAGTCGCCTAGTGTTCTGTACAATGGAACCGTTCTAATAGGAGCGACGCAAGTCGCTCCGACTTAGAAAAAGGTTCCTGTACTACTTTGGGGGCGTCTTGCATAGACTTCTATACAGGAGTCGTTTTGCAAGTCGCCGTGGAAGTCGTGTGCAGGTCGCCTCGGTGAGGCGACCTGCAAGTCGTGCCACCCCTGTGTGAACCGGGGCTAAGGGTTTAGGATTAGAGTTAGGACTTAATATTAGGGGTTGGGGTTAGGGTTATTTTATTTCTTGTTACTATTGTTTATATTTTAGTTATTTATTTATGAATTCTTATTATTTATTTTTGCTTAATTGTTGCGTTTAATCAGAAAAACGCACAACAAAAGGCACTAAAATGCTCAAAAAACTAAAGCATTTCCATGCATTTCTATTGAACAACAAACACTTCCTAAATACATCAATCTGGCCGGTTTGAGCTACAAAAAAAAAACTCCAGAATGTTTTTGAGCTTCTGAGTATTCCCTGGCTTAAACTTCTTCCAAAGCTTCAAGGCTCATTGGTTCACCCTCCTAACCTACCTATCACTACCGTCTCCTGTGATAAGTGAAAGTCAGCTGGAGGAGCCAGTTAGCATTGTCAGAAGTGTTGGTCTTGGAAGAAAATTCAGAGAGGTATTACTATGCTTTTCTGCAGAGTCACTTTAGAAAAGTGATAGTGATCAAACCTATTAATATGATTTATCAACTGAAGTAACACCTTCGAGTGGGCTTGTTCTATTAAATGTACCTGCTGTATTATATATTAGATTGACTGGTATTAAAGAACATGTAAACCCAAGATTTCATATCCCTTCTGTACCATGTACTTGTATGAAAAAAGTATCCTGTTCTTTGTATTGCTTCCTTTGTGTAAAATCGCTGGTGTTTCTGCAAGTCCCTTTGATTTCCTATAAAAAAATGACTAGGCATGAGAGCACAGCATGATAAGAACTCAGCCTGTTCTCCAATGAGCAGATTTGTCCGGACCCCCCCCCCCCCCTGCACAGCCATTCACAGTGGAGATCAGTGTGCTGCTGTTTCTCCTCCCTCCCTTCTCCTCCCTGAGCTCCTTATGCAGCTGAGAACAGAGGGTATGTGATCACATATCTATACTGGAGATACACGATTAATCGTTAGGAAAATCGCCATCTCGATTCAACCCCCTCACGATCTCTATACAGCATTTCCCCGATTTATTCATGTAACAAGTGCAGAGAGTTCATTGTCAGCACTGGGAGATAACTATAAACATTGTAACATTTAGTTCTTTTAGAGATCAAAGGAATGTACTTCAGTCTGCAAATGAGGTCATTTTAACCGCTTAAAGACTAAACCTTTTTCTGACACTTGTTGCTTACAAGTTAAAATCAGTATTTTTTTTGCTAGAAAATTACCTCCAAACATTATATATATATATTTTTATCAGAGACCCTTGAGAATAAAATGGCAGTTTTTGCAATATTTTATGTCACACTGTATTTGTGCAGTGGTCTTTCAAATGCAATTTTTTAGGAAAAAATACACTTCAATGAATTTACAAAAAAAACAAACAGTAAAGTTAGCCATTTTTTTGGTATAATGTGAAAGATGATGTTACGCCGCGAGAATCAACAGAGAATCGTGATCTTTATTCTAAGCAAAAAAATTGTGATTCTCATTTTGCCCAGAATAGTGCAGCTCTAATCAATACACAAATGTTTTCCTTTCCTTTGTATTTTAAGCTGAATGGGTTGTTTTATTCATACCCATTGAAATTTTCCACATTTTGTCATGTTACAACCAAAACGTAAATGAATTTTTTTGTGATTTTATGTGATAGACCAACACAAAGTTTCACATAATTGTGAAGTAGAAGGAAAATTCTAAATTGTTTTCGAAATTTTTTACAAATAAATATTTGAAAAGTGTAGCATGCATTTGTATTTAGCCCCCCTGAGTCAATATTTCGTAGAACCACCTTTCACTGCAATTACAGCTGTGAGTCTTTTTGGAGATGTCACATGTAGAGAGTGACATTTTTGCCCATTCTTCTTTGCAAAATAGCTCAAGCTCTGTCAGATTGGACGAAGAGTGTCTGTAGACAGCAATTTTCAAGTCTTGCCACACATTCTCAATTGAATGTAGGTCTGGACTTTGACTGGGCCATTCTAATACAGGAATATGCTTTGATCGAAACCATTCCAATGTAGCTCTGGCTGTATATTTAGGCTTTCTTCTAAACTTGCCCTGTATTTGGCTCCATCCATCTTCCCATTATTTCTGTCCAGCTTCCCTGTCCCTGCTGAAGAAAAGCATCCTCACAACATGATGCTGTCATCTCAATGTTTCACAGTGTGGATGATGTGTTCAGGGTGATGTGCAGTGTTCGTTTTTTGCCACACATAGCGTTTTGCTTTTAGGCCAAAAAGTTAAATGTTTTTCCACATGTCCCTCACATGGCTTCTCACAAACTGCAAACAGGACTTCTTATGGCTTTCTTTCAACAATGGCTTTCTTCTTGCCACTCTTCCATAAGGCCATATTTGTGGAGTGCACGACTAATAGTAGTCTTGTAGACAGATTCTTCCACCTGAGCTGTGGATCTCTGCAGCTCCTCCAGAGTTACCATGGGCCTCTTGGCTACTTCTTTGATTAATGCTCTCCTTGCCCGGCCTGTTAGTTTAGGTGGACGGCCATGTCTTGGTAGGTTTGCAGTTGTGCCATTCTCTTTGCTCTTTTGGATGATGGATTGAACAGTGCTTTGTTAGGGGTTCAAAGCCTGAGATATTTTTTTATAACCTAACCCTGCTTTAATCTTCTCCACAACTTTATCCCTGACCTGTATGGTGTGTTCCTTGGTCTTCATGATGCTGTTTGCTTACTAAGATTCTCTAACAAACCTCTGAGAGCTTCACAGAATAGCTGTATGTATACTGAGAATACATTATACACAGGTGGACTCTATTTACTAATTAGGACTTCTGAAGACAATTGGTTCCACTAGATTTTAGTTAGGGTATCAGAGTAAAAGGGGCTTAATACAAATGCATGCAACACTTCAGATATTTATTTGTAAACCAATTTGAAAAACATTTATCATTTTCCTTCCACTTTACAATGATGTGCCACATTGTGTTGGTCTATCAAATAAAATCCCAATAAAATACATTTATTTTTTGGGTTGTAACATGACAAAATGTGGAAAATTTCAAGGGGTGTGAATACTTTTTCAAGGCACTTTACAAGCTCGGGGTTTACATATACTACAAATAGTCTGTCCATCCAAAGTTTTAAATAGTCTATCCATCTAAAATCCTTTAGAGGCTAAGTGTTGATAAAAATCTGTTTTTGATACCAGTGAAAAGATCCTTTGATAAAAATGTATTACTGTTCTCACCCACTTGGTCTTTCGAGTATTAGGATGTTCCCAATGCACCTGGTGCATACTGTAGAGCCGCCATTCTCGATCTTTTCAACAAGGAAGCCCTTGAAACACCTATTCGGTCTCAGGGAACCCCTGCTAAAACATTAGTGTGATGGTCAGTGGGAAAAATGCTCCTTACACTTGTGATCATTGGAAAAAATTACTCCCTTACAGAAAGCTAAAAAGTGTCAATGGTGTCCTTGGGAAATTATCCTAGAGGCAGATTTTTCTTATTGCTGTAGGAACCCCCAGAAACCTCTGGAAGAACCCTAGGGTTCCATGGAACCCTGGTTGAGAAATTATGCGTTAGAGTGTAAAAAGTATCAAAGTATGATAGCCATTTGAAATTGCCATAGAAGGTGTTTAGACCTTGGTAATCAAGCACAGAGATCTTAACACTGGAGTTTCTGAAAGATATAAGAGACCTTTAGGTGGTTTCAAAGGCCCATTTACATTTATGCATACCTGTGCTTCGTGTTAATGCACATGCATTAATGGTTGTGAATATTACCACAGCATGCTAATGCATTTAATGTGAATTGCATTACCAAATGTGTTAACATGCAAGTTACCACCATATACTGACTCACAGATGTAGGAATGGGCCCTGAAGTACTGAGAAAACGATTGAGTTAACCGTCGTTGACCTCCTTCTAGCTGCCTGATGCCGCGTACACACGGTCGGAATTTCTGTCAGAAAAAGTCAGATGGGAGCTATTCATCTTATATTCCGACCGTGTGTATGCCCCATCGAACTTTTTCCGTCGAAAATTCAGATGGACTTAGATAGAGAACATGTTCTATATTTTTCCAACGGAACAAATTACTATGGGAAAAACTGCTCATCTGTATGCTGTTCCGACGAAATTAGAAGAAGGAGCCCAAAGGGTGGAGCACTGGCTATTGAACTTCCTTTTTCTAGTGCCGTTGTACGTGTTGTACGTCACTACATTCTTGACGGTCGGAATTTGGTGTGACCGTGTGTATGCAAGACAGCTTGGGCGGAATTCCGTCAGAAAAACCTTCAGAGTTTATTCCGACAGCAAAACCGGTCGTGTGTACAGGGTATGACTCTCCCTGGCCTCAATATGTGTGTCTCTGACCCTTAACTAGCATGCACACTAATAAAGTCTGTGGAAAGGTGGAGAGACTGTACTCCTGATTTTCATAGTTTCAGGTCAGAGACTTAGTATTGAAGACTTGTCTTAACAGAACAACCAGGCAACTAGCATTTTTAAGGCGAGTTCAGCAGTGGCATCCTATAAGTTATTTAAAATTGACTTAGCTGGGTGGAAAATTATTGGCTGAACACTAACCACATCCTACAGTCTCACTTTTCAGATATTCAGACAGCCTTGGGGGGTCATAGCTGCATGAATACAATAGCCAGCAGTGGAGATTCCTCCATCCATGCTGTTGGCATAGATGGGGAAATAATTAAAATCTCTTGCCCAGAGCTTGGGACTGAATTAGAAAAAAGAAACTGTGTATGGTCAACCTTATTTATCAGTGTAAAGCCCCATACACAATCAGATTTTCTGCTGATTTTTTCCTTCAGATTTACCAAAACCATATAATATGAGGTCAAACCTTAGGAGTTTCAATGTGTATGCAATCAGGCAGGCCCTTGCACTACATGGTTTTGGTAAATCTGAAGACAAAAATTAGCAGAAAATCTGATAGTGTGTATGGGGCTTAAAGCTGCGTACACACGATCTGATTTTCCAACGGGAATTGTGTGATGACAGAGTGTTGGCGGAAAATCCGATCGTTTGTACGCTCCATCGGACAATTGTTGTCAGATTTTCCACGGACAAATGTTGGATGGCAGGTTTTAAAATTTTCCGCGGACAAATGTCTGTTTCGGATTTTCCAAGCGTGTGTACACAAGTCCGTCGGACAAAAGTCCAAAGTCCAAACACGCATGCATGGAAGCAAGGACGAACCAGAAGCTGTCGGTCTTGTAAACTAGCGTTTGTAATGGAGGATTAACATTCGTGACATGGCAAATTATGAAATCTCGAAATGCAGCACACAATTCTCTTCTTCTTTAATGAGATAATAATGAAGCTGCTTTTCTGGTGATACTGCTGGAGTTATTGCAAATGAATTTTCAAAGGCTTTTTTTTTCTAGTGATATCAAGAATAATATTATTATGCTTTTTTTTTATTTATTTTTTTTTTTTTTGGGCAAGTTACCTCAACACCATTATCCCGTAGTTTTAAAGATCAAAGATACAACTATGTTGGTGTCCCTTGTCAATTTTACATTGTATTTTTTTAAATGTAACTGCCTACTCCCAAAATGTAATTTTAAGTAAAACACATAGCCAAATATTATTCTACACAATTTTTTTATTGTGTATTAAAAAAAGAAAACAAATAAAATTAGGCATGCTATCTGCCAATAGAAATTAACCAAAAAGTGCATTCTATGCATCCAGAAGTATGGAAAATCTAACAAACCAAATCATTATTATTCAACCAAAAAATTAAACAAAAGCCTCATGTCCTGCTTCTTAGTATAGGGGGTCAACAATGCCAAGAGTTGGTGAAAGCAGGAGTCTGTCATCCGGAGATAATTCCGAAAAACATCCGGATTATACTCTTGGAGCTCCCGCAGCAAAGGCATATCACATAATTGGTCAGAATTAAAAAAAGCAACCAATTTTTGGTCCAAGAACTCCTCCTCCTCCTGTTCCTGGACTGGGTTTTGGTCAAAGCAATAACTCCAAGGCCAATAATAAATAACACGTTGTCTCCTCCGATTCCGCAACATGTCTGGTTGATGAACGGCTGTTCAGAAATGAACTGAAAAGCACGAAATGAAAAGCGTGAATCAACACTCACCAAACTTCTACTAACATGGAATTAGCAGAAGGAGCCCAAAGTGTGGCGCTAAAGAGCTGAAAAACCACATAGTATGTTACTACGTTCGTGTTTGTTGGCTAATAATTCCTTGCTGTTAGTATGCAAGACAAATTCCAGGCACACGCCTTTGGACAAAGGTCCGAGGTTTTGTCTGCGGAAAATCCAATTGTGTGTACGAGGCTTTAGGCAGACTGACGCTTTAAATTAAGAGTCTCTGAAAAAGAACTTTTATTTGTTCTTTTTAAAATGCTTCCCTCAAACTGCTTCATGAATTGCTAGAATATCTTGCTCTTAAGCGGTCATTTTATGAATAGCTGACATGTTCTGTTAAATCACAGTGACATCTCTGCTGTCTAACCACAAGTTCACCCAGAATATATATACCGTACAGCATGTTACTGAACAATTTTAAGTCCTGCCACTTTAGAGAAAAATCAATAATCCTGTGAACATTTTTTTTTTTTGTGGGATTTGATGTTATCTCATTATTTCACCGAGTTTTTTGGAATGGAAAAAAAATCCCTCTTAGTTACGAAACTGCAATATACTGTATATGATAGAGCATACTCTATATTGGTATTTCAGCCTTGTTTTCTTCTAAATAGTCCAACAACATATATTGCTGTTTCAAGCATTAGTCAGTACTATGAAATACTACAGTATATGATCGCTGCCCATCTGCAAGTTGGCCTGAGAATGCTGATATAATCATTTGTTGCTGCAGAATGTATGAAATCAGCGATGCTGTTGTTAAATTTAAATCTTTAGGTAACATTTTTAAATGATTTCTTATAATTGGCCATTTGCATCAATCATTTGGCTAAAGCGACCCTGTTGACAGACTATTGATGCAACAAAATATTTCCATAGGACTATATGCATATTTAACATATTTTATGCATGTTATTTATCTGTAAAAGCCCCTCTTGTTTTTGACATTCAAAAGCCTGAAGACTGCTGCTGGGTGCCGCCATCTTGGATGCGATATCAGTAGCCCCAGCAGACTCAAAGCTGAACAGCAACAGCTACAATAAAGTGGAACTCTATCCAAAAGGGGAAGTTCCACTATAAGCAACCCCCCCCCCCCCCCCCGCTACATTTGGCATATCATTTTTTGGGGGGGAGAACTTAAGCAGGTTCCTAGTTTTAACAGGTACCCATTCCCACTTCTGCTCAGGTTGCCTAGGCCAGTGGTTCTCAACCTCAGTCCTCAAGTACCCCCAACAGGCCATGTTTTGGGAACTTACCTTAGATAAAATAGCTCTTATCAATACCATGTCATTGATATTGATTTAAAGCAATTATGCAAAATAAAGGAAAACCTGAAAACATGGCCCATTGGGGGTAACTGAGGACTGAGGTTGAGAACCACTGGCCTAGGCGAACAGAGCAGAAGTTCTCCTCTTCCCTTTCCCTCCTTGCAGTTTTCTGGGACAGGTCACAGGTCCCAGAAGACTGGCAGGCCATTCAGCAGGCATGACTCGCGCCCACAGTTGAAATGCCAGCGCCAAGGAGAGGGGAGGGAAAGAATTGACGGTTTGGGTGACCACATCGCTGGATCCTGGGACAAGTGACTGTTTTTATTAAAAGTCAGCAGCTACACTTTTTGTAGCTGCTGACTTTTAATAAACACAAAGACGACTGGAGCTCTACATTACGGGCCCATTCACACAAGCCCAGTCCACTTCAGAGCATTCATCGCACTTGCATTATCACATCTTGTGTAAGGACAACACATCCGTTTAAATTGGTTGCCCAGTGTACCATGACAGACAAGAAAACTTACATGCAACAATTTTAGTAGTACAATGCAAAGCATTTTTGAGGGGCAAGGCCAAGAGGGGTGTGGTTAAGATTTGTGGACTGTAGCTGAAGCCGCTGTTAGCTCATCTGTGGATGTGGTTGATCCATGTGGTGTGTGCCCCCTAATTTTGCTATTATACTTTTTTTTTTTAACGAACTTCATTGAAATGCAACAAAGCGACATCTTATTCAGTTCTGTTCACTCCATCCTCATAGCAGTCGATGCACTGCATCCCAGCATGCTGCGGTGAACGAAAGTACCGCATGTCTGAACTGACCTAATTGTAAACAAGGCAAGCTGCCCAGTGCAGCCAAATGCACCTGGTGTGAATGGGCCCTAAAGGTTATGCAGGGAGGCTACAGGTTGAAATCTACACGTGTATAGCCAGCTTAAAGTATAACTAAAGGCAAAACTTTAGAACGCCTGTCAGTTTTTATTGCTATCTGTGCCCTCATTAAGAAGATTAGCCCTCTCTGTTTGTCCTATTTACCATTATTATTGAAAGTAAAAGAAAATCCCAAATTATGGGTTGTCCTCATAACAGTAATAGATAGGAAATTTTCCAATGGGGACACAAGTTCTGGTGACCTGGGGATCCCCAAGGAATTCCATTAATTTGCAGTGATTTCCTCTCACTTCCTCTTTGATTATGGGACAAGAAGTGAAGGGAAATCTCCGCAATGGGACACAGATGGCGAAGAGAAATCTAATACCCATACCCCAGGTGTATTCTTCTAGGTAAATTCACACTTTATGCTTGGTAAAAGAAACCCTCTTCCCTTGTGCCACCAGCAATTGAGCAGATTTCAAGGTAATATTAGGCTGAAATATCCTCAATAGAAGAATAAAGTAATATTCATTTTCTGTTAAATATATGATGGATCATGTCCTCTTTTTGCACATCTTGTGAAATTCCTCAATTTAAAGATATTCAGTTCCCATTTTATACCATCTTTCGTGTTATTCTATTTTTCATGTGCGCTAAGCCTAAAAATAATAAAATGTAGAGTGGTTCAGGTTATGTTATGGAGTTTTATCCTTCGTGATATAAAAGTATACCATATTTTTAATAGGCAAAAGAACTGAGAAAAAGTCCTGTGTTTTTGTCTGTACGTCTTTATTGGCTACAGAATAGAATTCTATCTTGTAGCAAAGCAGCTTTAAGGCAATGTTGGAGATAAAGTAATGAGGTTCAGGAGTTGGTGTCTCTGGAGACACCTCAAGCTGAGGGTTTATTAGGCTCTGCAACAAGCAACTGCTAAAGCTTCCATACCGCTAGCTCTACTCTGCCTCTCTCACCCCAAAATAAAGTAGTCTGTTTTAGCTGGAGTTTTTTTTGTAACTTTGTTCCATCTCTAGCTCTTGTAGAGATGATACCTCTTCAATGTTTAAACTTAAGTTGCCAACTGGCCTTTCAGACACTCTACAACAGTGGTCTTCAAACTGCCGCCCATGGGCTGGATGTGGCCCTTTGCTTGCCTTTAGTTGGCCCTTGGGGCACTATTTTACCAACTGACCCCAATGATGGAGTATCATTCCCCCTAATGTCACAATCAATGGTGCACTATGCCTTTGATACCGATAATGGGTCACTATTTCTCCTATTAAAACCAATGATGGATTACTGATCTTGGGGCATTTTCTACCCCTACTGGCCACAGTCTGCCCCCCCACCCCACCTAAAGCCTTAAGGACAGAAAACTGGACCTTTGCTTGGCAGGGATAGCCCTGATATGATGTAGATGACTTTCGTGAGGCAACAATGAACAAATGAGATGGTATTAATACCTTGGAGATACATTTGAAAAACATCTAACCTCCAGATATAATAAAACCACTGGGATATATACCTTTTCAGCTGTTACACTTTTGTGGTGTTGTCTCCCGTGGGCCGGTAGGCGCATATATATTTATCCGGAGTTTGACAGCATACGTATATACTATCTACATCACCTCTTGTTTTTTGTTGTAATCTTGCAAGTGTGAACTGCACAGATACATTGAAGTCACATTTAATACTTGCATGCTTGTATATGGTCTTTGAAGAAGCGGAAGTCCGCGAAACACGTCACCAGATCAAGCATGCCCATGATAAATATATGTAAACATGTGACTGCAAAGTTTGTATGATACTATACACCCTTTGAGGGTGTTTTTTACGTGATTTATTTTTATTTTTGTGTTAAATAAAATGTTACCTTTTTTTTAATAAAATTTTCTGGCATTTCAAGTTCTTTGAGGCATATATAAAATACAAGACATTCTCTGATTGGACAGTGTGGAGATCTTGATGTCATCTGCCGCTTTACTCCACTTTGTCTAATCGGAGATTCCATTGTATCCATTTTATAAGATAAAACAGTGAGGAGTTGATTTACTAAAATTGGAGAGTGCAAAATCTGTGCATGGTAGCCAGTTAGCTACTAACTTCAGCTTGTTCAATCAAGCTTTGACAAAAAAACCTGTTTCTTTGCAGAGCTTCACCAGATTTTGCACTCTCCAGGTTTAGTAAATAAACCCTAAGATGTTCTCTGAATGACAGCGGTGCCAAGCAAGCCATCCCCTGTGCTCGGGGGGCAGGGATGAAGCTGCTGGAGAAGCACCCAGAAGATCACACCTATCACTATATGTAGCGTTCACTACTATAGTGATTTTCAGCATCCCCAGTGGCCATCTGGACATCGGGTATGGATACTTATCAGAGCAGGGAAGGGTTTGTACCACTGTCATGCTTTTAATGCTGTTTGTATGTGTCTATTGAAAGTGATGAACTAGAAGTGATTGGAAATCTGTCTGCAAGGGACAAAAAAAACATTTTTTTTTGCTGACCAAGTCCCGGGGACAGCCACACTCGCTCCCCTCCTATTTCTTGTACAAGTATCGCAAACACAGGAAGTGAGGGAAAATCTACCCCACAGGGGTTATACACAAAAATAGGAAAATACCGAAAATTTTCATTTTAAAGGTTTTGGTCTTAATTTGACTTGACTTTGGCAAAGCTACTGTGGCTGGTGGGGAGCTTTAGCTGTTCCCTGTTAGATTTTACTTGTTGCCTGAAGTTACTCTTCAAACATTTTTCATAACATGTAGGAAAACCCCTTATGAATTTAGAGGCAAATTCTTTGCCTTTGTGTAAAGCTCCAGCATAATAAATGCTCCATTTCAGTGCTTGCGGCAGGTGTTTGTATTTGTCTTTCTGGGCAGTGATCCAGGATAACAGACTGCAGAGAAGACCATCTCCATTGTGCAGTGCTCATCTAACACTTTCATACTGGCTAGGTTTGTGTTGTAGTGTTTTGTATCACTTGTAATCATGTAAGGGTCACCCGTGGGATAACATCAGTCACATTCTATTTTTTATTGCACTGTAAACATAGCTCATTTAGTCTGTATTACATATCCATGGAATGTACGTGTGTAAACTGGAAAAAATGACATTGGGGCCAACTTCTTTAAGTGATACTAAAGGCTTCTAATATTTTTTGCTAAAATAAAAAAGAGGTTTATACTTACCTGCTCTTTGCAAGAATATTGCACAGAGCGGTCCCTTATCTCCTCTTCTGGGGCCCCCCACCGACACTGTCTGCTTCTTCTCTTCTTCTTCGTGTGCTCTGGAGGCCCATACCAAAACCCAGAAGGACAGTAAACGGGCCCTTTGCTTAGAAAATTTTGAGACCCCTGTTTTATTGTAACAGGACATGTCTGCCTTCTAGTCATAGTTCCTAGGTGTGCTGCCAGAACAGGCTTGGCAGTTATTGACATGTGCCTCCCCAGAATACATTCCATAGGCTTGTGTACAATAGGGAAATTGTCAGCCACAATGTCACAGTCCTTGGCACCACCAGCACCTAAGATGATGGAGAGACTTCTTTTTGTGTGTATATATCTGGCACCCAGGGGTATCACACCCCCTCCTTAGGAGCCCTGTTATCTTTTTTAGATAAAGGAATGGTCTTACTAGAGGTTGATATTTTCTTGTTTCTAGGGGTTACTAGCTTGGAGATATCTTGGAGATAGTCCTTTTTAGAAGCAGGTCATTCCACAATGAGCACCAGTAGATCCACAGGCTTGGTGTCTGTATGACTAATGTGCCTCTATAATTTAACAAGCAAAGCTCTTATGGCGCAGTTTCAGACCACTCATGCCAAAGTCTGTGCAGGCTCATAAAGTGGACTCGTAAAGTGGACAAATCTGATACTTTTCAGCTATTGCAGGGTCATATACCTATATGAACAATTGCTGCACTCGGAAAGCAATGGTAACCCTGAATCTGGCTAGTTTTGCTCCCTTGGGGGGTAGCCCTTGGGGCGTGGCTACGCAGTGACCAGAGTTGACATCAGGACCAGAATCGGAACTGATGCGGAGTGTCGTCCGTGGTGTCCGGAGGTGGTTAGACTCTTCATTCTATCACCGAACTAGGTGATACCTGATGCCATTTCTTTGATATGCACATAGATTGGATTTTTAAATGTGTGAGTAGCTTTCTACATTTTAAATAAATGTCCATTTGATTGGTTACTGTAAAATTGGAGGCATTTTTCTTCTTTTCTCATATGTGAATGGCCATCATGAGCTTTATGGAGATACATGGTGATGTTCACAAAATCTGACAGCTGATATTCTATTACACAAGTGAGCCATGAGAGTGGGAGGCATGGGTTTCTGGTGAGTGCCTTTATTTAGGAGAGAGGGATCACTCGTGCACTCGCTCATCCATGTCTTTATGGACCTTGCTTTGTGCACTGGTGTGCAGTCATGTTGGAACAGGAAGGGGCCATCCCCAAAGTGGGTACACGGACACCGGAAGTGATGTCCTGGACACGGCTCGCTGCTCGTTTCTGTGCAATTTTAAATGTGAGTACCTCAATGTTTTCATATTAAATAAATTGGCTTATATCAAATTACTACACCATAAGAGGCTCCTTGCTTTCTCCACATCTCCCCCCTGTTTTACCATGTCCGGTTGGCTACAGGCATACCCACTTTTAAGTACACAATGGGACCAGAGCATGTATGTAAAACCAAAATGTACTTAAAGTGAAGCAATACCTTTTTTCACTTGTAGGGTATAGTGGGGGGTCTGGGGCTGTAGTGGGGGTATCAGGGGCTGTAGTGGAGGTGTCAGGGGCACACTGGAACAAGGCGGGCTATGCTCTTGGAGCTTCAGCTCCTTTTACTGCGGTTGCAAAATGTCTGTACAGTACTTCAAGGCACTTTACATACACGCGTGGGTATGTCCATACTCGCGAGTGTACGTAAAGTGAGTGTACTTAAAGCGGAGTATGCCTGTATACTTGTGAGGACCTCCTCTGCTGATATAACCCTGGGAGAGAAACAAATACATAGGAAAAACCACACAGACTCTGTATAGACCGGTACCACCTGGAAGGAACGAAGAAGGGACCCCCCTCTTTGTCCACGATCATCTATCCTAATTCTGATTACACTGATTACCTTACAGCAGTAAGGTAAGACGTTAGTACACCCACGGGTGTGAAATACACTGAAGAGCTCAACCACTGAAGTCACAGTGTCACTTATCATTAATATTCAGCACCTTTATACGCACCAGCACTTTTCACTTATTGAAGCTCTATAGCCTGTCATTTGCACAATATATATTATTTTATTTTATTTATATATATATATATATATATATATATATATATTTTTTTTTTTTTTTTTTTTATATATATATATTTATATTTTTATATATATGTATATTTTAAAGATTGCCATCCAGCACCTTATATATTTGCGCCTTACTTTGATCAATTTTGGATTTTAAGCACACGTTTGATATATGTTAAGGAATTTGAACATATGAATATTATCAATTTTTACCATATGCAATTTTATTCTATTTATGCTATTAGCACCTTAATATTTTCTGTGGAGCACAACACCACCTTCTGATATTTTTTTCACATCCCCAAACTGTTCCCACAATGTTGGGAGCATAAAATTGTCCAAAATGTCTTTGTATGCTGACGCCTTAAGTGTTCCTTTCACAGGAACTAAGGGGTCAAGCGCAACCCCTGAAAAACAATCCCACACCATAATCCCCCCTCCAACAAATGATTTGGACCAGTGCACAAAGCAAGGTCCATAAAGACATGGATGAGCGAGTTTGACGTGGAGGAACTTGACTGGCCTGCACAGAGACTTCGCCTCAACTGGATAGAACACCTTTGGGATGAATTAGAGTGAAGACTGTGAGCTAGGCCTTCTCGTCCAACATCAGTGCCTGACCTCACAAATGCACTTCTTGAAGAATGGTCAAACCTTCCAATAGACATACTCCTAAACCTTGTGGACAGCCTTCCCAGAAGAGTTGAAGCTATTATAGCTGCAAAGGGTGGGCCTACTCAATAATGAACCCTACTGACTAAGACTGGGGTGCCATCAAAGTTTATGTGCTTGTAAAGGCAGGTGTCCCAATACTTTTGGCAATATAGTGTGTGTACAGTTGTGCTCATAAGTTTACATTCCCTGGCAGAGATTATGATTTCCTGGCCATTTTTCAAAGAATATTAATCTTAAAACAAAAACATTTCTTTCACTTATGGTTAATATTTGGCTAAAGCCATTTTTATCAGTCAACTGTGTTTACTCTTTTTAAATCATAATCACAACAGAAACTACCCAAATGACCTTGATCAAAAGTTTACATACCCTGGTGATTTTAGCCTGATAACATGCACACAAGTTGACACAAAGGGGTTTGAATAACTATTAAAGGTATCCATCCTCACCTGTGATCTGTTTTCTTCTAATTAGTGTGTATATATGAAAGGTCAATGAGTTCCTGGACTCCTGACAGACCCTTGCATCTTTCATCCAGTGCTGCACTAATGTTTCTGTATTCTGAGTCATGGGGAAAGCAAAAGAATTTGGAGGATCTGCAGCAAAAGGTAGTTGAACTGTATAAAACGGGAAAGGGATATAAAAAGATATCCAAGGAATTGAGAATGCCAATCAGCAGTGTTCAAACTCTAATCAAGAAGTGGAAAATGAGGGGTTCTGTTGAAACCAAACCACGATCGACAAACAAAAATTTCAGCCACAACTGCCAGGAAAATTGTTCGGGATGCAAAGAAAAACCCACAAATAACTTCAGGTGAAATATAGGATTCTCTGAAAATATGTAGTGTGGCTGTTTCAAGATGCACAATAAGGAGGCACTTGAAGAAAGATGGGCTGCATGGTCGAGTCGCCAGACGAAAGCCATTACTATGCAAATGCCACAAAGTATCCTGCTTTCAATATGCCAAACAGCACAGAGACAAGCCTCGAACCTTCTGGCACAAAGTCATTTGAAATGATGAGACCAAAATTGAGCTTTTTGGCCACAACCATAAACACTATATTTGGAGAGGAGTCAACAAGGCCTATGATGAAAGATACACCATTCCCACTGTGAAACACGGAGGTGGAACACTGATGTTTTGGGGATGTGTGAGCTACAAAGGCATAGGAAATTTGGTCAAAATTGATGGTAAGATGAATGCAGTATATTATCAAAAAATACTAGAGGAACATTCGCATTCATCAGCCAGGAAGCTGCGCATGGGACGTATTTGGACATTCCAACATGACAATAAACCAAAACACAAGGCCAAGTCAACCTGTCATTGGCTACAGCAGAATAAAGTGAAGGTTCTGGATTGGCCATCTCAGTCTCCTGACCTCATTATCATTGAGCCACTCTGGGGAGATCTCAAATGTGCAGTTCATGCAAGACAGCCCAAGAATTTACATAGCAAAAGCTTGTTCATTAAGTTAATTAACACAAAATAACTTAAGAGTAGTATGGGAGTCACAAACAAAAAAAATTATACTCACCTAGATGGCTACAGCACCGATTCTAGCTGCAACAGTCACCCACCACCTCTAAGACCGAGAACTAAGCGATATCAAACTCCTCTGGTCGCTGATGCCACGTACACAGGGGCGGACTTTTCGACCGGACTGGTCCAACGGAGATTTGAACGAACGGACTTGCCTACACACGATCACACCAAAGTCCGACGGTTTTGTACGTGATGACGTACGACCAGACTAAAATAAGGAAGTTGATATCCAGTAGCCAACTCGAGTCCATCGGAAAGATTTGAAGCATGTTTCAAATCTAAAGTCCGTCAGATTTTCGAATGGAAAAGTCCGCTGAAGGTCCGATGAAGCCCACACACGATCGGATTGTCTGTTGGACCAGTCCGGTCAAAAAGTCCGCTCGTGTGTACGCGGCATTAGCATTTGGTCTTCTGCCTGCAGAGAACCGGTGACTGTCAGCGCTAGGCAGTAGAGGGGGTGGAAGGAGCTGGTTTAGGCTCTCAGTGACAAGTTGACAGGCGGAGCCAGCTGCCAGTTCAGGCTTCTGGCTGGATCCCAACCATATGGTCTGGATCTTTCCAGAGCCTGGACCGGGTCTGTGACGTCAACCTGTGACCCCCAGGAGATGTATAGCCAAAAAAGCTTTGCCCATGCTTCTCCTTTTAATAAGCAAGCTTTTGCTCTCATTAATCTTACAAGGTGTTGCAGAATTTCATGGATTCTCTCTCTCTTTATATTATATATAGTTCCTCTTTATAAACACATGTACAAACATTATAAAATGTGTTTTATTATAGCTCATTTCAAGTATGAATAAAATTATCTTTCAGTATTTTGTAGAATTTTATTTCATATTTCTTTAGCAAGCCAACCTTATGCTCTTGTGCACTGTTTAATTGTACCAAAGAAAGTGATCCCGGTAATAGGCGGCTAATTATCACACCTGTGAGTCACTTTTTACAAAAAAAAATTCTTGTTGTAATTAAGAAAGTGGCTAGATTACAGGTTTGACCCCATTTTGTTGGAGTGAAGGTAGAACATCTATATCTGTGTGAAAGCACAAAGTAATTGGTTGAGAGCTTTAAAAGGACTCTTAATTTTTTTTGCTATTTTAATTTCTAGAAATAAAGGCTTTATATTTGATGGACCTAAAGGACTCCTGTGTTCAGGGGAAAGTGAAACAAACGTGCAAAGTACTGCACTGCTACAACCTGCCTTTCGTTGTTGCATTCCCTGCATTTTATTTGCTTCCACGGCTGTATGAACAGAAAATGAACAGACTGCATGTATTTTCAGTTGACATTGGCTCCATGCAGCCCTTTGTGTGATTCATTTCTGTCCATCAGCTGCAGGTGACTGTTGGGGAATTCCACCTTTAAAAGTTGTTGCTAGAATGTGGGTTTCCACATTGGGAGAGTCATCCTCTACTGTTTAGTTAATAACAGTAATCCTTTAGTTTTGCCCACACTTTCTGTTCTGGTGACTATCTTCAATATGGTAACATGAAACTGAACGTCGAGTAAATAGATGCCTACCATGTCATGCTTTAAAATTGCGCATGCTCGTAGAATGGGGACAAGCTACGGTACTTAAAAATCTCAATAGGCGACACTTTATATTTAATTTTTTTTTACAGGTTTAGAGTTAAGGAGGAGGTCTTGCTCTAGAATTGTGCTCTTGCTCTAATGCCGTGTACACGCGGCCGGACTTTTCGACCAAACTTGTCCGACGAAACAAATACGTCGGACGATTTGACCGTGTGTGGGCTTCATCAGACCTGCAGCGAACCTTTTCTGTCGAAAATGTGACGGACTTTAGATTTAGAACATGTTTCAAATCTTTCCGACGGACTCGAGTCCAGTCGAAAAATCCGTTTGTATGCTAGTCCGACAGTCAAAACACCGACTCTAGGGCATCTATTGGCTACTGGCTATGAACTTCCTTATTCTAGTCTGGTCGTACGTCATCACGGTCGAATCTGTCGGACTTTGGTGTGATTGCGTGTAGACAAGTCCGATTCGACGGAAGTCCGTCAAAGTCCGACGTGATTCAGTCTGTCGAAAGTCCGGTCGTGTGTACACAGCATTACAATTGTGGCGATACCTCACATGTGTGGTTTAAATGGTGTTTACATATGCTTGTGTGACTTACGCACGAGCATGGAGGGATGGAGCACTTTAAATGAAAAATTCTTATTTATTTTATTTTTAATTTTTACACTGTCCCTTTATTTATTTATATTTTTTGATCACTTTTATTCCTATTACAAGGAATGCAAACATCCCCTGTAATAGAAATAAGGATGGCTGGTCTTCTTTATTGAGAAATCTGAGGTCAAAAAGACCCCAAATCTCTCATTTGCCTTTAAAAGCAAAAGATCAAAAAAAAGCATTTTTTTTCTACTTTTGCCTTAAAAAAAAAATTTACTATGGCTCGCAAACCAGAAATGACGCCAGATGTCACTCCGGTCCTCCAAGGGAAGAGAGACAAGTGGCGGTCATCTTGGCCTCACTCTTCTCCATACCAAGTTACCAATAGCATCAGATCGTTCCTGGGCTTCGCCAATGAGTCAGGTGAGCCCGGGAACGACCGGGAAGCCGCGGGCACCACGCCCGCCAATTCTTTTTTTAATTTTTTTATTCTTTAGTTAAGATATGCGGAATGAACAATAAGGTGTGGCATTATATACGGTAACTAATGACAACCAGAAATAGTCATTAAATCCATTGCTTCAAATAAGCAGAGGATATCAGCGAGAAAACCAAAAAGTTCCTTAACAGCTATATGGAAAAAATTATCAACAGTAGGTTATTGCCTCTACATCAAATATAGCCTGTTTTTCAAACAGAACTGTGGTGGGAACCTCAAATTATAAAAGAAAAATAGTTTTATGGTTCTTACACATACCTATGAGAAAAAGAAATAGGGTGAGACGAATGTGTCCCTAACTAGCAGGTACCGAGCCATTGTGAGGTAGGAAGCATCATGTATATGTCTTAATCTGTACCAGACACGGCTCTCTTCCCCGATATTGTAGGGGTGGCACCTATTGATCATCGCATACTGGGTAATATTGAAAAATGGATGACACCTTAGGTGTAAGGAAGGGAGAGAAATGGGGAGATAGGATGAGAAGGGGGAAAAAAAAGGGGGAAGAGGGAATTAAAGGGACAGAAGGTGGGAGTAGGAGGGAAGGGAGGGTAGAGCGTTTCGTCAGGGTCGAAGGCTCCAGGCCTCTGATTTTCATGAAGGAAATTGCTCAAGTGTATGTCCTATGTTCGAAAACCGGAAACAAATCCCAGTATATTCGACATGTTTTGTGTTCCTCCTCTCTCGCCAAGGGCTGCCGTCAGGCGTTCCATGTGCTGTATGTCGTTCACCCTGGCAAACCACTGCGACACCAAAGGCGGAAACTGTTGCTTCCACATGCTGGGGACGCAGGCCCTTGCTACATTTAAAAGGTGTTTCAGTAAAGATTTGTGATATCGCTTACAGGACATAGGGTCAAATTTAGGAGTACAGCTGCCAGATTGTCATGAAGGGAGATATCAGTAGGCTTGTGGATGATCTTCAGGACCAAAAAGGTGCCATCATCGGACACTCCCAGAGGATGTGGAGTAATGTGCCAGTCTGGGTACCGCACCTCCAGCACAAAGAGCTATGTCCTGGGAATATTGACGCTAGCACCGATGGGGTCCTGTACCAGAGAGTCAGAATCTTGAAAGTGATCTCCTGATATTTGCTGCACAGGGATGACTTGTGCGCAAATAAAAGGATACAATGCTTTTGATCTTCCGTGAATGTAACGTTGAGGTCTCTCTCCCATTTCTTCAGCTACGGGGGATCATGTTGAGATGTGGCTGTCAGTAGAATATTATAAGAACAGGATAGAGATCACAGCAGGATTTGCGCCCCCTACCCAGAAGAGCGGAATCACGTATATATGTGATCCAGCACAGAGGTGCCGCTCCGTAGCAGTAAACCTTCTATAGGACAGAACCATAAGCAGTTAAAATAGTTAGTTTGGACTAAGCTGCTTCAAACAAACTATTGCCTTCATTAACAGATGCATCCGCTGTGAATGCTGTACAAACTGTATGTAGCACCAGCTACATACAGTATACAGCAAGGTGTTCCGGCAGCGGGACAGAGACTGTTCAGCCGTTCACAGGAAGTTTAGCTTCTGAATGAATACAAAGCTTCCTCTGATTAGCTGAGGTTTAGAAGCAGGTGAATGGTGTCATGATCTTCACCTTAGCCAATCAGAGGAAGCCTTGTATTAATTCAAAAAATACAAAGCTTCCTCTGAATGGCTGAGCAGCACTCAGCCCAACTTGAGTGGGACAGAAAGGCTAAGTTCACAAAGCTACAGTACAAGGATAAGAATCTTTATTTTCAAAAAAGCGATCGTTATTTTTAACTGTGTCCAATGAGATTTCAAATATCACATGGATGTAAAAAAAAAAATACCCTTATCCGTATGGAAAACCTTGGAACTGAGCCTATTGTGTTTCATGTGTCTCTGCACATTTATAAATAATACACTCTTTGCCTTTACACGTTTTCCTAATGCAATCTATAGTTTTTTTTCTTCTTCATTGAATGTACATTTATATAACATATGGCACAGCCTGCATATATTTTGCAAGTGGCTAATACTTTATTTTCTTGGCAGAGCGGCGTAGTCATATATCTCCATAATTGTGTGTCATTATCTATTCATGTTCTTGCTGCATTAGAGGAAATAGTGTTTCATTTGTGCAGACATTTTGTGTAATAAATGTTATCAACATGTTATGGAACCTGGTCAATCTTTACATTCTTACAAATTCAAGGCCTGAAAACTTTTTTGTATCCTTTTCCTGCTTAGCTATAGGTGGTCATAGGTATGAGCCCTTTAGGGGAAAAAACTCAATTTTAACTCTTACGTTTAATCTCTTTGTATTCATTTTTTAAAGAAAGAAATAAACAAGGTATCTATACAATGAAGACATGCAAAATCATTTAAAAGGATACAGAGATCAAAATATTAAAAATACTATATCTGTATCAGAGCTTCCAGGAAGTGCAATAGAAGTGGAAAAGTATACACCAATCAGCCATAACTATGACCACTGACAGTAATCAACATTGATTATCTAGTTATAATGGTGTCTGAAAGTCATGGGATATATTAGCCAGCTAGTAAACATGTTGTCCTTGAAGCTGATGTGTTAAAAGCAGAAAAAATGGGCATCATGTTTTGTGTGTAGGGCTGTGTAGCCACAGACCAATCAGAGTGCCAATGCAGACCCGTGTCCACAATCAAAAGTGCCTACAGTGGGCACATACGTCTCAGAATTGGACTGCAGAGCAGTGTGAGAAGGTGGCTGGTGCATGCGCGTTGCTTCCCCTGGAAAAGAGATGGTACGAGGATGCTGTATGGAAAGAAGGCAACCCGGCGGAGGCAGTGTGATGCTTTGGGCGATGTTCTGCTGGGAAACTTTGGGTCCTGCCATTCATGTGGATGTTACTTGATACATACCGCCCACATAAACATTGTGGCTGACCAAGTACACCTCATCATGGAAACAGTATTTCCTGATGGCAGTGGCCTCTTTCAGCAAGGTTATGCACCTTGCAAAAATGGTTAAAGAATGGCTTGAGGAACACAGCAATGAGTTTGAGGTGTTGACTTGGTGTTGACAAGTTCTCCAGATCTCAATCAAATTGAACATCTGTGGGATGTGCTGGAAAAACAAGTCCGATCTGCAGAGGCCCCACCTCGCAACATACAGGACTTCAAGAATCTGCTACTAATGGCTTGGTGCCATATACCACAGCATACCTTCAGAGATTTAGTGGCATCCATGCCTCGATGGGTCAGGGCTGTTTTGGCAGCAAACAGGGGACCTGCTCAATATTAGGTGGGTGGTCATATGTATGGTTCATACATGTGTATATATGAATAGTTGACTGCAAATTCATTGTAGTATGATATAAAGTAGAGTTGTATGTATTTTTCTGGTAATGTAGGGGTACACATCAGAGAAGCTGTATGATTGTAGGAAGCTCAAATCAACCATTAGGCTAAGGCTGGCCATACATTATACAATTCTCTTGTACAACTTTCCTTTAGATTTACTAAAACCATATACTGTATTTATCGGCGTATAACACGCACTTTTTTCCCCTTAAAATCAGGGGAAAGTCGTGGGTGCGTGTTATACGCCGATTCCCGCTATCGCTATGTAAATGTCGGCGAACGCCGCCGACATTTACATAGCGAGTAGTTTCAAATATGGCGCCGCGGACTTCGGAGGGGCTCGGCAGTGCTGAACGAGCGCCGCCGAAATCACAGAGCCGAGATACACATAGTCGGGTGTATTTGGCTCTTTCCGGCGTCGCTCACTGTCACGCCCAGTCCCGCCATTGGACCTGTATTATGTCCATCATAGGGCGGGACTGTGAGCGGCGCCGGAAAGAGCCGAGAACCCTCGGCTATGTGTATCTTGGCGGCGTTCGTTCACTTCCGCCGGCGCCGAGTCTCTCCGAACTCCGTGGCGCCATATTTAAAACTACTCACATGTGTATGGCGGCGGCGGTGGCAGCGGCAGGAGGCATGGAGCATGGAGCATGGACACTAGGCTGCAGGGACAAGGCTGCATTGGGGACAAGGCTGCAGGGACAAGGCTGCATTGATAAGGCTGCACTGGGGACAAGGCTGCAGGGACAAGGCTGCATTGATAAGGCTGCACTGGGGACAAGGCTACATTGACAAGGCTGTACTGGGGACAAGGCTGCATTGACAAGGCTGCACTGGGGACAAGGCTGCACTGACAAGGCTGCACTGGGGACAAGGCTGCACTGACAAGGCTGCACTGGGGACCAGGCTGCACTGACAAGGCTGCACTGACAAGGCTGCACTGACACTGAAAAGGCTGCAATGACACTAACAAGGCTGCAGATGAACACTGATGAGGCTGCATTGATGGGCATTTTAATGTAAGTTTCTTTTCCTTAAACTTCCCTCCTAAAAGTTTTTTTCCTTAAAATTCTCTCCTAAACTTGGGGTGCGTGTTATACGCCGGCGCGTGTTATACGCCGATAAATACGGTAATATGAGGTCAAACCTAAACACTTTCAATTTGTAGGCAATCAGGCAGGCCCTTGTACTACATACTTGAAGGTAAATCTAAAACAAATTGAATAAGAAAATTGTATGGTGTATGGCCAGCTTTAAGCCTCATACACACGATCAGATGTTCGGATGACTGTCCGCTTTTTGCTGCATGCTAGTCTCATGTCGAAAGTGAAGAGGTTACTCACCATACGAAAATTCTCGTATGACAGAATACAACTTCAGAAGTGACGTAATATGTTGAATAGTTTTGCATGTATCCTCTCATTTCTGAGCATGCGTAGTCTTGCTCTTACGACTTTTTCAGATGAAAACCGTACTAATTAAACAAAAATCGGACGTTGTGTTCACATCCGACAAAAATTTTATAGTCTGCACATCCAGCTTTTGTCTTACGAAAAATTGGTATCGGCTATTGAAAGTACCATGCTTACAATCCGAAAATCGGCAGATCGTTCGTCGGACTAAATTTTACTTCCAATTTTCGTATTGTGTGTACAGGCCTTTAAAGTATAGTGATGATCCACAGAGGACAGTGGATCTCTGTCTCAACTGGCGATATCAGCCGGTGCAAACTGCAGCGGCAGGAATCTTCAGATTCCTGTTACTTTGAGTGTGTAGGTGCAACCACTGGCCTCCTTCACTATAAGCTATTCCTAGATCCACAGAGCCAGAGATTACCTGCCGAGAATAGCTGCAGCCGCACCTAGCCGCTCACAGCAGCAGCAGGAATCGGAAGATTCCTGCCGCTGCAATTCACACCAGCCTAAATGGTCAGGGTGAATGTAGCCTAAAGCTGAACTTCAAAAGAATTACTACATAAACTACATTACTACATTTGTGAGCTGTCTTATCTCCCAAAGGATTTGTTATTTTTTCCAGCCATTTTTATGCTTCATATGGCTGCCAGACAGCAGAGCCAAGATGGTGAAGTCACTTTCTTTTTTAGTCTTAAACCTTGTACACACATCGGATTGTTGACCAACAAAACTGTGGACTTTTGTCCGAAGGGCGTTGGCCCATACTTGTCCTGCATACACACAGCCACACAATTGTTGGCCAACAAATATGAATGTAGTGACGTACTACGTTGTTTTTCAGCTCTCTAGCGCCACCCTTTGGGCTCCTTCTGCTAAGTTCGTGTTAGTAGAAGTTTGGTGAGTGTTGATTCGCACTTTTCATTTTGCACTTTTCATTTCACGCTTTTCATTTTGCACTTTTCATTTCACACTTTTCAGTTTGCGCTGTGTCATGAGAAAAAAATGAATATAATCAACTGTAGTATCAGGCTGCAATCTAACAAAATTGAAAACCGTGAAGGGGGTCTAAATACTTTATGAATGCACTGTAAATATCTTATTTTTTATAGGTGATCACATAATCTCTGTTCTCAGCTGCATAAGGGGCTCGGAGAGCTGGGGGGGGGAGAAGCAGCAGTACACTGATCTTCTCAGTGAATGGCTGTGCAGGTGGGGGGGGTGTCAGCATAAGTCTGATCATTGAAGGAGAGGCAGGTTGTTCTCCCAGCACAGCCAGAAAACGAACCACACTGAGATAGATGTAATCTCATGACTAGCGTGGTCAGTTTGAAATAGGAAACCAGAGAGACTGGCAGGAACACCAGGAATTTCACACAAAGGAAGCAAAACAAAGAGAACAGGATACTTTTTAACACACGTACATAATACAGCAGACACATATCAGAAATATGAAATGTTGAGGTAACATTCTTTAATTTGAATCTTAACACCTTCTTACCTGGTCTGCTAGTGTGAGATGAAATAATATACTCAACTGCCCAGCAAATTCAGCAATCTCAACAAAAAACACTGCACCCACACCGCCATCTTGCCGGTGACATCATCCAGAGGCCCCAAAGCCTCTTAAGATTTTTAATGTAGGCATCCCAGAAGACTTTGAGATGGGGCAGGGACAATTATGAAATTATCCTCATCTAGGCCAAGGGTGGAAGCACTGGCTGTGCTCTGCTCAAAAAAATAAATATTAAAAAGCCTTCCCAGTACACTGCAAATACAGGAAAATTAAGTTAATTTGCTAGAAAAAAAAATCCATGTGTTTCTAATTTGCAGTCTGACCATAAAATTCCTCTGCTGCTCTGAAATCCTCAGCAGTCTTGTAACGGCCTCCAAGGTGACTAATCACATGATCTAAAAGCAAAACAATAAGGCAGAGAGCGCATTAATTGTGTAGTAATAGCTTTAATTCAAGGCAAGGAAGCAATGAAAATACACTCGTAAGAGAATATAAAATTGCTTATCTGTGGTCCAAGATTGCTTCCCGTATCCAGTAAAGGAAAGACTCCCAGCTGTGGACAGAGGGGTTGTAACTGTAAAGTGCCTAAAGAGCAGATTTGCTAAGGCTTCATGAACACACAACCTAATTTGACCGCGGGTCAAACTGTTCTAGTCCTGAACGTGATTCTTCCGCGTTGAGGGAAGTTGAAGCTCCCCTAACTGCAGAAGCTCCCAAATTCTGGTAAAAGCCTTTTTTTTTTCAAATTCTCTTTGTTGAATTTTAATAGATTTACAAAAACAGAGCCTTGGGGCATTCCCCGCCTCATAAAAGTACCACGTAAATCGGTACATAACAGGTTATCTACCTAAACAGTGCTGTTGGCAACAGGAAAACAGACAAAAAAAACCAAAAAAAAAACAAAGATACAAACAATAAAACATCACTGCTCAGCCACTCCATTTGGAGAAATTATGAAAGGAGAATGTGCTACTCGTCTTCAATAGAGGTGAGGTTTCCCAAGAGGGAACTCTGGTACTAGGCCTAGAATACTAAGGGTTCAACTATAGGGGTGTCATGAGGGTCTTAGCAGGTGTTAGCACGGAAGGAATAGTCAATGGGTATCAGATAAACCGTCTATTCTTGAGCGGCATTAGTAGAGGCAAATTTTTCACATTGTCAAATTTAGCAGTACACCCACGGAAGTGATATGTGGCTTTATATAATGGTATTGTAGAATTGACCAGGGCTTTCCAAGAATTCCGAGAGCCCATCTGATTGTTTCCATTTGAGTAATATCGCTTTACGGGCATAAAAGAGCAGAATTCCTATGAGGGTCTTAGTTGCTGTGCGGTGCGCTAAAGAGCCCACCAAGTCCAGCAAGCAGACTAGTACAGTCTGCGGGATTGGGATTGTTAACAGTGAGGCTATAAATTGCATCACCTCTACCCAGAAAGAGTGCACTTTGGGACAGGACAACAACATATGACAGAAACCGGCCTCTAGATTACCACATTTCCAACATCTAGGATAGGCCCCAGGATTAATTTTGTTCAGCCGTTGCTTCGTTAAATACACCCGGTGTAGAAATCTGAATTGAATTAAGCGATCCTTAACTGCCACTAATTGGAGAAAAGAGTATTCCCACATATCCTCCCAATCCTCAGGGTCTAGTTCAAGGAAGTCCACCCTCCATTTAGCTTGGAGAGTTTCAAGCCCAAAATGCATTGATGGTAGTAGCGCCTTATATATGGTGGATAGGGGTTTTACCAGCTCATCATTCCGGAGGAGGGATTCTAGAGTGGAGTGAAGGAGTAATAATGGTTGAGACTTAAATTGGGAATAGAAGGCGTGTCTAAGCTACAGATATCTAGAAGTAACAGTTGGGTAAGTCATGGTTCTGTTTGAGAGTGTTAAAGGGCAGGATATCCCCGTCATCACATATACGGTCAAATACCTTAATGCCCCTTGTTGCCCATAAGCTCAGATCAGGTATAGTGTGGAACTCCGTGAGCAGCGGGTTGAGCCATAAGGGGGTATCCGGGGACCATCTGTTTGGTTCTGCTTTATGTTTACAAATTTGCAATTGCCACACGTTTATCACTGATGTCATAGAGTTCGGTTATTGATCAGCTAGTGGTGGTTTCCCATATACCATTCTTAAGGTGGGACATTGGGAAAATAACGTGCAAAAAGGGTGATACCCTATGACATCAAAGGAGCATATTAGAGCTGCACGATTCTGGCCAAAATGAAAATCACAATTTTTTTGCTTAGAATAAAGATCACAATTCTTGCGGCGTAACATCATCTTTCACATAATACAAAAAATTGGGCTAACTTTACTGTTTCGTTTTTTATTAATTCATTAAAGTGTGTTTTTTCCCCAAAAAATTGCATTTGAAAGACAGCTGCACAAATACAGTGTGACATAAAATATTGCAACAACTGCCATTTTATTCTCTACGGTCTCTGCTAAAAAAATATATATAATGTTTGGGGGTTCCAAGTAATTTTCTAGCAAAAAAAAACTGATTTAACTTGTAAGCAACAAATGTCAGAAAAAGATTTAGCCTTTAAGTGGTTAAACTTCCCTCATTTACAGACCGAAGTTCATTCCTTTGACCTAAAAGGATCGACATACAATGTATCTCTTTATCTCCGTTTAAGCAATGTTGTCATAAACTTGGCGGACTGCTTGGATTTTTTTGTACTTGTTACATAGAATCGAGAAAATTATTTGTGAAGATCGCGAGGGGGGAAGAATCGCAATCTAAACCTTTAACGATTAATCGTGCAGCTCTAGCGCATCTTATAGATGCTGTTGGCAAGCGTGCATTTTGTACACTTTGTGGTGGAGCACTTATATGAGGAGTATCTGAGTATCTGAGGCACCAATCAGCCCCGGACCATTTGACTGGCCAAAGACCAGAGCACTTTTTGCGATTCGGCACTGCGTCGCTTTAACTGACAACTGCGCGGTCGTGCGACATGGCTCCCAAACAAAATTGACGTCCTTTTTTCCCCACAAATAGAGCTTTCTTTTGTTGGTATTTGATCACCTCTGCGGTTTTTATATTTTGCGCTATAAACAAAAAAAGCAATATTGTTTACTTTTTGCTATAATAAATATCCCCAAAAAATATATAAAAAAACATTTTTTTCCCCTCAGTTTAGGCCGTATTCTTCTACATATTTTTGTAAAAAAAAATCGCAATAAGCGTTTATTGATTGGTTTGCGCAAAAGTAATTGCGTCTACAAAATAGGGGATAATTTTTTCGTATTTTTTTTTTATTATTTTTTTCTTTTACTAGTAATGGCGGCGATCATCGTCTTTTATCATGACTGCGACCTTATGGCGGACAGATCGGACACTTTTGGCGCTATTTTGGGACCATTCACATTTATACAGCGATCAGTGCGATTAAAAATGCATTGATTACTGTGTAAATGTGACTGGCAGTGAAGGGGTTAACCAGGAGAGGGCGCTGCAGGGGTTAAGTGTGTCCTAGGGATGTGTTCTAACTGTGGGGGGAGGTGGGCTATGTGTGACACGACACTGATCACTGTTACCGATTACAGGGAGCTGTGATCAGTGTCCTGTCACTAGGCACTATGCTTGTTTACATCAGCATTTCCCCGTTCTTCCTCTCCGTGAGACGATCGCGGGTATGCCCGCGGACATCGAGTCCGCAGGACCCGCAATCACACTCACGGAGCTTGCGCGCACGTGACCACACGGCGGCAAATTTAAAGGGACATACCTGTACACCCATTTGCCTGTCCGTGCCATTCTGTCGACGTATATGTACATGCAGCGGTCGGCAAGTGGGTGATAATTCTTAATAACACTTTTTTCACCTTTGGACTCTCAATTATATTTGGATTGTTTTTTTATCCTTTGTTCACATGCAAATATCACATATGTGTTAGCTCCTTGCTTTTCATTGGTTCGGTTATAATGTGCGTGTGACTCCCTAAACTTCTTCCCATATGCTGGTGCTTGGCATCTCTGCCACCCCACACTGTTACATGGGTAAGCAGGGAGAAAGTCCTTAGCTCTAAGTTCAATTTTGGAGCTTACATTTGGGGCAATATCCTTTTTGCTGATGGCAGCTAAATGGAGAAACAAAGGGGAATTGCACAGATGTGTCTGGTATTGAAATTAACTTGCTGCTTTGCCCTTCATGCGTTCAGATTGTGCTCTTTTTGCTTAAAAATAATTCATATTCAGATCTCAAAATTTGGTAAAACTCTTTATTATCTTGCCTAATACTTAGAAAACATGAATCTTCCATTTGCCTGCTCTGTATTAACAGAATACAGTCAGCATAATTACTCTGTCCCTGTAGTAAATTGTCATTTGGTATAAAAGGAACAAAAGAATCTCATTTTGGCAGCTATCGGCAAGCAGACTGCGCCGAGCAGAGTTCAGCTGGGTGTTTGTTTTATAGAGATGATTAGTGAGGAGAAAGGTTTGTTTTATCCAGATAATGAGCACAGCAATTTTTACTTCTTAATTATAAATTGGAAACAGTATGGCATCTTTTTCCTCTCGCTTATTAAGATAACTCTTTCTTTGCCCGAACAGCTAAAAATACATAATTGTATTATTCTTTAGGGTTCATGCATACAAAGATTTATAGGCTTTTTATATGCCTAGCATAAATGTCCTGTTGCTGTTCTGCTCCCGGAGGGCCACAGTAAATGGCTGTACATGGTTACCTAGCTGGTAATGTGTAATAAAGACAACAGTCCATCCGAGTTCAACCTGTGTAGGTGTGTGTGTGTAGAAAAATCATTTCCTATATCCCTGTATATTGTTTTTGCTAAGATTCCCATCCAAGGTTTTTTTAAAACTATCCATACTTTGTGCCAGCATCACCGATTGTGGAAGAGAGTTGCACATCCTTACCACCCTGACAGTGAAAAACCCCCTACGCAGCTTAAGGTTAAACCGCTTCTCTTCCAGTCTCGTGTGGCCCCGTTACACTCCCTGGGACTGAAAAGTTTCATACTTAAGCTGGGATCACCGTTGAGATATTTGTAAATCGCTATCATATCTCCTCTCAAGCGTCTCCTCTCCAGGGAGAATAAATTTAGTGCTTGTAGTTGTTCCTCATAATTGAGGTCCTCCAGTCCCCATATTAATTTAGTTGCCCTTCTCTGGACTTGCTCCAGCTCCAGCACATCCCTTCAGAGGATTGGTGACCAGAACTGGACGGAATACTCCAGATGCGGCTGAACCAGAGTTTTATAAGGTGGTAGAAAAATAGTTTTATATCTGGAGTAAATTTCCTTTTTAATGCATGCTAATACTCTGCTGGCTTTGGTAGCCACAGCTTGATACTGCATGCTATTGCTCAGGCTGTCTTCAGCTAGGACCCCTAGATCCTTCTCCATCCTGGAAGTCCCTAGGGGTTCTCCCCCTAATGAGTAACTTGCGTTTATACCCCCCCCCCCCCCAAGTGCATTACCTTACATTTTTCAATGTTAAACTTAATTTTCCATGCAGTAGCCCACTCCATTAATTCATTCATGTCCTCTTGTAAAGTTTCTATATCCTGCTGTGTTGTTGTTGCCCTGCATATTTTTGTGTCTTCAGCAAACACTGAAATTGAGCTATTTATCCCACCCAGTTTTCTATCCAAGAACAAACCTTATGGTCAATGCCTACAGACCTCAGCTTGTAGGTTAAGCGTTTGTGGGGGACTGTATCAAATGCTCTTACAAAATCCAGGTAAACCTCATCTACTGGCCTTCCTTTATCTAGATGGCAGCTCACTTCCTCGTAGAAGGTTAATAGGTTGGTTTGGCAAGAGCGACCTTTCGTAAACCCATGCTGATTACTGCTAATGATACTGTTTGTGTCAGCAAATTCTTGGATATGGTCCCTTATCATCCCCTCAAATCGTTTACAAACTACCCACATTAGGCTGACAGGCCTATAGTTCCCAGGAATAGATCTCTGCCCTTTTTTGAATATTAGTACCATGTTACCCATTTACTCCCAGGTGCTAAAGGTATCCCCAAGCAATAAGGTTACTTCCAGGCACTAAAGGTACCCACCAGGTACTCCCAGGTACTAAAGGTATTATCGGGGAATAAGGGTATTCCCAGGTACTAAAGGTACTCCCAGTACTAGAGGTACTCCCAGATACTAAAGTCCCTCCCAGATACTAAAGGTACTCCCAGTACTAAAGTCACTCCCAGCACCAAAGGTACTCTCAGGTACTGAAAGGTATTCCCAGTACTAAAGTTACTCCCAGCACTAAGGGTACACCTACTGTCCATTTATTGTGCGGCTTCTCCGCTCCTCTGGTTTGGCCGCCCCTGTAGAGCTTGTCAGTTCCTGCAGCCTCCCTCGGTCAGAATGTCTCTCCCCGGTCCCACTCCTACTGCCTCTCCCGATACGGCTATCACACCTCCAGCCCCCGCTGCCTCTCTCTATCAGGTGATCAGTCTCGCCTCACACCTGGTCTCCTTGTATGGTCCCAGCCCCTCGACGCCTCTCCCGATCAGCTGATCGCGCGTCCGACTCACAATCTCCCGGTCCCCACCTCCTCTCCTGGTCAGGTCAGTGTGTGTCCCTCCTGATCCTGGTCATTCTCTCCAGCGCTCTCTTCCCCTGCTCTCAGAACGTGTCTCTCCCGCCTTCAGTGTCTCACACACAGCTCAGCTGTCAGCGTGTCTCACTGTCCCACTTGTCTGACAGCTCTCAGTAAGCTCTGAGACTCTTGTGAATGCTGAGGTTTCTTTGCATTGGGGTTTACCCATGTATGTGTGCGTGGCATGTTTCATGTTCAAGAAATACACCGGGTGCTCATGCATGAGTAAATGCTGATGCATTGAAACATTGCTGTCGACAAGAGTATGGCCACGTACAGCCATTTATTTGAATAGCAGTCTGTATGCGACAACCGTGGCTCCCAAGGCATAGAATAGCAGTGGGAAATATATGCTAGGCATATAAAATGCCTGTAAAACTCTATGAACCCTTAGGGCTCATGCACACTGCAGCTTTTTACAGGCGTTTGAGCTTTTACTTCTGCCTATAAAAGTTTGAAGAAGCTTGTTCTTTTTTTGTGCTCTTTCTCACGTTTTTATTGAGCTCTTTCGAGATTTTTTGAACATTTCACAAACCCTCCTAGATAGTATTTTCATAACCACTGTTTAAACAAAACAAAAAGATGCGTTTTTTAGCTCTTTTGAGCTCTTTGGGACACTAGCTCCTCTCAAAAACGTGAGTTTGGTGGAGGGATTTTTATGCCAGTAGGAGCATATTCCTGAAAGCTCCTAAAAAAGCCCTAGTGTGCATGGTCACATTGGCTAACATGGAGGGGAGTTTCTAGGCAAACAAAATAAGAACTCAAAAGCCTGTAGGAGCCGCTTCCTTGAGCTCCTTTGAGCTGCAGTGTGCATGAGCCCTAAATGTCAGTTATTGTAGTAGTGAGTTTCTCTAGCACAGCTCAAAGTGTACTTCAGTCAAACATGAATTTAGACATATGCCGCGTACACGCGGTCAGAATTACCAACGGGATAACCTCCGTCGGCATATACCGACGAAAATTTAGAACATGTTCTATATCTAAGTTCGTCGGAAATTCCGACAGAAAAAGTCCGATGGGGCATACACACGGTCGGGATATCCGACCAAAAGCTCCCATTGGACTTTTTCTGACGGAAATTCCGACCGAGTGTACGGGGCAATACTCATCTTCTGCAGCCCAGTGTCCTACTTTCTAAATCACTACCATTATTTTTATTCTAAATGGTCCTTAATGTTTGGGAACCTAACCAAAAACCTAAAGAAGCTGACTACAGTTGGTTTTATAAAGCTCTGATTAAAGCCAAGGAAGCCCCCACTCCTTTATGTACCGTGGATATAAAATGTCTACACACCTCTGTTAAAATGTCAGGTTTCCGTGATATAAAAAATTAGACAAAGTTAAATCATTTCAGAACTTTTTCCACCTAAAATGCACACTTATGCAACCATATTATTTTATTTTTTTTATTTTTACTTCCCTCCATCTAAAAGATTTCAGTTTGTTGTTCAACTGAGTTGTACAATTCATATGTCACATTAAAGGTGGAAACAATTCTGAAATTATTTATCTTTGTCTCATTTTTTTACATCTCAGAAACCTGACATTTTAACAGGGGTGTGTAGACTTTTTAAATCCACTGTAAATGCCCCCAATACTTGCCTATATCCATAGTCATGTGATGATCACGAGCCTCCTCGCTTCTTCACTGCTGAGTGGGAGGGTCC
Organism: Lithobates clamitans; assembly: GCA_037952925.1. Lineage (NCBI taxonomy): Eukaryota > Metazoa > Chordata > Amphibia > Anura > Ranidae > Lithobates > Lithobates clamitans. The sequence continues at coordinate 353,036 of JBBGZY010000494.1, read as the reverse complement.
TTCTTTGGATCCCACGTCGCTGTCTGTCAAGAGTTCCCATTAGGTCCATCAGCGGGGTCTTTACAATGTTCCAATGCAGTGCCATGATATTAATACAAAGCCCATACTGCAATGGTGGGTCACTGGGCTTTACTCCCAGAAGTGGGTCCTAACTCGGCAGATTAAGTTGAATAGGTGTTAGGAAGTTTTTTTTATGTGAATGGGTGGGTAGGGATTTGGGGGATTTTGTATGTTGCCTATAAATGGGCATTTTTTTTAGCCCCATAGACTTCAATAGAACTGCCTTAAAACACATGACTTTTCAATAGAGATTATTGGAAACAAAAAGCTTAAAGGGTAACTCCACTTTCGTGGGGAAAATATAGCAAATAAAGAAAAAATAATTTAGCACATATAATTGCTACACTAATCATATTGTAATTGAATATTATTAAAAATTACCTTTCCTTTTCAGTCTGCAGCCAATGTAATTTTCTGAGAATGCAATGCAATATGGCTACATGGAGTTTTCTGTACACAGAGTGTGTACTGACCACCCCCCAGAAACATAATTTCCTGCTTGTGTGATTGGCTCACCAAATTCTCCCAGAAGTCTGCCTAAGATGCAAGTCAGATTTCAGGCATCCCCTGCAGCAAAAATGTAATTTTTGGAGAGACGCTTTCAATAGGAGCACGTCTAAAGGGATGCAGGCACAGCAGATTTCCTCATTAGTGCTCTGCAGCTACACACCTGACAGTTAATTATGAAACCACTCCCATTAGACCCACTTAGTACAGAGGCACAGACAAACACACATGGATTACTTCAGAATAACAAAAGGTATGAATCTGCAACAAAGTTTGTTATAATCCTTGCAATGTACATTGATCACCCAGAGGGGAATGTTTTTTTTCTTAACAAAAGTGGAGTAAGGCTTTAAAAATCAAGTGGAAGTGCATTGCGTGAAATTCATTATACAGGGGGTCCCCGGGTTACAAACAAGATAGGGACTGTAGGTTTGTTCTTAAGTTGAATCTGTTTGTAAGTCGGAACAGGTACATTTTTTAAGTGTAGCTCCAGCCAAAAAAAATATTTTTAAGCTTTTTGGATAGCATAGGGAAGGGTTAACACCCCTGTAACATTTGTTTTGCTGTGTGTGCCCCTGTTCAGAAGATTTCACCTCACTTTCTGCCCCAATGACAATTGGATTTTGAAAATTTTGGGTTGTTGTGGAAACAAGTCTTGGTGATAAAGCATCAGTGGAGGTACCTTTTCCCCATAATAGCTCTTACAGGAGTGAATTTCCCTTCCTAGGGGTAGATTTCCTCTCACTTCCTGTTGTCTCCCTCCGTTTGTAAGTAGGAGTCGTTTGTAAGTCGGATGTTTGTAACTAGGGGACCCCCTGTAGTTGCAGAAACTTACTACATGGAAAGATCATTTTTATTTACCCTTGAATAACCCCTGGTTAACTATAATGAATGGCTTCCTTTACCTTCTTTCGTAAAAAAATGTTTAAGATATTAAATAAATTACATCTAGTAGGCTAATTTTTTATCTTTTGGGTTTTCTTTGATGTGCTGTATAATAAAAAATGCCTTTAATTAATTTGTAGATTAGTTTACCATGCTTTGTACCAAACACAACATGTTAGTGTTGTTATAACCTGAACGAATCAAAGACTACATTTTCTACTTTAGATCTACACAGCATTAGCAGTCTATTAACTATCACAGGTCAGCTATCACTCGTCAAACATGAAAAAGGAGTATTTTTTTCTATTTTTGTCTTCTTTTAGACATGGGATTCCTTTAAGGCTTCATGTACACCGGACATTTTAAAACCTCTCCTGAAAGATGGCATTTGACAGCTAGTAACCGACGGATAAAAACGTCCATTGTGCCGCGTTTGCGTTTAGAAGCTTTTTTTGCATTGCAAATGGTTCAGAAATGTATCTCCATTAAAAACGCCTATAAACTAACTCGAGTTACCGCTTTTATAAGCTGTTACAGGCATTTTGCGTTTCAAATGCCTCTGAACATCCGTCCTGAACGCATTTTTTTGCTTTGCAAAAAATGCTTCTAACCTCAACTGCCTGGAAACGACTATAAACGACTCCATGTACATGTGCTGATAAGACAACATAGAGGAGAGTACAGGGGCAGCTGAAAAAAACACCCAACTGCTCCTCAACGACCATTTACCAGCATCAGTGCACATGAGGCCTAAGGGGCAAGTAAAGTTAACCACTTTCCTACCCGCATATTGTTATATGACGTCCGCAGATGGGATCTCCCATCCTGGGCGGGCGTCATATGATGTCCTCGGCTTCCCGGCGGAATAGGGGGCCTGCGCATGCCGCTGCGTCACCAAGGAGCCGATGCTTGTGCACGGCGGTCGCGATGTCCCCTGGGCACTCGCAATAGCTCTTTGCAGAGCAGTACCATGGATCTGAGTGTGTAAACACAGATCCACGTCCTGTCAGGGGAGAGGAGACCGATCATGTGTTCATACTAAGTATGAACACCGATCGGTCTCCTCCCCTAGTCAGTCCCCTCCCCCTACAGTTAGAATCACTCCCTTGGTAACACATTTAACCCCTTGATCGCCCCCCTAGTGTTAACTCCTTTCCTCCCAGTGACATTTATACAGTAATCAGTGCATATTTATAGCACTGATCGCTGTATAACTGTCAGTGGTCCCAAAATAGTGTCAAAAATGTCCGATCTGTCCGCCGCAATGTCACAGTCCCGATAAAAATCACAGTTAGCCGCCATTACTAGTAAAAAAAATAATAATAAAAATGCCGTAAATCTATCGCATATTTTGTAGGCACTATAACTTTTGTGCAAACCAATCAATATACGCTTATTGCAATTTTTTTTTTACCAAAAATATGTAGAAGAATACATATTGGCCTAAACTGAGGAATTTTTTTTTTTTTTTTTTTTAAATTGGGGATATTTACTATAGCAAAAAGTAAAAAATATTGTGTTTTTTTTCAAACTTATCGCTCTTCTGTTTATAGCACAAAAAATAAAAACCGCAGAGGTGATCAAATACCACCAAAAGAAAGCTCTATTTGGGTACAGTGTTGCATGACTGCGCAATTGTCATTCAAAATGTTACAGCACTGAAAACTGAAAATTAGCCTGGGCAGGAAGGGGGTGAAAATGCCATGTATTGAAGTTGTTAAAGTGAAACAAAATGATTACAATTAAATAAATTATCTTCTTTTATAATCTATTTATGTAACTGGAACATTTTAGGCCAATCAGTTGTTTATGAAAGTGTCTTTCTACGAACAGTAGCAAAAATGTTTTATAGTGAAAATGTTCTGTAATGTGTGCAGATGTCTGTATGGTGCAAATCTTATCACTGCTTAGATACTAGAAGGTAGGCATTTTGCCCTCCCAAAAAAGGGCCGCCGTGCCTCAAAGATGTTGATTTAGAGATGCTGCTGAAATGTTCTGTACTGTTTTTCATTTTGCTGAAATATCAATTATCCATCAATTTTTTTTTTAGTTTAGAACAATCTTAGAAAGATGACTTTTAGTATATATGGATCTAATAAAATTCACCAGAGAACTCCAGACTAAGCAGGAAGAAATGTGCTCCCTCATTAGCCTTCACCCTCCAGTTTGTGCCTGCAGGAGAATGATCGATGTCTTATTTGTCATTTTACAACAGTGTGTACTGTGCCCTTTAGTTACTCTCATTTGCAGAGTTCATTGTAGCACATTCAAAAACTCATCTGAGAAAATTACCTGCTATTTCTTCAAATCAAAAGTTGTCCTCACATTTCAGATCTGAAACTTCCAGCGGATAGATGTTAATGATGAACTCTTATTAAATCATTTTCAGAGAGTAAAACATAAACCAAGAAAAAAAGACTCAAAATAGATCATGTTGCATTCAAAGTTTTACTTACATTCTTCTTTAATGGCTATGAGTACTAAAGTTAAAGACCATGCACTAGTGGTTTATTGCAGAAACATCTTATTATCCTGGGGCCCCAACATCCAGGGTGCTATATTATGCAAATACCAATTTCAGGAACTGTTTGAGTTCAGGCAGGCCTTTCCTCTTACTGTTGGTCAGCAAGGTAGCCCATTGGTTCCATTAAGAAACCAGTTGTGAGGGACATAGGCCTTTACTTAACCTCAGCTGTGAAGTGAGTATAGGCATAAACAAATGCCGAGCACAGCCACCCTGACAGCAGCCCTGCTCCTCACCCTGCTGGCTGCAGACCTAACACATGCCAGTCGCAGCAGTCTTGTTGTCTGCTAAGGAAGCTGTGCAGTTTTTGCAACAAAGCCACAAGAGGGCTAATCATCTGTTTGAAGAAACCAAGCAAGGCCACTTAGAACGGGAATGTGTAGAAGAACAGTGCACCAAAGAGGAGGCAAGGGAAGTCTTTGAGAATAATCCAGAAACTGAGTATTTTTTACCCGAGATATTTAGAATGCATTCGTAGGTACTGGTTTCCAGAAAGAAAAGACCCTGGTCCCTCTACCTGCATACATGTCCCACTTCTGGTGTGATTTCTGGGAGACATTGATCTGTGGATTTTCATGTTTAGATATCAACAAACTTTGCTGGCTGCTTGCTTTTACCTATTATATCTTAGCGCAGATTTTCCTTGTGATCTAGGCATAAACAAATGGCTCCTAACACACTATTTAAATTTCTAAAAGTATATAACTCTTAGTTTCCATGTAGTACATTGATCTTTAAAAAATAAAATGCTTTCATATGTTTATTACTGTTTTATCACGGTTATGTAATAGTTTACGCTTTTGGGGCTTTATTCGAGATGTGCATGTTTAACATTTAATTAAGCAATGACAGATACAGATAACAAATGCACTAATAATATTAGGACATGTAACAAGAATTCTTAGCTATAGGTGCCTTTTTCGCCAAGGAGTCCCCCTTTTTTGTGGCGTAGCATAGATGCATAATGCAGCTCTGATACAAGACTCACTATTCCAAGTTTTGGCTCTAGTATATACAGGACTAGTGAGTATCATTTGACCAATTGTAAGCAACATTACCTTCTAAGGAACATAACACATTCCTTTGATTTTCTATAGTATGAAGTCCGCTAAGGTAACCATTGTTATATATGTCCGTGTATGGCCCCTTAACCAGGTTTAAAATTCATTCTTAGATATTATGAGCCATTATTAATAATGAAATATGAAATTTCCCCATCAATTACCAACCCAATCAGTAAGGCAATTTATCAAGGAGATAAATTTACAAAGGAGATAAATTCCTTGGAGTGGGAAATCTTCCAGGAGTTGCAAAGCACCAGCAGGAACATACCGCAACTTTAAGGCTGGCTTCAAACTTGTGTGAACTGTGTTGCCTAAAGTGCAGTAAGTAGTATTGTTTATGTGTTGACATATCCTCAAATGTAAATGGGGCTTGGAAATGTAAGTGCTAAAGAATGCAACACCTTGATCCACTCTGAATTGTCCTCCTTCTAAGCTGACATTTGCAAAAGTCAGGAGTGTGTTCCATTTAAAAGTGAGTTTTTTGCTTTAATGTTTGTGACGGGTCCACTTTAAATGATTTTATAGTACATAATATTAAAAAAAGAAAAAGAAATAAAGTTAAATGTACAGTATGTGATTTTTTAAAGTTCTTTTTGTCTAGAGTGTAAAGCGTTTGTTCCTTTGTAAATTACTGTATATACTCGAGTATAAGTCGTCGAGGCCCTAATTTACCACAAAAAAATGGGAAAAACCTAGTGACCCGAGTATAAGACGAGGGTGAGAAATGCACAGCTACTGTAAGTGGAAAAGAGGGTCAACAATGCCCATTTGCAGCCTCACTGTGCCCATTTGCAAGCCTCACTGTGCCCATTTGCAGCCCCGGAACTTTAAACTCGGTAGTTAAGGGTTCCTAGATGCCCCCTAGCTGCAGCCAAAATTTGGGGTCTCTGAACCCAAATGGTCCCGAAATGACTTTGCTGCAGATGGACACAGTTGACCAACTTTGGGGCCCCATATCTCAGGGCCACTTAGTGCTAGGAACCCCAAATTTGGTGTGCAAACTCAGTGGCACCATAAAATTTCCAAAGCTGGGATTTCTAGCACCAAGTGTCCCTGAGATACAGGGCCCCAAAAATCGGTTCAGAAAATGTCAAGCACTTTTCTGCTGCAGAGAATGACATTTTCCAAACCGGGTTTGGGGCCCCGTATCTTGGGGCCACTTGGTCCTAGGAACACCAGCTTTGGATATGTTATGGTACCAGTTACACTGGGGTTGCACGCCAAATTTGGGGTTCCTAGCACCTAGTGGCCCTGAGATATGTGGCCCCAAATTTGGTTCAGAAAATGTCAAGCACTTTTCTGCAGCAGAGAATGACATTTTCCTAACCGATTTTGGGGCCCTGTATCTCGGGGCCACTTAGGGCTAGGAACCCCACCTTTGGATATGTTATGGTACCAGTTCCTCTGGGTTTGCACACCAAATTTGGGGTTCCTAGCACAATGTGGTCCTGAGATACGGGGCCCCAAAATCTGCACACCAAATTTGGGGTTCCTAGCACAATGTGGCCCTGAGATACGGGGCCCCAAAATCTGTTCGGAAAATGAAATTTTTTGCTGCAGAAAAGTGCTTGACTCGAGTATAAGTCGAGGGGGGCACTTTCAGCACAAAAAAAATGTGCTGAAAAACTCGACTTATACTCGAGTATATACGGTATATGATGTTACTGATGGTTAAGTGTTGCCTGCAGCTTAAATCCATGCTAAAAAGCACATTTATAGACCTTGCCTACTGTGACATGTGTTACAAAAAGGAATCTTTGATTTATTGACTAGATAATCCAGATAAGTACCATCAATCAAATACCCAAGTATATGTATTGGATACAGTCAAGTTACTGCTTATTCTAATTGCTGTAGCACTCTTGATTATTTATCACCTTTTCTTTCTCAGGTGTATGAAAAAGGTACCAATGTTGATCAATTTGTAACAAGATTCCTGCTGAAGGAGACAGCCAATCAGATCCAGTCACTTCTCAGTTCCGTGGAGAGTGCTGTTGATGCCATAGATGAGCAGACAAATCAAATCAGGTCAGTTAAATTAAATCTGTTCCTAAACACCTTTGAAAATCCACTGATCAAATTAACTTTTATATTTACGAACTGCGGATTTCCAAGCCAGCACTCCATCACGTTGGAAACATATCAGTAGTTCCAAAGACACATCTCACAGACTTTTCAAAAAATGTTGTACATAAAATTATATTAAAGGAGAAAAATACTTTTGACTTGAAATTCAGTAATCAAACCAGTTCAGATGCAAATTCTTTTTTTTTTATTTAGTGGAAAAAAAATTAGTAACTCTCAGGTTTTTATTGGTGTCCAAGCTCCTGTTAGTAATATTTTACACTAAAGAAAAAGGGAATGGACATGTGAACCCTTATGTATAAACCTATGCAAACCGGTACCAACCCCCCCCCCACCGTCTAGTATAAATAAACTGAAAAACAGAAAATTGTACCAAATATTTACCGTAATTTTCCTTTCCTGGCTCCAATCCATGGCAGCATACATATGATATAACTCCACCCCTATATCCATCGGCAGGACCTGTTTAAATCTATAAAGGAAAGCAAGAGCAACACCCCACATTCTCCATAAAAATAACAGGATCAAAAAAGGGAGGATTTGTATGCTGACATACAGGAAAGGAAAATTACGGTAAGTATTTGATATAATTTTCAGTTTTCCTGACGCCAGCATGGCAGCATACATGTGATAAATAATGAGCTACACAGGGAGGGCTGAAAATGTATAATCAAAATTTATTTCAATGGACATGGAAGCCTAGACCCTCTTGATTTCCTTTTATCGATTTAAACAGGTCCTGTGGATGGAAATACGGGCAAAGCTATATCACATGTATGCTGGCATGTTGGCATCGGGAAAACTCATTTACATAATTAGTATTTTTAAACGGTACCATATGTAGATGACCCAAGAGATGATGTCCTTCATGAGCCAAAATTCTCAACACATTTAGTTGATTACACAACTTTGTCAGGAGTAAAGGGGGAAATAAGTATTTTACAATATATGCAAAAAGACAATTTTGACAAAACATTCACGATTCTTTATACAAATTAGTCAATTTTCACCAGGAAAATGAGGGAACACTGTCAGTGGGGGTACAGGAGGCTGAAGGAGATTTTAGATTTTTTGCCGTTTACAAAAAAAAAAATGTTTTATTGCTACTTCATGCATGTTAAGCTGGCCATACAGTTACGCCTAAGGACGAATGAAAAAAATCATTCCAGATTCCTCCATCCATGCTATACAGCTCAGATGGACTACTCTCTCGCTGCCGCTATTGTATTCTGACCACCAGCACCACTGCCTGTCAGAATACTCAAACAGCAGCTGCATCTGAATGGATGCAGCCATTGTTAGGCCGACAACTTTCCATCTTTCAATCGAAGGATAATGGGTTGGAGGATGCTGACGCTGCCAACCACAGAGTAAATTTCAGCTGGTTTACAGTAACAAGCCAAAAAAGAGACTTCTGTTTTTATTGCTGTCTCTGGCCTTTATGGAGAGGTCTCACTTCTTGTCCCAGTGACAGTGATGCATAAAATGAAGAGGAACTTCCTAAGTAAGTCATTAATTAAAAGGGAGATATGGCCAAAGCTTTTTTGGCCATACTTCTCCTGGGGATCACAGCAGTGCACTTAGTTCTGCACTCCTGTGTCCCAGATTCAGCGGACAGCATGCTAAAGCTGGCTATCAGCTGACGTCACAGAGCCCGATAATAATGTCAGGTTCCACCCAGGTGCTTGACCGGCAGCTGGATCAGCCTCTCGACACATCACTGAAAGCCTGAGCCAGCCATTCTGCTACTGCCTGCCTTTATGATAAAATCGCACCCCTGTCCTGCCCAGACCTGTCCACTTCCGTCTACAACAGTGGTTCTCAACCTTTCTAGTGCCGTGACCCCTTATAAAATTTCCCAAGTTGTGGGGACCCCTAACAGTAAAATTATTTTCGTTGGTCCTTCATTGCTGTAATTTTGCGACTGTTATGAATCAAAATATAAATATCTGATATGCAGGATGTATTTTCATTCTTACAAATTTAACATTTTAAAGCGTAGTGATTAACCACAAAAACAATCTGTAATATATAGTGCGCAATATTTATAATTAACATATAAGTTACAAATGAATAAAATGTTTACGACTTGTGTTTATTTATTTTTTATTCATCGTATATTGAACTGTATTCACTGTATTGTATAATCATGTGAAAACAAAGCGTAACAACGGTAACAGTCTTAATTAGACAGTCTTAATAAAATAACAGTAAACGAAATTGCTACAAAATTGTTGCGAAACCATGTATCAAAAAACTAAAGCTTCAGTGCGAACGCTGAGGTTGCTTCTTTCTCACCAGATCAGAAATTCTTGGGGAGGTCTTTGCAAGAGCACAACGAAGATCATCTTCTGCAACAAGTCTACTTCTGTATTTAGACTTGCTAACCAACAAGCTTGAAAAGCCTGTTTCACAAAGATATGTAGTTGGAAATGGAAGAAGAAGGCGCAACACAATCTCAGACAGAGCAGGATATGACTGCAAACACTTGATCCAGAATTTATTAAGGGACATGGAAGAGAAATCATTTTTTGCTGCATCGCTGGTAATGAGATCAATGAACTCCTCTTGTGCATTCTCAGGAACATCTTCAACTTTGACTGTGAATGGACTTCTAGCAAGTGCAAACGGGGTGTCAGGAAAATTTGGAAAGTATGATGAAATTTCGTCCGCAAGCATTTGCAAGTGTTCTTTGACAGAACTTATTGTTTTAATCCTTTTGTCAAGTTCAGTGTAATTTTCCTCAAAGAAAGCAGATAAGTTGGGCAACATGTAAATTCTATTTTCATCCAATTTTTGTTGCCAAAGGTGAAGTTTCATTTGGAATGATCGGATCTTTTCAGACAAATCGAGGCATGTTGCATTTGGTCCTTGAAGAGATAAATTTAACTCGTTCAAGATTGCAAAGATGTCAACCAAGTAAGCTATTTTCTGCAGTTCATTTTCATCACTGAAAAGTGCTTCAAACTGCGGTTTTGCTTTCTGATTAAAAAATGTTTTTAGTTCATTACGAAGATCAAAAACACGTTTTAAAACTTTTCCTCTTGACAACCATCTCACTTCAGTGTGAAATAACAGAACATTAGCAGAAGCTTCCAATTCATTACAAAGTTTTGAAAAGAGTCGACTGTTTAAAGCACTCGCTTTTACAAAATTGACGGCACTTATGACGCTTTTCATTACTTCTTGTAACTCTTGTGGCAATGTCTTCGTTGCTAACATTTGTCGATGAATCATACAGTGAGTTCCAATGGCTTTTGGCGATTCATTCAATACCAAACGTTGAAATCCAGACCTACATCCTAGCATAGCTGGAGCACCATCTGTGCAAACACCACAAACCTTTTCCCAAGAGATCTTGTGTTTTTCCAGAAATGAACCAATTGTGTCAAATACATCACGTGCAGTAGTTGTTGTTTCAAGAGGTTTGCAAAATAGAAACTCATCTTTAAAGTCGCCATCATGAATATACCTCACGTAAACCAGTAAATGAGAACAGTTTGCAACATCTGTAGATTCATCAAGCTGGATGCTAAATATTCCAAGTGGAGCAGATTTAATTTCCTGGATTACCTGATCAATAATATCAGCAGACATGTCGTCTATTCTCCTGCTGACAGTGTCGTTAGATAAGGAAATTGCACTCAATTTCGTAACAAATTCGGCTCCAATCATAACTCGAACAATGTCTTTGACTGCTGGCAACAGCAAATCCTCGGCAATGGTGTGAGGTTTCTTAGCTCTGGCTATTCTGAGAGCCACTAAATATGAAGCTTCAACGGCTGCTAGGTTTTGCTTGTGGTACTTGCCACCAGTATCAAGTCTGCTTTTCTTGATGCCATCAGCTTTGTTTTTAAAATACTGGATATCCTTACCAGCAAAGCTCGGATGCTTGGTATCAAAATGACGTTTCAGTTTGTTGGGCTTCATAGATTCGGCTGATAGAACTTTTACAAATAATGCATTGCGGTTTCTCAATTCCTGCTGCATTTATTGAAGTAAAACCATACTTGAAAAAATCGTCACTGTAGCTTCTCTTCTTAAGGTTCTTCTCTCTATGATCCATTATCATGGGCTCACTGATAAAAATATTATAAGAATAGCTTCAATAACACAGACTATTAACACTTAAGACTTCCCCCATCCCAAGATCTCATCCATGTCTTTTGCCTTACACATCTACAGACAGAATTATAAAAGATAAATTCCCTTTCAAAAATCCATGTGCTCAGCCACATAGCTCGGTAAAAATAATTACATCATAGCGGACCACACCAAGTTCTCAGACAGCGTGAGTCTGATCAACAAGCTGTTTATATGCAAATCATAAAATATTACTTACCTAAGACTACCCTGCCTACAGGGTGACACCGCCGCTGTGTAATTTCACTGCAGAACATGGATCGTTGTCACTCTCCTCCAGGAACAGGAAAAATAATAGCTGCAGTGGCAGGGCATTAGGTGATAAAACTGCTACAGGGGACTCAGAGATACCAAACATTGCAGTGTGATGTTAGTGACAGAGCACATCATAGATGGCAGTGTTATCTTCCCTAGAGTTCCACCTGAAGGCATCGGGAGCAAGCTTGAGGACAGCAGGAGACACTGCCTGGGAGTCTCCATGGAGGAAGCAGACATGTGGTCTGGGGAGTTCAGTCAGAGGACTGAAGAGCATGCTTGATGGGACTGGGAGCAGTCTGGGATGGATGGAAGGTCAGTCAGGAGGACTGTGGAGTGGGCAGGAGAAAGGGGCAGCTGCAGCCAGGAGGGCTGGCAGTGCCTGAAGAGGTGGTACTGGGCTGCCGGGCAGACGGCAGGCTGAGGGGCACAGTGGCGGCGTTTGATGGCACAGTGGCGGCATTTGATGGCACAGTGGCGACAATTGACAAGCACAGTGGCTGCATTTGATGGCACAGTGGCGGCGTTTGCTGGCACAGTGGCGACAATTGATGGGCACAATGGCTGCATTTGATGGCACAGTGGCGGTGTTGCTGGCAGTGGTGACAATTGATGGGGACAGTGGCTGTGTTTGATGGCACAGTGGCGACAATTGATGGGCACAGTGGCTGCACAGTGGTAACGTTTGCTGGCACAGTGGCGACAATTGATGGGCACAGTGGCTGCGTTTGGCACAGTGGCAACAATAAAGGGCACAGTTCCTGCGTTTAATGGCACAGTGGCAGCGTTTGCTGGCACAGTGGTGACAATTGATGAGCACAGTGGCTGCATTTGATGGCACAGTAGCGGCGTTTGCTGGCACAGTGGCGACAATTGATGGGCACAGTGGCGACAATTGATGGGCACAGTGGCTGCACAGTGGCGACGTTTACTGGCACAGTGGCGACAATTGATGGGCACAGTGGCTGCGTTTGCTGGCACAGTGGCAACAATTGATGAGCACAGTGGCTGCATTTGATGGCACAGTGGCGCCATTTGCTGGCACAGTGGCGACAATTGATGGGCACAGTGGCGACAATTGATGGGCACAGTGGCTGCACAGTGGCGATGTTTGCTGGCACAGTATCGACAATTGATGGGCACAGTGGCTGCGTTTGATGGCACAGTGGCGACAATTGATGGGCACAGTGGCTGCACAGTGGCGACGTTTGCTGGCACAGTGGCGACAATTGATGGGCACAGTGGCTGTGTTTGGCAAAGTGGCAACAATTAAAGGGCACAGTGGCTGCGTTTGATGGCATAGTGGCGGCGTTTGCTGGCACAGTGGCGACAATTGATGGGCACAGTGGCTGCATTTGATGGCACAGTTGCAGCGTTTTAATGGGGGTTTTTTTTTCTGATTTTTTCAGTTTGTTTGCGCCCCCACCACTTATTTATATATAAACATCCCGGTTGGTTCCTCAAAAGTGGTTATTCCGTGCCAGTGCTAGATACACAAAGTGTATAGCACCCAAACATGTATCTAGCACTGGCACGGAATAAACACTTTTGAGGAACCAACTGGGACATTTATATATATATATATACGTTTATATATATATAAATGTTAAGTAACATAATGAAAAAAATGTTATCTTGTCAGCTTCTCCTGTGTGTCTGACTTACCAGATGTCACAGTGACACAGGTGTTCTTTTTCAGGTATTTCGTTGCCTCCCTCTTGGTACACTCATCCACAGCAAGCGGACTTCAGTGGGTGTAACAAGATGTCCGCTTGCCGACTTTTTAATTCTAAGCATTACTGTGGACGAGAGTACCAAGATGGCGGCGACGGAACGTCACTTCCGTGCAGTCTCTCCTCTGCAGAAAGTGACATCTCGCTGGCCGAGACGGACGGACTCCAGCAGTAACTTCGGGTCCGTCTCGGCCAGCATCTCAGGCAGCATCTCGGCCAGTATCTCAGGCAGCATCTCGGCCAACATCCACGACCCCCTGGAGAATCGGCAATCCACCCCCCAGGGGGTCGCGATCCCCAGGTTGAGAACCGCTGGTCTACAACAACATACTGTCATCCTCCCTGGACACAGTCCCTCCTCTTTCTACACATAGAACAAGGATTCGCCTGCTACAACCCTAGAAAGCAGACGACACCAGAAGTCTCAAGAGGTGCAGATGTCAACACTTTTCTACCCTTAATTCCTTCACCCCCCACTGCCTCCACCCACCAACTTGCTTACTGTTGCTTACTGCCCAGGAGATTGGCAATCATTTCAAAAACAAAATCAATACAATTCATGATGAGATATCCAGAAAACAGCTTCTTCCCCAAATCAACAAATCAGGTCAAACACCACACTCAATACTTTACTCCTTCAAGCACTGTTACCACTGCGGAAGTTGCCAAACTTCTTTCCACGGCCAACATCACCACCTGTCCCCTGGACCCTGTCCCCCCGCAGTTACTGCGACCACCTTCCTGCTCTATCCTAAACTCTCTAACCCTCATTTTCAACCTTTCCCTCTCCTCTGAAACATGCACTGGTTACCCCCATACTTAAAAAACCCTCACTGGACCCCGCCTGTTTGATATATTTAAGACATATCTCCCTGCTCCCGTTTGCCTCCAAGCTTCCTGAAATGCCTTGTCCACAACCGTATGAGCTCTTACCTCACTGAAAACAACCTTCTCGATCCCTATGGTCCAGCTTCTGCCCACAACATTCCACTAAAACTGCACTACTAAATCTCACCAACGACCTACTAACTGCTAAAACTAAAGGCCAGTACTCCATACTCATGCTCTTGTACCTTTCTGCTGCCTTCCAAACAGTTGACCACCCACTCCTCCTCAACAAACTCCACTACCTTGGCCTCTGTGATTCTGCTCTTTCCTGGTTCTCCTCCTACCTATCTTAGTGCACTTTTAGTGTCACATACAACACCATCTCCTCCGCTCCTCTTCCTCTTTCTGTTGGGGTACCCCAAGGCTCTGTCCTTGGGCCCCTCCTATCTTCTTTCTATACCTCTTCTCTGGTCCATTTGATAACCTCCCGTGGTTTCCAATACCACCTCTATGCTGATGACACCCATATCTATCTCTCCACTCAACTCACCCTCTCAAATCCCTTATGTATCACAAACTTACTGAGCGACATACCAGTATGGATGTCACAAAACTTCCTCAAACTCAATCTTTCTAAAACTGTGCTTGTAATATTTAATCATCCCCGATCCCCTCCCTATGACTTTACCATTGAGATCAAAGGCACAACCATTGGTTCCTCCAAGTCGCTTTGGATAAGTCTCTATGAGCTTGCCACATCTTACCACTGGGATTTTTGCCCATTCCTCCTTGCAAAACTGCTCCAGCGCCTTCAAGTTGGATGGTTTGCGCTTGTGAACAGCAATCTTTAAGTCTGACCACAGATTTTCTATTGGATTGAGGTCTGGGCTTTGACTAGGCCATTCCCCTTTCCCCTTAAACCACTCAAGTGTTGCTTTAGCAGTGTGTTTGGGGTCATTGTCCTGCTGGAAGGTGAACCTCCGTTCTAGCCTCAAGTCACACACAGAGTGGTACAGGTTTTGCTCAAGAATATCCCTGTATTTAGCACCATCCATCTTTCCCTCAACCCTGACCAGTTTCCCAGTCCCGACTGCTGAAAAACATCCCCACAGCATGATGCCGCCACCACCATGTTTCACTGTGGGGTTGGTGTTCCTTGGGTGATGTGTTGGGTTTTCACCAGACATAGCGTTCTCTTTGATGGGCATAAAGTTCGATTTTAGTCTCATCAGACCAGAGCACCTTCCTCCATACATTTTGGGAGTCTTCCACATGCTTTTTCGCAAACGCAAAACGTGCCATTTTGTTTTTTGCTGAAAGTAATGGCTTTTTTCTGGCCACTATTCCATAAAGCCCAACCCTATGGAGCGTACGGCTTATTGTCTTTCTTTGTACAAATACTCTAGTCTCGGCTGTGGAAATCTGCAGCTCCTCCAGGGTTACCTTAGGTCTTTGTGCTGCCTCTCTGATTAATGCCCTCCTTGCCCGGTCTGTGAGTTTTGGTGTGCAGCCGTCTCTTGGCAGGTTTGCTGTTGTGCCATGTTCTTTCCATTTGGTTATGATAGATTTGATGGTGCTCTTAGGGATCATCAAAGATTTGGATATTTTTTTATAACCAAACCCTGATTTGTACTTCTCAACAACATTGTCCCTTTGGAGAGTTAATTTGTCTTCATGGCAGTGTTTGGTTCACCTCTTGCTTAGGTGTTGCAGCCTCTGGGTGCCTTTCAAAAAGGTGTGTATATGTAATGACAGATCATGTTACACTTAGGTTACACTCAGGTAGACATCATGTCACTAAATATGTGACTTCTGAAGGTAATTGGTTGCACCAGAGCTTTTTATGGGCTTCAAAACAAAGGGGGTAAATACATACGCATATGCCAATTATTCGTTTTTTATTTCTGAAAAATAGTTTTATGTATATATTTTCTAATTTTACTTCACCAACTTAGACTATTGTGTTCTGATCCATCACATATAATTCAGATTAAAAAAACATTGAACTAAAGGCTGTAATGTAACAAAATAGATAAAAAGCCAAGGGGGTAAATACTTTTGCAAGGCACTGTAGGTGAATATGTATGTTTGTTTTTTGGTAAACCTACACTTCTCTTTTAAACCTAACAGAGGTCTCAGCATTGCTCCAAACTATCCAAAATTTAAAAAAGGAGTATGTTAAATCAACATTTAGAACTGTCACCATAGCTTTTAAATTGTTTCTGCTCACATGCTAATATCTATCGATTTCAAATAATTTATGGGGACAAAATAAAGTATTTTAGTTATTTTTCATTATTAATACATTGGCGGGAGGGTTTACCAAGGAAGTTGCTGCTGAAGCAGTTTAAATATATGAAGAGTATAACATTGTGAAAACATAAGCTGTTCAGTTGTTCATAATGTTGAAATATTAAATAATATTAGGCATGGTTGACTAGCTCTATATAAGGACAGAAAGATAAAATGTGTGGTTGTCATCCAAGGTGACTCGTATGTTTTAAAAATTCCCAAATCACATTGAATGTTTGCCCAAAAAAATGCAAGTTAACGTCTCATTGACCATTATTTAGCTGAATTTGTTTCATGACTTGGAAACAATATTTTGCAGACATGAGCCAAGATTTGTCTGTTACGGTTTTAGCTGCTAGCAGAAGTAATTGGTTAATTTCTTTGGCAGAGGGTGGGTGTATTGGGGTAAGTGTCTATGAAGGTGACCGCCCCATGGGATTTTTTTCCAAATTGGTTTGTGTGACAGAAGAGATTATATAGTCTGCAACAGAAGAATTTCCACCAAAAAGACCATGTTCTCCTTGTGACACTAAGGAGAGAGATGTTAGGTTGAATTGTAGTATTCTTACAGTATCATACGCCTATGTGCCACAACTTTACATGTTCCCTGTGTGAGTACAGTGCAAAATGCTTGACGTTATAGGCAGGGCTGGTGCAAGGATTTTTGACACCCTAGGCAAAACCTCATTTTGACCCCCCTCCCCCCCATGTACAGGCTAGGGTAATAAATAGACAGGCTTGGGTAGTATATGAACAGGCTAGGGTAGTATACAGACAGGCTAGGGTAGTATACGGACAGGCTAGTGCAGTAAATAGACAGGCAAGTGTAGTATATAGACATTAAAGCAGTGTTCCGCCCAAAAAAAATAAAATTAAAAGCCAGCAGCTACAAATACTGCAGCTGCTGGCTTTTAACAATAGGACACTTACCTGTCCTGGAGTTCAGCGATAACGGCACCGCAGCTTATGTTTCCATCAGCTGTCGGTTGCTGCCGCCATCGTTGCGGGTAAGGGTACCCGGCAGCGTAGCCTTACGGCTTCACGTCGGGAACCCTACTGCGCATGTGCTCCTCTCTCCTACTGGCCCGGCGACAGGGAGAGGAGGAGGGAGGAGGAGGGATCCCCGCGGTGATGTCACAGGAAATCAGTGGACAGACTCCAGCATCAACATTGGTAATCACAAAGATAAAAAGAAGGGAACGCTCATTGCGCAGGCATTGAAATATGCAATTTATTGAGTAAAAAAGGCTAATACACTCACATGATAAAAACTGCAAGTAGGCAAGCAGGCATGTGGAAATGACCAGCTTTTCCAACCAGTAAGATGGCCGCCGCGTCCCGGTCCACGTCCTAGGCTCCACCTAGACTCTTCTGCTCTGCCTGCCTGCATGGCTGCACTGATCACTTCCAGGCTCCAGCCAGTCTGCCAGCACTCTTCTTCTGCCTGATTCTCTCAGCACTTACTTGCTGAAGGAGTCGGGCAGTGTGCAGGACAAGCCGAACCACTCCGCCAGGCCAGCAGGTGTGCCTGCACTTGAAAATGAGAAAAAAGTCCCCCTCGATCTACAGTCTCCAGGCCCTCTGAGTGAACTGTTGGAGCCCCCCTCAGGGAGTATGATTACCCAGGAGCCATTGCAGGGATTTGGGGGAAACAGGATGTGTACACTGGCTGATTCTGACTGTACACATCCTGCATAAATTCTGAAGCTGCCGCTGGGCCCCCCTGTGAAGTGACGGAGCCCGGGCCCCCTACAGGAGTGTGTATCCAACAAACTGTGGGCAGGAGCGGCTGTGTGCTGCCCTGGTCCTCCTGCTGTGGGGCACAGAAGGCGGTGGTGCCCCCCACTGATGTGCGCTCTAGGCCAGTGCCTACCTTGCCTATAGGTAGCGCCGGCCCTGGTTATAGGCATACCTTTGTTCCTACAAAAATGTTCCAACTCGACTTGCTTTTTCTTTGGTAAACAGTAATATCCTGCTGTCATTCACATGCCTCTGCCCAGTCCTAATCCTGGCCAGTTATGTTCAGGGTAAGGTGAGGGCACATAAAACTGTGATCTCCCACCACTGTCTGGGTCAGCCGTAGTAGAGGATGGAGTTCATACGGTGATGTATATATTACTAAATATATAAATCCAAGGTGGTGTGTGAGTTAGCATGCTTTTATGGTGGAATCTCTGCATTGCATGCTTGTGGTATACAGAGGCTCAAATGAATGAGGTAGCATTGAGGTTTTGTTTAATGGGTAATATTTGTGTTAGGGCTTGGTTTTTAGGTATTAGGTGTTGGGGGGGGGGTTAAGTATTTTATGGTTTAGGGGTCAGGTGTTGAAGCAGAACTCCTATTTACAAAACTAGCCATTGCTGAAATATTCACCTTCACCAATCCAGAGATTTCCCCCAGTTTTTTTTTGCTAGATATCCTTAGTCTGATGGTCAGTATCATTTAACTTCCTCTAAGCCAAGGTTGTCCTCAACCTGCCCCAACTGGCGACTGGACAGTGAAAAGAGAAAGAACAAATGAGCTCATCTGTCTTTCATGCTTTTACCCAGATAGCAAGGATATCTTGCAATAAAATTTGTGGCAGTGCTGAATTGTAAGTCTGTTAACTTGCTGCACATTTTCACTGGCAAGTTGTACACTTGTAGAGCACTTAGTTGACACTTTTCCAATTTGTAGCAAATTTGCGTGGAAAGTCTCTAGCAAGAGCAAAGTTGCAGTGGTGAGTCTACAGCATGAAAATTCAGCCACAGTGACCCCAGTGGTGTGATGACTATTGCACAACATAACTGAACCAGAACTTGCAGCAGACTTGCAGAATGTTTGCAAAGAAAGTTGATCTGGAGTCATGCAATGCGGATTTGCTGCAATTGTGCAACAAACTTTTGAAGCCTGGCAAGTCTAGCAATAGCTTAGCAAGTCATTTTCAAATTCACAGCACAATTGCTTGCTATCTGGGTACCATCAAACAAGAAAACAGTTCTTTGGACAGTGAAAATTCCCCTAGGATTTCTGGAATGGGAAAAAACATGTGGGACATCTTTTTTGCTCTAAAAGTGATTGTAAAGTCTCGTTTCCAATAAAAATAACAAACATGTTATACTTGCCTGCTCTGTTGCAGTGGATTTGCATAGAGCAGCCCGGATCCTCCTCTTCTCGAGTCCCTCTTCTGTGATCCTGGCCCTTCCCTCCTGTTGAGTGCCCCCACAGCAAGTAGCTTGCTATGGTGGCACCCGAGCCCAGCCGCAGCTCCCTGTGTCCATTCAGACATGGATCCCTGACCCAGCCCCCCCTCTTCTTTCTCCCGATTGGCTAGCTGACATTGATTGAAAGCAGTGGCAGACAATGACACCACTGCTGTGTCCCAGCCAATTAGGGAGGGAGAATCTCGGAGACACTAGTGGAGAGAAAGGGCAAAACATTGCTTAATCCTCTCTTGTTTTTTGTTTTACCCCTAAATGACCACCCAACATTTGGGATTAGTCCAGATCCAGCTCTATTCTTGTGTGAGACTAGGTTACCACCAGCTGCTCCAAAACATGATCCTGTTCCTCCTTTACACAATATAGTAAGTCATGGTATACTGCAAAATTATGTCACAGGTAACATTAAAGAGTCACAGTGTAACAGTCAAAACAGGTTTAGTAAGTCTCCAATGTTGTGGTGAGACAGAGCTTTCCATTCTCATGGCAAATAATATACCAATACTGTATATAATATCAGCTAAGCAAACAGTATAGCTGTAATTGTTGGGTATATGCAAGCTAGTTAAACATAACTGGCAGACAGCTAAAGACATAAAAATGCATTTGATTTGGCTTTTTTGACATTTTCAACACATGTAATAAAGATAGACATTTACATTATTTGTCAGGAAGAATTTAGTGTATCATCTATAAGGTTAAATGACAGACATTTTAGAGAACATTATTCATTGTAAAATAGAATGCACTTTATCCTGGATTATACGTGGCATAATTCCTCTTGGAATCTAAGGAGTGTTAGCCGAAATATTTTAATAGTAATTGTGATTTATTCTAAGACACAACAATAAATAATGCATTAAGTGATGCTAGAGGCTTTAAATTATCATTATGTATTTTGAGAAAACTGAAGACGATGTAACTAGGTGTTTATGTGAGACAACGACCTCAACCTGCCTGCTTAGTTATGTGGATAGAAAACATCACCAAGTTTTAGAATGCTGGAAGCCTTTAAGCACACAAAAATGCCTTTTGCAGCAGCCCAAGGTGACTCCCTGTAGCCTGGTTCAGTTTCTCAGCATACACAAAGATACTTTCTATTCTAAATCAAACTCATAATTGTATTCTGAGGGGCTTCCACATTCTTACATGATCATCTTATTGTTCTGCCTGCTCCCAACGGCACCCATTAAGTCAGTTTCCACATTGCAGATTGCAGACAAGAGTTATAAGCCTCAGGCTAGACTGAACCTGGCTGTAGTAAAGGACCTCTTAAACTCTGCAACAGGGGAGCCAAAACAGAGACCTCTAACATTTGATAGTGATGAAATAAAAAAGAAACCTTTCTAT
Source organism: Lithobates clamitans (assembly GCA_037952925.1). Lineage (NCBI taxonomy): Eukaryota > Metazoa > Chordata > Amphibia > Anura > Ranidae > Lithobates > Lithobates clamitans. Next base: position 332,110 of record JBBGZY010000494.1, on the reverse strand, counting down.
AAAACACAAGGTCCTTTTTATGTTCTCTACAAAGACTGACGATTTTTGCTGACTGTAGTCGTTTAGAAATAAATAAAAAAAAAAAAAAAGCTGTCAATATTGTAACAGATGAACACAAAAGAGCTTGCAAGCCCAAAGACGGAAAAAATTAGGAGCTAGTTGTCACCCTGCAGTGTGAGATGAAGCTAAATATTCAGCATTGCCATGTGATTTTACTTGTGCAAAAGAAACACAGAATGGAACTCCAGGACCACCAAATCACCTGGTATTCCTGGCAACAGAAGTCTCAAAATGTTATAGGGGATAGATGTATCTGCAGTCCCACATGGAAGTAGGCCTGGTCTTTCTGGCCCACAATTGCCATCTGGATTTCTATGTCTGAAGGGCCTGTTCCTCAAGGACTACTAAATGTTATGCAGTACTGACAGTAACAAAATGTGTTAAAATTAAAAATAATTTAAAAAATTCACCACGCTCTTAAAGGGATAATACTCAAAACCCAGTATATAATACTATCAATGCTGGTACTGTACTTTGTATTCGAAAATATACCCACAAAAGTGAAAAATTGTTAGTAAAAGACCATAATATTCTATACTGTGGAATATTATTGGTCTTTTACTGATAGTTTTTCACTTTTGTCAGTACTGACAGTAAGACTGATGTCTCTTAAGATACCTGTACCAAAAGGATCCAGGCAAAAAAAAAAGAAAGTAAAACCCAGAGGAACTTCAAGTTCAAGTAGTCTACCAGAAAAGCAACAAGATATTGGTTATAAGGGCTGAAATAAAATAACAGATTGCATACAAAAGCAGGGGCAAGGCAGGTTTGTGAACAAATCATAAATTAGCAGATTTTTGGACTGTTAAACTGGATTCCTGATCATTTTTGCTCTAGTTACATTCTATCCGGGCCTCCTGGTCCCCATGTCAGTGTTGATAGCAGAAGTGAATATACACAAATGTCAGGATTGGCAGAAACACCTAGCACTTAAAGATCACCTGGATAAAGGTGTTCCAGGAGAAAGAAGAGCAACAGGTAACCCTAAAACTGGATTTAAAGAACACAGAGATCTCTCTGAACCACTAGACAGTGATTCAAGTCTAACTGAATTACCCAGCAATTAGAGGTCTTGCTCACCACCAGCATAAACCTGTTCCAAAAAAAAGGTTTTAGAGTTCAGATGTCCAGAAAAAGAGTCACAGGATCCCAGGCAGAGTCTCACTAGATCAACAGCTCACAGCCCTCTCACAGCTGCGTGCTGTTCCATACAACTCCTCATGGACACCTGCTGGTTGCTCTTGCCCTTTTCCGCCCTCTCTCTCAGGTGGGTTACCCCTACAGAACCAAACTACCCATAGCCAGGGGTTGGAGGCTCTTTCTCACCCAAGATTAATTTGATTTTAGATTCTAGGTCACATATCAGGACTTGGTAATCCTGGAAAAACTGTATATCAGTTTTCCCTCTCTACCGGATTACCCCAGAACCCCTTGCCCTGCACAGGTGAGAATCCCTGAGTACTGCAACTGCTACTTGTCATCCTCCTTAAAGGGACCACAACCCAAACAATGAGTACACATACCTCCAATCCAGGAACTGTCCCTGACGTCTTGTACAAGTATGAATTCGTAAAATATGGGTGGCCTCTGTAAGCTGTAAATCTCTGTAGTAGCCCTTGCATTTTTTTCCAACTATTGCAAAGCATTCTCTGATTTGACAAGGTGGAAAACGTGATGTCACCATCCCTCCACTCCACCTCATCAAATCAGAGAATGCTTTGTATGCTTTAGGAAAAATGCAAGGCAATACCTAAATGGCAGCTGTGGTGAGCAAACGACCCCCCCGTAGTTACTATGCAGAAAAACAACTGCTTGGCACACCACCCAGAAGATCGCAGTCATCACTGTAGTAGCTTGGGCCACTACAATGATTTTCAGCTTACAATAAAGGTTGCTCAGTATCACATATGCATACTTACATTGTAATGTAAGCATGTGTAACCAGGACTATAGTTTCTGTGAACTATCTCTTTTCTTCTTTTCTTCCTATTGTTGCTGCATTATTGTTCTGTGGAAGTGACAGAGTTCAGTTAAACAGTTGTTAGTGCACAAATGCAGCAGTCATCTTAAAGAAGACTTAAGAAGACTATTAGTTGAACATTCAGTAATGCATAAATGCAGAGACCACTTGGAGTGACCATTTTGATGGTGTCTGATTATCTCTCAAAAGGATGAGGTGCTGGACAGGGCGGAGGAGTGAAGACACCTGGTAAGGGGGTGCAGGAGTGTGCAAGGACTGAGCTGCCTATCTGCAATGTACCCCACCTCTGGAGATTGCTCCCCCAGTGCTTTTGAAATTCCGCTGCTGGAGACAGTAATTGGGTGTGCGCAGGACCCTGTTGTGAGTGGCTGCCACCCAAGGACACTTCCAGGAAGTCAAGCTGCTGTTCGTAACTTTGATTTGAAAATTGTGAAACTATTCCCTGGGAGGGTGTGAGGCATTTGGTTAACACCTTGTATGGCTAGACTGCATGATAGAGCCTCCCCCTGCGGATGGCTAAAGTCATACTGAACTGAGTCTGTGTGAACGCAGTATATAGCTGACAACATGGTCCTGCTACTGGCTAAATTTAAGAGGAAGATACAAGTGTGGAAACGCCTGCCAATATCTGTGGCAGGCCGCTGTAACTTAATTAAAATTATTTGGATGCCGCAGCTTCTCTATGTACTATACAACTCCCAAATCTGGCTGTATAAAATGTGGTTTCAAAGAATAAACAGCTTGTTCAGGGAATTGATCTGGAAGGGTGGGTCAGCAAGAATATGATTGAGTACTCTGCAGTTACAAAAACAGGAAGGAGGAGTAGCACTCCCAGATCCCTTTAGCTATTTTCTTGTGTCACAACTCCAGTATATGGAGGGGTGTAACCTAGAAGGGGGAGAGGCGGGGAGAAAGGTGCTCCTACAAAATACCCCACATGATTCAATAGTGGAAGCTCTGGAAGCAGGTTCCTTTCCATCAGGACTCCCCACCTTTAGTTTAATGATGAGAGTATGGGACACAGCGAAGGCCATATTAAAGTACAGAGGATTCACTGAGTATACCCCCCTATGGGAGAATAGCAAATTGGGAGAACTGAGGAAGATGGGGACAGTAAGAGAATGGGAGAGATGTGGAATAAAATATCTCACTCGGCTATATCAAGATGGTACCCTGAAAGCCTTTCAGGAGAAAAATTTTGCTCTACCGGATAAATCTCTCTATAGGTACTTGCAGGTCAGGCACACATTGGAGAAACAGTTTAGAGGGAGCACTTTAGAATGGAGCACAATTCCAGTTCTCCAAAAAATAATTAATGTAGAAACAGGGAAAGGTCTAATCTCAAAAATATACCCTTACATAAATAACGGGAGAATGGGAGAGATAGAGGTCCCTATGTCTAAGAGGAAGTGGGAAAAAGACGTGGGAAATATTACCGAAATACAATAGAGTAGAATTCTTGAACTTGCTCCGCTGGTATCACTCTCCCCTTCTCAGAGGATGTCACACCTCTTCCTACTATATAGAACCTATTATACCCCTCATAAACTTTTTCAGTTTGGCCGGCGGCCGATGCAAGTTGCCCTGGGTGTGGGGACATAGAGGGGGACAAGATTCACATGTTCTGGAGATGCCCGAAGCTGTTTCGCTACTGAACGGAGGTGACAGGAATTATTGACCGGGTGTTTGGAACCTCCACTAGGTATGAGGCGAAGTATTGCCTCCTGGGATTAGTTGAAGGAGCTGGAAACCCAGGAAGCATCCAGACGGCGGTTTTGAGATGCTTATTCCAAGCAAGGAAATTGATTTCCCTGAGATGGCAGTCGGTGTTACCTCCGTCCAGTAGAGAATGGTCAAATAGTATGAATGTGGTAATTCTTAAAGAGAAACCGGTATATATAAAACAAGGGACTTTGAGGAAATATGATAGGATGTGGAAACCCTGGTGGGAAGCAAGAGGGATTGATATGTGATTATTAATAGTGTAGCAAATTATCTTAGCGATGAAAAGTGACCTAATAGAAATTAAATTATGAATGAGAATGAAGAGGATGGATGAGTGAGAGGAATGGATAGGGATGAGTGGGAAGGGTGAATGAGTAGGAATTTAGACTTAAATGGAATTTCAGATAGGACTCTCCTCAAGATACCCCTATACCCCTCCCAGGTCACCCAAGATATGAATGACTTATTAATCATTTTTATACATACATCTGATAATGGGGGGGGGGGGGGGGGGGATCAGGGGGGGGTTGAGGGGATGTATGATTATTTGATTCTGATGTATTTTGAATATAAAAGAAATACCTTAATAAGGAAATAAAGTTAAAAAAATAAGGAAATAAAGTTAACTGGGATAATGGAATATATTCTCTTTTTTTAAAAGAGAATATATTCCATTATCCCAGTAGCTCAGTGCTCCCATGGAGGACAGCATTTTCATTTTAGATAGAACTTTTACTGTAATTTGGTGGAATTGACACAGGCCAAAGTTTTATAGAATTGTTTAAAGTTGAATTCCAGGAAAACTGTTTAATACATAGAATACATACAGTTGTGCTCACAAGTTTACATACCCTGGCAGAATTTATGATTTCTTGGCCATTTTTCAGAGAATATGAATAACACAAAAACTTTTCTTTCACTCATGATTAGTGTTTGGCTGAAGCCATGTGTTATCAATAAACTGTATTTACTATTTTTAAATCATATTGACAACAGAAACTACCCAAATCACCCTGATCAAAAGTTTACATACCCCAGTTCTTAATACCGTGTATTGCCCCCTTTAACATCAATCACAGCTTGAAGTCCTTTGTGGTATTTGTGGATGAGGCTCTTTATCTTCTCACATGGTAAAGCTGCCCATTCCTCTTGGCAAAAAGCCTCCAGTTCCCGTAAATTCTTGGGCTGTCTTGCATGATCTGCATGTTTGAGATCTCCCCAGAGCGGCTCAATGATATTGAGGTCAGGAGACTAAGATGGCCACTCCAGAACCTTTGCTCTATTCTGCTGTAGTCAATGACATGCCGACTTGGCCTTGTGTTTTGGATCATTGTCATGTTGGAATGTCCAAGTACATCCAATGCACTGCTTCCTGGCTGATAAATGCAAATGTTCCTCCAGTATTTTCTGATAACATACTGTATTCATCTTGCCATCAATTTTGAACAAATTTTCTGTGCCTTTGTAGCTCACACAACCCCAAAACATCAGTGATTCATCTTCGTGTTTCACAGTAGGAATGGTGTACCTTTCATCATAGGTCTTGTTGACTCCTCTCCAAATGTAGCGTTTATGGTTGTTGCCAAAAAGCTCAATTTTGGTCTCATCATTCCAAATTACTGTTTGGCGTATTGTAAGCGGGATACTTGGTGGCATTTGCTTAGTAATGGCTTTCTTCTGGCAACTCGACCATGCAGCCCATCTTTCTTCAAGTCTCTTATTATTGTGCATCTTGAAACAGCCACACCACATGTTTTCAGATAGTCCTGTATTTCACCTGAAGTTATTTGTGGGTTTTTCTTTGTATCCCGAACAATTTTCCTGGCAGTTGTGGCTGAAATTTTTGTTGGTCTACCTGACTGTGGTTTGGTTTCAACAGAATCCCTCATTTTCCACTTCTTGATTAGAGTTTGAACACTGCTAATTGACATTCTCAATTTCTTGGATACCTTTTTATATCCATTTCCTGTTTTATACAGTTCAACTACCTTTTGCTGCAGATCCTTTGACAACTCTTATGCTTTCCCCATGACTCAGAATCCAGAAATGTCAGTGCAACACTGGATGACAGATGCAAGGGTCTGTCAGGAGAGCAGAAACTCACTGACCTTTTATGCACGCACTAATTACAAGTAAACAGATCACAGGTGAGGATGGTTACCTTTAATAGCCATTCAAACCCCTTTTTTTCAACTTGTGTGCATGTTATGAGGCCAAAATCACCAGGGTATGTAAACTTTTGATCAGGGTCATTTTGTTGCCATTATGATTTTAAAAAGTAAACACAGTTGGTTGATAATAAATGGCTTCAGCCAAACACTAACCGTGAGTGAAAGAAATGTTTTGGTGTTATCATTTAGATTCTCTGAAAAATGGCCAAGAAATCATAAATTCTGCCAGGGTATGTAAACTTATGAACACAACTGTATATTGAAAATATTTTACCTGTTAAAAGCCTTGAATTTCTGTCTATACAGACCTGATATTTGCACAACTCTGCTATACAAAACAACGCTGCCTCTTGTTAGCACAACACGTCTCTTGTTCGCACATGAGCACTGCAGCACAACTGATTTGCTCCCTCTCCCAGCTCTGTACATTAGATTACAAAAGGCTGATACCAAGTCAAATTCGGGTACTTACACTGCTTGCTTTTAATAGTGACATTTAAATCTGAACTCCAGGTTAGGTAAGTAGAAAGGCTTCAGAAGATACTGTGCGCAGTCATGTTGGAAAATGAAGGGGCCATCCCCACACTGTTACGGCAAAGTTGGCAGCATGAAATTGTCCAAAATGTGTTAGTATGCTGATGCCTTAAGAGTTCTCTTTGCTGGAACTAAGGGGCCAAGCCCAACCCCTGAAAAACTATCCCCACACCATAATCCCCCCATCACCAACTGATTTGCACCAGTGCACCACAAAGCAGAGTCCATAAAGACATGGATGAGTGAGTTTGGGGTGGAGGAACTTGACTGACCTCAACCCGATAGAACACCTTTGGGATGAATTAAAGCGGGGACTGCAAGCCAGGCCTTCTTGTCGACATCAGTGCTTGACCTCACAAATGTGTTTCTCGAAGATCGGTCAAACATTCCCATAGACACACTCCTGAACATTGTGGACAGCCTTCCCAGAAGAGTTGAAGCTGTTATAGCTGCAAAGGGTGGGCCTACTCAATATTGAACCCTATGGACTAAGACTGGGATGCCATTTAAGTTCATGTGCATGTAAAAGTAGGCCTCCCAATACTTTTGGTAATATAGTGTATTTGCTTATATGCAAAGTCCTTTTGTAACTGATGTGATCCAAAGACATTGCGCCCCTAGCAGCCCAGTTAAAGTGTGAATCAACCTCAACCTAGACTCCTTCCTGGCCATGCCCCTGACACATTTCGTCCTGTTCACAGGGCTTAGTCATAGAGGTCTCCAGACCTCCAGATGTGTTGTGGGTTGTGGCCTTGGAGGAGCCTAGGCTAAGGCTGCTTTACACTTTAAATGGGCTGCTAGGTATTATATGGCGCTCTTTTGTAACTGATATATGCCAGTAAGTGATATGTAAAAATTTGGTCACACAATTTCCAAATGTAGTTCTTTTGTTCATGAAAATAAGCATTTTTTCTTCCATTTACTGGTGAGACATTTTCTGTTCATCATCATGAGTTCCACAAAAATTGTTTTGTAGAATATATGGTTGTTAAACGAGGAGTCACAAGAAATCAATATTTTAAGCATTCTTAACTACTGTACTGTACTGTATTGTGAAAAAAAAGTCTAAACACAAAACTCCAGCTCAACAACGTAATTTTAATTTGCATAAGTACAGAACACAAATGAAAATTCTGTACTGTACTATACAATACAATGATGTTCAGGTGGGGAGAGCTGGTCGTAAGTCCGAGCAGTCGTTAAACAGGTAAGTCGTTAAACGAGAAATATCTGTAGTTTTGATGGGTATATGGAGAATGCTTTCAGTGAAGCGGGCTGGTTCTTCACATAAGCATTTAAACCACAATTTATGTGGATGTTTAAACTTAAAGCTTAATACCGTATAGGATTATGACAATGTATATACCATTTTTAATGTGCATATCGGGGGGATTTATCAGGAAAGATGCAGAAGGAATTAGGCGCAAATCCAGCTGCCTTTCATTTAGTAAAGGATTTGCAATGGTTTCTGTTTATTTATGACCCTGCATCCTACAATCCTGGACAGCCCCACTGCAAGTTTTCCTAACATCTGTGACAGATTTGGCTTTGTATATGTAACAGTTTTTTGCTTAAAATATGCACAGTTAAAGCGGAGTTCCTCTCCCCATGAAAAAAATTAAAAGTCAGCAGCTACAAATACTGTAGCTGCTGACTTTTAATATTGGGACACTTAGCTGTCCAGAGATCCTGCGATGTCGGCACCCCAGGCGATTTTCGGATCAGCTGTCGGCTGCTGCTGCCACCATTCGTAGTAAGTTAACCCGGCAGTGAAGCCAGTGAAGCCGGTTCACTACTGCGCATGCGCAAAGCGTGCTGCACTTTCTAACTGGCCTGGTGGCCGAGGTAAGGGGCCGAACTTCTGAGGGAAGTCTTCCGCGGTGGATGGGGCTGAGCGCTGTACTGAGTGGTAGTCACATTTAGGACCCTATGCATTCAGGGACGAATGCCTGGTGAGAATTGGCAAAAAAATTGAGGATATTTACAATGCTGATGCCTTTGCTTTGAATATATATACGGTGGCACACAAACCGAAATTTGCCCTTTACAGACAACAATGTGGGAAGACTTGAAAAGGAAGTTCACTGCCCCCCAGTCCCCCCCTCTTTATGTGTTATTCAGGGTTACACTCAGTTTACATACTCACCTATGCAGTGGATCCATCATTGTGCTGTTTTGATCCACTCTGCCGATACCATATGCCTTGTCCAATTCCACCGTCTTTGCTCCTGAAGTCATTGAGTGATTCTTTCTCATTCAGTGTGTGCGCGAGCCAGCCAGGAAGTACGGGTCACCTGTACCGGAGAAAACATCTGCCTGGAAATTCCCTGCCCTGCAGTCGCATATGTGCAGTTATATAGCTTTATGGAAATAGCTTTCATGTTTTTTTCTTACAGACATGACTCTTATGCCCCGTACACACGGTCGGACATTGATCGGACATTCCGACAACAAAATCCTAGGATTTTTTCCGACGGATGTTGGCTCAAACTTGCCTTGCATACACACGGTCACACAAAGTTGTCAGAAAATCCAATCGTTCTGAACGCGGTGACGTAAAACACGTACGTCGGGACTATAAATGGGGCAGTAGCCAATAGCTTTCATCTCTTTATTTATTCTGAGCATGCGTGGCACTTTGTGCGTCAGATTTGTGTACACACGATCGGAAATTCTGACAATGGATTTTGTTGTCGGAAAATTTTATAGCCTGCTCTCAAACTTAGTCGGAAAATCCGTTGGAAAATGTGTGATGGAGCCCACACACGGTCGGAATTTCCGACAACAAGGTCCTATCACACATTTTCCATCGGAAAATCCAACCGTGTGTACGGGGCAATACACTTCTGGATTGTACATCTATGGCATTAATGCAGCACATTAAAGGCTCTGATTTGAGCTTGTTGAGAGAAGCCAAGATTGTTACATAGAGTTGCACAAGTCATGGCAATGTGCAGGACCAGAGTTTAAATTTTTGTCTGGGTCATGTGTCTCCATGGAAATGAAAATCACTTAGTGTAACTATGGTAACTACCTTGGTATAACGGCTGAGATATTAAAAAATGCCACTTCTATTTAGTATAAAAGAGTTTTTGCTACAAGCTCCAAAAATAGCTAGAACGGAGGTCACCTGTATTCTGTGAAGCCGTGTCGTGTCATCCTGACCTATGACCACCTCAAATGAATTATATATTGCCCCTTTCTATGATATTAGATTATCAGCAATTTGATCTTACAACTTGCCAAAAACATACATAATGTACATATGACTTCTAGATAGGCTACAGATAAAGACAACCTAGAACAAAGTATTACGCAATGCTCTCTGTAGGGCCATTTCCTTTGGTGTGGGGAGAACATGCATAATTATGCAATATATCTGGAATTTGCCAGGCAACATCGGCTGGTTCAATAAAAACTGTTTGACATTTGGCCCGTGTGTTTGGCAGCCGATCCTACAGAAGCTGGCCGTTTGGCGGGCTTCTGTCGGACGAGCATGCTGGAAAACCAGCAGCTGACCAGCTCCCTGAGTGTTCTGACGGGGGCGTCGTCCCCCTGTTAGAACACAACAGGTCAGCCAGGGAGCTCATCTGTCACCTCTATGACTAAGGAGGTCTATGACCTCTATGACTAAGGAGGTCACCTCTATGACTAAGCCCCGTTGGGTGGGGCGAAACATGTCAGAGGGCGTAGCGTGTGGATTGGTGCAGGGCTCAGGCCAACTTATACATGTTAACCACATAGACTGCATGGGGTTTAGCTGTGATTTTTCTAAGTATGCTATACACTACTGGATGCTGACATTTTTCGCCAGCATCCCATTCCTGAGTACCAGCCGGACTACATATACTTTCCTTTTTTGCTAAGAGTAGCACTACAAGCATTATCACTTCATCTGATTTAATATACTCTAAATATCAGCAAAGCTGTAGATGTAGCTGCAGAATTGTTTCCTCTAATCACTGTGTGCCAAGAAAAAGAAATGAAATGAATTAGTGATGTCGTTTTTATGCCCTGATGAAGCGAAAAAATTCTTTGCGAAACATGTTGGCTGACAATCACGAATTAATTCTGAATACACTACTGGATGGTCATGTTGATGTTCTTACATGTTATGTCTGTTATGCATATACATAGAATTTTAATTATCTTTCAGTAAAAATTTATATATTTTATTAACCTGTGTGGTACTGACCTACTACTAACAGACGCACTATCTCCCTTTAAAATCCCACTTCAACATAATACATAGCTCAGACCTCCTCTGGCTACTCTGCTTCACTTCTGACATTTATAGTTGCAACAGTTTGACACACGAACTCCTCTGTGGGCTGTTTGGCCTCATCCACCTTTGCTCTTATACTTCTGTTCCCTTCTGTGTTGGTATTCTCAGTTTCCCTTTAGCACATCTTTATATGACACTCTTGCTGCCCCTGTTGAACTCCCTCTTTACAGTATATCTTCATAAGCTCAGTATATACAACATCGACTGACGGCATGCAGCCAGCATACATTTGTTTCTGGTGTGAAGTCCGTTAAAGCAGTATTGGACCCAAAAGCAAACATTTATTATATTGCAGCTTACCAGTTCTTAGATCTGATGATTGCATTAGTTTTCTTTTTTTTAGGCTTTTTTTGTTCTATTTTCATCTGGTGATCCAACCAGCAAGTCTATTGTGTTTCACAAGCCCTCCAACAGAATGTATTAGTTTACATGGATGAGACAAACCACTTAAAGTGGAGGGCCACCCTAAAAAAAAAATTGCATGAAAAATCCTAAAAAAATTAAAAATAAAAACATTTGAAAAAAAAAACATTTTAAACTTACCTAACCCCTTGTTGCTAGGCAGTCTTCCTAATCTGCCTCTTCCTATTCTGCGGCGTGTTCTGCTCCTCGGTGAGCGGCCCCGTTGTCTTCTGGGAACTGTTTGTGTTCCCAGAACACCATGGGGCCATTCACAGAGCGCCGCGCCGCTCACGCGGGCGCAGTAGGAAACTGGCAGTGAAGCCGCAAGGCTCCACTGCCTGTTTCCCTTACTTAGGATGGCGGTGCCGGGACCCGAGAGACGGGGCGGTCGACATCGCGGGCACCCAGGACAGGTAAGTACTTATTTAAAGTCAGCAGCTACAGTGTTTGTAGCTGCTGACTTTTACTTTTTTTTTCACGGACGGAATCCCACTTTAATACTGGCAGGGGTGATTAAAATAATCAGCTTTTATTGATTCATATAAAACCTTTATCCTAAAAGTAAAAAAAAAACTGCTGTAACTGATTACAAAATTTGAGCTGGAGTTTGGCTTCAATTTGTCAGTGTATCTAAATCCACTAATACATTTAACACTACTCACCCCCAGGCTGACAATGTCTGTTGTGCCTCCGGTTCTCGTTCCTCCAGAGTTTTGTCTCACTAATTCAGCAGGTGTGTTACTGGTCAGATCACCAGGTGAAAACAAAGGGGGAAAAAAGGTGATGTTGGCACCACCTCTAATGTTTGGTAGGCTGCAATATAATACATTTTTGGCTTTGGGTTTAATACCACTTTAAAGTACAGTAAATATGAAGGATAGAGTAGATAATGACCCCCGTCATTTTTTTATGTCTGTGCCCCTTTGGAGTGATTTTCCTTTACTTCTTGTCTCAAGCTACAGCAGGAAATGAGATCTCTCCAAGGGAAGGAAAATCCTCTCTTAACCACGTTACAATCTCCCTATTGTAGCTTTACTACTACAGTATATATGGCTATATACATGATCCTGCACTTCCAGGTCGCGGGCGCGCACACGCAGTGGCTAGCTCTCGCTTCGATTGTGTACAGAGGGAGCCAATGCGGACTCGATGTCCGCTGGTATCCGTCGATCATTCTGTACACAGGCAGAACAAGGCAGATTGCTGTTCTGTCAGTAGGGAAGGCATGTATCCTGTGTTCCTGCAAACCAGGAATATGGATCCATGCCTTCCACTGGTAAAAGCACCTCCCACACAGTGCATAAACACAGACTAGGCACACAGTTAACCTTTGATCGCCCCTGATGATGATAACCCCTTCAGAGCCAGTGTCATTAGTACAGTGACTGCATATTTTTTTTTACTGATCACCGTATTAGTGTCACTGGTTCCAATAAAAGTGTCAATGTCCGATTTGTCCACTGCAATATTGCAGTCCTGCTATAAGTTGCTGATCACCGCCATTCCTAGCAAGAAAAAATAAATAAATAAAAATTCCATAAATATATCCCATAGTTTGTAAACGCTATAACTTTTGTGCAAACCAGTCAATACACGCTTATTGGGATTTTTTTTACCAATATTATGTAGCAGAATACATATTGGCCTAAATTGATGAAGCAATTAGTTTTTTTACATTTTTTTTAGCAGTAAGTAAATATATATATATATATATATGTATGTATGTATAGTGTATATATATATATATATATAAATTGTCAGTCTTCTTTTGTTTAACCGCTTGCCGCCCGCCTAACTTCATATGACGTCATTGAGTTTGAGCGGTTGATATCTGAATGATGCCTGCAGCTACAGGCATCATTCGTATATGTTCTTTTAGAGCCGGCGATTCCCTGCACCATAACAACAATCATAGCAGCTGTTCAGCCGCTTGATCATTCTTATAGGCAACGAGAGGGGACAACCCCCCTCCGACCGCCATCCGGTGCTTCTACTGACTCGCCCGTGCGATCAGTGATCCGGAGAAGGGTCCCGCTGGCGCCAGATGTTGACAATAGAGGTTTCCGGCGGGCGAGTTCATTTTTATAGCACTGGTCAATGTAATAATGTCACTGGTCCCCAAAAAGTGTCATTTGGGGTCAGATTTGTCCGCCGCTAAAAATCACAAATCGCCGCCATTACTAGTAAAAACAATGTAAAAAAAAAAATAAAAGTACCTAAATCTATCCCATAGTTTGTAGAGGCTATAACTTCTGCGCAAACTAATATATATGCCTATTGCGATTTTTTTTTACCAAAAATTTGTAAAAGAATACATATCAGCCTAAACTGATAAATACATTTGTTTTTTTATATATTTTTTTGATATGTATTATAGCAAAAAAGTTTAAAGAAAGTTTTGTTTTGTTTTTTTCAAAATTGTCGCTCTTTTGTTTATAGCGCAAAAAATAAAAGCCGCAGAGGTGATCGAATACCACTAAAAGAAAGCTCTATTTGTGGGGAAAAAAGGATGTCAATTTTGTTTGGGTACAACGTCGCACGATCGCGCAATTGTCAGTTAAATGGACACGGTGCCGTATCGCAAAAAATGGCCTGGTCATTAAGGGGGCTAATCCTTATGGTCCTTAAGTAGTTAAAGTGGTTGTAAACCCTTACATATACCTAGTGAAGTGACTGGCCTCAGGTGATACACAGAGATGAAACAAACCCTCACACTTTTTGAAGCTTGCCTGAACTGTCAGAAGAAAAGGGGGTGGAGAGCTGAAATTACATACTGCAGAGCTCAGTGAGGAGAGCTTTGAGCGCTGATTGCTGGGAAGTTACACAACCCCAACCCCCTGCACGCAGGAACAGAGCTGGGGCTGTCAATCACAGGCTGTGTGCTGGAGATCCTCTGTCACCTTTTTTCTCTTGGTGTCAGGAAAACTTGTCAGACGTGACTAATGCAGATAGCAGAGGAACACAGCAGCAAACAAAAATGATTAATAGTGCTCTGGATTGAGACAAGTACACACAAAGTAGGAAGATGGATGCCTGTGTCCCCATGAGATATGAATTGCATGCAAACAGATGTCTGCTCTGTTTATAAATGTTATAAATTCTACTGTTTTGCTGTCTAGTGCAGCCTTTATCAAATTAGTGTCATACATCCTCTGCTTAAATGGTTGCATGTGGGGCTTTTTTTTCAAGTAGGTGCTGGAGTCTGGTACATCAAGTGTGCAGGGCTCAGAATTGAATAAGGTATGGGGCTTAAGAGTGTGAATTGCACAGAGTGCAGGCCTCAGCAATCCATATTGCGCAGGGTGCAGGGCTCAGGAGTGCGTAATGCACAAAGTGCAGGGAACAGGAATGAATAATGCACAAGGTGCAGGGAACAGGAGTGCATAACGCACAGGGTGCAGGGCTCAGGAGTGCGTAATGCACAAGGTGCAGGGAACAGGAGCGCATAAAGCACAAGGTGCAGGGAACAGGAGTGCGTATCATGCAGGGATCACAAGTGCATATTGCACAGGGTGCAGGGATCAAGAGTATATATTGAGCAGAGAGCAGGGCTCAGGAGTGTGTATTCTGTAAGGCTCAGTAGTACATATTGTGCAAAGCTCAAGAGCTAAGGACTCAGATGTAGGTAACACTCAGGTCAGCTTACAACCATAAATTACCTTCTCCTCCTGAATTCTCAGCACAGAGATCTTCCCCCAACCCCCCCCCCCCCCCCCCTCTGAAAAGCTCTATGACCAACTGCCACCCTCCCCCTCACTACAAGAACTGAGAATAGCAGACATCTCAACCTGCAAAAACTTATTTCAGGGAGGTGGCGCTTTGTGGCAAAATATTTTTTAAATCACTTTTTCAATATTTTTTTGCAGTACTTCTGGAGAAGGGGGTGGGTGGTATGTGGCAGTGGACGGTGTCAGTAGTTTTTTTATTTTTAATAATTGATTTTTTTACAATTTAGTTTGTTTTTAATTGTTCTTCACAATGCTTTTTGGGGAGAGGGGGTTGTTGCAGTGAACAGTGTTGGTAGGGCAGGGGAGAGTGGTGTCAGTAGTTTATTTTATTTTTTTACACTTTTTCATTTTTTAGAATTTTTTTACAATTTTTTTTTTTATATTTTTTGGGGGCTTTGGTGAGATGTCAGGGGTCTAAACAGACCCCTGACATCTCCCCTTTGAGACAAAGGGACTGAGGACAGAGATTCCCCAGTCCCTTTCTCAGCACTAAAGATGAATGAACAGGAGACAGAGGCTCCTGTTCATTCATAAACTGAGCAGAGTAAACACAGTTTACTCTGTTCAGTAATCACAGGACACAGGAGCGAACTCGCTCACTGTGTCCAATTACTAGTTCTCCCCGCAACCGGCGGGAGAGAAGAGAAGGGGAGACAGCTCCGGGGGACGAGGGGGGCCAGATGAGAATAAGGGAGTGGAGAAGGACACGGAGGGGGCCGGGGGAGGAGCACACAGAGCAGCTGGGAATGATCAGTGCAGCAGGAGGGACAGCTGTGAACAACGATCTCCCTGTATAGCTTTTTAGCTGACAGCCGCGGGAGGGAGAGAAGGAGAAGCGGCTGTCGATACAAAGGAGATCGCTGTTCACAGCTGTCCTCCGCCTCACCGATCATTCACGGGAGTTTGCAAGGCGCATCTGTGTAAATGCCCCTACCTTCTCCTCTCATGTCTTATGAATGGTGCAGAGCAGGGAAGGTTCTGTTTGAGCCACCAGGGGTGGGGCACCGCCACTTGTAAACACAGAAGCCAGCAGAGGAAGTGATTGAGCACAGGGCCAGTGCCAGGGGTGCCATTACGGAGTACTGCTGCATTTTAGCCAAAGCAAATGCTGGTTGTACAACTTATGGTAAATTACCGTGATTGTAGAAAGTTTTAGGTAAAAGGATAAAGATCCTAGGGTATTTGATACCCAGGACACATCATTTTCTTTAACACACCCGCTACTATACATGAGAAAAATATTTTGACTCCCTTGAATCTCTTTAAGGGAAAGGGAGCCTTGACTGCTGGAAGCATGGCATCACTGTGGGTGTGAACCTAAAAGGGAAGTTAAGTAGCTCCATTAGGATTTGCTACAAAGATGTGAGGTGACTTGGTGGACCCTGAACTCTAGAAAAAGGCTACGCTGGGGCACATCCAACCACGCTGAGGTGATTCAGCTGTCACAAGAGTTGCCCACCCTCCCGTCCGTTGTGATGTTTTGTCACAGCTTTATTGGCGGTTTTGACCTTGCCAGCAACTGATGTTTCTTTATGCGCTATGCCCTCAAGTTAAATTCTGGGGTCAGTCTAATGCCTGTCTGGTATTGATGGTAAGGACAGGCCTCTTACACTATGTGAGTTTATGTTTTATGGGTGCTCACAGTATAACTGTGATTGGCATTGTTGTTTGGTACATTGGAAAGTTGTTACTTTTGAAAAGTTTAATAAAGCTGTGGCTTTGCCCTATTTCCAACTTAATCAGCTTCTGTGCCTTTTTGGGGGGCAAGGTATTGGTTTATTAGTTGGTCATAAATGAGCCTATGCTTCTCAGCAGTCATGAATACTATTCATGAAATGGAATGAACAATAATAATGGGGAAAAATCTCACAGAAATTAAAAATTGTAGTGTCCCCGTAATCTGTGTATTGTTCCCTTGCATCAAAGGTTATTACATTGGTGGCCAGTGTAGACAGGAGATCAGTCCACAAATGCTCACCTGTCAAGGAACCCATAATAACCTCTGAAAGTACTGACTGAGAAAGGGTACTCTAGTAGATATCCTATAGGGATTTAAAGTGTTACTAATCCCACAACCCTAAATTCAGCATGCTTGTTATACTCACCGTCCCCAATCTATCTGCTGATAGAACAGAGCCTTGGGGGGCAAGCTGCACATGCTCAGTTTGGTGTGTATTGCTAGAAAGTTTTTTTTTTTTCTTGGGAGAGTGCATGTGATTGGGAGAGTGCATGTGATCAGCACAGGGCCAATCAGCACTGTCCAAACAGAGGGTCAGGGGTACTGCAGCCTCAAAGGACTATCAGCTTTAACTGCTGATGAGAAAAGGTATGTAGCAGTTTATATTTATTTATTTATTTATTTATTTAAAATAATTGCAATTCTATGTTCTGTGTACTGTGGGAGACCAGATATAGTGAATGCAGGATCCTGGGTTTCGTAACACTTTAAGGAAGATCTACAGGTGGCACAAGAAGCTCAGCTGAAAAGTCTGGCTGTTCCTGTCACTAAAATAAAATAAATAAATAAATGAATAAAAATTATTTTGTGAGTACATTTCTCCCTAAATATTATACAAATGACCACTATTCTTTGCCTTTCTTTATTAAATATGCCCAGAGCATCCACTGACTCCCTGCCTGCAGATTTTACACTTACACAGAAAACACTCTTTTATACAAATACACAGCGACACATTTTCTGAGGTTCTGGAAGCAGCAGCTGTTAGGTTAAGAGGCTGCTTACTTGAAGCAAGCTCTGTCTGCCATTGCCTCATTTGCTGACAAATTGCTTAGATTTTGTGCTCAGTAGAACGTTAGAATATTGTTGCTAACTGCAGTAAGATCATTTGAATTAGAGTTTATGGTGATCCATCTCGTTCTCCATAAAGGAAGAAGGGTGATGTTCTTGCATGAAGGTTGATATCTGGAAGATGAAACTAACCCGAGGAAAAGTAAATGTTGATGAAATAGAGGTGATCTCCAGATATGATTCTCACATACATGTATTATATTTTTTCCATTTCAGACACTGCCATGGTAAGGGACCAGGGATAATGGATGGATGGTATGACGAACCTGTGCCAGCTTACCCTGCAAGTAGAAGCTCCACTAAGGAACTGAGGAAGAGCGCCAAAAGCAGTGAGCAGAACATTAATATGTATTCATGCTTTCTGTGTAAATACTTTTGTAAATGTGTTTCAATTATATGGTAAAGAGATTATTACATCGGGGAGAAACTGTTCTCCTCCCTGTTGATCCTGCCAGTGAAATTCATCTAATGCAGCTTCCTGTGCAGGTGTGGCAACAATGCTGCACTACTCCTGAATTCGGAGCATAGTTGCCATTCTCATGTAGTCTTTGCCTACTAGCACTACAGTGGGATAATGTTGCTGGGATGTAGATATCGAGTTTGTCACTGCTCATTAAATAGCCTGTAGCTTGTCAATCACCACCTTGCCCCACCTAGTTCTGCCCAGTGCTTTCTGGATTGACAGAACTGACTGTGCTGATGAAATTCTGCCACGTTCTGTGTGAACGTGTGTCAAGCACAAATAAAAGAGGACTCAGGGAATGTGAAATACATTTTTTATTCACTTTATGAGGGTTGTGTATCACATAGTAACTGGAGCCCTTAGTTGTCCTTTAATTGCTCCCCGTCCACCCACTGCACATAAATGGTGGGATAGGAGCAGTACCTGTACGCCGCCCCGCATCGCAGGCTTGTACGCAGCTTACAGAGCGCGCACCCAAAAGCCTGGTGATCGGTGTGACCATGTCTAATCGCAGCAATCACATGGTAAACATAGAAAACCGAAAGAAAACAACATGCTCTGCTCTCACAAAGATTGGCTGTGAGAGCAGAGAGAACTGCCGTTGCAGCCTGTGGGTGTACAGCAGCCTGTCACACTGCATGTACACTCGCAGACAGTGCCAGCTTGCCTCAGTGTCCCTGATCACTGCCCCCTGTATCATACTAATAAAGAGTGTAACCACCCCTTGTCACCTGTCCCAGTGTCACCAGTGCTCACAGTAATTCCGCCATACACAATACCAATGTCCTGATCACTGCCATACCACCATCCTGATCACTGCCATACGCCGTACTAGGATCCTGATCACCGCCATACCAGTGTCCTGATCGCTGCCATACCCCATTCCAGCCATAGCCAATACCAGCATCCTGATCACTTTCATAACCCATACCAGGGTCCTTATCACCGCCGTAATCCATACCAGTGTCCTGATCACCGCCATACCCCATACCAGCGTCCTGATCACTGCCACTGGATTACTTTTACAGGTGGTGGAAGACAGGATCCCCCCCCCCCCTTCCGCTGCTGCCACCTTTACTAAGCTCTCCTGAGCAATCGTGGGAGCCCAGTAAGAATGCACCCGGCAGCATCTGGCTCCGGTCTTACAGTGAGAGGAACTGATGTTGTTCCTCCCACTGTGTGATGTCAGAAACCAGAAAAAACTAGGATTGTGTCACTTCTGGTTGCATTCCTTTGTTTACCTGCCCATTACCCGCCAGGGAAGTAGCCAATCACACCGATCTGTGTCTGACTGGCTGCATTGGAGGTCAGAGGAGAAGTCTGGGGTCTAATAGAACAAAAACATAGTAGAAAACATGCTGGCAGGTATAAGAATCAAGCTGTTGACAACCTGATATGCTCTATATCACATATGTCAAACACAAGGCCTGTAGGCCGAATGCGGCCTGCCAGGCCTTGTCATGTGGCCCTCGCACCCAGTTTTGCAGCCAGAAGAACAACAGCTTTGACAGTGTTAAAAGCTGAAAATTGGCCTGGGCAGAAAAGGGGTGAATGTGTCTGGACTTGACGTGGCTAACTATAAATTAACTGGATCCGTTTAGAGATACCTGGTTGCCATGGATGGCCTTTACTTGCACGTCTTAGTGTATCGATGGTCTCTTCATTTATATCAATAGAACCCAATGCATGACGGTGCGCTGTGACTTTCTGTTGCCCCCCCTAGGGGGGAATGGGTGCAGATGGAGCGGAGTTCTCCGCCCCTTTCTTCCCTCTATTCACCACATAATTCTAATGTTCTCCCTATTACCTGTCCTCCCCTCCTTTTTTTTCTTTTTTTTGTTGTTTTTTTCTTGCCCCTTTTTGTCCTCTCTTCTGGGGGTCAAAAGAGGTCTTTCTGTTTTTGTTAAACTTGGAAAAAGAATTAATTTTGTGATGTAGTTTGTGCTTATTGTTAGGTTTTAGGGGGTGCAACAACATATATCTATTGTGATACCTGATCCAGATGCTCCGGGTTGTTATTTTTGCTTTTTACTACTGGGTCTGTACAAGCTGCCTGGTCTATTTGTAGTGTTTTGTTAGCTGTTGCCCAGAGGTCTATCTCTTTCACTTGGAATATCAGGTCTTACATAATTACTGTGTTG
Source organism: Lithobates clamitans (assembly GCA_037952925.1). Classification (NCBI taxonomy): domain Eukaryota; kingdom Metazoa; phylum Chordata; class Amphibia; order Anura; family Ranidae; genus Lithobates; species Lithobates clamitans. Next base: position 311,811 of record JBBGZY010000494.1, on the reverse strand, counting down.
TGAGATCGAAAATTTGTGTCTGGAGTGTCATTGTTGGTACCTGTATTGTAATTGCACAATGTACTAAATAAAAAAATAAGAAAAACTCTAACTTAATTAGATTGGCCTCAGTATCTGTGCAATCGTAGCACTAGGCTATTGTCTTCTCTAGACCGGGGGTTAATATAAGTGGTTCCAAGTGATCTGGGAAGCAATGTACATTAGGTCTTCTCTGTGTCAAAAAAAATCATAAATCAGTATTCATAAACCGTTGGTTTTCCAGCTGGGAACTGGACTCTAGGCTTACTGCTTCCTGCGGTTGCTCTAATTACACCATTTATCTCCAGGCTGTACATTCCATCCCCTGATTTCTTCATGGGAATGAAGGGAGCATAAAGTATCAACAAGTAAATTATACCGCTTAGCCTTAAAGATATTTTAAAGTATTGAAATCTTGGAACTGCCACTGCCGACTTGTGTTTGGCTATCAGCATTGCTTTACCACTTACTGAGTTACGCATGTAGCCATGTATTTGATTACCTGATATGCTCTATATCACATATGTCAAACACAAGGCCTGTAAGCCGAATGCGGCCTGCTAGGCCTTGTCATGTGGCCCTCGCACCCAGTTTTGCAGCCAGAACTTGGCAGAATGGAGTTCTGTCACCTCTTTCTCTCACCCACCTCTGTCCCTTGTAAACACAGAAGCCTTCAATGTTTATAATGGGCATCCTTGCTCTCAGTGGCTCCTGGATCCCTGCACAAACTCATGATGGGGACAGATCCGAATAATCTAAGAGAGAGAACAATCTCCCTTTAAGGCGAGGCAGAGCCACCTATACTACAGGGAGTTACTAGAGCCAGTCCAGGTAGAAGAGAGATGCTAGGAAACTTTGCAGAGCGTAACCCTAAACCCTGAACTCTGTACATAGCGCACCCCTAAACCCTGCACTCTATACATAGCGTGCCCCTGAACTCTGCACATAGCGTGCCCCTGAACTCTGCACATAGTGTGCCCCTGAACTCTGCACATAGTGTGCCCCTGAACTCTGCACTCTGCACATAGTGTGCCCCTGAACTCTGCACTCTGCACATAGTGTGCCCCTGAACTCTGCACTCTGCACATAGTGTGCCCCTGAACTCTGCACTCTGCACATAGTGTGCCCCTGAACTCTGCACTCTGCACATAGTGTGCCCCTGAACTCTGCATTCTGTACATAGTGTGCCCCTGAACTCTGTACATAGCACTCCCCTGAATTCTGCACTCTGTACATAACGCACTCCTGAAGCCTGCACTCTGTACAGAGCGTAGTCCTCAACTCTTGGTATGTAGCACACCCTCAGATACAACCAGATACAACCAGCCCTTTTAGGGCAACCATAGTCCTGATGCGGCCCGTGATGAAATTGAGTTTAACACCCCTTTTCTATATTGTTTCACTTCAGTTGCCCACCAAGAAAAGATAAGAGCCCTGTAACCTGAACTTTCAAAATCAAGTCTGCAATGGCAGCTCCTATAATGCTGCTGGGCCAGGTTCCTGTTAAACCAGATTGGTATATGTACAGTAGGAGAAGTAGCATGTGTGCTTTGGCTGGTTGATCATACATTTTTCATCTATTGGTGTGTAGGCTGTATTGTGCTTCCCCACTCCGGTGTCTGTTTATTATTTGCTATCAGTTTTGGATGCTCTAGACTTTTAAAGGAATCTGGTACTTGCAGGGGATGCCATTGTTTAACGCTCCTTCTGAAAATACTAGTTTCTAGATATTGATCCTCCAACTTAATACATTCCATAATAGACTAAATGTACGCTATTTTTGAATATATGAAATGTTGGTATATTTATTACCGGAGAGGTAGCCGTAGTTTATAAATTGTGTCTCAATCATGGGACTCAAAAGGTGTTGAAGTTCACTTGACAGCCCATCTGCTCCACTTCTGGTACCACCATCCCTGTTCTCCCCACCAGCCAATTCATCTGCTGGAGCCCCAAGAACAGACCCGGGTAGTGGATCAGTCAGTCATGGTTGGGTCTCACATATGGTCATGGCCACTTACTCTGCCCTCCCACTTAATGAGTGGTTGATCCTGGTGATTGAGGCTGCTCAGCCAAACCACACTGCATTGTGAAAGTAAGCAGATGGAGTCACATGCTCACCATTCTTGAACCACCATGTATTTCTGTGGGAAGAGGGTGCAGGGGAGAACAGGGATGGAAAGTATCAGCAGCAAAGAGGTTGGGTGTTAAGTGAGCCTGTATGACTGAGATGCCCAATTCTTAACCTTGCAAACTGTTTAGAACTTTTTTTGTTCTTTTTTTTTTTTGTGCACCACTGACTGTAGTCTTAATGTATGGTAAAGGTCAGTAACTAGTAACTATCCTTGTGAGATGTTTAGAATGTGAGAATTTAAAGGAGAACTCCAGACAAGTCACAACATTTCAAAAAATACACAATGGGGTCTGCCTCGCATTCACACAGCCATCAGGAATAATATGTGTAATGTGTCTAATATTTGTATTTCCTAAGATCTTCAGCTCCATCTAGTGGCCTTAATACAGTATGTTCCTGATTGTGACATTTCTTAAAAAATACAAAATTATGGCCACTAGATGGAGCTGGTGATCATACGAAATACAAATATTATACGCATTATGGGGATTATTTCCGACAGTTGTGTGAATGTTTGAGACTTTTTTTTTCTATAAATAGATCCCAAAATGAATAGTATTCTTTATTTGTCCTTTTTTTTTTTTTTTTTTGTATTTAATGTGTTGTAAGGCCAAAAAGTAACGTTCGATTTCAATTTCTCAGTTTAGTTTCACCAAACATCTGGCCTGTGATTTTGCTATATTGGACAGTTTGTTTTATTTTTTGGTTTGTTTGTTTCCAGGTCAAAGATTAGTAGACATCTGATGTAGGCTAATCAGTTTAAGTGCAACTGACAGCACTTACTATGGACAGGTTGTGTTGTCAAGCCTGGAGCTTTCCTTCTATCATAGTTAGTTTTAGTTTCTAGTTAGTTTGTGTTGTAAATTGCGTATTTCAGTGTCTATAATCCTGTCCTCTAAGCCCCTGACTGATGTACAACCTTAGAGACGCTGATCCCCATTTTCAATGGTGTTTTCCAATAATCCTATTGAGAAGTAGGCTGTAAATTTCATGTTTCTGTGCATGCAGGTTGCTCAGATGTGAAGGAAGAGGGTCTGGAGGCGCAGATTAACCGACTGGCCGAGCTGATCGGGAGACTGGAAAACAAGGTGATTCATTCTGCTGTGAATAAAGTGCTGTGTGCGGTGATAGATCTTTGCACATTGGCTCATGCTCTTTCACAAGCCATGGCAGTGTGTGATGAGATATGACACAGAGTCGCAGGGCCACTGGGGTTGTGCATTAGACTTATATAATTAGACTTACATATCTAAATCCATGTATTTATTCTAATATTTTTAATGATCTGAGGACTGCTACATACGTTTCTCTGTCTCCGGCAACCTATGTTGATTTAATTGTTTTAATTATAACCCAGTTTTCTTATTCCTCCTAAAGGAGAAGTGCACATTTCATATAGAAAAGGGAGCACATCCAGTCCTCAACCTGCCTCTGCTGCAATAAAGCAGATAGAAGGTGTAGTTCAGAGCCTGGCTAAGCAATGCTGGCCTCTTCTTCTGAAAATACCAGTGGCCCATTTGTCATACTGATAGTTGGCTTTCTGCTCTTTGGATCCATGACCTGGAACAAATAAAAAGAGACGTAGTTCTGACTTTTAGTAGTATTAAACCAGAGATGTTCAGGCAGTGAGCATTTTAAACATTGAAGTTCTGCATTGGTCGCCTCCAGCGGCGGCCCATCTATAAGGAGCGCCGCCCCCCCCCCCCCTAATCCCTATGCGCTGGCCCCTAATCTCCATGCGGGGCACCAGGCGCATAAAGTTCTACGAGTTTGTTATTTAAAAGTTTTTTGTGGAGCACGTGATTAGAGCTGGAGTCTCTAATTGGCTTCAAAAAGGGTGGGCTCGGGGCCCTCACTGCACCCTGAGCCAACCCATTTGTGTGACATTAGCGAATTATTATTCGCTAATGTCTTCCTACTTCTCCTCCCGGCCAATCAGGAAGCGGGTCCTGAGAGCCAAATGGCTAGGAGGATAAGCGACCAGATTACCTGGGAGGAGAAGCCGTCCGCAAACTGGACGGGGTAAATGCGGGGCTGGTGGGCTTGCGAACAGGCGAGCGGGTGGGGGGGTTTGTTTGCTACCCCCCCTCCAAGAAATGGAGCACCAACCGCCACTGGTCGCCTTAGTATGTCTTAAAGTGTATATAAAGCCAAAACTTTTCTTCGTAGCTTTGGATTGAGTAGGGAATGGTTAAGGGGGTTCTAAATTATTGTTTTTTTTTACCTTAATGCATTTTTTCCTTTAAAGGGGATCTTCAGTCCAGCTTAAAAAAAATAAATGAATCAGGAGCTTCAAATACCGGTTCTTCATCAGTCTTCAGGTCCCTGGCGCAATGTCAGGGTGTGGGAAGCCAGCTGTGACTCCTTCTGGCTTCACAGCCGGCTTCCCACTGCGTATGCGCGATCTGCACTGCAGTTTGTGAATTTTTATTATTATACAGGATTTATATAGCGTCAACAGTTTGCACAGCGCTTTACAACATGAGGGCAGACAGTACACTTACAATACAAGTCAATACAGGAAGGATCAGAGGGCCCTGCTCGTTAGAGCTTACATGTACCGCATCCTTCTGGGACCTGTAACATGAACCCGAAGACTGCGGGCAACGGGGAAGGAGGGGGGCGAGAGGTTTAAACCCCTCCCCAAAAAAAGTGTCCAAGAGTGATAGAGGAGGGGGGAAGGAGTTCCGCTTTAAGATAAAAAAACACTACTTGTCCTACCCAACCCCAACCTTAAACACTTAAGCCGGTCATACATGGATAAAATTCGACCAGTTCAGCAAGAACCGGCTGAATTTTAATCAATGTATAGGCAACCTGGTTGTACAGAAATTAATCTATCGATTGACTTGTGTTCAATCAGCCTGTCGGGTTTTTCCAGAAGGATTAGTGCCGGCGGCTATAGCCGGCAACACTGATCATTGTGTTCTGCTGCCAGGGAAGGCTCCCCGCCAGCAGGATACAGTAGCGCTGCAGGAGGGATTTGAGTAGTTTTCTTTCCTTCCACCCGTGGAAACCTGTTCTGGTGGAAAAAGTCAATCACTCAGCAACCGAGATACAAATTGCTGCGACACAGACCTTGCATTGACAGCAGCTGATTTTTTTCCAAGCAACAAGAACACTTAAGCCTCGTACACACGATCGGACTTTCCAACGGGAAATGTTCGATGTCAGGCTGTTGGCGGAAAATCCGACCATGTGTATGCTTCATCAGACAATTGTTGTCGGATTTTCTGCAAACAAATGTTGGCTAACAGGTTTTCAAATTTTCCGCAGACAAATGTGTGTTGACGGATTTTCCGAGCGTGTGTACACAAGTCCGTCGGACAAAAGTTTAAAGTACAAACACGCATGCTCGGAAGCAAGAACGAGCCAGAAGCGGTCGGTCTTGTAAACTAGCGTTCGTAATGGAGAATTAACATTCGTGACGTGGCAAATTATGAAATCTCGAAATGTAGCGCACATTTTCTTCTTCTTTAATGGGATAATAATGAAGCTGCTTTGCTGGTGATACTGATGGAGTTATTGCAAACTAATTTTCAAAGGCTTTTTTTTTCTAGTGATGTCAAGAATAATATTATTATGCTTTTTTTTCTTTTTTTTTTTTTTTTTTTTTTTATTTGAGCAAGTTACCACAACACCATTATCCCATAGTTTTTAAGATCAAAGATACAACTATGTTGGTGTCCCTTGCCAATTTTACATTGTATTTTTTAAAACGTAACTGCCTACTCCCAAACTGTCATTTGAAGTAAAACACATAGCCAAGTATTATTCTACACAATTTTTTTATTGTGCATTAAAAAAAGAAAACAAATACAATTAGACATGCTATCTGCCAATAGAACTTAACCTAAAAAGTGCATTCTATGCATCCAAAAATATAGAAAATATACCAAATTAAATCATTATTCAATCAAAAAAAAATAATGTCAAAGCAATAACTCCAAGGCCAATAATAAATAACACATTATCTCCTCCGATTTCGCAACATGGCTGGTTGACAGACGATCGTTCAGAAACTAACTGAAAAGCACGAAATGAAAAGTGAGAAATGAAAAGCGCAAATCAACACTCACCAAACTTCTACTAACACGAAATTAGCAGAAGGAGCCCAAAGGGTGGCGCTAAAGAGCTGAAAAACAACGTAGTACGTCACTACATTCGTATTTGTTGGCCAACAATTGTGTATGCAAGACAATTTTGGGCCAACGCCCTTCGGACAAAAGTCCACGGTTTTGTTGGCCAACAATCCGATCGTGTGTACGAGGCTTAAGGGGATCGATTCTGTGGCTGTTACAAATGCCTGCTGCAAAATCATGTCCCTGGGACTGTGAAAAATGCAGTAATACTGTAGACTAGGAGGTTGGCAGCTATGCCTGAGCCCCTTTTCACTCCCGGTAATGGTATACAGCCCTATTTTCATGATTAGATTTAACTACATAACAATCTAAGATCTGGAAAAGAATTGGGCTTGGCAAAGTATTTCTATGATAAAATGAATAAGCTGCTGTATATATCCTTGGGAGCGCATTGATAGCAAATGAAGCAAGGTTCATCTTTGCAGACGGAAAGAGCTCTGGGTAATAAAGCTTTCGCTGAAGGCTGCATTAAGCTCTGGCCTTTGCTCTGTGCATTCAGTGCATCCAGCAGAATGAGAGCCCAGCTGGAAGCTGAATTATTGGAGGGCAATGGCCCATACATTAAACTCCTGTATAATGAAAGTAATAAAAGCTCTGGGTGTTTCACCTGTTCACCTTATGCTCCTTATATAATATACATTATAATAATATATGTATATTTTCTGCTTCTTTATGATCGTTTTTCTGGAAATCATTCTTTATTTCCCCTTTTATTCCTCTTCATTAGATATCCTGCTTATCTACCTGACATCACCCCTTTCTGTTCACTGTTTTACACATACAGTACATGCAAGAGGGGTAAAACAGTATATCAGAATGGCAGCTTCCAAATACTAATGGCTTGTTTACATTTGTGGCAGAGTTTGTCGCTCCTCTGAAAAGTGATCCCTGGTGGAACGCTTTTCAGAGGCATTTGACATGCAGCTTGGAGATAATATATTGCCTCCTGAAAGCCTGTTTGAACCAGCACCGGTATTATGTTCTGCTGTAACTGATTAGAAAGTCACTGTTGGCACAATGGTGACGCGGGACCAAAGACAGCGCTCAAGATTTCTAGGTAAAGAAAGACAGCGCTTGACTTCTTGGCCTGGTAAGTATTGTATGTGTTTTGTAAAAGGCAGCAGCTACAGTATTTTTCAGACCCAGCTGAAGTTCTGCTTCCAGAAGCACTTATGGGGTTGATTTACTAAAGGCAAATAGACTGTGCACTTTGAAAAGTGTAATTGCACTCTGCAAGTGCAGTTGCTCCAGATCTTAGTAAATGAGGTAAAGCTTCACTTTGCAAAGAATACCAATCACATGCAAGGAAAATTTAAAAAACAGCCTTTTTGCTTGCATATGATTGGATGATGGAATTCAGCAGAGCTTTTCCTCATTTACTAAGCCCTGGAGCAACTGTTCTCGCAGAGTGCATCTGCACTTTGCAAAGTGCACAGTCTATTTTCCTTTAGTAAATCAACCCCATAGTGTTCCCCCTTCCTAAGTTAGACTGGAGAGTAGAAGGAGAAGCAGCAGACTGATAAGCTCATCTCTCTGTCACCCTGCTCTCTCTTCCTATCAGCATGCTGTTTGTACTGCAGCACAACTGATTTCTCTCTTCTGCTCTGCTGTATAGAAGCTAAATGCCAAGTCAAATTCACACGCTTAGCATGCTTGCATTAAAAAACACCTTTCATAATGTATTCATGAACTGCATTCATCTTAAAAGAGAAGTATGGGGTTTTTTTTTAGGGGTTTTTTTTTCATTCATGCTTGCCTAGGTGGATGCAGCATCGGCCCCCAACACTGAAAAGCAAGCGATCGAACACCCCTGATCGCTCGGTTCTCACAGCTCCATGAGCAGAGAGCTGCTGGCAGTCAGTAGCTCTCTGCTCTGCCCCCTCCTCGCTCACTGGAGCGCTAGGCTGTGGAGGGGCCAGCTGGCTCAGGCTCTCAGCGGCTCGCTAAGAGGCTGAGCCGGGTTCTGGTCCAGGGATCTGGGCGGATCCCGACTCCATGACTTCTATGACGTAAGCAGAGAGCGGACTTCAGCCCGCTCTCTACTGAAAATGGGTCACAGGAGTGCAAATCGAAGTGCACTCCTGTGATCCACAGGAGAAGTCCAGCCAAACAAGCTTTAGCTGTACTTCTCCTTTAAAAAGTCTGGCTGGAGGTCAGCTTAAAAACCAGAGATAAATAAGCTATGTGGATTTATTCTACAACCTGCAATTTTGGAAGAAATGTAATGTTCAGCGGAGTTCTTCTTTAAACCAGCTTTGTGATATACCCCAAGAAGACTTCACGCATCTCCGTTTCCTTTCAGGCGTTGTCCTTTGATTTGCACCAGAGACTTTCTGACAATGAGAATACTGCTTCTGCGGTGAGTATAGGATATGACAGGAGGAATGCTCTGATTTAACGCTAATCCTATTTCTTTGCAGTAAAACACAGGCTGAAGTATAATTATACGACGGCCCTGATGTCATTGGTAGAATTTCTCTCTTAGGCTGCAAATGCACCAGTTTTCTGTGACATTTTAGTGAAATGAAGATGTCACAACCGGTTTAGCATGTGTCACTATTTATTTCTTAGGACACTTGCTGCCTGCAGGCTTTGTTTGGATAGTCAGATCTGCCTAGGGATTACATTAGATATTTCAGCCAGTCTCTTCCACACTGCACCACTGATCTTCAAATATGGCTGTCATGTTCCTAAATGCTTTCTAAAGTGTCCGCCGCAAAGGCAGGATGGATTACCACCCGCCTTCATCCCAGAATTTTGTATTTTAAAGGGAACCTGAGAATTCAGAGGTGGGGGCACTTCCATGGCAGTCTTGTTTTTCTAATTTTTATTTTTTATTTGATTTAGCCCGAATATAGATTTAAGCTTTACACCTTTAAAGGGAATATTTTCAATCTGGTGATTTGGGGTTTAAATATGTTATGCAAAGGAAGAGAAGAAAAACTGGATTTTTACGGTGCTGACAGATGATAATGAAAACCAATGAGGTAATAATTTTAATGAGAATATAGTTAAAAATATATAAACAAAACCACTCGGGTGACTAATAATCGACAATTGGTGATAAAGGTGGTCAAAGGCGAATATTCAGCTTTAACAAAGATTGCTTTTTCGTATATTAACCCAACATGTTTCGCATTTAGCTTCATCAGGGGATATACGTGTCACGAAAGCGTAAAAAAAACTGTACAGGAATATAAACAATAAAAGAAAATACATTAAATACAGAATAACAAAACATAAATTATCCTAAATACAGACATATATAAATGTGCATGTGTCCCCTGCCAATATCCGCCCCCAAGGAAGGTGAACCTACCACGCAGGACCTCATAAGGGCAACCACCGCCACGGGGAACCAATCAACACAAATGAGAGGGACTCTCTGTGCGGCCACAGAAGGCACACAAAGTGACCAGGCTGCAAATGCTTAAAAGGGGAAGAAATAGGTATATGGAATATAAAGAAAAATAATTTTTCTAATTATTAAATATCAAAAATCTTTAGATAAGATGAATATGTGTGTTTGATATATGGATACTTACTTAATAGTGAGTTAAATTCAGAGCATAGGGTGGAGGGCGTCTGAGATGTGGAAAATGTATATGTAAAAATGTTTAATGTAATGTCTGCCACATACACCGTTCAGCTGCCACATACACCGATAATGTCTGCCACATACACCAATAATGTCTGCCACATACACCGGTAATGTCTGCCACATACACCGTTCAGCTGCCACATACACCGATAATGTCTGCCACATACACCGATCAGCTATAACATTATGACCACTGGCAGGTAAAGTGAATAACATTAATTATCTCATTACAAAGGCATCTGAAAGTGAGTAGGATATACTGTATTAGGCAGCTAGTTAACATGTTGTCCCTGAAGTTGATGTGTTGAAAGCAGAAAGAATGGGCAAGAGAAAGGATTTGAGCAACTCTGACAAGGGCCAAATTGTAATGGCTGGACGACCAGGTCACAGCACCTCCAAAACTGCATTGAGTTGTCAAGGCTGGCCATTGTAGTCTAAACCAATAGAAGAGCTACTGTAGCTCAAATTGCTGAAAAAAGTTATTATTGTTTCTACTAGAAAGGTGTCAGAACACACAGTGCATCTCAGTTTGTTGCGTATGGGGCTGCGTAGCTGCCAACTGGTCAAGGTACCCATGCTGACCCGTTTCCACAGCCAAAAGTGCCTACAAGGGCATGTGACCATCAGAACTGGACTACGGAGCAATGGAAGAAGGTGACCAGATCTGATTCATTCAAAAATGGCCACAACAACAAGTCTGAGGCCTCCAAATTCTCCAGATCTAATTTCAATCGAGCATCTGTAGGATGTGCTATGTGCTGGAAAAACAAGGCCCCACCCCGCAGCTTACAGGACTTAAAGTGGTTGTAAACCATTTACAACCACTTTATACTACAGGCAAGCCTATAATTAGGCTTACCTGTTGCTACACTGGATATCTCCTAAACCTGCACGGTTTAGGAGATATCCCTGTATTTGCATGGGCTGACTTCCTTGGCACATGCGCATTTAAGGAAACGGAAGCAACGGCACGTATGTGTCGTTGCTTCAGGTATACTGTGCCATTACCAGTGGCTCCCGTTCACATGCACAGGAGTAACGTCATCGCGGCTCTGGCCAAACACAGCGCCGGATCCACAAATACCAGGAAGTAACCCCCGGAAGAGATGTCTGCCGCCGGAGCGGTGAACGAGGACCGCTGCGTGGGCTTCAATCTCAGGTAGGTAAATAGTGCTATGCATACTAGCTCATTATGCCTTTGTTTTGCAGGTTTTTTTTCAAGGGTTTACAACCACTTTAAAGTTATTGTAAAGTCTCGGGTTTTTTTTGTTTTTTTTTAGGTAAAAATAACAAAGCTGTTATACTTACTTGCTCTGTGAAGTGGTTTTGCACAGAGCAGCCCAGATACTCCTCTTCTCTGGTCCCTTTTCGTGCTCCTGGCCCCTCCCTCCTGTTGAGTGCCCCCACAGCAAGCAGCTTGCTATGGGGGCACCCAAGCCGAGTCACAGCTCCCTGTGTCCATTCAGAAATGGAGTGGCGGCCTGGCCCCACCCCTTTTCTTTTTTCATTTGCTGATTGACTTTGACAGCAGCGGGAGCCAATGGGGACGGAAGTCCCAGGCAGCCCAAACACTCTTGCAACATCACTGGATCTAGAGGGGGCTCAGGTAAGTATTAAGTGGGCTGCTGCACACAGAAGGATTTTTATCTTAATGCATGGAATGCATTAAGATAAAAAAAAAAAGCCTTCTGACTTTACAATCACTTTAAAGGATCTGCTACTGGCGGCTTGGTGCCAGATACCACAGCATACCTGCAGAAATCTAGTGGAGTATATGCCTTGATGGGTATGTTAAGCGGTCATAATGTTATGGCTGTTCGGTGTATGGCTTAAATGAGTCCTGTGTGGCATGGAAACATTTATTTATTTAATTTGCACCTTTATGTGATTACTGTAATGTTCCCAATAAATTGAACTTATCTGAAGAATTAAGGAGCTGTTAAGGAGTAAGTTCTGGCAACATATTCTATCTATATCCTACAATGCCAATCATTTATTGCAGCACACTACTATGAATGTTCTGATTTAATATAATGTGCAATTGGAATATAATAACTATAGCATGGCTGCAGTATAGACTTTCATAGAAAACCTGTCTGAAAGCAAATAACAATAGATTTGCTCTTAGTATACTAAGTCTAAAATTTTCTGTGAATCGGACACAAAAAAAAGGATTTGATAAAACTGATAAAAAAAGATATAAAACATCAACTGAAAACACAACCCAAAAACAAACATTTTATGTTTGCAACTTACCAGTCTGTAAATGTGGTGGCTCCTTTAGTTTTCTTTTTTTTAGGCTTTTTTCCTTTAGTTTCACCTGCTCAGTAAGTCTGTTATTTTTCAGATTCCTTTAACAGACCAGGCTGTCTAACAAAAGTAGCAGTTAGAGGGGTGAGACAAACCATTTATCACTGACAGGGGTGCTTACAAGGGTTGGTTTTTATTTCTTTATTTAAAACCTTTGCCCTAAAAGGGGAAAACACTGTAGCTGTAACTGCTTAAAAAGTGTTGGCTGAAGTTTTGGCTAATTTGTTAGTCACCTATGTAAATTCATCCAAAGCTACTAGTCCATCTAACACCACCCTCTCTACAGATTGACAGTGCTGCTGTCCAATCCATAGACAGGGTGGGGGAATTAATGTAGCCACCCTATTACAGGACATGTGTTACTGTTCAGATGCCCCCAGGTGAGAATAAATGCCAAAAAAAAAGGAATGCATCCACCACATCTAAGGATTGGTAATCTGCAGTATGCTACATTTTTGATTGTGGGTTTATATACGCTTTGAATTAAAATAGACCTAAGCTAATTATAGTTTCTTTTAATGTTGCATCTCACTTAAAAGTAGAAACTTATCCTTTTTCTCTACGTTTCATCTGCATATTTTCTGTTTAAATAATTTCAATCAGCTACTTGTACTCGTCTCGAAATGTTCTCTTCATTCCTGTGGAATTTCACATTGTTTGATTCCAAACTCGGAACATGGAGAGACCAGCAGCTGTAATGTTATAGTTACCTTGATGATTTTTTTCCTTTTATGTTTCCCCACTTTATGTTTTGTATGATGAAAATGTAAAATTGCTTAAAAAAAAAAAAAAAAAGTAGAAAGTTATGTATGACGTTCCACCATTGGATATGGTCAGCCGTTTTTTTGGCTTGGTCATTGTAGGTCACCAACAGAGATCAGCATGCGCACAGTGTATGCTGTCAACTTGTACAGTGCATTGGACATGACTTGATCTTACACATTGACCCCGTCACAGAGCTTTTTACATATTTAAATATGCCTGACAGTGCTACAATAATGTTTTGGTTTTTTTTGCACTGGGGTGTTGGCTGAATATGGAGTATTGGTAGGTGTTCCTATACAGTATGTGTGTGGGTATGTATTATGTTAAACCCCAAAGGCACCATTAGTGCCTTATAAACCATCATGATTTTGTGATACCACCTCATTGCTCCTCTCCTCTCCTCAGTATCTAATCCTGGTAAGACATGAGATGAAGGTTTCCCAGAAGTCTGTGGGTGAATTCTGCAGCTCTCTGAAGCAATATCTGAAGAATGTATCTGGCCAGGGAGAATGCTTTCAGTAAGTCACAAGATGTAAATGGATTTTCAATTTGTATTTCTTCATCACCAAGTGAAAATGTCAGTAGTGGAGGTGTAATTAGCATGCAAACGACATCCAGCCAGGCCCAGTCTTGGCAGTTCAACAAACTTGGAAATTGCCAGAGATACTGAGACTCCTTTCACACCGAGGCATTTTTCAGGTGCTACATCTCTAAAAGTAGCGCCTGAAAAAAGCCTCAGCTGCAAACCCAGTGTGAAAGTCCGAGTGCTTTCACATTGGGGCGCTGCGCTGGCAGGGCATCACAAAAAGTCCTGCCAGCGGCTTCTTTGCAGCAGTGGAGGAGCGATGAATACATCGCTCCTCCACTGCTCCTGCCCATTGAAAACAATGGGGCAGAGCCGCCATACCTGCGCTTTGCTGGCGGATTTAACCCCCTTTTCGGCCGCTAGAGGGGGGTTAAAACCACCCTGCTAGCAGCCGAATAGCGCGGGTAAAGCGGTGCTAAAAATAGCACCGCTTTACCGCTGGCGCCCGAGGCAGCTCAGTGCTAATGTCAGGGCTGACCTAAACTATGTGGACATAATTATCAGAAAGTAAGTTCCCTGTGCAGATTTAGCACTTTTCTCCTGTTACATACATCAGTAATAGTGCCACTTGATTAAAGTTCCACGCAAACAGCTAAAAATATATTTGAAATGCATATGTGAGTTTTTTTGCCTACCAATGAATTTGTTATTCTTGTCAGGCTTGTAATCCAAGCATATCTGCCAAGCACCACAACCAGTTCTGTGACCTCCATGCAAACTACACTGCAGTTAAGCAATTCAGCCTGGTCTGTGACCCAGCCCCTGATTATCATAGAAAGGGCAGCAGTACACTAATGAGGTCATACTTCTGCCCTCCCCTCCTGTATGCCTGCTCAAAGTCAACAATGTGCAATTAAAAGAGCCCTAATTGACTTACGGTGCTGTCGCCCATCTTTTCTAGTGTGAGTGTTTCATTAGAAAGATTGTAAAATGATTAGTCAGATGTTTGTGCTGCTTCTATGTAAAAACACATTTAGGCTGGATTCAAATCTCTGCATTGCACTAACACATGTAAAATGCGTGTGTTACTGCAGCACACAGTAACGAATAATCTATTTCGACAACAAACCTGTTTTTTTGTGCAATACAACTCACAGGTGTGCATTGAGATGCACTAAAACAAAGATATAGACACAAATTTAACCAGTATTTTGTGCTGACTCCATAGGTAACTTGCCCAATGAGTTCACAAAATACAAATCGATAGTAGCAATGTTCGTGTCAAAGTTGCTGTGACCTGGTGACCTGGGAAGCCTTGCTGCTCTGTGTACCAGTGGGATACCAAACGCTGTAATTAGTCAAAGGAGAGAGAGCTCCTAGTGCAGTAACCTTTATTAGATGACTAAAAACAGTTAAAATTGCACTCACAAAAATAAACTTCTATCAACCATATCATCTGCTCCTTGTGAATATCGATGCCACCAACATCCTCTAGCAGCCACCATCAGAATGACACTTCAGCCGCCGGCTGCTGCTCCACAGGCTGAACACACGCTCTCCTCACTTAAACACTGTCCATGCTGACAGGTAACCAAGCCAGCAGCAAGGCGGAGGAACGCTCCCAGTACATAACCAAGCCAGCTCAGTGTGCAGTGCTACATGAGGGGAAGGGGCAGCACCAGGAGAGAAGACAACCTGTTGCTATGACAACGTGTTTCGAAGAAAGGAACCTCCTTTTTCAAGTCCCTTTTTCACGGACTTAAAAAAAAAGAGGCTTCACCCTCCGAAATGCGTACTGCGAGCATTCTTCTGCCTCACTGCTGGCTTGGTTACCTGTCATCGTGGACAGTGTGTCAGTGATGAGAGCGTGTGTTCAGCCTGTGGAGCTGCAGCCGGTAGCTGAAGTGTCATTCTGATGGTGGCTGCTAGAGGATGTTGGTGGAGGCAATATTCACATGGATCTGATGATATGCCAATAGAAGTTTATTTTTGTGAGTGCAATTTTAATTGTTTTTAGTCATTTAATAGAGATTTCTGCACTAAGAGCCTGTGTGCTCTCTCTCTCCTTTGTCTAAATCAGATGCACTGCATTCAAAAGACAAACAGTAAAAAAAAAAAAATAGTTCCCTAAAACACTTTCAAGCTAGCTAGCAAAAAAACAAACAAATTGGTTTCAACTATTCAGGCTAAAAACAGAGCTTTTAGGCCTCGTTCACACGGGCATACTACAGCTTGCATCCTTGCGGTTGCACAGGTGTTACTTGCATCCCTGTGCAAGCAGCCCCACTTATGTCAGTTGGCCCACAGAGGCTGCACGGGCATAGCTACCGTTGCCAATGTGAAAGCCATTCAGGTGTAGACAGTGCGCGTTTGGGGCCATGCGACTGCGCAGCTGTCAAATTGGGAGCAGAACCTGTGTCCAATTGATATGAATAGGACTACCTGCAAGGGGATGTGTGGAACACCTGTGCATCCCTGTATGGGCAAACACAGCCTTTTCACAGGCATACGCTGTAGTAAGCCCATGTGAGCAAGGCCTTAATTGCATATATTTGCAAATACATGTGAAAGCCACACTGCCACATCAAGGTACCTCTGTAACATGTGGTCCCTAAGTCTAAACTTGCTGAGTTTCCCAACTATGGGAACTTACTGTATATACTCGAGTATAAGTCGATCAGAGTATAAGTCGAAGCCCTAATTTACCACAAAAAAATGGGGAAAACGTATTGACCCGAGTATAAGACGAGGGTGAGAAATGCACAGCTACTGTAAGTGGAAAAGAGGGTCAACAATGCCCATTTGCAGCCTCACTGTGCCCATTTGCAGCCATAGGTCAGCCGAACTTCAAACTCAGTAGTTAAGGGTTCCTAGATGCCCCCGAGCTGCAGCCAAAATTTGGTGTATCTGAACCCAAAGGGTCCCAAAATGACATTGCTGCAGATGGACACAGTTGACCGAATTTGGGGCCCCGTATCTCAGGGCCACTTAGTGCTAGGAACCCCAAATTTGGTGTGCAAACCCAGTGGAACTAGCACCATAAAATATCCAAAGCTAGGGTTTCTAACACCAAGTGGCCCCGAGATACAGGGCCCCAAAAATCGGTTCAGAAAATGTCAAGCACTTTTCTGCAGCAGAGAATGACATTTTCCGAACCGGGTTTGGGGCCCCGTATCTTGGCACTTTCAGCATAAAAAAATGTGCTAAAAAACTCAACTTATACTCGAGTATATATGGTATATAGTAATACACACATTTTTGTAAATATTTTTTTTTATCTTTGTATGTGACAACACTGAAGAAATGACACTTTGCTACAATGTAAAGTAATGAGTGTACAGCTTGTATAACAGTGTAAATTTGCTGTCCCCTCAAAATAACTCAACACACAGCCATTAATGTCTAAACCGCTGGCAACAAAAGTTAGTACACACCTAAGTGAAAATGTCCAAATTGGGCCAAATTAGCTATTTTGCCTCCCCGGTGTCATGTGACTCGTTAGTGTTACAAGGTCTCAGGTGTGAATGAGGAGCAGGTGTTTTAAATTTGGTGTTATCGCTCTCACTCTATCATACTGGTCACTGGAAGTTCTACATGGCGCCTCATGGAAAAAAACTCTCTCGGGATCTGAAAAAAAGAATTGTTGCTCTACATAAAGATGGCCTAAGCCAATGATGGCAAACCCCAGATGTTTTGGAATGACATTTCCCATAATATTCATGCACTCTGCAGTGCAGTTGAGCATCATGGGAAATGTAGTTCCAAAACATCTGGGGTGCCAAGGTTCGCCATCACTGACCTAGGCTAAAAGAAGATTGCGAGGACCCTGAAACTGAGCTGCATCACAGTGGCCAAGACCATACAACATTAACAGGACAGGTTCCACTCAGAACAGGCCTCGCCATGGTCGACCAAAGAAGTTGAGTGCACGTGCTGTTTTGCTTGCGTCTATCTAGCAAGGTTACTTTGCGGTATAAGCAAGGAAGCTGAGACTTTTGCCGTGTGTAAATGTGCTTTTTACTGAACAAAAATCCTGTACATACAAAACTATTACAATATAAGTAACACAATACAAGACTGACAGATATCTATAACAAGCAAAATGCCTAGCAAATAAACAGCCTATGGTCTGTAACAGTAGAAATACACTTAAAAGTTACTTAGCTCCAGTTAATGTGTTTGTGATCTTTGTTGACAACTAGGACTTAGGATTCTTCTTTACAAGATCAGGTACCTTCTTCTTGGCTGATTACCAATGAGTCTTTTGGTGTTAAAACATGGTGAGAGTCCTCCTAGATTATGCCTGAAACCCCCTTTTATGTGTCAGGCTGTTTACCATAGTTACCAAACAGAAAACATACCTGTTTACTGTAGCTGTAGGGACAATGGACTGCTGAAACTGTCAACAATTGCCATTTTTTAGGACAGCCTATGTATTCGTTACCAAAACATTAGTTTGAGCAACAACCTCAAACAAACTCAAACAAAACCTGATTTCTGTTTCTGTGAAAACTGATTGAAAATATATATATATCAATATATATATATATATATATATATATATATATCGATCAAACGCAACACATGTGCTCAGCGTCACATTCAAAGGTTGTCTTTGGGGAAAAAAAAAGTATGAGTGCTGCCAGCATTGCTGCAGAGGTTAAGGGTTGGGGCTCAACCTGTCAGTGCTCAGACCATACGCCGCACATTGCATCAAATTGGTCTGCATGGCTGTTGTCCCAGAAGGGAGCCTCTTCCATAGATGATGCACAAGAAAGCCCGCAAACAGTTTGCTGAAGACAAGCAGACTAAGGACATGGATTACTGGAACCATGTCCTGTGGTCTGATGAGACCAAGATAAACTTATTTAGTTCAGATGGTGTCAAGCGTGTGTGGCGGCAACCAGGTGAGGAGTACAAAGACAAGTTTGTCTTGCCTACAGTCAAGCATGGTGGTGGGAGTGTCATGGTCTGGGGCTGCATGAGTGCTGCCGGCACTGGGAAGCTACAGTTTATTGAGGGAACCATGAATGCCAACATGTACTGTGACATACTGAATCAGAGCATGATCCAACAGGATAACGACCCCAAACACACCTCCAAGACGACCACTGCCTTGCTAAAGAAGCTGAGGGTAAAGGTGATGGACTGACCAAGCATGTTTCCAGACCTAAACCCTATTGAGTATCTGTGGGACATCCTGAAATGGAAGGTAGAGGAGCGCAAGGTCTCTAACATCCATCAACTCGGTGATGTCGCCATGCAGGAGTGGAAGAAGACTCCAGTGGCAACCTGTGAAGCTCTGGTGAACTCCATGCCCAAGAGGGTTAAGGCAGTGCTGGAAAATAAAATACTAATGCAAGTGGATCAATAAACCTTAGTTAAAAGATACCTCTCATTAATGGCCGGGTAAAAACGTGCACTGGAGGAGCTCTTGGCTTAACCCGACCTGTAACGGCCATCACACAGTTTTCACCTCATGTGAGCACGGCAAGAGCACCCCTAAGCGATACAGAACAAGATGTGGGACCCGACTTCAGACCTCCCAACCCGGAATCCAGCGCTGCTTCAGGGACACACCATAGTAGCTGCACCTCGTGCGATCCACATGGCGGCGGACAACAACACACCACTAGCAAGCCGCTCTGCATCTTCTCCGGGACCGGACAACCTCAGGGAGACCCCTGCTGCCTTTCGGCCCGACATGGCTGACACATCACAGAGCCAGAGCCGCCTTGATAAGGACATCCACGCCATGCTACAGGCCCTTCCCACGCGGTTGGACATTGAGGCCTTGATCCTGCGTAAAGAAAAAGCGCATAGCAGGTTTATATGAGAGGTAAGAACGGAGCTGCAGGCCCTCACGGACCGTGTGACCACCGGAGAGACCTCGGTCTCCTCGTTGAAGACCTGGGTGCTGGCCCTGGAATGTAGGCAAGGCACTCAATCCCTAGAGGCACAGAAGATGCAACTCCACCTGGAAGAAATGGAGGACCGCAACAATTTGCGGCTGCAGGGAATCCCAGAAGCCATGGGCCCGGAAGATTTAACAGAGACTGTCACGGCCATATTCCACAGGCTTATGGAGGCCCCACCACCTTCACTGGAAATAGATCGTGTTCATCGCACACTTGGTCCCAAATCCGCAGACTCTGCAAGACCTCGCAACGTCTTATGCTGCCTACACCACTACTCGCAAAAGATTATTCTACGCAAGGCCTGAGAGCATGGGGATATCAAATTTGATGGAGCGCATCTTCAGATCCTCCCAGACATATCCAGAGCCAAGCTACAGCACCGAGCGCTACTGAGACCAGCCCTGGAAGTAGCTTAGAGACACGGCTGCACCTATAGATGGGGGTACCCTTTGGCGGTAATCTTCCACAAGGCACAAACTTCCTTCACACTCCGCACACCAGCAGACCTCCCGGCGTTTTTCACCTTCCTGGGGGCAGAACCTATCCAGGTTCCGAACTGGTTTTAGAAGATTCCTACCACACACACTTTCTCTTACATACAGCCTCTTAAATACACCATCAGCATATTTTCTACCCCCGGGATTACTCAAGTGGGAAAGGGAGCAGGATAGCAGGTTCAACACGAACAAGAGACAGCACATCCTTAGATTCACGCACAAATCCTCAATCTGTGCCAAAATTCAGGAGACCAACTACAAGATTCTTTCACGATGGTACAAAACCCCAGCACTACTACACAAGTTCTTCCCTGCAACATCTGACCTATGTTGGCGCTGCCTGTCAGACAAGGGGACCCTGGTACACATTTTCTGGTCATGCCCTAGACTAAAACATTTTTGGCGGGTAGTTTGGGGTAGTTTGTGCAAAAATTTACAGATCGAAAAACATCCCAGACGACCCAGCATTCTTCCTCTTACAAGAGTCTACAAGAAATCCGTGATTCGCCACCTTCTAGATGCAGCCAAAGCCTGCATTCAGCTCCACCGGAAATCCCCACACCCACCAACCATTGACTTATGGCTCCAGAAGGTAGAGGAAATTTAAAAAATGGAAGATCTCATTCTCACAGCTCAAAACAGACACGAGACATTCTCCAAAACCTGGCAGCCAAGGAAATATATTCATATACTCGGATGAGGGCCAGGCCCTGCGTGGGTCCACCTCTGACGCATAAACAGGCCCACCAGAGTAGCCTTGACCTTAGCTCTGATGGTAGAGATGTAATGCCTCCTGGATATACGCTAGATGAAGACTCCTAGTACTCCATGCTCGTGGTAACCCCCACCCCTCCCCCCACCTCCCAATCCCCCCCTCTCTAGTTTTCTATTATCTCTTTTAACACCATACTTCTTTACAATAGGTTTACCTATCCTTTAGTTTCAATCTCCCAGACAAGGGGAATAAGAAAAGAAAAAGCGGGATAGAGCCCATGGGGCCACACCACCTCACCACATCACACCTCTAGAACACATAAGTTTGCCTCAGGCGAATGACTTAATGACAATACTATAAACACCACACAGATGTGACTTCCGAGTCGCCACAAAATGAGTAGGAAACAATGTTTGTATTTAACACACCACTTATGCCCAACAAGATGTGCTCCAATATCAGAAGTACTGTTAAATTTGACAAGATTATGTATTACTAGTTACATTATTGTGATTGTGTTCCATCTTCTGTATTGCCATGTAATACTGCGGTCCATGTGGGCCTCTTTCCTGATATAAATAAACAATTTAAAAAAAAAAAAAAAGATACCTCTCTCCCAGCGCTCATAGAAAAATGTGACTTATAAAATTTGTTTTCAATTGACACAATAGTAGCTGCTTTAAATTAAACAATACAAAACACATATGCTTTAAAATAAATATATATCCTATTAGCAGCGCTTATTAGGTATATTCCACCCTATGTTTTTCCAATTCTTGTAATTCACATATTCGAATGTCCAACCAAATTATAGACTCAGTCCAAAAAACATGATTCATAAAGGGACATCCAAATAAATCCACAGTTCCCATCGCCACACCTCGTGAGACCTCTCCCTTATGGTATTAGACTCACCAGAAAGACTGTGTATATACGCCTGTATGTCAATCCATTCTTTGGATCCGAGACTGTTCTTCCAGCTAAATGTCACTCACGACAAAGCTAGTGCACATAGCGTAATACCACACACATCACTCGGAGAGTGG
The DNA here is from genome assembly GCA_037952925.1 of Lithobates clamitans. NCBI lineage: Eukaryota > Metazoa > Chordata > Amphibia > Anura > Ranidae > Lithobates > Lithobates clamitans. The sequence continues at coordinate 290,139 of JBBGZY010000494.1, read as the reverse complement.
TGTTCCCGGATTGAGATAACAACTGCTTGACACTTACTATAGCCACATGGTTTGTTTCGGCATCACTTCGCCAGAGGACATGGCCACATAGAGCGGCTCCTTTCTTTTATAGGGCGTAAGCGCAGGACGTTAACCTTGCACTTACCCCACCACTGAGTCCATTCTGACATTATCTCCAAATAGACTCCTCTTTCTGTATTGAATGGGCACGCATGCTGAAAAACCATACCTTATGTGAAGAGTACCATTTATGTATACGAATCCATTGTGACACATAGTGCTTTTAAATTGTCACGTTCTCTATTTAATATATGTGACCCTAAAACCAGCAGATTTATTTCTACGGCTTATGGCACTAAAATCAATACCGATCAGATCTAACCGATCACACAATGTATGGATTCATATTGCTCCACATGGTGGCTTAACTTTGTACTCGGAATTTTATCATTTATTTTACATCATATATATATCTTATATATCAAATTACATAAATGATCACAAACATATTACTACATAGTGTTGTTTGATGTTTATGTAATAATAATACATATTATTACAGAAACATCAATAATTAAGCAAATGGAATTTGAAAAATTCTAAAATCATTGATTAAAAATAAATAATTGGAAGCAGTCTAACCTATTAATAATCACTAATAAAACAATCTAGTCTAGTTCTTTGTTCATTCCTTTAGGATGCAAAGTATCTGTTAAATAGATCCACTTCGTTTCACGTTTTGAAAGGTCTCTAACTCTATTTGCTCCACTTCATACTGGTAAAGTGTTTTCTTTACCCCAAAATCTTAAACCTGATGGATCTCTGTTATGTTTATGTCAGAAATGCATTGACACACTATGATCTTTGTATTCTATTTTAGTATAATTTATATGTTCGGATACTCGTTTGCCCATAGTTCTTTTTGTACGGCCGATATACATCAGACTGAACAGGCATTGGAGGCATATACCACATGGGTCGAATTACATGAGATAAAATCCCTAATCTCAAATGATCTCTCGTTTGCCATTGACCTAAACTGAGTTAATCCTCTTATATGTGTGTGTACCTGTCGACGCGATAGGCATTTTCAGCATGAATAAACGACGTCCAATGGGACGAAACGTACGTCGGAAGGTTGACGCGCTGACGTCATCATTTTTCGCCTGAACGGGTGCATGCAAGCCGGCCGGCTGTTCCTATCTTTTGTGCCTTATATCGTGATTTTAAATGTAAGTGTGACCATTTTTTACCTCAATAAATTGTGATACAGTTTTACACTATGGAGAATTTGTTTTGTCCTTTTGGGTCCTCCTACTGTGTGGATTGAATTCGATACATCGTAAGATCCTGCCCACCCCCTTCCTTGGTTGGTGACTTGAGGAGCTGATCTTCCCTGAGTAGAGGTTTACTATTAAGCTGATTCACAGCTTACCTCTGGTAAGCGGACATCTTATTAGGTGGAGGATTTTTCACTGGGTGTCTTACGTCTATGTACACTGAATACGTCTACCTTGGCTCCAAGGATTGTGTTACATGTTCATGATCACTGTTTACATCTGCCTTGGCTCCAGGGACTGTATGTTTTTTTGACGCCAGCCACTTTCCTACCTTTATTTGGGACTTTTTTATATTCATTTGGGACTTATATTTTCCAGTCACTTTTTCAATAGAGCTCTGGTGTTTCATATTCACAAATAATAATTTCTGTAATTTTGATGCAATTTATCTTTATACACATGAATATGTTTTGATTAGTCATATCATATGTTATTGCCTTCAGCGCGGTCTTTCTTGAATATTTATGAATAAAAGCCTGCTTTATCCCAAAACATCAGGGGTCTAGATGGTGGATCTAATATTTTCTTCACCACACTATCCCCGAATGATGGGCCTTTTCTATAGATAAACACGGGGTCTTTGGGTAATGATTTCCTCAACACTTTGTCCATGCTCAATATCGACCAGTATTTCCTAAATATTGTTTCTACTTCTTTGTACTGAGTGTGATAGTTACTAATAAAGCCCCACTCCTGCTTATTATCAGTAGATTTTTCCTTATCTACTAGGCACATATCTTGTGAGGTTTGATTCACCTCCTGCGTGCCTTTATCCAGATGTTCAGTTTTGTACCTTTTTCCCAAAAAACGTTTCTTAATTATTTGCGCTTGGGCTAGAAAATCTGAATCTCAGAAACAATTCAGCCATGTTGGATGGTGTCCACTATAAATAGGCAAATAGCTGTTACGATCTGTCGGTTTAAAATAAACCTTTGTAATTAATTTACGATTATATAGCATTACACTGACCTCTAATTAGTCGATTTGCTCTCTACTGTAATGGTATTCTAATTTGAAATTGTTGTTGTTTTGGTTGACCCCCTCAGTAAATTCAATCAATGATGATTCAGTGCCAACCCAGATAAAGAACAAATCATCTATAAATCTTTTATAGAAAATGAGTTCTTGTCTTGGCTTACTGTAAATCTGCCTATCCTCCCACTCACTCATAAAAAGGTTTGCGATACTAGGTGCGAATTTCATGCCAATCGCAACACCTCTTTTCTGAGTAAAGAACTTTCCAGCATATCAGAAGTAACTGTGGGATAAACAATATGTTAGTATCAGCCCCAAAAACTTTTTTTGCATGTGGTAAATCCTCTCTTTGACTAAATGCCCAATTAAGAGCATCCATTCTTCACCCCTCTTCCTTCCAGGGCCGCGAACTCCAGCTCTGTGACTGGCCGGAGTCGCGTGACGTCACTCCCACGCATGCGCTGCCTTTAACAGCATGACCCGAGCTAGAAACAGCACAGCGTGCCCTTTCTAACTCCAGTGCATGCGCAGAAGAAATCACCCTACGGCGATTTGCAAATATCTCCTAGACCGTGCAGGTCTGGGAAATATTTCAAGCACCAACAGGTAAGCCTTAATCTAGGCTTACCTGTAGGTTAAAGTGGTTGTAAAGGGATTACAACCACTTTAATGGATCCTTACGCAATTTAGGTAAAGTATATATCGTCAGGATTCTGCTAAAGCTAGGAACCAAGAATCTTCTTTCTTTTTTCTTTGGTACTCACATATAGTAACCATAAGCTACTAAGTAGAAACAATATTTGGGAAATACTGGCCGATATTGAGCATGGACAAAGTGTTGAGGAAATCATTACCCAAAGACCCCGTCTTTATCTATAGAAAAGGCCCATTATTCAGGGATAGTGTGGTGAAGAAAATATTAGATCCACCATCTAGACCCCTGATGTTTTGGGATAAAGCAGGCTTTTATTCATGCCGAAAATGCCTATTGTGTCGCCAGGTACACACACATATAAGAGGATTAACTCCGTTTAGGTCAACGGCAAACAAGAGATCATTTGAGATTAGGGACTTTATCTCATGTAATTCGACCCACGTGGTATATGCTCTCCAGTGCCCGTGCGGTCTGATGTATATTGGCTGTACAAAAAGAACTTTGGGCAAACAAGTATCCAAACATATAAATAATAATAAAATAGGATAAAAAGATCATAGTGTCAATGCATTTCCAACGTAAACATAACACAAAACGAAGTGGATCTATTTAACAGATACTTTGCATCCTAAAGGAATGAACATAGAATTAGATCTGAATTGTTTTATTAGTAATTATTAATAGGTTAGACTGCTTCCAATTTTTTGTTTTCAATCAATGATTTTAGAATTTCTAAATTCCCTTTGCTTATTTATTGATGTTTATGTAATTAATATGTTTGTGTTCATTTTTGTAATTTGATACATAAGATAGAGGCACGTATGATGTAAAATAAATGATAAAATTCAGAGTACAAAGTTAAGCCACGAGGTGGAGAATATGAATCCATACACTGTGCGATCGGTTAAATCTGATCGCTATTGATTTTAGTGCCATAAGCCGTAGAAATAACTCTGCTGGTTTTACAGTCACGTATATTAAATAGAGAATGTGGGGTAAGTGTAGGGTTAACATCCTGCGCTTATGCCCTATAAATGAAAGGAGCGGTGCTGTCTGGCCACACCCCCGATGAATTGATGACGAAACACGTCGGTGCCTGACCACGCGGCTATCGTAAGTGTCAAGCAGTTGTTATCTCAACCCTTTTAACATTGTCACTTTTGTAAGTGTACATCTGTAGGGGGAATTGGTTTCCAATAAATTTTAAAAACAGTATTAAGCTATGTGCACAATCTTTGTCGTGAGTGACATTTAGATGGAAGGACGGTCTTGGATCCAAAGAATGAATTGACACACAGGCGTATATACACAGTCTTTCTAGTGAGTCTAATGCCGCGTGCACACGATCGGACTTTACGGCAGACTTTGTCCGGCGTACTTTTCGACGGACTTTACGATGGACATTCCGAATGAATGGACTTGCCTACACACAATCAACCAAAGTCCTACAGATTCGTACGTGATGACGTATGACCGGACTAAAACAAGGAAGTTCATAGCCAGTATCCAATAGCTGCCCTAGCGTCGGTTTTTGTCCGTCGGACTAGCATACAGACGAGCGGACTTTTCGACCAGGACTCGAGTCCATCGAACAGATTTGAAACATGTTTCAAATCTAAGTCCGTCAAACTTTTGAGAAAACAAAGTCTGCTGGAGCTCACACACGATCGAATTGTCCGACTAAATCCAGTACGCAGGACCAAGTATGCCCTAAAGTCCGATCATGTGTACGCGGCATAACACCATAAGGGAGAGGTCTCACAAGGTGCGGTGACGGGAATCGTGGATTTATATAGATGTCCTTTTATGAATCATGTTTTTGGACTGAGTCTAAAATTTGGTTGGACGTTCGAATATGTGAATTACTAATAAGCGCTGCTAATGCTATAGGATATATATTTATTTTAAAGCATATGTGTTTTGTTAGTGCTGGAAAACAATGGTGGCTACACAAAATATCAGCACTTTGGGCCCAATTTGGACATTTTCACTTAGGGGTGTACTCACTTTTATTGCCAGCGGTTTAGACATTAACCACTTGCTTATTGGGCACTTAAACCCCCCTCCTGCCCAGACCAATTTTCAGCTTTCAGCGCTGACGCACTTTGAATGACAATTGCGTGGTCAGACAGCACTGTATCCAAATGAAATTTTATCATTCTTTTCACACAAAAAGAGCTTTCTTTTGGTGGTATTTAATCACAGCTGGGATTTTTATTTTTTGCTAAATAAACAAAAAAAGATGGAAAATTTTGAAAAAAAAATCATGTTTCATAGTTTGTTATTAAAGTTTGCAAACAGGTAATTTTTCTTCTTCATTGATATGCGCTGATGAGGCGGCACTGGTGGGCACTGATAGACTGCACTGATGGGCACTGATAGGCACAGTTAAGGCGCCACTGACAGGCACAGATAAGGCAGCACTGATGGGGACAGATAAGGCGGTACTGAGGGGCACAGATAAGGCGGCACTGATGGGCACAGATAAGGTGGCACTGATGGGTCCTGATGGGTGGCACTGATGGGCACTGATAGGTACCATTGATAGATGGCACTGATGGGCACTGATAGTTGGCACTGATGAGTGGCACTGATGGGCCCTGGTAGGTGTCACTGATGGGTACTGATAGGTGGCACTGATGTGCAGCACTGTTGATGAGGCACTGACTGTGGGCACTGATAGGTGGCACTGTGGGCACTGATGGGTGGCGCTGGTGAGCACTGGTTGGCGGCACTGTTGTGTACTGTTGGTGGCACTGGCAGGTGGCACAGGTGGGCACTGAGGAGCTGGCGGCAGCTCTCTGTGATCGGGACTGATGTCCCTCTCACAGCCGCCGGTGATCGGCTTATTTATTTCAGCGCGAGGAGAAAAAATAGCCGATTACCAGCTCTGTTTACATCACATGATCAGCTGTCATTGGTTGACAGCTGATCACGTGGTAAGGGGTCGGGATCGACCCCTTACTCCGATCTATGATCCAGCAAGTCTCATAGACTCGCTGATCACAGAGCACGCCGCGCGCGCCCTGCAGGAGGCACGCAGGCCGCTAGGACATCAATAGACTTACTCCCGGCAAAGCAGGTCCGCGCTGTAGCCGTCATTTGGCTATAGTGCAGATCTGAACAGGTTAATGGCTGTGTGTTGAGTTATTTTGATGGGAACAGCAAATTTACACTGTTATACAAGCTGTACACTCACTACTTTACATTGTAGCAAAGTGTCATTTCTTCAGTGTTGTCATGAAAAGATATAATAAAATATTTACAAAAATGTGAGCGGTGTATTCACTTTTGTGAGATACTGTGTGTGTGTGTTTGTGTGTGTGTGTATGTATGTATACTGTGTATGCGTGTGTATATACACACACACACACACACACACTTTTCTATTTTAAACTGAATGGGTTGTTTTACAAGGTGAGGGTTTGCATATACTTTACGTTTGCATTGGCAGCAAATGAGTTGCTTTACCGCAGTGCACCGTAACGTCCTTGCAATAAACGCACCATTACAGTGTGAAGATGGCTGTCTTTTTTAATGAATTCATAACTTAAATAGTGTTTTTACATCTGTCAAGTGTTCATCTTTCAAGTTAGCACACTTTCGTTATGTGCACTTTTATTGCGAGGTTATGTTTATGCCAAGTAAAGGAGGATGAATATGATCCGTGTCAGTTTTTTTTTACTCTTCGAGAATCTATGAACACCCCCAACAATTCCTGCAACCTATTTGCTTTATTTCAGTGTTACTGCTGTAAGACTGCCGGATATGGTAACATTTATCGTGTATGAATTCTGGGAAAGAGAGGAGGATTGGAAGAGGTGAGTGGCCTGGTGTCTGGATTTTAATGGGGAATTGGCTATGTTTAGTGCCATACAGTAGCTATGAAAGAACAATACTGTAAAAAAATGAAGGATCGGTTGTAAAACTTGCTTGGGATTAAACCAATTTCTCAGATCAGAGTAAATTTGTCAAATTTTGTAAAATATTTACGTTTAGAAAGTAGTAAAAAGGCAAAACTGTGTAAAATTAATTTCGGTGGAAAACACAAATATAAAAGATATTTTAGAAATGAGTTTTAAAATTATCCATAAATAGGATTTGAAGCAGTGAGTGTTGTAAGAACTGGGCTCTTAGTATCACCAAAGAAAGACCTTTGTATAGGAGAGATTGGATGCATGCTGACCAAAACATCCAAAACCCCGAAGTTGCAAATCAGTATACAGCCTGCCTAGCTTATGTGCTATTCCCAGGCACAGCTTGGGAGTCTCCACACAACATATTTCAGCATGCAGATCTGTGATCCTATAATAAATTGTGCTGAGCATTCATCCATACCATTTTTTTTTACAGCCTGTGTATATCATAGCGTTACATACAGACAGTAAGACAGTAAGATCATGGATGATATGCACTTGCATCCTGTGGTCATTTGGAAGGATCAGTAAAGTTGTATCTGTGTCTTGTGTGCAGGGACCTTAAATGAACCAATATGAGATGACAGTTGCCCAGTCTATCTGCTTACATTAGATTGATGGATAACCTTATGATTGTGGGAGAACTTTTACTCTGCCTGCAGGCTGCTGTCATTGATAGTCTGTTGTGCAGGTTATAAAATTTGTCTTGGTTGCTAATGTTGAATCGCAAAAAAAAGTCTGTACTTGCTCCATGCTCACCAATCTCCGCTCCTACCCCATGCATCCTATAAGCTTTACAGTTCGAAAGCTAAAATGTAACGTTTTCTTACTGGGGGATATTATAACCAATGCTTAAAGTGTAACTCCACTTTTCTTACAAATTCCTGTTTCTGCTCTGATGAAAAGGCTGTCTGTTCCATTAGGTCTTTTGGATAATGATTCTGAATGGGAATTACCAATTCATTTTAATCAGCTGGTGTACTCTCTGTGTTCTGATGAGAAAAGTTGCAGTGTCTGCATCCCTTTTAGAAGTGATTAATCCTTAGGGGGCATCTCACCAAAAAATTGCATTTCTGTTGCAGAGGATGCTTAAAACCTGATTTGTATCTTAGTGTAGTTGTGTACTTAGTGAGTTATTCACACAAACAGAAAATGAAATTTGTGGAAGCATTCTGTGGAATTTTACAGAAAATAATAGTGCTGCAGAATGAAAAGCAAAGGTAATTTGTAATAACATAAAATTTCAATATGGCTTATTTTGCAATTGAATATGCTATATTCATATATTTATTTGCTATAATATTTCCCACAAAAGTGGAGCTTTAATTTAGCTCTAGTATGCATATGCCATTTACATTTCCCCACTTTGTTGCATGCCTCTTTCATACTTCCAGCGTTGTTCTGTACGTCGCACCTTAACATGCTCCCTCTCTGCTTAATGCCCCATAAAACGCTTTCCTTTTTTGTCCATTGAAGGGCATAGGAATTTAGACACTGTCTGGTTATACTGCTACCTGCAGGAGGATTGGACAATGGCAAAAAACAAATTATAGGCCAGTTTTTTTTTTTGCTAGTGCCCTAGGATCTTTTTTAGCTCTTCTGGAAAATGCCTAACCAATTTTTGCTAGCCTTTTATTTTTTTTATTTCTTCTCCTGTTGACTTCAGTCAAGATTCCTCACTGCATCGCTGTTTAAGCTGGTTGCTACATGGCTGCTATCCATTTCAGCCTTTCCTTAATTTAGCTATGGAGTGCCAGATCTGGGCCCTGCTGGACTAGATGTGCAGGGCTATCCTTGGAGTGACCTTCAAGCACTGGATTTTGCCTTGGGCCTTTTTCAGACATCAAGTACTGGTAAAAGTTACCTGCAAAGCTCTTTCCAGGTTCAGAGGCATTGTATTACCCCAGCACTTGCCCTGTCCCTGAAGAATCATTCTGTTGAGAAGGTCGATCAGGCTGAGCACAGGAGCTACTTCATTATTTACTCTGCTGGGTGCTTTTCAAATTTCCTGATACCACTGGTTTTACTGCAGAATGGGTTAGTGCTCAGGCATTGAGTACTATTGTCATGTACTGCTTTTAACAATAAATTTTGAAGTGAATGGACTTTTTCTAACAAAAGGTAGAGATAAAAGGTAGAGCAGATGCTTTGAGCCAAATCCTTCAGTTATGATACTTGCATAATGCATCTAATCTTGATTCCCTTGAAGGTTGTCTTTTTGTACCTACACTTAATACCATCATCAAGAATTCAACGAGAGGCTAGAGCATATGCATGCCTCAACATTAAAAGTCCAAGGAAAGGTTGGTTAACCCCCCCCCCCCCTCCTTCATCTACTTTTGCAGTAAGTGTTAACAGTACCTCAGAGCCTGACTCTCAGACAGCCTAAAAGATTAGAAAGCGAAACCTACTAAGCCCCTAAAAAAAAGTCTTGTGCGTGAAGGTGCACTCCCAACACTAACTTGGGTTCCTCTCACCCAAAGACCCCTTGCTTTACTTCCGTTTTCAACTTGGCCCCTGGAGCCATGCCCCATCCAGGCCATCACTCCATTCATCAGTAAAATTTCCTTTTCTTGGGGCATGTAAGGCCCTCAGTGGTGTCTAGAACCTAGTACCTACTGGGGCGACAGGAACCAGCTTTGATTGTTCCTCACCCGCATAGGCATCTGAATTTGCATTGCTGCTCATGCTCATCTAATACTTCTCAGAGCATTGAGTAGGCATCATGAGTCCTAGTGGACAACATATCCCTAAAGGGCTTAATGCCTACAAGATCCGGCTGGATTTGGCTTTGTCAGGTTTTAGCATTGGAAACTACAGGCAATAGTAACCAACACAGTTCCACCATAGAAAGATCCACAGCGTGTTTACCTTCAGACCTCTTGTCATCAGACACAGTGTTATCCCTCCTTCCTCCTGTACAGGAGCATCAGGGCATTAAGTAATCCTCCCCTCAGAGACATCTCGTTTTCTCCTATCTCTTCTTGGTCCACTTCTGTCCCCTTTTCTGCTGTTGCTGGTCAAGTTCCTGAGCAGTTTAACTTGTCTACTTCCGAGTACCATATAGTCCCTGTTGTGATTATTCAGCCTCTCTATTAGGTTTCATGCACGCTGATCCCTTTAACCGAAATTCCTTGGAAACTTGTTCCTCTCCACTGATAACCTCTAGACATGGAGAAGAGGTTCACACATCTAGGTGCGCCTCAGACCCTGCATTGCAGGTGAAGGTCGTCCTTGAAGTACCCTATGTTTCAGGAAACAGAAAACCCTTAGTTTCTTGCTGCAGGAATACCCTAACAGGAACATGGAATAGATTAAAGGATCAATGTAGGACCGGCTTCTGTTGAACAGACAGGACTACACATGGATCAAAATTTGGCCGATTCCTGATGAAATTCGATCCATGCATGCAGGGTCAGGACAAGGGGAGAGCAGAAGGGTCACCTTCCCTGGGCGCAATGTGGAGAGGGGGTGATGAGAGCCGATAAACGCTCCACTGTCCAGCTACCTGAATGACAGGAGTGACGCTGCCATCACCCCTGTCATTCAGAACAGAGAACAGTGCAGGGGTGCAATAACTAAAAACTAAAATCCTCCCTAAAGCTGCGGGACTGGATCTCCCCCTCTAAATCCTCCAGCACTTTCAAGCGCTCTGGTGCAGGACAACCCGGAGACAGAGACTCCTCTTTCCAGGCTATTGCTGCTTGTTGTGTGGGTGGGATGAGGATGCGGCTGACCTCAGAATCTGCCCGCTGGCCCACCTGGAAGAGGGAGATGTGAGCTGAGCAGAACTGAGTATATGCTGAGGTAAGCTTAGCCGGCGATATTTTATGTCATTGCTGCTGCTCCCTGTCGCATGTCAAAATCAATGGTTCACTATGAGAGTCATCTTAACTGGTCTGACTTGTGTCTGTTCAACTATGAAAATGCTCCCTGCACTACTTTGGTCCGACTTGGGCTCCATTTCAGCCCACTAATTTGAATGTAAGTCGCACCCAAGTCGGATTATCATCTTAACTGGTCCGACTTGTGACATGCGACTTGTGCTCTCAAGATCCTAAGGGGGAACCCCACGCCAAAACTGAAAACAAGGTGTAGGATTCTCCCCCCCCCAAGATCCATACCAGGCCCTTTAAATCTGATATGGATATTGAGGGGAGCCCACGTAAAAAAAATAGAAAATAAATGGCGTGGGCTCCCCCCTAGACCATCCTAGACCTAATGGATTTTAAGGGGAACCCCCATGCCAAGATTTAAAAAAATAAAAACGGTGTGATGTCGTCGCCCCCCCAGGATCAATACCATACCCTTATCTGAGCATGTAGCCCGGCAAGTCAGGAAAGGGGGGGGATAAGTGAGTGCCCCCCCCCCTTTTGGACCATAAAAAGCCACATGCCCTCAACTTGGGGTGGTGGGTGACAAGGGCCTCTTCCCGACAACCCTGGACGGTGGTTATGGGGTCTGCGAGCAGGGGGATTATCTGAATTTGGAAGCCCCCTTTAACAAGGGAGTCCCCAGATCCTGCCCCCCCCCCACCCCCAATGTGAATGAGTCTGGGGTACATTATACATTCACCAAAAAAAAGTGTAGTGTTACAAAAAAAAGACGTTTTTTATCAAAAATGACGAATGTCCCCTGTCTTAGTTCTGTGTCTTCTTCCTCCGGTCTTCTCCCTCCGCTCCTTCTCCCTCTGCCGATGACTTCTTCCTCGGCCGACCCAGTCTTCCTCCCCTGCTGCCTCCAGCTGTTATGTCAGGTCTGGTGTCTGCCATTTCTTATATAGCCATGAAGTGTGGCCATCTGGTGGACATCACACGGAGACCCTGTCCCCTCGTGCCAGGTTGGCAGAGGAAGAAGTCATCAGTGGAGGGAGAAGACCAGAGGAATAAGACACGGAGCTACAACGGGGATCATTCTTAATTTTTAATAAAGGACCTTTCCAAAACCGTCTCTTGTTTTTTTTGTAACACTATGCTTTTTTTGTGTGAATGGGTAGGGGTACAATGTACCCCATACTCATTCACATGGGGGCGGGATCTGGGGACCCCCTTGCTAAAGGGGGCTTCCAGATTCCAATAAGCTCCCTGCCCGCAACTTCTGTGTCGGAACAGTGTGAACATAGCCTGGGAGTTTTTGCGTGCACTGATACCTGTGCTGAGGGTTATTATTGTGTCCACTGACTCCAATGCTGTAGGTTATCATTATGTCTACTGACATCAATGCTGCAACTTATTACATCCACTGACATCTATGCTGGGGGTTATTTTTGTGTTCAGGAGGAGGGGACGCACAATTTGGCATCTTCGCTGTGGGCACTGGTTGACTTTGTCGTGCCACTGCATGCATGGCCTTTAGTTGACAAGCTTTACCTCCTCGAGCAGCCCAAACAGTGTGACAATTATCAGCCCTGAGAACAGACTGGAGATAGTCAACCTCAGTGGTAGCCCTACAAGCCTAAAAGAGGTGAAGCTGGCTATACACTAGTAGAATCTTGTTCGAATCTTGTTTGAATGTTTGTTCAATTTTCTAATCGTTAATGGCATCAAATTGACTTCCGTTTTTACCACAGTGATGGGAAAAGTCAAAGGAGGGGGATGGAAAATTTTTCTCAAATGCATTTCTAGCAGTGTATGTGGTTTTCATTCAGGAAATTCCATTCATTTCAAAATCGGTTGTCAAAAGCAAATTTTCGAACTACATTCGCTCAGTAACCAAATGTACAAAGATTTTTTGTACAAACCTTTGTTCTTCGCACTTTTTGAAAAAAACTAAAAGTCAGCAGCTACAAATACTGTAGCTGCTGAGTTTTACTAAAAGGACACTTACCTTTCCAGGGATCTAGTGCCATCCTTACCTGAACCAGATTCTTGACGGTCTTCGGATCCCCGGCATGTTTACTGTGGGCAGCCAGCTGTGATTCCTAGCGCCTGCCGAGGTGTTTGAACCGGCTCCATTGTGAGCCAGGCACACTCCCCTGTCATGTGAATTGGATGCGGGGAAACCTGCAGAAGTGTGCGGGTTTAGCATAAGTGTGAACCCAGCCTTATGCCGCGTACACACGGTCGGACTTTTCGTCTACAAAACAGACAGACAGACTTTCGGCAGACTTTTGGCGGACTTTTGGCGGACTTGCAGCAGACTTTCTTACGAGCGGACTTGCCTACATACGATCACACAAAAGTCCGACAGATTCATACGTGATGACTTACACCGGACTAAAATAAGGAAGTTGATAGCCAGTAGCCAATAGCTGCCCTAGCGTGGGTTTTTGCCCGTCGGACTAGCACACAGACGAGCGGATTTCTGGGTCCGGCGTAGTTACGACGTAAAGATTTGAAGCATGTTTCAAATCTAAAGTCCGTCAGATTTGAGGCTGGAAAAGTCCGCTGAAAGTCCGGGGAAGCCCACACACGATCGGATTGTCAGCCAGCTTTAGTCCGTCGGCGTCCGTCTGACTTTTGTAGACGAAAAGTCCGACCGTGTGTACGCGGCATTAGGGGGAAGTTCTGCTTTAAGTCCTTAGCTAGATCAGCTGTGCAGCCTCCTAAAAGTATGTAAAAATTCAGATTATACAGGAAATGTTCTAAAGGAGCATGTTATTTAATAGCTGACACCATGGGGTTAAATTAATAAGGCAAATAGGTTGTTCAGATTTATAAGTATATGGCCAGCTTAGCATAAAAAAAATCATTTCAGCAGCTGCTAAGGTAAACAGAAAGAAAATATAACAGGGACTGCTATAAACATACTAAATATGGCATTCTCAAAAATCAGCTTAAGGGTAAAGCCGCGTACACACAAGCGGAATGTCTGACAGAAAAAGTCTGATGGAAGCTTTTCATCGTCTATTCCGATCAAGTGTGTACCTCATCGGACTTTCTTTTTCGAAAATTCTGACGGACCTAAAAATAGAACATGTTCTAAATATTTCCGACGGAACCAATTCCTATAGGGAAAACCGCTCGTCTGTATGCTGTTCCGACGGACCAAAAACGACGCATGCTCTATAGCAAGTACGAGACGGAAGCTATTGGCTATTGAACTTCCTTTTTCTAGTCCTGTCGTACGTGCTGTACGTCACCGCATTCTGGACGATTGGGCTTTGGTTTGACTGTGTGTAGGCAAGACCGCTTGAGTGGAATTTCGTCGGAGTTCCGTCGGAGAAACCTTCGGAGTTTATTCTGACGGCAAAACTGGTCGTGTGTACACAGCATAAGTAACACACTTTGCAGAGCTATTGGTAAGCCATAGGAAACTTTGTGTACAAGCATTGTTTCGATTCACTAATTAGTTTAACTGTCTTCACGCAGGCATCTGCAGAGTGGACCATGTAAGCAGTTCCAACATGTGAAGGTCGATGCTCTCATTCAGCCAGAATCTATATCCAGTGTGTCTGTTCCAGGTAAGCTCTCAGACATCTCATACAGAAGGCTTTAAAGCACGTTCATCAGTTACAACAGTCATTACATAAAAGCAACTAGGCAAGGTGCTTGCACATGTCTTAATGAGTTCTAAAATGCCATAATGGGAGCCTCCAATACTTAGGAATACACCATATGAAAATTTGCACTTAGAGGTCAAGTGTAGTGCTCTCCCCTGAAAGGGCTGTGGATTTGTCCCAGGTTCCTCTCCCACTAATGCAGCAGCAACCAGGTACACAGCAACATTCACTTTTCTGGCTCAATAAAATAGTCCACGGGTTGCCTTTTTCTGTATTTATTGCTGAACAACTTAGATAGGGTACTGGGAGCTGTAGGATACTCCAGAACACTGAACAGTAACAAAAAGTCACTCTGCATCTACTTCTTAGAACAGTTCCCTCAACAATAGCTCAGGAAATGGACAGCACTGGGACACCATAAGCAATGGCCCAGGCCAGGCAAGCCTTAGTGTTAGTGTACCAGGGGGTTAACAGCAGAAGCAGTCACCCAGATCAGCCTGCACTCAGATCTGTACTCACAAGTCCTACGTGGAATCCCCCTTTGTTAGCTTCAGAGTTTCTCAGGAAATTGGCCCTCCAGCTTTAGCATAGCTGGTTCCTCGATGAGCTCCTGGTAGATGTCAGCTGGGCTGAATAATAATTGTGACTCCTTGTGGCTTCACAGCTGGCTGCTCACTGCGCATGCATCTGATTGGTTCAGCGCTTTCTGCGACGTGTCACAGAAGGAGGGGGGTAGCCAAACTTCTGTTTGGATTGCTGCAGTAATCCAACCGGAAGTGGGGGAGCGGGTACCTGTCAAAACCAGGTACCTACTCCCACCTCCAAAAAAATATGTGGCAAATGTGAAGGAGGAAAAGTGTGGGGGGGGGGGTGGAACAGGTACAGTGAAACTTCCCTTATTGGGTCAAGTTCCGCTTTAAGCTCCAACTCAATATTTAAATTTAGCGCAAGTCCAGGTTTGGGGGTTTTCAGGTATTGTAGGTAAACAATATATCAAATATAATGCAGCTGGGGTGTTTAAACAAGGTTTTGTTTTTGAAGGGAGATTAAATCATTGGTTTATAAGGTAACCATGTGGTCTTGGTCACCTGGAGAAAAACATAAAGGTCTGCAAAGAAAAAAAAAAAGGAAATACTATCATTGAGGCCGGGTTCACACTGGAACCGGCTGCGGATCGCACAGAAGCGCTGTCCATCCCTGTTCCCCATTTCAGGGACGAATCAGGGCCGAATCTATGCCTGAATTCGGCCCTGAAACGGAGCCAAAGACACACAGCGTTTCTGTGCAGTGCGCTCCGCAGCCGCAACGGGGATATGTGAACCGGCTCCAAAGGGAGCCAGTCACATTCTCCTGCTATGCGAATTGGATGCGGGGAAAACCACATCTAATTTGCATAGGTGTGAACCCGGCCTGAACAAACAGTTACCAGAATGCAACTTTTTCACACAAGTAGTCCAATGTGTCAGGAATCGGAGAATGGTAAGTAGGAGCGCTTCTGCTAGTAGGGTCCTCCAGGTGTTATATACATTTAGGATCATCCAAGATAGCAAGATAGCAAGCTGACAGGCACTCGAGCAGCACTTAGAGGAGAGAAGCGTGCACTGGATAGACAAAGATATGCAAAGAAACGCGCTTCTAAGTGCAGTATGTCACAAATTTTATTAAAAGCCAACGATTAAAAACATTTAAAGGATTACAGAGTAAACAGGCTCATCAATTGTATGAAGTCCTCCTGAGATGGTCTTCCCTTTCACTGTGCCGACTAGCACCTGCAAGAACCGAGGATCTGGAGGAGTAAAATGGCCGCCGCACTTCCTGAAACCACCGTGGAACACAGGGGGTGGAAGTGATGTCAGCAAGTGGGTGGTGACTAGTTTAGGAGCATGCTTAAAGGCTCCTTCAGCTGTTTTGAAGAAGCAACCCTTGAGCATGCTCCGAAACTAATCACCACCCCCTTCTGACATCACTTCTGTCCCATGTGTTCCATCTTGACCATCTTGCTCCTCCAGACTCTCGGTTCCTGCAGGTGCTGGTCGGCACAGTGACAGGGAAGACCATCTCAGGAGAACTTCATACATTGATGAGCCTGTTTACTCTGTAATCCTGTAAGTGTTTTTTAACCACTGCCTTTCAATAAAATTGCTGACATACTGCACTTAGAAGCACCTTTCTCTGCATATCAATGTGTCAGGAATGAAAAGGGTCTGTTTCACCTAGCAGCCTATCGATTCCACCTGTCACAGTTCTAAAGCAGTGTAAACTGAAAGCTGAAATCCAGTATGATATTAAGTGCACCAACAGAAATGTTTCCTCAGTCTACCAAATTTTTATTCTTAACCTAATGGTTTTATCTGAATGTGGAGAATCGTAGTGTCATATTAAGATGCCCATGCATGCGCTATAGCGTGACTGTTCCCATGGCAAAGTTTGTTCCCTTTTCTAAAGATTGAATGTCACACAAATATTTCCAGCATAAAGCATATAAAAAAGTTGCTTCTTAGTCTTTTGTTAACCCTTTGCACCACCAATTATAGAGTAGAAATTAGATGGTATGTTTAATGGTAAAGGTCAGCTGTCACTTGAGATGGCAGTAATACACAGCTTGTTTACAGTATTTTGAGTGTATAGAAACTGATTTTCAAAGGATAAAGAGCACTCATGAGCATCAGAAGTGCATCATCTCTATATTCTTTCAACATTTTCTTCCTTCTCCCCATAGAAAACATACTGATTATGCTTTATGCATGTGATACATCTGTTCATTGGCAATGCTGGCTCTTAGTAGTTTCCAGTTAGATTGTTGACAGGCTCATTTATTACAGCCCATCACTGTCAGTAATAGCAGCCCTTGAATGCTTTTCTTTGATTTTCAGCTCTTGGTTAATTAGGTACATTTTTTTCCAGCTTCCTGGTGTATCCTGAGCCGAGACTGACAGCATTCTTGTGAAACTGTCCAGATTCTGTCTGTAACATCAGTGGCTCACTGAGACTTGTGTCAACGTCCCACCAGAAGACCTCAATTATTCTGGCTGAGATATGTCTCCTCCTGATGACAATGTTCAAGTGCTGTCTTTTCAATCCACCTAGTGGGGAATGTATTTGCTTGTTATAAAGGGAAATCCTCAGAGAGCCAGCTTATGAAATGCCTCAAAATAAACAAAAAATTAAAAAAATCAAAATAACCATATGTGAAAAACAGCCGTAGCCAGGATCAAGGAGCTCACCTAGTCACCCATATAAAACCAGACCTTTAGGGACTAGGCCCATGACACAGACCTTGAAAACTGCATGTGAAACCAAACCTAACTTTTGTTTATAGGTTAACAATACTCCACAGGTATACAGTAGGATCAAAGTCAATTTTTGAAAGAAATAATACTGAAAACTATTAACAGGAAACCACATTTTAGATGCTGGATTGTTCATACATATCACTAACATGCTGACCTTTATTAGAAAAAAACATGGTAGACCCATTCTCGCTTTCTAGTCCTAGATCTAATTTTAAAGAGCTTCTCCAGGAAACAGCAAGTCTAGGGCTACACTGGCGACTAACCACTTGTTGGCTGTCACCTCTCAGAACACTGAAATTATTGTGTTGCTAATGGGATGATTGCCAGCAGGTAGTTACATATCTTACTAGTAAAGAGATTTAATTACCAGTGTATCCCAAGCCTTACCCTCTTTTTACTCACAGATGGTGGCTGTCCAGTAATGTACCTCTGCCAGCTTATTAACTTCCATGAGAAATCAAGGACTGTAAGAGGTCTGAGATCTTATATGACATTAGCTGAGATGAACTGGTTATGAGGTACACATAGAGCTGAATATCCAGTAAGGAAGTGCTCTCTGCACTTGTAGAAATTACCCAGTGATGGCTTTTGATGTTTTAAAATACATCGCAACCGGGAGCACACAAAGGCACGTCATCGCAACCGGGAGACACACACAGGGCCACCATCGCACATGGGAGACACACAGGCCCGGCCTTTCCAACCAGTAACACACGCAGGCCCTGCATCAGAACTGGGAGCACACACAGGACGGACATCACAGCCAGGAGCACACAGTTCCTACATCATAAACTGGAACACACACAGGCCGGACATCACAGCCAGGAGCGCACAGTTCCTACATCATAAACTGGAACACACACAGGCTGGACATCACAGCCAGGAGCGCACAGTTCCTACATCATAAACTGGAACACACACAGGCCGGACATCACAGCCAGGAGCGCACAGTTCCTACATCATAAACTGGAACACACACAGGCCGGACATCACAGCCAGGAGCACACAGTTCCTACATCATAAACTGGAGCACACACAGGCCGGACATCACAGCCAGGAGCACACAGTCCCTACATCATAAACTGGAACACACACAGGCCGGACATTACAGCCAGGAGAACCCAGTCCCTACATCATAAACTGGAGCACACACAGGCTGGACATCACAGTCAGGAGAACACAGTCCCTACATCATAAACTGGAGCAGACACAGACCAGACATCACAGCCAGGAGAACACAGTCCTTACATCATAAACTGGAGCACACACAGGCCGGACATCACAGCCAGGAGCACACAGTCCCTACATCATAAACTGGAACACACACAGGCCGGACATTACAGCCAGGAGAACCCAGTCCTTACATCATAAACTGGAGCACACACAGGCCGGACATCACAGTCAGGAGAACACAGTCCCTACATCATAAACTGGAGCACACACAGACCAGACATCACAGCCAGGAGAACACAGTCCTTACATCATAAACTGGAGCACACACAGGCCGGACATCACACACTAAAACAACACAGGCCCTACATAACAAACTAGAGCACACAAAGGCTCACCCACCATCACAAATTGGAACACTCGCAGGCCCCACATCAGACTGAAGCATACACAGGCTCTATATCACAACCAGGAGCATACATAGGCCCTACATCACACGTGGAAGCTTAGACTGGCGATCACAAAGTGGCGTTCACACAGGCTCTATATCACAAACAAGAGCACACACAGGCCCCACATCACAAACTGGAGCACACAAGACGAACATCACAAACTGGAGCTCATACAGGCCCAACATCAAACTGAAGCAAACACAGGCCCAACATCACAAACTGGAGCACACACAGGCCCAACATTACAAACTGGAGCACACACAGGCCCAACATTACAAACTGGAGCACACACAGGCCCAACATTACAAACTGGAGCACACACAGGCCCAACATTACAAACTGGAGCACACACAGGCCCAACATTACAAACTGGAGCACACACAGGCCCAACATCACAAACTGGAGCACACACAGGCCCCACATCACAAACTGGAGCACACACAGGCCCAACATCACCAACTGGAGCACACACAGGCCCTAAATTACAACCAGGTAGACACACAGGCCCCACATCACAAATGGGAGAGCACACAGGACCCACATCACAAACTGTAGTGACACAGGCCTTGCATTGTAACAGTGGCTTTAGTGTGAAGATATTGGGTTGATTTACTAAAGGCAAATAGGCGGTTTGCAAGGGAATTTTCTCTCAGCTTAATGAATTGGATGAAAATGTACTTTGTGCATGGTTGGAGGTTGGCAGAGCTTCACTTCATTCACTAAGTTAGGGAAAGCTTCTCTTCCCTTGCAAAGTGAACTGCCTAGTTACCTTTAGTAAATCAACCCCAATGTCTCGGCTATTAAAGAATGTGCTTCTCCAGGACACTTCCTTTATTATCTGAATTTCTTCTTCCTTTCGAGAGGTTGCACAACCGAAGGACTTAATCTTAACCATCTCTAATGCAGGGATCTATACAGCTCTGACAGTCACCCTTTGTGAGTAATGTGAAAGAATTTAGCTTCATCCTGGAAAACATATTTAGCTGTATATCCTGGGGGCATTTCTTCCTAATTTCATCCAATGATGCATGGCTAGGTTCACAGAGCCACTGAAGCAGCTGACACCTTTACCCAGTTATACATTCTTTTTTTACCCTGGCAATGATTCATATAGAAGACCTTCTCGGAATGTCCATTTCTTTTTTTTTAATTATGTATTGTTTGATATTCTATATACCGTATGTAAACTGTTCACTATTGGTATGGGATTTAATGCCTAGTGCAATGCAAGTTGCTAGAAAATGTCTTTCCAAAGGACTTATTTATTATAGGATATGTACAGTTGAGAAACGTACCTATTAAAACTCTTAAACCATGTTGTGTCATTGTAAAAAAAAAAAGCTTTTGTTGTACTTTATGATCGTTATGGATTTTTTATTTTGTGTGTTTGCTGATAACTGCCTGTATTTTAAGAACATTTTATTTCACACCCACTTTTACTGTTTTACTATGAAGTTGCTTATATTACTAGACTGATGTGAGTCTGACCTTCAAACATATGGGTTTGTTTAATAAGGTGCTGTGAAAGTGCAATAACACTACAGCCATCTCTCAAATGCAGCAACCTGAAAATAGATTGGCTGGTATGAGTTGCAAAATTGTGATCTGCAACGCCACCCATCGATGAAACTTGGTATAGCAGTTCATCCATCTAAATTCAATGGTTCCCTTTGTAAGCACAATTACTATTCTTATTTTCTAACATGACCAATTTTTAGTGACCAATAGCAACCAGTCTGTTTTGAAGTTACCCTTGTCAGATGATGAAAACTATGAAATAATCTTGCTTGCAGTTAGCTATTTTTCACATAGTGTACTAATAAGGTTCACCCATTATGCTTAAAGAGAATCACCTGTCCAGATAAACTATTGTTGATGCGCTGAAAATTTGGTTCACAAAAATGTATTTTGTTTGGATGTGCCAAAAAATTGTTAAAGAGTAACTCCACTTTCCCCTCTGGGTGATCTATGTACATTACAAAGATTTTAGGAAACTTTGTTGCCGATTCCTACATTTTGCTATTCTGAAGAAGTCCCTGTGTGTTTGCGTCCATGTGGTAAGTTAATTGAATAGGAGTGGTTTCATAATTTTTAATCAGCTGCTGCACCTGCAGGGCTTTAATGAGGAAAATTGCAGGGTCTACATCCCTTTAGGCCTGGTTCACACTTATGCAGGTTGCAGTTTGCACATTCCAGGTGCAAATTGTGTTTTTTCAATACACGTTATTGATCCATTGAAGTCTATGGAACCAAAAACCAGGCCCTTTCCATAAAATGCACAGATGTGAACGTCACCCATAGAAAACCATGTTAAATGGACTGTAGTGCGACTGATAATGCACTAAATGCATAAGTGTGAACCAGGCCTTAGACTTGATTTCCTATTGGGAGTATCTCACCAAAAATTTTATTTTTGTTGCAGGGGATGCTTCTAGGGGGTGTTCTGTATACATTCTGTGTACAGAACATCTCCAGGCAGCCATATTGCATTGCATTTTACAGAAAATGACAGAGCTGCAGATTGAAAAGGAAAGATAATTCTTAATAACATGCAACTACAATATGACTTGTGTCGCAATTGTATATGCTATATTATATATTTTCTTCTTTGCTTCTTTTTTTTATTTTTCCGAACCAAAGTGGAGTTACCCGTTAAATTTGAAGGGTTGGAAAAGAAAGTTGCGACTAGTGCACCATTTTTTTTTTTTTAATTCCAAATCACAACCTACCCCAAATAATGGTTCAAAAAATAACTTTCCTAATATTTGGCACAGAATAGTAGTGCACCAAGAGGATAATTGCACAAGCCAGTTACACATTCCACTAGCCGCCAAGTAAACTATATGTGCTGCAACATAATAGTTTGACATGTGATGCTTTAAAATAAGATGCTGTGTGTGACAATTTACATTCCTCAACAACCACCCATTGAGTATATATGGCTGAGATGTGATGCCCGACTTCACCAGAGCATGGCAATGCCCAAAGGTAAATTTCCGTCTGCCAGTAAATCTGAGTAGCTGAAGGTTCAAATACTTTATAAAATTATTTTTTTCCCCATTTGTATTCCCCTTAAAAGAGGATTTACCATAAAATATCATAACAGCTGCTGAGGCACATTCCCTTGAATTCACATACCACAATTTTAATATCCAGCTAAATCCTCCCAGTAGTGATTCTTCATGCAGCACAAGCTCTGATGAAGGGGGCAATTTTGAGCCCTGAAACGAGTTGGCTGCACCTAACAATCTCATTAAAATGACTCAAAAACATTTCGGGCTCTAAGTTCTTGGTGTGGTGTTCCTGTTCTCTGCTCTCCTTACAGCAGACTGATGACATTATCTAAGCCTAGGCAAAGCCACTTTATTTGGTCAAGAACGGCTATAGTGGTTCTAAAGGCTCAAGGTTTTTTACCAAAAACCTCTGTGCAGCAGCGCCGCCAGCCCCCCTCCCTAATATTTATCTGAACCCTATCTCAATCCGGCAATGTGCACGAGAGCCTCAGCTCTCTGGGGATTCTCACTCCTCATTGGCTCCCGCTGATGTCAGTCACAACTAGTGAGCCAAAGAGGGGGCAGGGGCGAACCACGGCTCTGTGTGTGAATGGACACGCAGAGTAGCGGATCAGGAGCGAGCCTGCCTGGGTGCCCCCATAGCACGCTGGTTGGCAGGAGGGGCCAGGAGCGCCGGCAGGGGACACGTGAAGAGGAAGATCCAGGCCACTCTGTGATCCACTGCACAGAGTAGGTGAGTATAACATGTTTGCTATTTTTTAAAAAATGGGAACCTTTAATATCACTTTATTGATAAAATGAAAACTTTTTTGGAAAGTATACTGTTGCTGTATATTGTGACATGACAGATATTTATTAATGCAGTGTATCATTACCTAAAGATTCACTTTAAATACATAGAAATATACAGGAAAGGTAGTTTATAAATGGTCTGTGAAATATTCCTAGGAGGAGAGAATAATATCTGTCTTCATATTTTCTCATTACGACTGTCATGTTGATCTACAGCTTTCTCCTGGCAACAAAATATATGATTGCCTTTGTATGGTCACCTGCACCTATGGGTTTTGCATTAAATTATGCAGAGATTTGTGTGCCAGCAGGACAACGACCCTAAACATATAGCCAGAGCTACAATGGAATCAAAGCATATTCATGTGTTAGAATGGCCCAGTCAAAGTCCAGACCTAAATCCAATTGAGAATCTGTAGCAAGACTTGAAAATTGCTGTTCACAGATGCTATCCATCCAATCTGACAGAGCTTGAGCTATTTTACAAAGAAAAATGTGCAAAAATTTCACTCTCTAGATGTGCAAAGCTGATGAGATATCCCCAAAAAGACTTGCAGCTGTAATTGCAGCGAAAGGCGGTTCTACAAAAGTATTGACTTTGGGCTGAATACAAATGCACACCACACTTTTCAGATATTTATTTGTAAAGCCATTTATAATTTTTCTTCCACTTCACAATTATGTGCCACTTTGTGTTGGTCTATCACATACAATCCCAATAAAATACATTTACGTTTTTGGTTGTAACATGACAAAATGTGGAAAATGTCAAGGGGTATGAATACTTTTTCAAGGCACAATAAAATACTTATTCAACAAGTTAGCTCTTTGGCCTGCGCTGTGCATACAGATGTAGTAAGAAGTTAAAATTGCAGAAGATTATCACTGGTGAAAAACCCTTCTGTGCCAAAGGGCCTGTCTTTATTGGTAGACGAGTCCTCTGTTCACTAACCAAAGTGCTGAACGTGACAGAGAAATTTAAATTCCATACAATCAATCACTTTGTTCACTTCTATGGACTTTGCACACAGAAGATCCATCTTACGAGATCAGCCTCCAACAAATCATGCGATATAGTTTCCTAACAGAAAGTAATAGTAATTAGTCTACTCTATAGGTTTGAATGGGTGCAGGAGATTAATTGTTCATTCATGAGATTGCTGGATGATTTTTCTTTTCTGAAGTATTCCCCTGGGGATCAGTCTCATTAGGCTGCTGGTTTAACAATCTCCCTCAGCAGCATCGAGTTTCTGTTCTTGAGAAGCTTTCCAAAATGTTGAAGATTAACTAGCTGTGGGCTAAACTTCATCTTAATACCTTGAGGGTACACATACAGCCACTGCTTGCACTGTACTATTCCCATAAGTGTAATTGCTTGGACCCATCAGTCATTCTAAGACCCTGGAGAAGGTTTTATAGTGGTGCTTGACCTAAAATGGCTTTGTTTACAGATTTAGTGGCAGATTCAAGATCAGTTTTAAGAAGAAAGGACAGTCAATAGGCCACAGGTAACTACTAAGGGACCTTGAGTGAATTCTGTACTTAGGACAGCCTTCTCACCCTTTATAACAAAGAGGAACTTTTGGGTCTCGAGAAACCCCCGCTAATAATTACACTACGTTTCTCTTTTGGCACGAACACTTTATAATGGAAGAACACAGTTTATGATGAACTTTTGATTATATGGGACCGTTTGTTCATTTTGGCACAATTTTGCACTATAATAACCAGTTATAGAGAGCAATATTGGCTCACATGTTATTTGAGTTAATGACAGCGTTGTGGTAGTGGTGGTTTATTGCTCTTTTTAACAAAATATATCTTCAGTAAAAATAATGAAAAGAAGCAAATAATATCATCCAGTAAAATAAAGTAGTGTCCTATCACAGTGGTGGTTTGTGGAAAAGTGTCCCCTTACATTGGTGGCCATTGAGGATGAGCCCCCTTATGCCCTGTACACACGGTCGGATTTTCCAACGGAAAATGTGTGGTAGGACCTTGTTGTCGGAAATTCCGACCATGTGTGGGCTCCATCACACATTTTCCATCGGAATTTCCGATACACAAAGTGTGTATGCAAGACAAGTTTAAGCCAACATACGTCAGAAAAAAATCCATGGATTTTGTTGTCGGAATGTCCGATCAATGTCCGACCGTGTGTACGGGGCATTGGATTGGTAATCAGAGGGCGAGGACCCCATTACACTGGTGGTCAGTGGGAAGAATGTCCCTCCCTTACATTGGTGGTCAGTAGAAAGACTTCCAACCACTCCTTATTCTTACAGATAGCCTAAAAAGGATTAACCATTGTTGTCCTTAGTTACTTATCTAAAAAGCAGATCTTGCTCATTTCTCAAGTAATCCCCAGCAACCTCTGGAAGAACCCTATTTGAGTCAGGCTGACTTAAGGTACAGTTGTGCTCATAAGTTTACATACCCTGGCAGAATTTATGATTTCTTGGCCATTTTTCAGAGAATATGAATGATAACACAAAAACTTTCTTCACTCATGGTTAGTGTTTGGCTGAAGCCATTTATTTTCAATCAACTGCGTTTACTTTTTTAAAATCATAATGACAGAATCTACCCAAATGACCCTGATCAAAAGTTTACATACCCTGGTGATTTTGGCCTGATAACATGCACACAAGTTGACACAAAGGGGTTTGAATGGCTATTAAAGGTAACCATCCGCACCTGTGATCTGTTTGCTTGTAATTAGTGTGTGTGTATAAAAGGCCAATGAGTTTCTGGACTCCTGACAAACCCTTGCATCTTTCATCCAGTGCTGCATTGACATTTCTGGATTCTGAGTCATGGGGAAACCAAAAGAATTGTCAAAGGATCTGCGGGAAAAGGTAGTTGAACTGTATAAAACAGGAAAGGAAAGGGATATAAAAAGAATTGGGAATGCCAATCAGCAGTGTTCAAACTCTAATCAAGAAGTGGAAAATGAGGGGTTCTGTTGAAACCAAACCACGGTCAGGTAGACCAACTAGAATTTCAGCCACAACTGCCAGGAAAATTGTTCGGGATGCAAAGAAAAACCCACAAATAACTTCAGGTGAAATACAAGACTCTCTGAAAACATGTGGTGTGGCTGTTTCAAGATGCACAATATGGAGGCACTTGAAGAAAGATGAGCTGCATGATCGAGTCATCAGAAAAAAGCCATTACTACGCAAATGCCACAAAGTATCCCGCTTACAATAGGCCAAATAGCACAGAGACAAGCCTCAAACCTTCTGGCACAAAGTCATTTGGAGTGAAAAGACCAAAATTTAGCTTTTTGGCCACAACTATAAACGCTACATTTGGATGAGTCAACAAGGCCTCCTATGATGAAAGGTACACCATCCCTACTGTAAAACACGGAGGTGGATCGCTGATGTTTTAGTGATGTGTGAGCTATAAAGGCACAGGAAATTTGTTCAAAATCGATGGCAAGGTGAATGCAGTATGTTATCAAAAAATACTGGAGGAACATTTGCATTCATCATCCAGGAAGCTGCGCATGGGACGTACTTGGACATTCCAACATGACAATGATCCAAAACACAAGGACAAGTCGACCTCTCATTGGCTACAGCAGAATAAAGTGAAGGTTCTGGAGTGGCCATCTCAGTCTCCTGACCTCAATATCATTGAGCCACTCTGGGGAGATCTCAAACGTGCAGTTCATGCAAGACAGCCCAAGAATTTACAGGAACTGGAGGCTTTTTTCCAAGAGGAATGGGCAGCTTTACCATCTGAGAAGTCAAAGAACCTCATCCACAAACACCACGAAAAACGTCAAGCTGTCATTGATGTTAAAGGGGGCAATACAGGGTATTAAGAACTGGGGTATGTAAACTTTTGTTCTGGGTCATTTGGGTAGTTTTTTTTGTCATTATGATTTAAAAAGAGTAAACACAGTTGATTAATAAAAAATGGCTTCAGTCAAACACTAACCAAGAGTGAAAGAAACGTTTTTGTTCTATCATTCATATTCTCTGAAAAATGGCCAAGAAATCATAAATTATGCCAGGGTATGTAAACTTATGAGCACAACTGTATATACAATAGGCAGAGTACCACAGAAATACATAAATAGAATGGTCAGGTTAAAAAGTGTTTTATTTTTACTCAAAGGACAACACCCAATGTGTTATAAAAATCTTTCTTGATCGGAGCTTTGCTCTTCTCTTCACTCTCTGCAGGCATAATAGTGCAGGCTCAGGGGGAAGAAAAAGAGCCCTGAAGAAGGGCTCTATGCCCTAAGTCTGAGGCCCCTGTCTGTGTTGTGGGAGCGCTGACAACCCCTGTGAGAATGAAGGGTGAAATGGTGCTATACTCCTAAATATATTGTAACAATGTTATTGCTTTGGTTTTGCTGTAGCTCTTGCTGAGCTACAAAGTCAAGATGAGGTCAATCCAGTGTTTTGCAAGGTGGTAGAATTATAGCTTTTTCAGTAAGTAAAAGAGTTTCAGAGTTAATACCCTTTTTACTGCATGAGAGTAGTGTGCTATCTGCAGCGTGCCATTGCTGAGCCAGTGGTCTACTGTGACACCCATATCTTTTTCTTTTCCCGATTCCCCCATAGGTTCTTCATACACATATATATATATATATATATATTTCTATATATAGCTCTATATACTGTGCCGCTCTTACAGTAAAGAAACCTGTACGTAGTTTAAGGTTAAACCTACTTTCTTCTAATTTTAATGAGTGGCCATGAATCTTGTTAAACTCCCTTCTGCAAAAAAGTTTTATCCTTATTGTGGGGTCACCCAAATGCATTATTTTAAATTTTTCTACATTGAACCTCATTTGTCATGTAGTTGCCCACCCCAATAATTTGTTCAGATCTTCTTGTAAGGTTTCCACATCCTGCGGAGAAGTTATTGCCCTGCTTAGCTTAGTATCGTCTGCAAATACAGAGATTGAACTGTTTACCCCATCCTCCAGGTCGTTTATGAAAAAATTAAATGGGATTGGTCCCAGCACACAACCCTGGGGGACCCCACTTCCCACCCTTGATCATTCCGAGTACTCCCCATTTATCACCACCTTCTGAACTCGCCCTTGTAGCCAGTTTTCAATCCATGTACTCACCCTATGGTCCATGCCAACAGGCCTTATTTTGTACAGTAAACATTTATGGGGAACTGTGTCAAATGCTTTTGCAAAATCCAGATACACCACGTCTACAGGCCTTCCTTTATCTAGATGGCAACTCACCTCCTCATAGAAGGTTAATAGATTGATTTGGCAAGAACAATTCTTCATGAATCTATGCTGATTAATGCTAATGATACCATTCTCATTACTAAAATCTTGTATATAGTCCCTTATCATCCTCTCCAAGAGTTTACATACTATTGATGTTAGTCTAACTGGTCTGTAATTCCCAGGGATGTATTTTTGGCCCTTTTTAAATATTGGTACTACATTGGCTTTTCTCTAATTAGCTGGTACCATTCCAGTCAGTAGACTGTCAGTAAAAATTAGGAACAATGGTGTGGCAATTACTTGATTGAGTTCCCTAAGTACTCTTGGGTGCAAGCCATCTGGTCCCAGTTATTTATTAATGTTAAGTTTCCAAAGTCTAATTTTAATTCTTTCCTCTGTTAACCATGGAGGTGCTTCCTGTGATGTGTCATGAGGATAAAGACTGCAGTTTTGGTTACTGAAGCCCCCAGATTCCCTCGTGAAGACTGAGGAGCAGAATAAATTCAATACCTTCACCATCTCCCCATCCTTTGTAACCAGATGTCCTTCCTCATTTTTTATGGGGCCAATATGGTCTGTCCTCCCTTTTTTTACTGTTTACATACTTAAAGAATTTCTTGGGATTTTTTTTGCTCTCCTCCACTATGTGTCTTTCATGTTCTATCTTAGCCGTCCTTATTGCACCCTTACATTTCTTGTTGCATTCTTTATAAAGTCTGAATGCTGATGATGATCCCTCAACCTTGTATTTTTTGAAGGCCTTCTCCTTTGCTTTTATATGCATTTTTACATAAGCCATCCAGGACTTTTGTTCGCTCTTTTAAATTTATTACCCAATGGGATGCATTGGCTAATGTCCTTATTTAATATGTTCTTAAAGCAAACCCATCTCTCCTCCATGTTCTTTGTTCCTAATATTTTATCCCAATTTATACCTTCTAGCAAGGCTCGTAGTTTATGGAAGTTGGCTCTTTTGAAATTCAGTGTCTTTGTATTCCCCTTATGTTTCCTATTTGTGCGATTTATACTGAAGCCAATTGACCTGTGATCGCTGTTACCTAAATTGCCCCGTATTTCCACATCTGTGATCAGGTCTGTATTGTTGGTAATCAGTAGATCCAGTAACGCTTTATTTCTAGTTGGTGCGTCTACCATCTGACCCATAAAATTGTCCTGCAAAACATTTAGAAACTAGCGAGCCTTAGATGAATGCGCGGTTCCCTCCGCCCAGTCTATGTCTGGATAGTTAAAATCCCCCATTATGATAAACACTTCCCATCCTTGCCGCTAATCCAAATTGTGATAGGTGGTCCGCCTTCCCCTCCTCCCTCAGGTTAGGGGGCTTATAGCATACTCCCAGTATTATTTTCCCCTTAGCTTCATCCCTTTGGAGCTCTACCCATAAGGATTTGACCTCCTCCCTAGCTTCCTTAGTGATGTCATCTCTCTTGTACATTATTCTTGATATATAGGCATACCCCTCCCCCCCCTTTTTTTACCCTCTCTACTTGCGATAAACGGTATACCCTTGAATGTTTGCCAGCCAATCATGAGAGCTGTTGAACCAGGTCTCTAAAATTCGCACAAAATCCAAATCCTCCTCCTACTAACTAGGAACCACAATCTGTCATTTCCTCCAGTCACTCCTCTCCCCCTAGGCTGTGCCGTATCGCAAAACATGTCCTGGTCATTGAGCAGCCAAATCTTCCGAGGCTGAAATAGGTTAAACTTCTGGCAAATGCTAAAACAGTAAGGGGAATTCAAGTGATAACAACACTTTTCTGGTGGCATGCATGCTAGTTTCCGTAACAGTACCGACACAATTCAGGAAGTTCTTACTATCACAACTTTTGGAATCTGTCAATTGACTGTGACAGAGTCAAAAAGAATTCCAGTTCACTGATAAGCAAATTAGCAATGATTAAGACTAACTCTTGGCATAGAGAGAGATCCCAGTGCATAGGAGCTGGGAAACTGTCATTGATGTGACAGCATCCTGCTTAGGGTTCCTGGGTTGCTAGGACATTGGCTTCCTTGCCATTCATCCCCAACCACATTCAGCTGCCAACTGGGAGATTTCCAAGCCAACAGCTGAAAGTAAATAAAAAGGTGTGGGATGCTGACTGACATTATCCAAATATGACCATGGAGATACTTGGGTAATGACGTCAGCTGGCATCCCTGCCTCTTTGTTAGCTTTTGGTCAGGGAATCTTTCAGCTAAAAGAAAACAAAAGGGTGTGGATAGTGGCTGACATCTTGGGTAATGACTTCAAATGGTATACAGCCCCTTTGTTTACTTTTACCTTTCGCCCTGGGAATCTCCTAGCCGGCAGATATACAAGTGATCCGTTGGTCCCACAGCATCCTAGCTAGAAAGTGGTTAAGCATGAACTAAGGACAGCATATTTGTAGTATGGACACTCCATGCTCAATGCCACCCATGCTTCAGTATCAGATACCTGTTCCCAACAGATACATGAATGTGTTGTCTGCTCTGACATTTGTCGTGAAGTGGAACTAAAGAGTGAGGAACTGATAAAGAGTATCATAAACTAATTATGTGAAATTTAATCTGTCAAAATATTCCCGATATTGATCACCCACGTCTGTGATTCATATACCCCTACCAAACATTTTACAGAGAAGGGTGGTGTTACTTTCTTTATGCCAGAGAAAGAATATGTAAAGCCAGTACATTTTTGCTAGTTTTCGATAGCATAGGGAAGAGTTTGAACTCCTGTCAAGTTTTTATTACTGTCCCTGCTAAGGAGATTCACCCTTTCTATGGGTCCTGGTGACCACTGTCGCAGAGACAGAATTTAGGTGACAATTTAAATGTATACAGTTATCACCAGAGCAAGAGGCAAGGGGGAATTTTTTCAAAGTGGACACCTGTTCCAGTGGTAACCAAGATAGGATTATACCCTCGCATTGTAGAGATTTCTTCTTACTTCCTGTGGCAGCTCAAGAACAGGAAGTGCAAGGAAATCTCAGTACAGCACAGAGAAAAAAAGATAAACTGGCACAATTTTAAACCCCTCCCTACTTTAGTCAAAACTAAAAACAAAAGTTAAGCAATACTTACACTTTACTTTTATTACATTAAAGTGTCCCCTTTCTGAAATCACACTGCTGATTGGATAGTAAAGTAGCAGCAGCAGACAGGTCTCTTTGAGCCCTCCCATCCTGTAATCATAGTTAGGGCCTATGTTAACAGGCTTTGAGTTTGTGTCAAAAAGCAAGCTGCATTCATCCATCAGTTTGAGGTACTTCTGAGATCACTCCGAATGCAGGTGTATTCAACCTGAAAATAACCTGCTTTAAGCTGCTTTTGCATTCCTATAGTCTGCATGGGGAGAAAAGCAGATACAAACAAAAGCTCATCAAGACAGGCCCCTAGGGTGTTTGACAGCATTTTACACCATTGCTCCTTTCTCTCGAGCTCTGCTGGATATGGACTTACAGGGAGATATAAAATAAATTTAGGCTACTTATGTTGGCTGTATTTAAAGCGAAGTTCCACCCAGAAATGGAACTTCTGAGGATCAGATTCCTCCCCCTCCCCCAAACTACGCAATGTCCACCTCCCCCACTGCCTTCTGGGAGACACACAGGTCCCAGAAGACAGCAGATACCATTCAGAAAGCGCAGCGTGACTCGCACAGTAGGAAACAGGCTGTGAAGCCGCAAGGCTTCACTTCGTGTTTCCCTTAGTAAGGTAAGGTGACCAGATTTTTAAAATGAAATCCGGGGACATTTTTTTTTTTTTACTTGTAATGGCAGCAATCGATGACTCTTCGCCCGTCTCCGCCGCCGCCGCCCGCCTCACAGCCTGTCAAGTCTAAAGCCCCATACACACTATCAGATTTTCTGCTGATTTTTTCCTTCAGATTTACCAAAACCATATAATATGAGGATAAATTGAGGAGTTTCAATTTGTATGCAATCAGGCAGGTCCTTGCACTACATGGTTTTGGTAAATCTGAAGACAAATATCAGCAGAAAATCTGATAGTGTGTATGGGGCTTTACTCTTCGGGCCCCGGCTACTACTGGGTGGGGAGCAGAGGAAGATCACTCCACCAGGGAAGGCAAGGAGATAAGCAGGCAGGCGGCTGGCCGGGACTTGAGCCAAGGCAGAAGAACATGCGAGTGAAGCTGAATGGGCATGCGCCCGAAACTGAAGAAATAGTCCCTCTGCTCCGACCAGCACATGATCATCAGAAAGGGGCACAGATAATGGAAAAAAATAAACCCCCATAAGCTAGTAGGAGCGGCAGAGGAGGGAGGGGGTGCAATTCAGATTTTTTCTTTTTATTCTGCACGGGCTGTCTTTGAAATTGCCCCTGTTCAAATCCAATCAGGGGACAAAACTGGGGACAGACTTGGTCCGGGGACAGTGTCCTCAATCCGGGGACTGTCCCCAGAAACCGGGGATGTCTGGTCACCCTATAGTAAGGATGTCGGAGTCGAGGGACGGGTCGGCTTCGGGTGCCAACATCGTCGGCTCCCTGGACAGGTAAGTGTCCTTGTATTAAAAGTCAGCAGCTGCAGTATTTGTAGCTGCTGACTTTTATTTATTGTTTTCCCAGGAAGAACTCCGGGAGTGGCTTCTGTACTAGACAATATTTTGAACAAAAAATACCCTGTTAATTTTTCCCAAAAGTAAACATTTCCTGGTGATAGTTGCTTATATAAATAGGACTTAAATAAAAGAGGACTATGCCCAACAAATGGCTGGCAGAGTGCAAAGTTCTATCCAATAATATTGCCTGTGGACTCCCTGCAGCAGATCCCCCCCCCCCCCCAATACTGACAAAACTTACCCAGTTTTGTTCAGCTTAGTGTGGAGGTGACCATCTTGATAGAGGGAGGGCTTTGCTTCCTTATGTCAGTCTCCAGCAAAGAAAAGAATCAGCAGCACAGAGTCTTAAATCTCACACTGCAGACATATACAGCTAGGAGTAACTATGTACCAAGAAGTGCATGGCTATTTTTCTGGAGGAATTCAAGACAAAAACTATATTTTCAGGGTATTGGCACAATTACCATTTCTAGATGTTACCTAGAACATAGCAAGACTTCACCTTTTGAGTTTGGATCTTGTTTTATTAATTACTTAGATCCCTCAAACATTATTTTCTGAAAGAATAAAATGGTGGCTGTTGCAATTTCTTATGTCACACAATATTTGTACAGCCATGTTTAAAATGCTAATTTTCAGGAAAAAAAAAATACACTTCAATGAATTTTAGTTTACAAACACAATAGAATACCCAATTTAAAAAAAATACATAAAAAAATGATGTGTGAAGTAAATAGATACCAAACATGTCAAGTTTTCAAGTTGCACATATCTGTAAAATTGTGACAAACTACAGTACCTAAAAATCTCCAGAGAACACTATAAAAAAAACGCATTTGCAGGTTACCAGTTTAGATTCAAACATGAGCTCTGGCACTAGAATTATTGCTTGTTACGACATTTGCTGTGATACCTCACATAGTTACATAGTCTGGTTGAAAAAAAGACCATTCAGTTCAACCCAGAGAAATGGACGTGTGGTGCACCCACTGTCTGCATATGCATGTGGGTCCTATGCAAGTGTTTGCATTTGCAGGGGCGATGAGGCGCTTGAATTTTTATTTTTATTTATTTTGTTTACATTTTTTCATTAAACTTTATTGCTATCACAGGGGATAAACAACACTCCTTGTGATAGCTTGAGGAGGGAAAGGTCCTCTTCCTGGCTAGATCTGGGCCCTACTAGACCCATGATCCCTCTTTTGCCCTCCAAGGCAGCCAATTAAGCACAGATCAGTTTGTTCTCCTGCCTCCCTGACTGTTACAAGCCAGGTAAACAAAGAACTGAAACCGGAAGTGACCAAATCCTCATGCTTCTAGCTTCATTTGTCACAGAGGAGGGGGAGGAATGGATGTTCCTCCCCCTCCCTTCTCTGTGCGCTGTTGACCTGACTGCTTACAGCAGTCCTATGGCTCCCTGATGGAACAGGAAAGGTGGTGGTAGGAGGGGATCCCCTTTCAAACCCTGTAAAAGTGATCAGGCTGCTGTACAGCTCTCAGGTCACTTTTACAGTAAAGCTGATCGCTGGAGCTAAAACATGACACCAGGACCATGGATGCAGTTTATATATACACACATACGCTGGATGGGAAGCAGTTAGTCTGAAAACAGGTGAACAGTGCTCAGCTTTAAAGATCTTCTATTGAATAGAAAAATATATAACTATCTTACCACTGAAAATAAGCAATGGTTGTTTGAAGACAAAGCATGTGCAGTCACTGAAGGGGAAATCCCTGTAAGAGATAACCGTAATCTTACAGCCATCTTCTTGGGAGATTCCCCAAGCACATCCCGTTACCTTGTTTTATTGAAACCACCAATGTTTAGACAGATAAGGCAATGCTGGGGGGTTGTCAATGCAACATTGCATGAGCTTTTAAAAGTTACCTGCTTTATTTCAAGCTATTGGATGCAAAGGCCAAGAAAGGGAGAAGGTGAGGGAGTGACAATCTACACAAAAGGTGCAGCTGTCCTCAGTGGCATACGGGGGGGCAATCCGCCCCAGGTGCCACACATTCTGGGAGGGAGGGTCAGGCCGGCACCACCCCCTGTGAGTGAAGCAGTGACAGCAGGGCACCGAGCTCAGGCAGCGACGCTATGACAGCCAGGGCGGGGAGAGGCGAGCTGCGACAGGGTGCGGACCATACCCGGGTGACTGACACCCAGGGCCGGCCGCTGGATTCACTCTGCTGCTCACAGCAGGGGAGAGAGACAGTGAACAGCGCTGAATAGAGGACGGAAACTGCTGGAATTAACGACTACAGCCCCGGAAGATTTTACCCCCTTCCTGACCAGAGCACTTTTTGCGATCTGGCACTGCGTTGCTTTAAAGCGGGGTTCCACCCAAATTTTGAACAATATCTGTATGTATTCTCTTCCTTGCCTAGATACTGACATGCCGTTTAAAAAAATTTAAATCGCCGTAATTACCTTTTATTTTTCTATTCTTCTTTGCACTTCCTGGTTCTCCTCCCATGGGAGTAGGCGTGTTTCTAGCCTCTCCCAGACTCCTGGGAGCTAGTCTCAGGCTTCCCAGGATGCCACTGAGCATGTGCAGGAACGAGCGATGAATGCTGGGAGCACAGCATTCACTGCATCCAGGAAATAAATGCTTGTGGGCTTCAAATGCCCACAATGAAGATGGAAATCGCCTGCAGTGAATAATATAAGTTATTCTTTCTGACAAAATCTGACACAGGCGGACATTTTACACACAATATGTGAGTATGTAATGCTGAGAAGAAAAGTTTGCGAATGAACTAAAAAAAAAAATAAACGATAGATAGGTGGACCCCCGCTTTAACTGACAATTGCACGGTCGTGCGAAGTTGCACCCAAACAAAATTGAAGCCTTTTTTCCCACAAATAGAGCTTTCTTTTGGTGGTATTTGATTGTCCAGAGCTGGGGAGGGCTGTGTAATCTAAAGCGGTCCAGAGGTGTAGTTGTGGAAAGGGGGTACACAGTAGTGACAAAGATATTGGGGGGTACAGTGGGGTGTTTTTACATTTTAAAGGGGGGGGGTGCCAGATATATGATCCGCCCCGGGTGCCATATGCTCTAGGTATGCCCTTGGTCGTTCTTTAAGACCATTTTCTTAGCCTCTGCCTTCACATAAAAAATATACCCATTGAGAAGTGGGCTGAAAGAAAAATGACAGATACTGCCCCGACCATTTAGATGTTTGCTTTGCCTTCTGACCTGCAGCAAAATTACAAAGATACAAGCTATGTGCCATGTGACGTTCATTCCTTTTCAACAATTACTTCTACCGCAACAAACCACTTGCTAAACCATTTAATCAGTTTTCTGTCTTGTTATACCTGTGTAAAGATTGTCATCCAAATCTTTTTTGGAAATAAAAATTCAAAAACATAAGTTATATAAAAAATATAAAAAAAATTGAAATTAAAATCCAACACATTTTAGAACTTATGCAGGAGTTCCATAACGGCGATGGTTGTACTCTGACCAAATATGAAGGCTCCACAGAGGACAGAAACGATCCCCCAGGCGATTAGGCACGTCCTGCAAAGACATTAAAAGAGGAAGAATCAGATCTACATTACAGACTGAGTTATTACCTGCTAAATGATCGCCACGCTTTACCATACAAGAAGATGATCAACCTTTTACCAAAAATATAAACCCACCTATTTCAATCAAAAACATCCGCCAATACAGAAAAGACCCAGCAAGGGATATTATGTACATTGTTGGATATTTTTCAGAAAGTAACTATTTGTTTAACTGCACCCACTAAAATTGTGGTCCAAAGGACGCCTATATAGGTTTAGCAGAAAGAGGGCGTCAACCTAAATGCTTCCCATGGTGTATAGGTAGTTAGAGCATAAACCTACCTGCCATACAAGTACACCAGATGCCAAAAAGTCTGGTCCTTGCATGAATTAGACATTAGTATTTGGGAAAGGGTGCAGGTGCTGCCTTTGCCAACTTTTCTTAGTGAAGATGCAGGCTCCAGGTTAATTCTTATTCTTTTTGTGACTCACTCTCCTGGAGAAAATATGTGGATATATTGCTTTCCAACACTGCTGGATCCATTCTTGTTCCAGGTCAGCACCAGATCTACTGTAACATTTAAAACACTGTAGTGTCAAGACATGGGCTGGATTCTACATGGCCTGGAAGAAGTCACCTGTCCCCTTAGGGAAAAGGGACAAGTTAGGTGAATGAATACATGGACATAGGGGAATTGATCGGCCATGACACTACAAACTGCAGCCAAAATATGTGAATTCCACCATTATAAAGATAAGGAAAACGACACAGGGAATAAAATTACAATAATATGTAGTTAAAACGACAAAAACATTTGGAAAAAAAAAAAAGTAGAATGCCTTATTGAGACTTACCACCTCAATACAGGGCGCTTTTACCCCCTTCCTGCCCATGCCAATTTTCAGCGCTGTCGCACTTTAAAACAATTGCGTGGTCATGCAATACTGTACCCAAATAAACAAAAACACGCAAATAGAGCTTTATTTTGGTGGTATTATATAGTTACATAGTAGGTGAGATTGAAAAAAAAGACACAAGTCCATCAGGTCCAACAGTGGTGATTTAATCACCACTGGGGTTTTTGTTTTTTGCTAAACAAAAAAAGGGCCAGTTTTTGGGGTTGTTTTAGAAAAAATGCATTCTCTTCATTTCTGTTATAAAATTTTGCAAATAATCTTCATACATTTAGGCCAAATTGTATTATGCTACATTTCTTTGGTGAAAATAACCCAAATCAGTGTATATTATTTAGTCTGTAGGAAGTTCTAGCGTCCACAAACTATGGTATATATCTGAAAGTTTATCAATCCTGATGTACTGAAGGCCCATCTAATTTCTTGAGGCAAGAAAATGCCAGGGCAGTACAAATATCCCCTAAATGACTCATTTTAGGAAAGTAGACAGTCTGGGGTAATTAGCAAGAGACATGGCACGTTTTTTGAAGTTGTTATTTTTTTGTAAAATGAAAGAAAAATAAAGTTATTTCACATTATTTTTTACATACTGTCACCAGTGCAGTCAGGGGCGTAACTAGAAATAGCAGGGCCCCATAGCAAAATGTTGTATGGGGCCCCCCTGCAAACAGCCCCCCCCCCCCACAGCTGCCCTAGTGTCAATGCAGCGTGAGCTGTGCCACATACAGAGTGACCTGTGCACAATGCAGAGTGACCTGTGCCCAATACAGCGTGACCTGTGCCCAATACAGCGTGACCTGTGCCCCATGCAGCGTGACCTGTGCCCCATGCAGCGTGACCTGTGCCCCATGCAACGTGACCTGTGCCCCATGCAACGTGACCTGTGCCCCATGCAACGTGACCTGTGCCCCATGCAACGTGACCTGTGCCCAATGCAGCGTGACCTGTGCCCCATACAGCCTGCTCTGCCTGTGCCCCATACAGCATGACCTGTGCCCCATACAGCGTGACCTGTGCCCCATACAAAATTAATAAAAAAACCTTGCGAGCCACATACGGGTTAATGCCTTATAGAAATAAAACATAAAATCAATCATAAGCAAACATCAGCAGCAAACACTTAATCACGTTCCATAATCGTGTAAGTGGCATATAAAGAAAAATGTGTCTGCGCTAGATGAAAAATAATATCAAAAAAATAATATAAATATATAATAACGAGTGCTAAGTGCAAAAGTAAACATATACATAAACTAACGTGCTTAAATAAACCACTGATAGATCAGAAATGACTGTTGGTGCATTTATCCAAAGTGCAAAGTGCTATACTAAACACACAGTATAGGTGCCCAATCAGGAGTGAAACAATAACATTCCTCATATGAGTCTTTGAGGTTCAAACAGTGTAAATCCAAAGATACATAAAGTGCCGAAAATTAGTGTCCATAATCAGTGAAGTTCATCCATCATGTTCTTCCAAAAGTGCAACACCATAAAACATGCTTTAGTGTCCTCCAGTGATCCCCATAAGCATATGCGCTCACCTTCCAGCGTGTGACACAGTAATTAAACTCTGTCAAAACACGCTTTGGAGACACTCCTGTGCTCTAATGGAATCAGCTGTGTAGACCTCCAATGCTCCCAATTATGATTTTATGTAAGAGAAAAGAAACTCCATAGCGCAATATTGCTTAACAATAAAGGATATTTATTAAAAAATATATATTGAACTCTCCCCTTGCAGGGGTACTCACATGCTACAGGTGCGTAAGTGCACCCTCCTACACAAGCATAAACCAGCCGATCGTAACGGTGTGGCGTGCGGTGCGGTGTGTGCCTCAAACTCTCCTACTCTCTCTCTCTGCTGACA
The DNA here is from genome assembly GCA_037952925.1 of Lithobates clamitans. Classification (NCBI taxonomy): domain Eukaryota; kingdom Metazoa; phylum Chordata; class Amphibia; order Anura; family Ranidae; genus Lithobates; species Lithobates clamitans. Next base: position 250,987 of record JBBGZY010000494.1, on the reverse strand, counting down.
GCTCCGTCCAGGCCCCTCCCCTACACGTGTTCGGCACCGGGATCACGTGCCTTCATCAGGGGGATATGATTGGACGGACGCTCTAGGAACAATATATAGTCACGGCGGCCATTTTGCCTAAGACCGCGGACACAACTAGTAACAGAACTACAGCTGTGGCTATAGCGGCCATTTTCCCTAAGTCCGCACAGCAAGCTGACAGCAGGCTGCTGTTACACTTATCGCTAACTGACAATCGAAAACCACAATTGTCAGTCCAGCTAATCATGGTGTGTCAAAACTTAGAGGCCAACAATATGAATATATAAAAAATGAATATATGAAAAATGAATATATAGAAATAAATATATAAAAAATGAATATATAAAGAACCCAACAAGGTAAACTATATAAAATCCAGGACGGAGCCGCCAGTCATAGAGAGCACCGCCGCGCACCTCACACATATAGATAGCCACAAAAATCACAACAAGGCTAAAAAGCAGGTAGTGCATTGCTTAATCATTACTATTAAATACACAAATAAGTATATAATTGTAAATAAACAACCTTATGCTAAAATATTTAATAAACTATGCATAAAATATATATAAAATATATGTTAAAATAAATAATCACTAAAACTACTGCGGGGGAGTGACAACAGCAAAAATAAAATAAAACCAAGAACACTAATTACATAAAAACAATATAGCAACCCTAATTGGCATGGGAGAAGCATTAAAGAATAGAATATATGAGAGAACAATTCTAACATAAATAAGCATCATAAGATCAACATGCAATATATGCCCACCTCAGCCTCGAATATCTACCACAAATCAAAAGGAGATCATGAAGGAGAGCATGGGGGAGAATAATAATATGAAGTATGTCGATGGTTTAAATACCATCAATAGTTGCTGAGAAAGCATTTTAGGTCGAATTCTCTATTAAGTCCTCCAGGCGCCAAAGAGCCAAGTTGGTGTATCCACCAGGATTCCCGTTTGCTTATCTCTCTGGTGAAATTCGAGCCCCTCCAGTGGCGTTTAGGCGCTTCTAATCCCCAAAACTTTAAACCAGCAGTACTCTGATTATGCATCCTTTTAAAGTGCACATATAGATTATGCTTATCAGACCCCTTACGTATGTGCCTCACGTGCTCCTCTATACGGTCTTTCAGAGCCCTAGTAGTGCGCCACAGCTGTAGTTCTGTTACTAGTTGTGTCCGCGTGACTATATATTGTTCCTAGAGCGTCCGTCCAATCATATCCCCCTGATGAAGGCACGTGATCCCGGTGCCGAACACGCGTAGGGGAGGGGCCTGGACGGAGCTGTCAGCAGAGAGAGAGAGTAGGAGAGTTTGAGGCACACACCGCACCGCACGCCACACCGTTACGATCGGCTGGTTTATGCTTGTGTAGGAGGGTGCACTTACGCACCTGTAGCATGTGAGTACCCCTGCAAGGGGAGAGTTCAATATATATTTTTTAATAAATATCCTTTATTGTTAAGCAATATTGCGCTATGGAGTTTCTTTTCTCTTACATAAAATCATAATTGGGAGCATTGGAGGTCTACACAGCTGATTCCATTAGAGCACAGGAGTGTCTCCAAAGCGTGTTTTGACAGAGTTTAATTACTGTGTCACACGCTGGAAGGTGAGCGCATATGCTTATGGGGATCACTGGAGGACACTAAAGCATGTTTTATGGTGTTGCACTTTTGGAAGAACATGATGGATGAACTTCACTGATTATGGACACTAATTTTCGGCACTTTATGTATCTTTGGATTTACACTGTTTGAACCTCAAAGACTCATATGAGGAATGTTATTGTTTCACTCCTGATTGGGCACCTATACTGTGTGTTTAGTATAGCACTTTGCACTTTGGATAAATGCACCAACAGTCATTTCTGATCTATCAGTGGTTTATTTAAGCACGTTAGTTTATGTATATGTTTACTTTTGCACTTAGCACTCGTTATTATATATTTATATATTTATATTATTTTTTTGATATTATTTTTCATCTAGCGCAGACACATTTTTCTTTATAGACCTGTGCCCCATACAGCCTGGTCTGCCTGTGCCCCATACAGCCTCACCTATGCAGAGGAAGAGGCAAGCCACCCGGATCAGCAGAGAGCGGGATTGCCCGCTGTAATAGCTTTCATTTTAATTTCCCGTTTTCCCGGGGCTCATCGTCACATAGCCCCACCTCTTTGCCCGACGCCTTTGATGACGTCACATGTCCTGCATTGGATCGGTGTTCTGTCTATCAAAGGCGCCGGGCCAAGAGGTGGAGCTATGTGACGTGAGCCCCGGGAACACTGGAAGTTCTAATGAAAGCTATTACATCGGGCAATTCAGCTCTCTGCTGATACGGACAGCTCGCCTCTTTCTCTCCTCTCTCTTCCCCTGGCTGCGAGACTGTGCTAGGGGTGCTCTCATCCTCACTGGGCCCCACTCGGCTGCGGGCCCCATAGCGCCCGCATGGGTCGCTATGGTGGTAGTTACACCCCTGAGTGCAGTACAGTGTCATCATATAACTGGTATGGCGGGGACCAAGGACACCCACTAGTGACAGTATGTAAAAAAAGAAATAAATAATTTTTTCAATGTTTAAAATTTTTTTACTTAACTGTTACCAGAGCAATACAGTGAGAAAAAAAAGGAAAGGTAATATCTGCACCAAATAGTCAGCTTCTGAACACTGTACCCTTGATACCAGGCATTTATAGAAATAGTGAAAAAAACTGCAACGCTAAAATCAAACAATGTGACTAAACACAATATGACTAAAATCGGATTAATTCCATTAATTGGTGTTTAGTCACATTGATTTTAGCGCTGCACTTTTTTCCACTAGAGTAATAGTGTTACCATAGTAACACTGTACCACTCTGGGGAGTTGATCAGGTTTGTTTTTTTCACATACTATGTTCGCTTATAGCAGTGAATTTCACTGTTATAAGCAAATATTTTTACTGAATGACAGTGTGTAGACACGGTCAATTGTTGTCATTAGCTGTGATTGGTCACAGCTAATTACATGGTACAAAAGGGTCGTGATTGGCCCTATTTGTACCATGTGATCAACGTGACCAATCATAGCTAGCAGCACAATTGTATACAATGAATGTCATGAAAGGAAGCCATTCATTAATGTTATTATTATCATACAGGATTTATATAGCGCCTACAGTTTACGCAGAGCTTTAAAACTTGAGGGTAGACAGTACAAATACAATACACTTTAATACAGTAGGAATCAGAGGGCCCTGCTCGTTAGAGCTTACATTGTGTACAACTGTTATGTGGTCTGCTGTGATTGGTCACTGGAAACTGACACTGGAAGCGGGCCTTTAGGGATCGGTCATCCGCCTTGTCCGTTGGATGCAGCGGGTGACAGATCGCGCCAGAGCAGCTCCTGTCCGTCATTTTACAATGAGGCGGGCAAGAAGCAGTGAAAGAGTAACCACTTTTGTAGTGCAAAAAAAAAAAAAAAAACACTCCCCTCTGGGTGATCTATGTACAAGAACAAATGTTGTTGCAGATTCCTACTGATTTCTGCTCTGAAGTAATAGTTGCTTGTTGTGTGCAGAGTGAATCTGAATGGGAGTGACTTTTTCACTATTAATCAACCGATCCACCTGCAAAGTGATGCAGTGTTCTAATGAGGAAAGTTGCAAGGTCTGCATCCCTTTAGAAGTACTTACCCTTTGGGAGTATATCATAAAGAATGAATTTTTTTTTTTGTAGGAGATGCCTAAAATCTGACATATCTTAGTGCAGACTTCTGGGGAAATGAGCGAGCCAAATCACACAAGCAGGAAATGACATTTCTCGGAATGTTATGTATACAAACTGTGTACAGAATGCCTTCAGGTAGCCAAATTGCATTACATTTTACAGAAAATTACAACGCTACAGACTGGAAAAGAAAGGTCATTTTTTCATTTTTGAAATAATTTATTTACAATACTGCTTGAGTAGCAATTGTATATGCTAATTTTTTTTGTTATATTTGTCCCGCAAAAGTGAAGTTACCCTTTAAGTATATAGGATCACTTACTTTTTCCTTGAATCCATTGCTTTACATTCCATTGCACATATCAGACACAGCCCTGCAATATACAAAAAGATAAATGAAACATTGCTTACAAAGAGCATACATTTTCATATCCACACACAAAGTCTATTTTACAGACACCACCAAAATATGGACAGCATACGTTATACCCCGTACACACAAGCGGAAATTCCGCCAGCAAAAGTCCGATGAGAGCTTTTGGTCGGAAAATGCGACCATGTGTATGCTCCATCGGACTTTTGCTGGCAGAATTCCAGCCAGCAAAAGATTGGGAGCATGTTCTCAATTTTTCTGTCGGAAAAAGTGCTGATCGGAAATTCCGCTCGTCTGTACCAATTCCTACGCATGCTTGGAAGCATTGAACTTCATTTTCTCGGCTCGTCGTAGTGTTGTACGTCACCGCGTTCTTGACGGTCGAAAGTTCAGCAAACTTTTGTGTGACCATGTGTGTGCAAGCCAAGCTTGTGCACAAAAAAATCCAAGATTTTTCCGAAGGAAATTCCGCTCTTGTGTACGCGGCATTACACTTGACCCAATGGATCTGTGCACAGTTTGGGGCAGAAGTATTTTGCTTAGTGATTGCTCAAATCTTAACTACAGTGATTGTAAACCCTTACATATGCTTAGTGAAGTGACTGACCTCAGGTGATACACAGATGACACAAATCCTCCTACCGAAGTTATAAAGTTATACCCGTTTGTCTGCAGTATTCTCTTTATATCCGACCAAAGTCCAGCATTTATTAAGCTTGTCTGAGCTGTGAGAAAAATGGGCAGAGAATTGAAGTTACACTTTGCAGAGCCCAGTGAGGCGAGCTCTGAGAGCTGAGTGGGGTGGAGGGAAGGAGAGGAAAGGTAAGGGAAGGTAAGGAAAAGGACACCCCCTCCCCGCACAGGAGCAGAGCTGAGGCTGTCAATCAGCTGAAGCTCCCTCCCTTGTCACTTTTTTTTTCTTGGTGTCAGGAAAACTTGTCAGAAGTGATTTATACTGATAGAGTAACGAGGCAGCTGGCAGAAATAACACTTAGTGCTTGTAATTGAGATAAGTACACCCTATAGAAGGGATATGCTTTGTTCCTATTTCATTTTTGAGGTTTACAATCACTTTAACCACTTGCCCACTGGGCACTTACACCCCCTTCCTAACCAGGCCAATTTTTAGCTTTCAGTAATCTCACACTTTGAATGACAGTTACTCAGTCATGCAACACTGTACCCATATGATTTTTTTGTCCTTTTCTCACCATTTTTTGCCCTATAAAAAAAAAATACCAAAAATTTTGTATAAAAATGCATTTTTCTTCGTTTCTGTTAAAAAATTTTGGGAATTAGTGATTTTTTCTTCATACGTTTTTGTACAAAAAGTTATACTGCTACATTTGTTTGGAAAAAATAACCCAAATCAGTTTATATTATTTGGTCTTTGTGAAGGGTATAGAGCTTACAAGCTATAGTGCCAAATAACCCCCAAATGACCACTTTTTGGAAAGTAGACATCAAGGTATTTAGTAAGAGGCATGGTGAGTTTTTGAAGTTGTAATTTTTAGAAAAATTAAGATTTTTTTTTTTCTACAAAACTGTCATATTAACAGGTTATTTCTCTCACATGGCAGGCATACTTGCAACTACACCCCAGAATACATTCTACTACTTCCCCTGAGTATGGTGTTACCACATTTGTGAGACTTTTTTTTACAGCCTAGCCACATACAGAGGCCCAACATGCAGGGAGCACCATCAATGGAAACGTCCACAAAATGACCCAATTTTGGAAAGCAAACACCCCAAAACATAACCTAGGAGGCATAATGAGCCTTTTGAACCTGTCATTTTTTTTCTCCACGAGTTTTAGGAAAATGTGGAAAGAAAATAAAAAACACATTTTTAAAAAAAATTTTATACAAAGTTTGTTATTTAAAAGATATTTCTTACATATAGCATGTACATAGCAAAAATTACACCCCAAAGTACATTCTGCTACTCCTCCTGAGTATGGTGATACCACATGTGTGAGATTTTTACACAGACTAGCCACATACAGGGAGCACCGTCAGGTGTTCTAGACACATAAATTATACATCCAATTTCCTCACTACCTATTACACTTTTGTGAGGCACTGTAGGACACTGATGAGCACTGTAGTGGCAATGATGTAGCATGGATTAGCACTGTGATGGCACTGATGTGGCACGGATGAGCACTGTGAGGGCATTGATGTGGCACAGATGAGCACTGTGATGGCACAGATGAGCACTGTGATGGTACTATTGTGGCACTAAAATGGCATTGCTGTGCACTGTGATGGCGCTGATGTGGCACGGATGAGCACTATGATGGCACTGATAAGCATTGTGATAGAGAAGAGAGAGCTGAACTGGACACGACGCTGGTTTGTTGACAAAGTGATCGCTCCATCATTGGACAGAGCGATCATATGGTAAAAGGCCTCTGTTATTGGCCCTTTGCCCTGATCCATAATGCGCTGGGTCCCAAGGACTTAGCCATTATGGACACTCCCAGCTGCACGCCCCAGGGGGTGCAAAAGAAGCGCGAGCACGGGAGGACATCAATAGACACCCACTCAGAACTAGTCGGCCGCGATGTAGCCGTCATTCAGCTATAGCACGGTCGGCAAGTTGTTAAGCCAAACTCCCGAACAAGAAAAGAAAAGCGTTTAACCCCAAAAAAAACTGATCCTGTTCCTTTAAAGCATGTTATACAGCACAAGGCTTGTGCTGTGTCATTTGGACCCCTATATGCCCTAAAATACCTGGTTAATCCTGCCTGGCTGTACCCTGCCCCCTGCAAACAGACCACGATAATCATGGCTAGTGAGCCCCCTGACATTGTGGTCCATTTGCGCGATTCTGTCAGCCGCAGCTCTCCTGTCTGCAGTTCTCCCTGTGCCTGTGTCCTCTGTCTTCCTCCCCCTCCCCTCCCCTCCCTGCTCGTACCTCGTACCTGCGCCTGCCCCCCCCCCCACTCCTACTCCTATCGTATCTAATAATAAATCTTCTTATCCCCTCTGTAGCATTAGAACATCTGTCCCTGTGTAATGTAAGAACTCAGCCAATCTGTACCTGTATAAACGTCTCCCGCCACTCAGCTGATTGTCGGCTCTCTCTCTCTCCTCTCTCCCCCTCCTCCACCGGCTGACATCAGCAAGACAGCTCGGCCCCACCCACTTCAGCTGTGAGCTGGAGAAACAAGAGAGCTGACATGTCAGCTAAACGCTCGGAGTGCAGCTTATACAGGTACAGATCAGCAGTTTTTTTACATTACACAGGCACAGGGACAAATGTTATTATGATACAGAGGAGATAAGACTATTTTAGTACAGTGGGTTAACAACCACTTTAAGTCATTTATTTCATGACAGCACATGAGACACAGAGTATGGCTGTAGCTGTTAACGCATTTCACACATATGCTAGTGCTCATACCAAAACGGGAGATCGAGAACGTGATCCCTAAAATAGCCACCACACACCTGTCTGGTGATTGGCCTGAGAGCACACCACTAATTTCTCCCCCCCCCCCAATAATCGTACTACACATCAAGTAACAGATGTCAAAAACAGACACTCCAATTGGAGCCATAAATACAAATATTACTGGAATCCTTATCACTAAAAATACACTAAATTATTCTTGGGTAAAATTGCTCAATCCATCTCGCATATAAATTAACTTTTATTCACTTCACCAATGTAAACATTTAGGATGGAATTTCAACACCAGTTCATGCAGGAGAGAAGGCATCCTGCAGCTCATTCATAAAAGTGGCTAACGTCCCATTCAAAATTGAGCCCATTAGGTATGCAGGTTTGGGATTGAAATATCCATATTCTACATAACAGACGAAAGACATCACCACCCCTATTTGGTGCCCTTACTTTTTCAATGATCTGGACCCATACCGCTGACATGTCCCCCGCACGATGATTATTGAAATGTTGAGCCACATTTTGTTTTTCTCTATACTGTATAGTAACGGGTGTCACAATTAAAAAAAAATATTCTATTTTAAACTTCTTTTAATTTATTGAAGAATGGACAGTCTCTCCCTTCAATATGTGATTACAACAAAAGCAACTTGAAATCCCACATTTATAGTTGCCCCTAAAGTGCAACCAGGTGGAGACCTTGCCAATTGGATTGAGAAAGCTAGGAGATATGCTACTGCCCAAATTAGGTGTCCTTCTAGGCACTATATTGATGCCATCTTTCAACATTTCTGCACAAATACTGTCACTACATAGAATGGGCAAATATCTGTTTATAATACATTTCACCTTGTTGAAATCTACACTGTAAGGTGTTGACATGCTCCATTTGAGACATTATGTTATTTACTTCCTTTTAGAAGGTGTCCCATTTTTTTTTTACTTCTAGCAATGGTGAGGGCCCTAGCCAACATCCATTTGGGGTAACAAATCTACCTCTGTATAGATACCTCATGCCTAAATTGTTGATCACCACTACATGTACGCCTGACTCGCGGGAACCAGAATTCCTCTAATTGCATGTTCTGATTTCTGTATTGTTCGCATGGCATGTAAGTTCCTATTGTTCTGATTAAGGTACAAAAGAAATTAGTCCAGCTGTTCCACATCATCTTTCATAACTAATCATCAATTAATCTTAAATAAATTCTAGTGTACTTTATGGTCGAAAGGGGTTCTCACCACCATAGATGCGGGACCACTCCCACCAACCCATATAAAAGGTTGGTGAGTAATGGTGAAAATTTTGCCCCCATCGCAGCCTGGCATCTCTGGAGGTAGAACTCCACATCAAATCAATAATTGTGGGACAACAGGTACTCAAAAACTTCCAGGATGTAAGCGTGATGTTCTACTACAAGTTTTGTCCCATTCACCAAGTAAAATGATACCACCTGTATCCCCAATTAATGTGGTATAGAGGAATACAGGCTTGTGACATCACATGGAACCCAAGAGTCTCCCTTCTCCCAGGTAAAGCTATCCATAATTCTCAAGATGGTTGGTATCCTTTAAATAACCCGGGAGTTGTGTGACAAGCTGCTGTAGCTGACTATCTAACCACTGTCCCAGCACTCAGTCAATGAAACGATGCCCAATATTATAGGTCCTACCTTGGGAGAATTGTATTGTACTCAGTGAGCTCTAAACTATCACATAAACAAGGGAATTGTTAAAGTGTACAGTGTCTTTCCTACTCGGTAATAATTTACTCCAAACAAATAAAACCAATTACCTGGGAAGATGAAGATGAAGAAAGCACTTATTCCTCCAATGATGGAAATGACCTCACTGATGTCAGGAACAAACAAAGCAATGATGAGCGTGACCAGAATCCATAGTACTGTAAGTGTAATCCGTACAAAGCGCTCATAGGAAGGGGTCACATATACTGTCATGTGCTTGTGGTCCATCCAGACCTCCTGTAGAACAGACCTGTGGAACAAGGAAACATTATGTAAAAGTGATATACTAACAGGGATATGGGATGGCAAACCAATTCCAGGCCCATGGTACCTAGGGTAGCTAAAAATCAAAGAACCCATAGCAAAAATTTTATGAGCCCCCCCATGACCTCTTTCCATGATACGTAGCAGTGTCAAATGTGACAGGACTGTTAATGATTTTAGCAAAGTATGCTTAAATAAAGTAGAAAGAAATGGATGGCTGTACTCCAAAAAGTAAATGATACGTCTCTTGAATGTAAAATCCATAACATGAATGACACCACAGGACAAAAAAATCAAGTACAGGTAGACACATTTCACACAGCGACGCTGCGCTTATTATTCATAATTACTAAGCGCAGCGTCGCTGTGTGAAACGCGTCTACCTGTTTTTTTTTCCTGTGGTGTCATTCATGTTATGGATTTTACATTCAAGAGACTTATTTACCTTGGAGTGCAGCCATCCAATTCTTTCTACCCTATTGCATGGCCGGGGAGCCAAGGCTAGCACCCTTGGGAGGAGTCCATTCACCAGCTTACGTGGTCCCATCACTCACCTGGAGTGGCATTTTCCTTTTCCCACTGTATGCTTAAATAAAGGACAGGTAACATAAGAACTGTCAGCATAGCCAGTAAACTCTTAGGACTATTGCAATGGGTAGGTTGTTGGGAAGAGAACAGCAACATCTTAAATCTCAGGACTTTAGTGTAAATGCTAAGCCCCCATTCTCTTCCTCTGTCACAGCAGGCAAGGAAAGAAAGAAAGAAAGAAAGAAAGAAAGAAAGAAAGAAAGAAAGAAAGAAAGAAAGAAAGAAAGAAAGAAAGAAAGAAAGAAAGAAAGAAAGAAAGAAAGAAAGAAAGAAAGAAAGAAAGAAAGAAAGAAAGAAAGAAAAGACCACAACAGTTGTAGTACCAAAAAAAACAATCACAATATTTTATTTGTTTACATTATTGGTAAAGCTCCAGTACACAGTTGATGTACGTATAACACAAATGCAAACTTTTTAAAACTTTGGCTATTTTGCATAAGTACAACTCTCAGCTATCTTATCAGTTTTTAGCTGAGGACACTCTTTACAGCCTGAGGAAAACAGCATACAAGGTTAATTTTAGAACCAGTCAGGAGTTGCAGCAAATGTTCGGAAGGCAATACATCTACACGATTAAAGAGGAGCTCCAGCCTCCCCTGAAAAAATTAAAAGTCAGCAGCTACAAATACTGTGCTGACTTTCAAAATAAGGACACTCGCCTGTCCAGGAATCCAGCGATGTTGGCACTCGATTCTTCAATAGGCTTCGGTGCAGGCGCAGGCATCTTCAGTAAGGGAAATTGGCTTGAAGGCTTCACTGCCGGATCCCTACTGTGCATGTGCGAGTCGCGCTTGTTGTAATATGTTGGCCGATTTATGTAGGATATGCTATATATGTACACATACAGTACAATATTGACATACTGACCAGGCCAGAATTCAGTTAAAAATTGTTGAGTTGTCCAAGCCAACTCAATTTTAACATATCAAAAGGACAGCTGATGACCCTTTGATATGTTCATTTTATGCAAGTCTACCTAGGTATGTCAATAATGGCCTGTTAATCAAAGGGTACATTGTTTACATACTCAAGGATGATAAAGGACCATAGAAGAAGTATTTATAGATGTTAGACTTGAGGGGGTAGCCATGGGAAATGGTTGACCTAGGTGGTGGTTTTATGACTGCAGCTGTTTACAGTTAGGGGTCATGATCTGTCACTCTGAAAGACAGAAGCAGATCAAAGGCCTAATAGAAATGGCCAATCAAATTGCTCAGCCCTTGTCACTCATGTGAGGGGAGGAAAGGTGTATATGAAGGAAGCCCGTTTTGGCTAAAGGTGTGACAGAAGGAACTGGGTTCTCTGAAGGTGTCTGAATGCTGCACAAATAGCCTGTCTAGAAGAACTGATTACTACTACATCACTACATTAGTGATTAGTAGTAGTAATCGGTTCTTCCAGAGAGAGTCACGGCACCAATGTAGCGATGTAGTAGTGGGATGATAATTAATTAGTTATTAGTATGATGCAAATCATTTCTGGCAGCAACCCGATTCTTCCAGAGAGATGCATTTTTTGAAACTTCAGACAGAACAAAGTCCATAAGATACTTGCAACAGACAACAAAATCCAACAGAGTAAATATAAAATATGTGACAGGCTATTTGTGCAGCATTCAGACACCTTCAGAGAACCCAGTTCTGTTTCTATTAGGCCTTTGATCTGCTTCGGTCTTTCAGAGTGACAGATAATGACCCCTAGCTATAAACAGCTGCAGTCAAAAAACTACCACCTAGGTTGACCATTTCCCATGGATGCCCACTCAGGTCTAATTAACATCAATAAATACTTCTATGGTCCTTTATCATCCTTGAGTATGAAAACAATGTACCCTTTGATTAACAGGCCATTCCTCACATACCTAGGTAGACTTGCATAAAATCAACATATCAAAGGGTCATCAGCTGTCCTTTTGATATGTTAAAATTGAGTTGGCTTGGATAACTCAACAATTATCAACTGAATTCTGGCCTGGTCAGTATGTCAATATTGTACTGCATGTGTACATATAATCATGTAATATCCTACATAAATCGTCCAACATATTACAAAAGCGCTGCACTTTTAGAATCGTCCCGCCTTCTTCTGGGACCTGTGTGTGTGTGGCAGAAGGCAGCAGGGGGGGGGCCGGACATACTTGAAGATCGCTGTGGCGATCTTACCCAAAAGTGGCGAGTGGGTACCTGTCAAAAACAAGTGCCAAATGTGGCAGTGGAGTGGGGGAGGATGCGAACAAGCAGAGCTTCCCCTTCTGAGTGAAGATTTGCTTTAAGCTAGCTAAACAATTGCTTCTTACAGTAACAGAAAGAAAACGATCTGTGAGTAGCCACATTAGAGATGCGTTAACTTTTATTTAGCTCAACAATCTTCCTAAAAGGGGGTACAATATGCAAGTGCATAATATGGACAGTGAAAATTGCCGTGGATACTTACTTTAAAAGACAATTGTTCCCATAAAAAAAAACCTACTGCCAAACCATACACCCAACGATCAATATCTACTACTTGTCGACATTGAAAAATGAGCTGCATACCCGTTGTCCTGCATAATAATCTTTGTGGTTGCCACTGTCCTAAGTCCCTTTGATAATGCAGCCCTGTGTGTAAACTGCTTCCAAATGCTGCTGTCTGTATTATTCACAAAGGAAGGCTGCGAAATCACATTACAAGAGATTACAGCTCCTACCCAGTAGCACGTGAAGCTTGAGAAATTCAAATTCCATACAAGTTAAAAAAGGTCTACCAAACAATTTTTACATAGTTTCAGTGCTTTCCAAAAAACATCTTCACAGTCATCACATTTTCCTGTGGTTTCACCTTAGGCACTTACCTGCCCAACAATAGGATGATTGGATAGATGGTGATGATTGATACAGCAAACAATACCCTGGCTATTATCACAACCACATCATCTCCAGGGTAAGACATCAGAATATCAGCAGCTACGGAATCTCCAAAAGTCAGATACCCATAAATACCTGGAATGGGGAGATAGGTGACAATGTTGGGAACCGGCTAAACTCTGAAGCCAAAGGATAAGTAGTCCACAACACCTTAAAACACAGCAACATTCAAAATTGTTCATTCTTTGTTACTTTGGGGTATGGGACAGGCAGAAAGCACCACCATCCCAGCTGATAAGTCAAGCATTGTTCCATTCGAAATGTTTGGTTAAGGTGAAACCAAAAGTTTGTCTTTTTTCTCACTTTTGTGCTCACTTTGTGGATATTTTCTCTCAATGCCTTTTCTGGTACTTGGACAGAAAACAAGGGGAGGGAAAATCTTAGTTGAGACAGGACTACAGTATAGACCTTCCCCAAAAATTTGGGACGGATTGCTATTTTAAGCATTTGCATTCAACAACCTTCTACAGATCTCCAAATTGTATGCGTATTAGAAGCCTGCCTTCCAGCCACCAAATTGTCATACTGTTCGGTTAGTGTAATTTACAGTGAATGAAACTACCTGGACACCTCTATCAGATAGCTAGAAATTGTAATCAGCATGCTCCAGTTTTAGGATTGTACAGTGGCATGGCAATTAAAATAAAACCCAACCCTGTAATGAGTATGGAAGGAAGTCTTGTTGAACCTAACAAGATTATGAAATCATATCGAGCAGGGTGGATCTTATTTAAATCAAGTCTATTTACATCACTAGTAAAAAGGCTTGATTTAAAATCAACTCGATTTAAATCGTCATTTTTAAAGAGCAACTGTCATCTCTTTCCTGCAGAGGCTCCTCCTCTGACCCACTGTTGACTCACCGACAGTCCCATTCACTTTAATGGGACGGCTGGTGATGCGGCAGTGACACAACAAGGTGAGGCACATGGCGGCAGCAGGTGAGAGGATGCCCGCTAACAGGTGCTGCCATGATGGATCCGAAATGACAGGTGCTCTTTAAATGTAAGGACTTATTCTTGCTGGTAGTTAGAATATTTAATATTTGCAAACAAAATGAAGGTTTCCTATTTAGCGTAATAAGCTGTCAGGTTAGTAAAACAGCGATATCAGAACCGATTCAATCATACAGTTTGCAGTGTACATAGATTTGCAAAACAATGGAATTAGGGAATATTCCTGAACTTTGGTTTATCTCATGGTTACTATGAAATTGGGTGAATGCAATAATTTAGTGCATATGCATGTTATCTCAGCTTGCAGAGCTTGGATTCATTGAACGAGTTTACCAAAAATGTAAGTATTGCAGAATACATCCTCACGCTATATAACTAAGGCCCACTTCATGCTGAATAAACAAAATTAATGTATCTTAAATAGAAAACTATCTTTAGATACATTTTTACTCCAAAAGCATTTTACTAAAATAAATTTGATAAAAATCAATTTAAAAATCAAACAAATACGATTTTTTTAAAAAAATCATTGATTTATATCCAGCCTGATATCGAGTAACTAACTAATGTACCAACATTCATTATATCTAAAATGATTTGCCAATTGCTATTGATATCTATGCAAATCTTTGTGAGACAAATTTTTACAGTGCCAACAGGCCTCAGAGCAGTAACATGGTCTCCCAAGTTGTAGTCCTGCCAATTTTACAGTGCTAGCAAGTCCTAGAGCAGTCACATTGTCTGCTAAGTTATAGTCATGCCAATTTTACAATGCTAAGGGGCCCGATAGCAGTCACTTGGTCTGCTAGGGCTGTAGCCATGTCAATTTTACAGCACTCGGGGGCCCCAGAGGAGACACATGGTCCATTAGGGTCTAAAGTCCCGTACACACGATCGGACTTTCCGATGGGAAATGTTCAATGTCAGGCTGTGGGCGGAAAATCCGACCGTGTGTATGCTCCATTGGACAATTGTTGTCGGACTTTCCGCCAACAAATGTTGGCTAGCATGTCTTCAAGTTTTCCGCCAACAAATGTGTGTTGTCGGATTTTCCGATCGTGTGTACACAAGTCCATCGGACAAAAGTTCAAAGTACAAACACGCATGCTCGGAAGCAAGGACGAGCCAGAAGTGGTCGGTCTTGTAAACTAGCGCTCGTATTAGAGAATAAACTTTCGTGACGTAGCAAATTATGAAATCTCCAAATGCAGCGCACATTCTCTTCTTTTTTAATGGGGTAATAATGAAGCTGCTTTGCTGGTGATACTGATGGAGTTATTGCACATACATTTTCAAAGGCTTTTTTTTTCTCTAGTGATATCAATATTATGCTTTTTTTTTAAAATTTTATTTTTTGGGGGGGGGGAAAGTTACCACAACACCATTATCCCCTGGTTTTTAAGATCAAAGATACAACTATGTTGGTGTCCCTTGTCAATTTTACATTGTAATTTTTAAAATGTAACTGCCTACTAGACATGTGAAAATCGTTTCGTAACAAATTGAAATTTTGCATCTTCGTTATTTTTTTATTTAGACATTTGGATGCATCCGAATGTCCGAATAAAAAAAATAACGAATTTCAACTAATACGAAAGAAATTATAGCGGATATAACGAATTAATTCAACATGATTCTGTAGTTTGTTAAAGATCTAATGAAACAAAAGGTCGACTCAAAGTACATTTTACAGTCCAATCAGCTGATTCATTTCGTGCTGGAGGTTGAATTACTGGCAAAGTGCATTCCTGAGAACTGAGTGAGAAGGGTGTTGTATTGTATTTGAGCAGAGGAGAAGAGATATTGTCATTGTGCGTGTTAACAGATTCAATAAACGACTTTCCAAACTACGAATCATTATCACGAATATATATATATACACATACATAAATATTGAATTTCAACTAATACGAAAGAAATTATAGCGGATATAATGAATGAATATGACATGATTCGAGATTCAGTATAACGAAAATCGACACTCTACAGCAGGGCTTTTTTTCTCAAACAATAGGTGCTGGAACTTAACCACGACCCCCCAAAACCCCTCCATCCACTCACACCCTCCAAATCACATCAAATAGTGGGTGCGATCAGTCAAATTTCAGTAGGAGGGTCTTAAAGGGGCAATAAATTCCAGGATTGCATCACATACAGAGTGCAGAGTTCAGGGGAGTTACACACAGAGTGCAGAGCTGTCACAAAGAAACCGGACTTCTGTGTTTACAAGTGATTGTGCTGAGCAGCCCCCCCCCCCCCCAAGGGTCTGAGCCAGAGGTGGTTCCACCAAGTTCCCCCTGAAAAAAAGCCCTGCTCTACAGAAATAACGAACTATCCGAAAACGAATTAACGTTACAAAACGAATATAACTAAACAAAATTATGTATTTTACAAATGACAACGCACCGAAACTAAACAAAATGTTCCGTTGTGCACAAGTCTACTGCCTACTCCCAAACTCAAAAGTCATTTGAAGTAAAACACATAGCCAAGTATTATTCTACACAATTTTTTTTATTGTGCATTAAAAAAAAAGGAAAAAAGAAAAATTAGACATGCTATCTGCCAATAGAACGTAACCAAAAAGTACATTCTATGCTTCCAAAAATATAGAAAATATAACAAATCAAATCATTATTCAACCAAAAAAATAATGTCAAAGCAATAACTCCAAGGCCAATAATAAATAACACGTTATCTCCTTCGATTCCGCAACATGTCTGGTTGACGAACGGCCGCTCAGAAACGAACTGAAAAGCACGAAATGAAAAACGCGAAAAGAAAAGTGAAGAATTACCACTTACCAAACTTCTACTAACACAAAATTAGCAGAAGGAGCCCAAAGGGTGGCGCTAAAGAGCTGAAAAAACATGTAGTATGTCTAGTACGTCACTACGATCGTAATTGTTGGCCAACATTTGTGTGACCGTGTGTGCAAGACAAGTTTGAGCCAACGCCCTTCGGACAAAATTCCACGGTTTTGTTGGTGGAAAGTCCGATCGTGTGTACGAGGCATTAGTCATGCAAATGAAAGCTCAAAGTTGTACAAAATAGATCAACCTGTATCAAAAAAAACAAGAAACATTATATACAATTAGTTTAGATCACCCAACAAAATTTCAGTTTCTTGTAGTCTAAACATATTATGTTCCAAGCCTGTATATGTAATTTGGAAGCTTATAATGTGGTTGAAAGAAAATCTGCAATTGTCTACCTGTCAGGGAGTAAATAAGAAGGCAGATCAGCATGGACACCACAGACACCGCTATCCAATTAGACAGGCACTTGTTCCTCATGCTGCTGTAAATTGTGATACAAGCTTCATGGCACTGGAAAGAAGAAACAGGCAGTTATGTCACATCAGTTGGTATGTCCCTTTTCAAGACATTAAAGCTGAAAGACGGGATCGCTGTTGGCTATACACAGCAGTTACACTACTAATGGGCAGTCACTCCATATAACATTCTTACTGAAGGCTTCTTATGTACGGATAGCATTTTGCTGAATACAGATTTACTGCCATCCAAAACAAGAAAATATAAATCCATTTCATTCTAGTGTTATGCATGGTTAGCAAAAAATGTCAAGTCAATAAAAAAATAAGTCAAATGGAAATAATAAAAAACTTCATGAAAGCTTTTCTTTGACTTACTGCCTTGCTAACCTAAAATGTAGGCCATTTTCAGTAGATTTAAACCCAATTACCTAAAATGTTAATTTGAATTCAAGACATAATAGGAGTCCATCATTAAGGTCCTCGACAAGGCGATTACTACTATAAAGGTGACAACACTGTCCATGTCAACCAAATTGCCTCCTGCGCTATCACCCTGTCACATTTTTTCCAATGGATATAAGCAGTTGTGCTGTTGGTAAATGTGCAGCATGTTCTGTGGTTGTAACCATAAGGAAGCTCATCCTGAGCAGTGACCCGCAGCTGCTGCTTGATTGAATACATGCATGTAGATAGGCCTCATGCACACTGGTTGGTTAGCCCCGGTACTTGGTATCCTGGCATTTTGGTACGGGTTGAAGGTACAGGTGCACTTTCCAGCCCCCTCGACAGCAGCCTGTACAAAATGGTGTGAGACTAAAAGTTGTGACAGTTCGACGGGGTTGGATAGTGCACCCAGTGGTACTGGCATTTAGGGCAGTATGTGCCCAGGAACGAATGTCTGAACGCAGACCGCCTGAGTTTTGGGCATTCGTCCCTGCGTACATAGTGCTCTAAATGTACATACCTTTCTGTGCACTGTCCAGCCGCAGCAGCTTTCAGCCTCTCAGACTTTTACACGCTGCCAACAATGGGGTTGGGCAGTACACTTTTGCCTTCTTCCTGCACCAAAATGTTGGGATCTCATGCACTGGGGCCAAACACCCAGTGTGCATGAGGCATAGAAGTGGCTGTAAAGTGATGTGGAGAAAAAACAAAAATTAAAAAGCTAGCTATGGTTTATAATACACAGTGCTTTAGCAAACTAGCAGCAATCTAAGGGTTCAGAACTACTTGAAGATATATGCCCAATTTCAAAAAAGTTTAACTGTAAACTGAGAAAATGTACCATTTTAAGAAAAAAGAATGTAATTTTGAAATTGATAGCAACAACTTGTCTCAAACATGTTGGACAGGGCAAGAAAAAGCGGGCAAAGCAATGGGTACAAAGAGCTGAAAGAACATTTTGCAATGAATTAGGTTAATAGGCAACATATTAGTAACATGATTGGGTATAAAAAGGTCATCTTAAAGAGCCAGAGTGTCTCTGAAGCAGTATTGGCTGGTGGGTTATTCTTTTGGGGTGGTGGCAAACAAAAATCACCCCCCCCAGCGGTGCGGCACTGACAGCAAATTCACCCCCCCGGGGCACGGCACTGACAGCACCCCCCCACCCCGCAGGCGGTCTGGCACTTACCCGCTCGTGTGGCGGGCTGTGGTGTCCTCTCCTTCTCTCCGGGAGTGCGGGCATCCACTCCTCAAGCTTCCTTCCTGGCTTCCTCTTCCATGTGTCGCCTCTTCTGCCAAAGTGCTAGGCATCCAATAGGATCGCCTGACGCTTTGGCCAATTGGGAAACAGGTCTCATAACCTGCCTCCTGATTGGCGAGGAGGAACTTTAGTGTAAAAATAGCAAAAATCCAGTCACACAAATGGGTTTGGATCGGTGCACAGTGCCCTGCGCCCCGAGGCCACCCTTTTTTGAAGCCTATTAGAGCACCCCCCCCCCATTGAAATCCATAGTCCGGCGCCCTGATATGTAGATCAGGGGGCCGCACGCATGGATGGGGGGGTGGCACCCGTGTGCCCTCTATGAACGGGACTGCCACTGCTCAGAAGTAAAGATAGACAGGGGTTCACCAACCTGTGAAAATCTGCGTCTAAACAATATTAGAATAATGTTCCTCAGTGTCAAATTGCAAGGACTTTAAATGTATAATCATCCACAGTACATAATATCATCAAAAGATTCTGAGAATCTGGAGAAATCTCTGTGCACAAAGGACATGGCTGAAACTCAATATTGGATCCCGGTAACCTTTGAGCCTTCAGACAGCACTGCAATAAATACAGGCATTACACTGTGATGGCCTCAGGAATATATAAAAAAAAAATCATTGTATGTGAACAGAGTCTGCAATGCCATCCAAAAATGTGAGTTAAAGCTCTATCATGAAAAAAAAAAAAAAAAGAAGCAGCCATATTTGAACATGATCCAGAAATGCCACCATCTTCTCTTGTCAAAACACATTAAAATGGTCTGTTGCAAAGTAAAAAACTGTTCTGTGGTCAGACAAATCGAAATTTGACATTTTTGGCAACCATGGGTGCTGCGTTCTCTGGACTATAGAGAAGAGGGACCTTCTGGCTTGTTATCAGCACTCAAAATACTGTATCTCTGATGGTATGGTGGTGTATGAATGTGCATGGAATGGACAGCTTGCCCATCTGGAAAGGTACTATCAATACTGAAAGATATATCTAGGTTTTAGAGCAGCATATGCTTCCATCCAGACAACGTCTTTCAGGAAAGGCCTTGCATATTTCAGCAAGACAATACTAAACCGCATACAGCATCTATTACAACAGCATGGCTTTGTATTAGAAGAGCCTGAGTGCCTAACTGGCCTACTTGCAGTCCAGACAACAAAGACGACCCAGGACCAATGTGCAGTTAGATGGCTATATCAGACAAGAATGGGAAACATTCCTCTCCCAAAACTCCAACAATTAGAGGAGGCTACACCATGGTAAACATTGCCCTGTTCCATTTTCCCAGTTTAAATATTTGATATGTTTTATATTTTCTATTGTGAATAAAGTATGTGTTTATAAGATTTGCAGTTATGTAGATTTTACACAGCATCCCCACTTTTTAGGAATTGGGGTGGTATATTTTGAGGTTAATATCCAAGTTCCTTTTTTTCAAGTCAATACAGCATTGCCATAGTGTAACCTACTCTTCAGGGATATTCTTGATTAATGCCCGATTCAAATCCAACTGTGCTATTTGAATATTTTAATAAGCATGGGGACCAGGACCAAAAGAAAGGAACCATATTCTGCATAGCATTATCTCTCAGAACAGAAACCATATGTAAGTTAAAGTGACCCTAAACTGTAGTTTAAAGAGGAACTGCAGTCTGCTCACATAATTTGTAATAAAAACATCTTTGCCATTCTGAAGCTTCCCTCCAACCACTTTGTATATTATTTTATATATACTGTGATTCTGTATTTGCCAAATTTGCTGCAGAAATCTCCCCCTACCAAGTCTGGCTGCAACCATTTTAACTGTGGGCAGCTGAAGCTGCTGCCTGTTCACTTCCTTGGTTTACACAGACACACAGAGGCACAGCTCCAGCCCTGCAGCTCTCATTGGCCCTCTTATGACGTATCCCCTCCTTCCTTCCTAGCAAACTCTCATGAGAGCGAGAGCTGTTTATGATGTCATAAGCCTAGGCTTTTTACCAGACAAGAAACAGGAAGTAAATGTTTTACTATCCATAGTTAATACAAGGGCAGGAGATTTAACAGATGTAAAGATGAAAAAATGACTGAAGTCCTGCTTTATATAAAAATCTATCAGTATGCACTCAACTCAAAAAAAAAAAAAAAAAAAAAAAAAAAAAAAAACACACAACACACACACTTCTTTTGCTCACAGCCTCCTCCATTTTTTTTTATCTTTTTGTGGCTGTGATCTGGCTTCCTGTATTGTTCTCCATGGCTCCAAAAATAAACTAGGGACTATAGGATTTGTAGTGTGCAGTACTAATGACTGTGTGACTGACATGCACTGTAAGTTCCAAACAAACAGAAGTGAGGAGGAAAAGGAGCAGTTTAGGAGGAGGCAGAAAAATACAGTAGGAAACAATTTCCTGAAAAGTAGACTGCAGGGCCATCAAGCAGTGGATGTGTATGGGTTATTTTTGTAGAATAGTAATATCATTTAGTGTCAATGAAGTTAGAAGATTTGTACCTAGCTGTCAGTTTTTGCAATTTACCTGAAAGCCAAAGCAGATTGTGGGAATCACGCTGAACATTGAAGCCAGTGAGGAAACCCTATAAAAAAAATGCATATATTAAAAGGATATTTTATCCAAACCACAGCATCCAACATTATCCCTTACCAAAATAGAGTATTGTATGACTGGATTTTTTATACCTGACCAATTTCTTACGAGAAGAGAGAAAAAGAGAGATGGAAATTAAAAAAAAAAAAAGGGAGGAGGAAGAGGAAAAGGAAGAGGAAGAGGAAGAAGAGGAGAGGGGGAAAAGAGAGAGAACTTTAATTGAAGTTACTGCACATAGGCCAGTATCAACGCTGTATCCTGGCCTAGGCCGACAAAGGCCCAGGCCTAGGGCAGCACGGAAAGAGTCCCCGCCGGCTTGAGCTTTTAGTGTAGCACCAGTCTTATGGGGTGGGCTGGTCTGAGAGGCAAATAAGTCTAGCGCCCCCATAAAGCGGCCGCACTGCTTCCGCAACTGTGCGGGGGGGGGGGGTTCTGCTTCTAATTTTGACTGTCCTATCATCCTGGACCACAAACCTTCCCCACTGTGCTATATGTTTCCTGCTGCACCATTGGCATAGTTATTTCTTCTTAGTCCTCTCCATAAAATTATCAGAAATTTGTGCTTAAAGTAGAACTATAGGCAACACTTTTTTTTTTCCATTTTGGAAAGAGTAAGGGAGGGTTATAGCCCCTGTCAGTTTATTTTTTACCATCCCTGTCCTATTACAGAGATTTCCTTTCACTTCCTGCCCCATAGCCAAACAGGAAGTGAGAGGAAATCTATGCAAATTAAGGGAATCCTCTGCGCCCCCCCCCCAGGCCCTCAGAACTAGTGTCCCTACTCGAAAATTTCAGGGCGAGTCTTAAACTGCAAGGGGTGTGGCCTTGACAGGAAGGGGTGGATCATATTTAAATTAGGGGGTGCACGAGTTTAGTCAGGCCTAGGGCAGCACAAAACCTAAATACACTACTAGGCCAGTGTTTGGAAGACTAGGCTAGTGCTGGGTACCATTGTGATCAGAAGTACATTTACAGTGTTAATACGTAAAATAAGTAAACCTGCTACTTTAACCAAACAGCTTTCAAAGTTTTGTTCAGAAAGATCAGTGAAAGACAATTTCTAATTTCTTTCTGCCTTTTGGACACTGATCGAATAAAAAGGTTCAAGCAAGCTTTCAAGCATCTAATCCAGGTCTAGAAGAAGGCAAATCTCCCTTTGTCCTTTTTACTTAAAAGAACATCTAAACTCCAAGAACAAAACTGTAATACACTGCAGCTTAGTAGTCCTTAGATGGTGGCTGCAATCGTTTTTTTCACGTTTTACTAGTACTAGTAACACTTTCTGACCCAAGGTGACAACACTCACTCACTGCACTGTATCTCTGGAGCAGCAGTGTTGTCATACTAGGATGGAATGTATGTTAGGAATGGAGAACCTCTCCTCATTCCCCTAACATATGGAGGGGTGGGGGGGAATTTTTCTGGTCCACAAAAAGAAAAGACAACCAATATCAGTGCAGGACCACAGCTTCTTTTTGCACTTATCAAGCAGATATTTCAAAACACTTTTAAATTGTACATTTAACAAAATAGAGCAAACATAGCTTTATTGTTTGGGTTGGCATACACTATAATGATCTCTTACCCTCGCTTACAATATTCTCTGCAGTGTAGCCATGGCCTCTCTGTTCACCTTGCATAGGCCAATAAATATTATCTCATGTACTAAAGCAATATAAACGGCAGTGTTTGAAACATTATTCATTTGGATAATACATTTTCCTATGATATTGAAGGCACTAGTAGCATGAAGAGAATATAATAAACATGAATTACGCAGGTTTACACAAATCGAAATAGGAATTATTCAATTTTATGTACATACAAACACACATCAATAATGCTATTAAATCCTTCTAGGAAGAGCATTTAATAACATAACCCAATTCAAGTATAAGGACACTTATCTCATGGCTGGGATGACATATGGGAAAAGATAATCTGATGTATTTTGTGATTCAGATAATGCAGTATTAAATGATGATGTATGGGAACATTACAGCTGATTTATATAAAGCTCTTTTTTAAAGTCAGAGGTACTCTAGACTGACCATTTACATTTATGATATTTGTTTCAGAAAGATAAAATAATACCAACCCTAGCAGAGTACCCAATAACCTATCCACACAGGAATCCCTGCAAGTCTCAAAGCTCTCCGATAGAGGGAATTTCTATAAGCAGCTGTATGGAGTGCCAACACAATAAGTACAGGGTGCCAGACTCCTCATCTGTAGCATCAGCTGCCCAGTCTTCAGGTAGCAGTAACAAGTAGCTCCATTTTTGAAGGAGACCAGAGCAAGAATGATTACTAACCTGCAAATACACCATATGGACAAAAGTCTGTTGACCACATCTGCTATATGACCAAAGTTATGCGGGCACCACTTTAAAACGTTTCCACTAAAAAGGTACCTTTAATGCTACAGCATATAAAACACGTTTTACATAATTGTATGCTTTCAACCTTGTGGCAGTAGATTGAAGAAGGCCCTTTTTTGTTCCAACATGACTGTGACCCTTAACATTTTCATAAAGACATTGCTTGAGGATGATACATAGTTGGCAAGGTTGAATAAAGACAACAGTCCATCCAGTTCAACCTGCGTTGGTGTGTGTGTGTAGAAAATCATTTCCCATATATTGTTTTCGCTAAGATGAACATCCAAGAGTCTTTTAAAACTATCCATACTTCCTGCCGACACCACAGATTGTGGAAGAGAATTCCACAACCTTACCGCCCCGATAGTGAAAAAACCCCTATACAGCTTAAGGTTAAACCGCTTCTCTTCCAGTATCATCATGTGGCCCCGTGTCCTCTTACACACCCTGGGACTGAAAAGTTCTATACTTACACTAGGATTATCGTTGGTATATTTGTATATTGCTGTCATATCTCCTCCCAAGCGTCTCTTCTCCAGGGAGAATAAATTTAGCACCTATAGCGTTCCTCATAATGGAGGTCCTCCAGTCCCCATATTAATTTAGTTGCCCTTCTCTGGACTCTCTCCAGCTTAAGCACATCCTTTGGGGACTGGTGACCAGAACTGGACGGAATACTCCAGATGTCGCCGAACCAGAGTTTACTGAACACCTTCCACATCAATGGGAATGCCAATTGTGAAACACAACAAAACAAAGAAAAGGGCGTACCGACCTAGTGAAATACCTCAATAAAAATGTATTCCATGATAAAAACAGCAATAAATATACTCACAAAATTTGAATTAGGTAAACACATGTCATAGTAAGTGACATCAACTGCCTGAAGGTCTAATTAAGTCCATCAGTACTGCCAGAAGACCAGGAGGCGTCCAAAAATGTCTGACACGTTTCGAGGGTGAACCCTCTTCCTCAGAGCCAGGGTAGTGAAATTTTGGACACCTCCTGGTCCTCTGGTAGTACCGATGGACTTGATTAGACCTTCAGGCAGTTGATGCCACTTGCTATGACATGCTTTTATTTAATTTATGTTTGTGAGTGTAGCAGGAAGCTGGCTATCTTACCTGCAATATCAGAAGACAATCTGCAACATTGTTGCAGTGATACTGTTTCCCTCTAGTACCAGCTAAGACTGTCATCACATCCTGTTAGCAGAGTAATTAACACCAGGAAGCAAAGCATACAGGGAATTGTAGTTAAAGAACTCAAGTTTCACATTGAGATTACACGGTTTTAGGACTAAAACCTCCAACCTGCTCTGGGGGGCAAAGGAACTAGAGACTCAATCTTGCTGATCTGAGGTGATTTTCTCAGACTACATGAGGGAGAGGAAGAGATTAGACTTAGGGGAAAGGGTCTGCCTCCCAGGTCCGTCCACCGCATGATTTTAGGCATCCACAGCCAGTTGGGACATCCAGCCTGTGAGAGGGGGATCCCAGGTGCCTATCTAGATGCACCGATGGTGTGAAGCATTCCATTGTGAGTTGACCAGTTGGGTCACTAGAAGAGCCTGCCAGTTCCAGGACATTTGTTTCGGTCTTGACCGCAGGATTGGGCAAGAGGGCTTTTGGAAACAAGGACATTGCACACAGATAGAGTTGTATGGACACTGTATACAGACATTGCTCTTAGTCACCTTGCTGACACCTGTAGTGCTGCAGGACACAAGGCTATTCAGATACAGCGACACAGACACCATTTTCCTTTCACCTTGCTAAGGAAGATCCTGCATTCTTTACTTGATAATCTGAGCCACTTCTGTTGTTTGGCCCTGCTATTCAGGTGTTTAAGTGCACCAACGAGAGTGGCTAGCTGAAGACACACAGCCTCATCTTTCTTCAAAGGGACTGAAGTTACTAGTGCCATATGGGCCCGCACACACACACACAGGGTTCTGTATTTGCAGTGGGTGTGCAGAACAGTTTATCTGGGAAGCTAATCCATTGAATGTTGATTTGAAAACAATGTTTGTAGTTGAGCCTGTGGTGTCAGGAGAGAGAGGTCTGACATAAAGAAGGTCAGTCTTCTGCTCTCCTCCTGCCTGAACTCAGAGCCACATTTGAGTAGAGGTAACCAATTTGCTATAAAGTGTCATATTGTGATTTATTTGCCATTTAAGTGTACCTCTGCTCTTGGGATTATTCTCAGGTTTGGAATCCCCTGAAAGCAGCCTGAATATAGTATTGGGCTATATTGCTCTTAATCCCAGTTATTGATCTCCACTTGATTACTTGAATATATATATACGGTTACTGTCTGTTACTTTTCCACAGAAATATTGCATTAAAATACAATTTCTGTGTTTTATCATAACGTGTGAGTTTCTCATTGATCATTGCACTAACACTATAACCAGGTTTACCAAAGGGGCTGAGACTGCCTCTCAACCCCAATAACAGAGTACCCAACAAACATACTTAAGCAGCTCCTGCGGGGATATCGCTACAGGAGTATATTTATTGTGGTTTTTATCTTGGAATAAAATTTTATTGAGGTAATGCGCTAGGTCAGTGCGCCCTTTTCTTTTTTGTTGTTTTTCAGTCTGAGGATACCCATTGTCCTTAGAGGGCAGCTGGGTTCACCCTAGAGCATGGAGTGGTTCACATCAGGGGGTCTGGTGCGTCTCTATTCATCGGTTCAGGTCCGATTTCAGCCCGAATTTTTGGCTGAATTCGGACCTAAAATGGACCAGAAGACTCACAGGACTCCTGAGCTGCTCCGCGGGGAAACCCGCATCCAATTCGCAATAGTGCGAACCCAACCTTACTTTGCTTTACTGCTAACATTATATTGCAGCTTACCAATTCTTTGATGTGATGGCTGTATTTGTTTTCTTTTTTAGGCGTTTCGCTCCTTTATTTTCAGCTGATGATCCAGCCAATAAGTCTGTTTTTCAACAGTACAAGCCCTCCTGCAGATCTAGCAGTTAGAGCATTGAGACAAACCATTTACCACTGACGGGTGCCTACAATGATCAGCTTTTATTTATTCATGTAAAATTTTTATCCTAAAAAGGAACATAATTGTTGCTGTAACTGCAGGAGATCAGCTTCAGTTTGTTAATGTAAATAAATATGAATTAATTTATATATCTAAATTTTCTAGTACATCTAATACTCCCCTTCACCCAGACTGACAGTGCTCCTTTCCAGAGGTGCCCATGTGCTCCTTCATCCAGAGTGGAGGAACTCTATTACAGGAGGTGTGTTACTGGCCAGATCACCAGGTGAAAACAGAGGAAACAAAAACAATAAACCACTTGCCACCTGCTGTATAGTAAAATGATGGCGGCTGGGTGGCACTCTCGTTCTGGGACGATGTCATGACGGCGCCCCAGAACTGCCGCTCGGGTACCCATCGCAGTGGTAGCGCCGTGTTCCTAGGACACAGCACGACCCCGACCTCGGTAAAGAGCCGATGACGCGGCTCTTTAGCCATGTGGTCGGCTGTGTCCAATCACAGCCCATCACATGTAAACAAGAAAGTGCCGTTTATCGGCTCTCCTCGGCTCCCACTGACAGGGAAGACCCATACAGGTAATCAGGGCACTGATCATCAGTGCCCTGCTAACAGTACAGCCCCAGCAGTGCCCATCAGTGAGACCGATCAGGGCCCATTAGTGATGCCAGTCAGTGCTGCCTTTCAGTGCCGTCTATAATTGCCCACCAGTGCCGCCTATCAGTGCAGCATATTAGTGCCTCATCAGTGCCCATAAGTGAAGCCTCATCAGTGCAGCCTATCAGTTCCCATCAGTGAAGGAGAAAAATTACTTATTTACAAAATTTACCGACAGAAAACTAACTAAATTTTCATTTTTTTTTCATTTAGCAAACAATAAGAAACCCAGCAGTGATCAAATACCACCAGAAGAAAGCTCTATTTGTGTGAAAAAAATGATAAAAGAAAAAAAGTCATTTGGGTACAGTGTTGCATGACTGCGCAATTGTCATTCAAAGTGTGACAGCGCTGAAAGCTGAAAATTGGCCTGGGCAGGAAGGGGTG
Organism: Lithobates clamitans; assembly: GCA_037952925.1. Classification (NCBI taxonomy): domain Eukaryota; kingdom Metazoa; phylum Chordata; class Amphibia; order Anura; family Ranidae; genus Lithobates; species Lithobates clamitans. Next base: position 222,997 of record JBBGZY010000494.1, on the reverse strand, counting down.
AAAGTGCTCAGTAGGCAAGTGGTTAAAAATGAAAGCGAATGAAAGCCACCATATCTAAGGATTGGTAAGCTGCAATTCATTACATTTTTGGTTTTGAGTTTAATATTGCTTTAATGTTTAATTAGCCTAGTGTCAACTAATTACTGTATATGATAATTTTGAGAATTTGCTGTAGCCCTGATAAAAGGGGAGTGCTTGAGTGTGCGGGAACGGGTTGGTTGTCCTGTCCTATGCTATCTTACCCTATACTATGAACATTTTTGGAATGTTCACCACTCTTTATGCCATTTTTCAGCTGCCTGTGCTATCTAGATTTCAATGAGCTAAAGTTGTATTGGAGGGTTTACAACCACTTTAAGGGAAGAAGAAACATACAGGACAAACTCTATATTTTATGGAGTTTTGGCTCCAGGAGATGATAGAAATGGAAGGCGTGCTTCTGCCATACTTACTTTGAGGTATGTTCATGCTTCTGGAATACAGTGTGCTCCATGAGGTAGTACTTCACAATGATTATCACCGTCAGGTAACAGGCTGCCAGGGTGCCCAGAATACTGAAACCACAAGAAGGAAACAGGTCATTTAACCTGGACAATGACTTTATTTAGCATCAAGCCGTACACCTAATTTACTATTATACAAGTATGACTAATCAGTTTCTTACATTTCTAACAGAATGCAACCGAATTACAATGTCACACCAGTCTAAGCTTTGGAAGACTGCAAGCATTGGCAGAAATATAGTTTAGTTTATACTATATATATATATTCTGTAAAATATTGGATTTTTTTTAACTTCTGGACAGTGGCGTGGCTAGGGGGTGGCTTTTGGGGCTATAGCCCCGAATCTGGAGCCCATAGCCCTAAGTCTCTGCAGGGGTCGCCAAGGGGAGGTGAGGCTCTCTTGGGACCCCGATTTAAGTCGGGGGCTCTCTGGGGACCTTGATGTAAGGGGGAGGCTCTCTGGGCACCCTGATGCAAGGGGGAGGCTCTCTGGGGACCCTGATGTAAGGGGGGGGCTCTCTGGGGATATACACTCACACCTACATTGCTGTATATATATGTGTATGCCCGCCCAAGCGTATGACTTTCTTTACTACGCTGCTATGGGCTCTATCCCCAGATCTTTTGTACACCTAGAAACTCTCCTGCTTCTGGACCTTATGGATTTCAAACCCTGAAATGTATGCAAAGAATAGGGAGAGAGAGATTGGGTACATTCCCATAACAGTTCAATAATTATCTTATCATTCAGTGCTTGTGCAGGACACAGAAATGGTGATGGAGGCTGAACTCTGGGAAAGTATTTGTGGGGCCTAGCTGCTATTCATAGGAGCCTCCAAAGCTAAAAAGTTATTCTTAGTTCCGATGCAGCGGGTCATACAATGCGTTGGGAAGTAGGAGAACACAAGCATGATCAGTCCAGTTGCCTATGGTTACCACTGAGCCAGCCCCTGATGGGAATACCCTTGGCGACACGGCATATTCTCTTAAAAACTACACGTGAATAGTATTTTTTAAATAAAAGCACAGTGATACATACACACATACATATATATATGTATCAGTAGCACCCAGTGTCACTGATCCAAGTGCTCAAATGGACAAAATCAGTTTAGTGCACAACAGCTTATTAGAAACATACACAATTAATAAAATGTGCCAAAGATAAAAATCAGAGCAATCATCCCAGCACTAACATTGCTAATAGAATAATGAAAATGCAATATTCAGTGCAGATAATGGTAATTAAAAACCATTGGAGAGTCAATCAACATGCAATATAGAAAAAAAGTCAACTTAAAATCTATGTAGTGTGAACTGTGCTCCGTAACTTAGCAACCAGAAATAGATTCCTCAGCTGGATACCATCACCAACACCTCGTGCACGAATAATCCCCGTTGGTAATGAACTCACCAGAGATGAGTGATATATGAGCCTTGTGTCTCCACACACTGAAAGATAAACTCCAATCCTCTCAGCGTGATGCAAATGTAACAGACACTGAAGCCTGTAATCATCTGAGACTTGAAACTGGCTCCTATCTCCGAAAAAGATCACTCTTTCATGGGATAATTCATAAATGCAAGAGAAAAGGGGAACTGGCATAGCGTAATACTGTTTATTGGTTAAAATACCCACACACATAATATCTGCTTACACAAGATTCAGGATGAAGCAGCATGTAAAATAAATGTTTGTGCGGCACAGAACGAGTCACTCTCACCGCCTCAGAGATGGAATTGGCTGCAATAGAACCCGGGATGACCAGCTCTGAGACTGACAGACGAGGGAGCCGTGTAGTCATGCCCCAACGCGTTTCGTCATCACGTCTTCCTCGGAGGGCGTGGCCACACGGCGCAGCTCTTCCCTTTCATACACGCAAAGAGCACAATGTTAACCCTGCATGTAACAAAACCAGAGTGTCATCACTAGCCGCATCGCAACCAAAGCACCAGGCAAGGCAGCGGAGCTGAAATGACAGATCGGCTAAAGTACTAGGTTACATTGTTACATTCCTGAACACGATGCACCGTTCAATATGCACGTCTCTACAGCTCATAAGTGGCACACTGCCATGTCATAAAGAGATACATACAATCACATAGTCTTAATCAGTGCGCTATAATAATGGCATATAACAAATATAGTTTCCAATATAGCTAAAGGCGCTTCGCTGCACCCAAGCAATACAGACAAAGCAAAATGTAATTGTTATGTCCTATTAAACAAACAGTGCTCTTATGGCACATGTACTTTTAACATAAACATTAACAATAGAAGCTGGGATTAAAATTTAACCCATATTTTTTACAAATATTCCGAAACACCCATTAAAGTAAAAATTGTAAAATTCATAGAAATCAAAAAATAAAATAAACATTAATATCAGCAATATCATGCCCTTGTGACCTACAATCCTATAACCTGTAAGGTTAGCACTAGGTAGGAAACCATATAACCTAACTGAATGTAAAAGTATGCTATACACAATACAATACATATTCAGTTCTATACGGAATCCTATGAGGTTAAAAAGGTAAAACTAATCCTCAAATCCACATAAAGCCACAGTGCCTATCCCAGGCTGCATGAAGGCTTGGGACTTATAGTCACTAATAAAGCAATTCAGGTCCAAATCTATATTCATTTCATTGGGGCTTAAAGTGTTACTCAAATATATCCACTGAGTTTCACATTTTGACAACCCACGGACCAAAATACTGCCCCTCGATAAGGGGTGGATCTTATCTATTCCCCAAAACTTCAGTCCTGAAGGATCCCTGCTGTGCTTTAGTCTAAAATGTAATGAGACGCTATGATCCTTGAAGTCAATTAGAATATTATAGATGATACTATTCAAGAAAATAGTATTTTGCCCAGTGGAGGTTACCTGGTCAAACAAGGAGGATTCCGCCATCCACACATTCAAGGTTACATTCAAAATCACTCCCGCTGACCTATTGTGTTCTGCACTGATTGAGCAGAATTTATCCAACAGGATGGATGTACATACATGGATCAAAATTTGTACAGTCCCTGCTAAACTGGACAAATTTTGATCCACGTATGGCTGGCTTTAGTATTGGGAGATATATATATATATATATATATATATATATATATATACACACACACACACACACACACATACACAAACATATACACACATATAAGTCTACCCCTGTTAAAATAACAAGTTTCTGTGATGTAAACAAACGAGAAAAAGATAAATCATTGCAGAAATTTTTCCACCTTTAACGTGAACTATAAACTGTACAACTCAGTTGAACAACAAACTGAAATCTTTTTAGGGGGTTGTACAAGTGTGCACACCCTCTTATAACTGGGGATATAGCTGTGTTAAGCAATCACATTCAGACTCATGTTGAATAGGAGTCAGTACACACCTGCCATCATTTAAAGTACCTCTGATTAACCCAAAGTAAGGCTGGGTTCACACCTAAGCGAATTGAATGCAGGTTTCCCCGCATCCAATTGGCATGACAGGAGATTGTGACCAGCTCTCTATGGGGCTGGTTCACATATCTCCATTGCGGCTGCAGAGCGGCTTGCACAGGAACACTGTGTGTCTTTGGCTCCATTTCAGGGGCGAATTCAGGCAAAAATTCAGCCCGGATTCATCCCTGAAAACAGAGAACAGGGATGCACCTGCTGCGAGCCGCATCCGTCGGAGGTGTGAACACAGCCTAAAAGTTCAGCTGTTCTAGTAGGTTTTTCCTGACATTTTCTTAGTCGCATCCAACAGCAAATCCATGGTCCACAGAGAGCTTCCAAAGCATCAGAGGGATCTCATTGTTAAAAGGTATCAGTCAGGAGAAGGGTACAAAAGAATTTCCAAGGCATTAGATATACAATGGAACAGTGAAGACCTTCATCATCAAGTGGAGAAAATATGGCACAGTGACAATACCAACCACTGGACATCCCTCCAAAATTGAGGAAAAGACAAGAAGAAAACTGGTCAGGGAGGCTGCCAAGAGGCCTACAGCAACATTAAAGGAGCTGCAGGAATATCTGCCAAGTACTGGCTTTGTGGTACATGTGACAACAATCTCCCGTATTCTTTATAGGTCTGGGCTATGGGGTAGAGTGGCAAGACGGAAGCCTTTTCTGAAGAAAAACATCCAAGCCTGGCTAAATTTTGCAAAAACACATCTGAAGTCTTCCTAAAGCATGTGGGAAAATGTGTTATGGTCTGATGAAACCAAGGTTGAACTTTTTGGGCGTAATTCCAAAGGATATGTTTGGCGCAAAAACAACACTGCACATCACCAAAAGAACATCATAGCCACAGTGAAGCATGGTGGTGGCAGCATCATGCTTTGGGGCTGTTTTTCTTCAGCTAGAACAGAGACCTTAGTCAAGGTAGAGGGAATTATGAACAGTTCCAAATACCAGTCAATATTGGCACAAAACCTTCAGGCTTCCGCTAGAAAGTTGAACATGAAGAGGAACTTCACCTTTTAGCATGACAACGGTCCAAAGCATACATCCAAATCAACAAAGGAATGGCTTCACCAGAAGAAGATTCAAGTTTTGGAATGGCCCAGCCAGAGCTCAGACCTAAATCCGATTGAAAACCTGTGGGGTAAGCTGAAGAGGGCTGTGCACAGGAGATGTCTGTAGTGCTGTAATAAAGACTGAGACTGAAGACTGAGTGCTGTAATAAAATCAAAAGGTACTTCAACAAAGTATTAGTTTAAGGGTGTGCACACTTATGTGATCACATTATTTTTAGTTTTTTTTTTTTTACTTCCCTCCAACTAAAATATTTCAGTTTGTTGTTCAACTAGAGTTGTACAGTTTATAGGTCACATTAAAAAAAAGGTGGAAAAAGTTCTGAAATTATTTAACTTTTGTCTCATTTTTTTACATCACAGAAACCTGACATTTTACAGGAGTATGTAGACTTTGTATATCCACTGTATGTATTGGTACTATTGAAAAGGACACTTGTTTTTGGATTACATTTTGGAGCTGTATTGTTGAAAGAGCAGTGTGACCTGTTAATGTAGTGGAGAGAGGGAGAGTGCTGCAATCAGATAATCTTTCTATGAGGAGTAAAGACATTACAGAGGCTAGATTGGATTGTGAAAAGGTTTATTGAACAGTTACTACTCTGGAAATGTAAGAAGTGCTAGATTTCCTTTTGATTTTTTGATTGTAAGAACCACTTTGGATAGTGTCTTTGCTGGGTGCACCCCAGATGGATAGTGCAAATTACAATCAGTTTATTATTTAGTTTTTAGTTCTGTTCCATGAAGAAAATGCCACTTTTAGTAAGAAGATCATCCAAATAACACAGCTGATTCATTCCTTACCAGACTGTTAAGTCAGAGGTATCTTTTAGATAAACAGCTGCAAAACAAGCTGTTCTGTTGTATTCTTAGATTACCCAGTTTTCTGGGGACAGTTTATTATATAACAGTTGTAAATGGATGGTGCGAAAAAACAGATTAAAAAAAAATAAATAAATAAAAAAGTGTAAAAATGGAAAAAACAAAACAAAAAAAAACAAAAAAAAAAAAAACACACCACATATTAAATCACTTGGATCAATGGTTTTCATCAATGGTTTGCAATGTTCTGATTTAATCAGGCTTGGATCCTTTGCAGTGAACTTGACAACAGTAAGCCATTTTAGTTGTGTCAACCTTTTGGTTAAACCCACTGGATCCTACCTGAGCCCAATAGACATACAGTGCTCTTGCTAGCAAAGTCTAAAGAGAAGGGTCACCTGTAGCTCTGAAGAGTGTAGCTGAATGCAGGAACCTCTGAATGTCTTTACTTGTAGTTCTTGTCAACCTGATCTATAACCAGGGCTGAATTTTTGTCAATGGAGCCTGCACAAAAAAAAAAACAAAAAAAAAAAAAAACACACTTGTCCCAGTTTTATACTGGCTTACAATATCATGATACTGTGTAAATAACCTTCTAAGGAGGTATCTACTTGCATGGACAATGGAAAAATAATGTGTGGCCAATACAAAAAATGCCACTGCCACCTATGTTTGTAGCAAAGATGTAGGCAGGTGCAGTTTACCCTTCCCTCTGTGGGTGGCGCTGTTTTGCTTGTTGCTGTAAGAAGGAAATGGAGGTTAAGAGGAGCTTTGTTCTGTTAAAGGGAACGGGGTACCATTCTCCACATCTTCTGGACCTGCCCCTTACTAGAGCAGTTCTGGAAGACTGTTCAGTCTACAATCCAGAAATTCACGGAACGCCAAATTTTAAGTGACCCGGCCTTCTTCCTGCTCCACGCTGCTCACTCATCGAGTAAAGTGTATAAAAAAAATCACTGATACGGCACTTGCTGGATGCGGCCAAAGCGTGTATCCCTTTGCTGTGGAAATCCACACGACCCCCTTCGGTGGGTGCATGGATCAGGAAGGTGGAGGATATTAAAAAAAATGGAAGATTTGATTCTGACTGCTAGAAATCGCAATGAACAATTCACTAAAACCTGGACTAGATGGAACATGTTTATATACTCTGATGAAGGCCAGCTACTACCGGGAAGAGATAAATAGGTGATAAACAGACCCTGTATGGGGCTGGGATTTACCGATCCTAGCGAGTAAATGCTAGCGGCTTTATACACTAGCTGTTCTTCTGGGCCTATACCTCTTCCAGGTACCTCTCATATGCACAGTCCCCCCCCCCACCCTCTCCCTGTCTGTCCTCTCTCTTTCCCCTCCCCCCTCTTCCCTTCTTCCACTCCCTCTTGCCTCTTCTCTCTTTAATTCACTATTTTCTGATTCCTTCTTTGTCTTTTCTTCTTCTCTATGTATTGAAAATGGAAAATGAAGGGGATAACCCCGATTATTCTTATTTTACTTCAGATAAGGCTTGTTCGGCATGTAGTGTTGATTGTTTTGGAATATATGGGCGTCATTATTACTTAACAGTGAAAGATTGATCTACTTGAAGTTACGACCCCCCGATGAGCTATATATGTTTGCCTTGTTATTAATGTGATGGAGTTGTACCCTTCTTTGTGTTTGAATAAAATTATAATTTGAAAAAAAAAAAAGAGGAGCTTTGTTCCTCTAAAGCCTCTGTAGGTTTCTCCAGCAGAGCAGCTGTCCAATTGAATGCTGCAACACTGGTTGACCTCCACGGCCATCTTTAGTGAGGGCAATGATAATAAATAGCGCTGCAATTAGTGTGCATTTGTGAAGTGGATAGGGTATGGACAGGATCTCCGCTGGTTAACAACAGTGTATTTAGTAGACATGTTCGATTTTTTTTTTAATCACAAATTGAAAGTCGGACAAAATTTTGTTTATTCTGAGATTCGGAACAAATATACAAAACATATCTGAATATACTAAATGAATTCCGAAAACAAAATTATTCCAACATAACGAATATTACTAAACAAAATGATTGACCTAATGAATAAGAAATTAAAGTAATTTTTTCATCATGCACATCTCTAGTATTTAGCACTAGGGAGAGGCTCCTGGCGAGGAGGGACAGAGCAGGGTTACCATTGCTGGCTCTGCTATCTGGAGGCTTTAGAGATCTGGGACAAGGCTCTTTCTATCAGCTACCCCCTTCACTCTGGTGCTATTCAAGCAATCCAAACATTATTAAGGTAACATCTCAAGTGCTGGGACTGTGTCAAAGTACCACCAATGTTGTTGAGAACTGTTGCACCCGAGCCGCCTGTGATAAAAAGGCTAATGCCATATTAGTAGGGACTTCTAAGTAAGCACCTTTCTGCTGTCCTGCACATGTTATTTGTTAGTTCTAATTAAACTGTGAAATTTTCTTTAGTCTGTGTCCCTTTACTTCATCTTGGGTACCCATTAACTGGCCCCACCAACAAAGTGATCTAGTTTAGTTTAAGGCTCGGTTCACACTGGTGTGCTGTCTGGCATCGGATGTGATTCGCACCGCAAATCACATGCGATGACTGTGCGATGCAAACTCAGCCATACAAATTGTATGGCTGAATTTGCATTGCATTTTGGACCCTTTTTTTTTGGTCCGCACCAGAATCGGATCGCATGAGTGTTCACACTGCGCACTGCCATATGCAAACTGATTTGAGGGTGTCATTAAACTTTCTTTTGACACTCCACGCAGTTTGCATATGGTAGTGTGATGCGGGAACCCGCAGTGGATTTGCAGCGTTTTCGCATCACACCAATGTGAACCGAGCCCAAGAAAAGGGAGAACACACTTTGGAGGGTCAAGTTGTGAATATTTGAAATAACCTTTAATGTGTTCTTCATTTGTGAATAAAATGGGGTAGTATTGTGTGGGACAAAGGAAGACAGGAGCAAAATGTAGGCAGGTGCAGGCATTCTGCCCGCCTGTAAGTGGCACCATACCGATGCTACAGGGGAAGAGTGGCATAAGAGGGATCTGTCCCCTGTGGACTCCGTCAGCCTCTCTGGGAAGGTAGGTGTCTAATAGACATGTGCAATTTGTTTCCTTCCGAATTTGTTTAACGAATTTCGACAAATTTGTTAATTCGGAAATATCCGAATTAACGAAAACCCGTTTAAACAAATTTTTCTGAATATTGGTAAATTCGAAAATTTATTTAATTTGTAAATTACTAACTATTAAATTATAGGTATTGTAATTTTCTTTCAAATTGGGCTGTTAGTGAACGTAACAAATACAAATTTATCCGAAGTTACGAATTATCCGAAATAACGAATGCCGCATCCAAACGAATGGAACGTAATGAATTATTAATAAATAACAATAATAATAAATAATAAAAACGTTATTATTATTATTTATTATTAATTTGTTCCATTCCATTTGTTTAGATGCAGCATTCGTCATTTCAGATAATTCGTAACTTCGGATAAATTCGTATTTGTTACGTTCACTAACAGCCAAATTTGAAAGGAAATTACAATACCTATAATTTAATAGTTAGTTACTATTTCAGATTTTCAAATTTTCAGGTTTTTGGATTTTCAAATTTACGAATATACGAATTTTTGAATATACGAATTTACGAATGTTCGAATGTACGATTGTACGAATTTAGGAATGTTCAAATGTGCGAATATACGAATTTATGAATTTACAAATGTACGAATTTACGAATTGCGATCATAACGAATGACCCGAAAAATGAAAAAAAAAAAAACAGAATGAAACGAAAACTAATGATTTTTTTGGCAGTGCACATGTCTAGATTGTCTAATAGACATGTGCAGTCGGTTAGGTTGTGAATCGAAATTCAGATAAAATTAAAATTTTTCCCAGATTCAGGTGTATCCGGATTTATCCGAAAAGTAACAAAATTTATCCGAAAGTAACAAAATGTAAACGAATCAGAATTAACTAAACTAAAAATGTGTCCGAATTTAGAAATCAAATTTCAAAACAATATTCAGGTTGAATTTGAAAAATAGACAGAATTTAACAACAAATTTGAAATAAACATATTGCTGACTATTTCCTTCAAAAGCTATGGGCACACATGACTACTTTTGACGCATGCGATAATGAAAATGTAAATTCGCTTTTGCTATACATAATGTAACCGTCTCATTGTTTACTTAATTACCTGTTCACTTTACTATGCAAATAAAATCTTTTGTAAAAGAAAATGTAAATTCACTATTGCTTGTATGCAGTATTTAGCGCAAACCCCAAAAACACTTGGAAACTTCCATATAAAAAAAGGCGTTAAAGTCAATTCACAGAAGGAAATAAATAAATGCATGTGGTAAAGAAGTAGTGGTCCAAACTTCCACTCAGGAGCTGTCTCTGGAGGCTGGCAGACTGCATAGCACAGATGGAGCGAGTCTTCTGGAATAGGATGGAGGATGGAGGATGATGGAGGATGGAGGATGGAGGAGCGCAATATTGCCAAAAAAAACAAACAATGGTGTCCAAAAATCACCATAGGTGGCACTTTAAAAGCTGTTACAGCTCATCAATTTAGAATTAACTAGGAGCTCATGTGCTAGAATTATTGTTCTTACTCTGACGTTTGCAGCGATAGGTCATGTGTGGTGCAACCACGGTTTACATACACCTACGCACCCTGGACTTGCGTTTGTGCAGGTGTGCGGGGCAACGGGGGTTTTGGCAAATTTTTTTTTTACTTTTTTCTTTTATTTATTTTTTTACGTGATTGCTTTCACAAGGGGTTAATAAAAAAACTCACTCTCATTTTGAAGCCGATCGCTGGCTCTACAAAACCCGCACAGCTGCTATTACAGCCATCGGCATACGATCAAAGGTTCACTCTTCGGACGTACATAGTACGCCCAAACAGCTGAACTGGTTAAGGAGCGCACATTGATGAATAAATACATGGATGCTGATACCCTGCAGAAGTTGAATACCCAACTCATAGCTTAGCTAGAGCCCTCAACCCAGAGAAGCCATGCCATACCAGCCATGACTAAATTGATGGCTGCATTACATTTTTTTGGGAAAGCATCCTACCAGATGGTAGTTGGAGAGTTAGTGGGCATTTTGCAGGCCTCATTCCCATCTCATCAATGTACTGCACGGTTTCCATGCAATAGTAGCCCAATATACAGTGCCTTGAAAAAGTATGCCTACCCCTTGAAAATTAAGTTTTTGGTTGTAACATGACAAAATATGGGAAATGTATTTTATTGGGATTTTATGTGATAGACCAACACAAAGTGACACAAATTGTGAAGTGAAAGTAAAAATGGTTTTCAAATTTTTTTTACAAATAAATATCTAAAAAAAGGTGTGGCATGCATTTTTATTCAACCCCCCTGAGTCAATACTTTGTAGAACAACCTTTCACTGCAATTACAGCTGCAAGTCATTTTGGGGATGTCTCTACCAGCTTTGCAGATGTAGATATTTAAATTTTTGCCCATTCTTCTTTGCATATTTCTCGGAAATATAACAACAAGTAAGAGTTTAAGGAGCTTTTCTTCGCAAATTACAATTTTTAAAACAAAAATACTGTGCAAAATTTTACAGCATATTTGGATGCGGTAAAATATTGCTTAGTTAATTGTGCCTCATGTGTATTAGTGTTAGAATATACAGTGGAACCTCGGATTGCGAGTAACGCGGTTAACGAGCGTTTCGCAATACGAGCACTGTATTTTTAAAAATGGTAACTCGGTTTGTGAGTGTTGTCTCGCAAAACTAGCACGATTCAGGCCAAAGCGGTGTGCAGTACCGCTTTTTGCCTGAGGTGGGGGGGCGCCGGAGCCGAGCAGAGCCGAATGTCACGTTCAGAAATGCACGGAAAGACCCGAGTACAGCACGGCTGACCTCGGCAAATCTCAGGTAGGAAGTCTTTCCAAGGTTTGCCGAGGTCAGCCGAAGTGTATTCGGGCCTTTTCGGCTGTTTCCGAGGCTCTCCGGCGCCCCCCACCTCTGGCCGCATGTGGTATTGCATCCCATTGAAGTCAATGCGGAACAAATTATTTTAGTTTCCATTGACTTCAATGGGAAAACTCGCTTTGATATGCGAGTACTTTGGATTACGAGCATACTCCTGGAACGGATTATGCTTGTAATCCGAGGTTCCATTGTACTCACTATGGCACAAAAAGGCAAAAATTTAGGTGCCGTTCAGATAGAGGTAAAGTCCAACTAGACCTGAGTGCAGGCAGGAACAGAGAGCTCGTCTTAGCTCCAAGCTGCAGCAATGTCAAAGGAAAAGATCCATAAGCCGCACATCATGAAACAGACTCATGTGCATGAAATGAGTGGCTCGCTAGGTAATAACACAAAGTATGTGGATGACAGTTCTAGAGCATGAACCCTAAAAACTCTAGGTAAAAAACACATTTTGGTTGTATTTCACTGCTATCCATCCATAACCAAAAAGGGATATTTATTCCTCTATTCATGGTTATCAATTTATGACTGATGGCCTGAAATGACTGAATTTCCTCAGGATACAGTACAAAGACTATTTGCTAAAATCCCTATCAAGATTTGTTTCTGGTGGACAGAAATCCAATCAGAGCCTTAGTCACATTAAGCTGAATCATGTCCAATCAATATGATGGGAATGAAATGCTGAGGCAGTGGTCCTATGTAATAAACAAAGTATTTGCTTAATGAACATCAGATGCAGACTTGCAGTACATTCCACAGCAAATAAAAATGGAGCACAACCTGAAGAATAAAAAAAATTATATAGATACCCGCGCTATGGTGTACAAATAATATAATAAAACTATCCTACATAAATGTGACAGAGCTGCTGCTGACGTTGAAGGTAAAAAAAACAAAAAAAAACAAAGTGATGATACGAATTATTATACTCAGCGCTGCTCCAATATTCTTAATAATCAATAAATCATACAATGTAATGCAAAAAAAAAAATACATAAAAGTGCAAATCTGCAAAAAAGTGAAAAACTGTATCAAGTCCTTTCAATACAAAATACACGTGTAGATTCTTGGATTGGAAAAAGCTGCGCTAAAAATAAAGTCCAAAACAATTGACATAAAAACAAATGAATGTTCTTTAAAATACGAAAGGTCATTACAACACCACAGTGTGCATCCACAAACAAGGTGCCCGACCACCGTAGCTGTAGATTAGGCTTACCGGACGGCAAGCTTTAAAGGGCGGGTGGCTTTAGCCCAGCCTAGGCCTTTAAGCTTGCTGATGACCACAATAGGAGCCATATTCAGATCGTGAAGATCGCTCCTCTGAACTCACGTCCGCATCCACATAATTAGCACATTGCCCAGAAAAAAGAAAAACTGGCCATAGTGTAATAAACTCAAAAACGTTTTATTAAAAGTATTGCACTTACAGATAGGAGGCGAAAATATCGCATGTAAAGAGCCGGCCGGCATACATAAAAACGGAGCCCGTCCTCCTACTCCGCTCGCGTGGTGACGTCACTAACGTGTCTTCTCCAGATGCGTTTCGTCATCAGTAGGCGTTGTCAATGGGGATGACGAAACGCGTCTGAAGAAGGCACGTTAGTGACTTCACCACGCGAGCGGAGTAGGAGGACGGGCTCTTTACATGCAATATTTTTGCCTCCTATCTGTAAGTGCAATACCCAATTTTAATAAAACGTTTTTGAATTTATTACACTATGGCCAGTTCTCTTTTCTGGGCAATGTGCTAATTATGTGGATGCCGGACGTGAGTTCAGGGAAGCGATCTTCACCATCTGTTTACGGCTCCTATTGTGGTCATCAGCAAGCTTAAAGGCCTAGGCTGGGCTAAAGCCACGGTGGTCGGGCACTTTGTGGATGCACACTGTGGTGTTGTCATGACCTTTCGTATTTTAAAGAACACTCATTTGTTTTGATGTCAATTGTTTTGGACTTTATTTTTAGCGCAGCTTTTTCCAATCCATAGACTGTTATCGCACTGTTTGCTGCTGCTGTTTGCTAATGTTTGTCAGTGCGGTTTTTTGCATTTTCTATACATGTAGATTCTTGTTGTGAAGATTCGAGTGCCACTCTGTGCTCCCCTCCTGGGTCCCCACTCACCAGAGATAATTTATAAACAGGCAAGATCTTTTCCAACAAGGATCAGGATGTCTCCTTACACCCTCGATTGTAATAGATTCCAAATTGAACCAAGATGTATCCTCATTATTCCATTACTGGATCTCCGTTGCGGTAAAACGGCAATACATGTTACAAATGAAGAAAGATGCACATAGCATAATAGTGCTTAAAATGTTTTTTTTTTTAAAAACAAAACAAAAAAAATGCACTTACATCAAAAGAAAGGCATAGACCAAAAAAAAAAAAAAAAAAAAAAAAAAAAAAAAAAAAATCGCTGCCTTGGCTTGGAGTTTTGCCCGTCCCACTGGGCGTCTTCAGAAGCTACGGGGGCCCATGACTGGCTGTCTTTGTCAAGTCCCACCCACTACACCCAAACATCCCACTACTCTCATCGCCTGTGAGGTTTAAATTTCACTTCCTGCGAGTACAGGAAGTGTTGTGGTCTCCATCTTGATACTCTCGTGTGCGGCATTTCTCATACATAGAAAACACCATGTTTGCACTTCCTGTAATCACCCATTCATACACACAGGATGTGCAACGGCTACCATATTGGTACTCATATGGAACCATCCCGCTTCCTGTTAAAACAGGAAGCCGCATGGGCGCCATCTTGGTACTCCCTATTCCATCTACTCTACATCGCGTTTGCCATCTTTGTACTCCTGCATGTTGTGTCAGATTCCTGGTGACACAAATTCTAATTGAGGTCTTTGCTATATCGGTGTCATTGGCTGAAAGATGTATTGAGAGGTTTGAATAGTGTACTGCGGCTCAAAAAGTAGAGACCGCAGCACAGGAGTACACCACTATGCATTTCAAATAACAAATATACATGCTACCATTAATAAAAGACTAAAATTACAGATTAAAAATTTGACTGTATGCATATATTGTTGTTATCAAGTTTACTTATATAATGCCCATCTAAATAGTCAAAACGTAAAGAAAGCTACATATGTATAAAAATTATGTATAAATTCAAATAAACAATAGTCAGTAATAAAATAATAAAATATCTAAATCTATGTTCAACCCTGCAGGTGTCATCGACTAACTAGTATATCCATTCTGTTTCGTTTTGTGAAATGGTTTTCTTAATTTTTGTGCCTCTCCAGTGTCTTTCTGCTTTGTCTATGCCACAAAAGGTTAATTTTTAGGGGTCTCTGTTGTGGAATCTTCTAAAGTGATTAAACGGTGCTTTCAAAATACTTTTTTTTTTATATATTTTTAATATGCTCCCTAAATCTTACTTTTAGCTCTCTGGTAGTTCTACCCAAATACTGCAGACCACACTCACATTCCATTTAGGTATGTGACATGAGTGGTTCCGCATGTAATGAACTTTGATATTTCATATACTTGTCCCATTGTCCTGGATTAAAGGGGAATTTTCCTTTTTCCTCTTTTACATGTTAAGCATTTGCCACACCTGAAAAAACAGTTTGAATCAAAAAAGTGAGTTTTTTTTTTTTTTTGGTGGGTCAGGGATGCTTTTAACTATTTTATCTTTTAAAATAGGTGGTCGTCTGTAGATAAAATTAGGTCTCTTTGACAATGTTTTGGCAACTATTGGGTTCCTCAAAAGAATTGGCCAGTGTGTTTTAATGACCTTCTGTTTTTATTGTCTATTGTATTCTGTACAGAATGCTATTTGGAAATCTCCTTCTTTCCTCTGGACAGTTTTTTTATTGGTATTAATTGGCCTTTAGGGTTGCCCGTGATCCACTTAGGGTGATGGCCACTAGAGGTAGGGATATAACTGTTTCTATCCGTACTTTTAAAATAAGTAAGTATGTGTTAACATTCTTTTGCCTTGTTTAAAGATTTCCAAATCAGGATAGTTGACTTTATCGCTACTGTAATTCGCTAAGAAAGAGACATTTATTGATGTTAATTTGTTGTAAAATTTTAAATGATTGTTCAGTGCCTTCCCATACTAGAAATATATCGTCGATATATCTTCTGTATGTTATCAGACCAGGGATCTGTTTGCCAAAAATTTCCTCTGATTTGCTCATAAAAATGTTTGCAACCATAGGGGCATATTTGGTGGCCATAGCTACACCGTTAATTTGTTTAAAAAAATTGTTTCGCATGCCAGAAATAATTGCTGCCCATTGCCAAATCTAATATATCTATCATAAACTCAGTCTGTGCCTTCTTTAACTTCGTTTTCTTTTTTAATGCCCATTCTACAGCTCTGATGGCATCATCTTGATTAATGTTAGTATATAATGAAGCTACATCAATACTAGCCAGTATTGTGTGATCATGAGGAGTGTGAGGAATATTTCTGATGTGATTAATGAGATCTCTACTGTCTTTAGTATATGATGGGAATTGCTGGGCTATGGGTTGGAGAAAATGATCTAAATACTGTCCTATTCTCGAAAATGAAGAATCTACCCCATTAATGATGGGTCTGCCTGGGGTTTTTAGGGGATTCTTATGAATTTTAGGGACTTGATATATAATGGGAGTTTTTGGTGCCTCCGGGATGAGGCATTTAACCTCTTTTTTTTAATCTAGAATTCCTTCCTTCTGAGCTTTCTTTACTTTTTTAAAAAGTTGGGCTTTTAATTTATTACCCGGGTCTCCTTTAAGTTTGCTGTATGTATCCTTATAGTCTACCAAATGATTGAGTTCCTGGTTACAGTCCTTTTTATTTAACACAACTATCACCCCTGTCAGCCGGTCTTATTACAATGTTTTTCTTTTTTCTAAATCATTGAGGCCCTGTTTAATCTGTTTATTGCCTCTCATGGGATTATATTAATGGCTTCAATATCCTGTTCTACCATCATTTTGAGGACGTCTAGGCATTGATTGCTACCATGTTTCAGACTGAAGGTAGATTTATTCTTCAATCCACTGTGTGTAAATAGTGGATCTATGGGTTGAACATTATCAATTTTATTAGCAAAATGCTTCTTGATATTACATCTTTCTAATAAATGTATGTAAATCAATTAAAGTCCTAAATTTATTCACATTTTTGGGTGGGGCATATTTTAAACCTAATCCTAAAACATTGAACTTCTCTCCATAAATACGAATTTGTTCCGCTATATTAATCTCTACCACTAGGGGTCCTCTACTTCACCAAACAGATCTCCCAAATGCAGCTCCTTTACATGATATTGTCTGTTCAAAGATACAAGACTGACAAGATTCTAAATATCATGTGAAGGAGCTGCATTTTTGTGTATGAATTTTATACATATGTAGCTTTCTTTAAGTTTTGACTATTTAGATTATATAAGTAAACTTGATAACAATATATGCATACAGTCAAAATTTAAATCTATAATTTTAGTGTTTTAATTAATGGTAGCATGTATATGTGTTATTTGAAATGCATAGTGGTGTACTCCTGTGCTGCGGTCTCTAATTTTTGTACACTATTCAAACCTCCCAATACATCTTCCAGCCAATGACACCGATATAGCAAGCACCTCAATTAGAATTTATGTGTCACCAGGAATCTGACAACATGCGGGAGTACAAAGATGGCAACCGCGATGTAGAGTAGATGGAATATGAAGTACCAAGATGCGGCTTCCTGTTTTTACAGAAAGCGGAATGGGTTCATGTGAGTACCAATATGGTAGCCTTGGCACTTCCGTTCTGTATGAATGGGTGATCACAGCGAGTGCAGACATGGCGTTTTCTATGTATGAGAAAGACCACACATAAGAGTACCAAGATGGAGACCACAACACTTCCTGTACTAACAGGAAGTGAAATTTAAACATCGCAGATGATGAGTAGTGGGAGGTGGGCCCCCCTAGCTTCTGAAGCGACCCAGTGGGATGGGCGAAACGCGTCAAGCAAGGAACAAGTGCTTTTTTTGTGTTTTTAAACAAATACATTTTTTGCAATATTATGCTATGTGCATCTCTCTCTTCATTTGACACATGTATTGCCCGTTTTACCACAATGGAGACCCAGTAATGGAATAATAAGGAGGATACATCTTGGTTCATTGTGGAATCTTTTACAAATTGATGGTGTAAGGAGACATCCTGATCCTTGTTAGAAAAGATCTTGCGTGTTTATAACATCTCTGGTGAGTGGGGACCCAGGAGGGAAGCACAGAGTGGCACTCGAATCTTCACAACAAGAATCTACACGTGTATTTTGTATTGAAAAGACTTGATAGAGTTTTGCACTTTATGTATTTTTTTGCATTTTATTGTATGATTTATGGATTATTAAGAATATTGGAGCAGTGCTGAATATATTCATTTGTATCACAACCTGAAGAATGTCAGAAATCCAAATTTAGCCAAAGCCATTGCAATAAATCATTCATGTTTGGTAATATTTTTGTTTTTAATGTTCTGCATTTAAATTTAACCTGTCGAACCTGACCAACCGAATACCTGATGAAGACATTACCTGAAGTTAAAACGGCATCTCAAAGCAATCAACAGATCCAAAGCTATAGGCAGGTAAGTAAATTCTATATCCTAATCTATTTGCAAAAAGTCAAGCTTAGTCTAACCACCTTCATGCTTCCCTATTGCTTGCCTACCTTAGTGATGGTCACCACATTTTTTTCCCAGCTCAGCTGAAATTTATTAAGCCGGGATGCACCACCCATTACTCAAATTTTTTTTAGCTGTGTATGACCACCCATAACTATCTCTGGATCCCACAAATGTTTTGACATTTAGTTTTTAACTGAAGGACATCTCTTTATATGCACAGTGGCGCAGAGGTGCACAGTGCAAAGTGGGGCACCACCAGTAATTTGTGGTGCTCCACATTCTTATAAGCCCTTTCATACTAAAACCCTCCATTTCCTCAGATCAAAAAAAAATCTATTTTTTTTCTGGTGCTTAGAATGTAGCATTACTGTCACTCAGAATTGTAGACAGCAAGGAACCCTTTCTTACCTTAGTAACCAATATGCTGCAAGATACACCCAGTAGCCCCTACCAGTGAGTAGTGGGTCCACCAGGGCATCCTAACCCCAACAACAAGGGTGCAACAATGGCAACCTTTCCTCAAGTAGCTAGACAGCAGCACTTCCTAGGGCAGTGGACCGTGTCAGTAGTATTTATTATTTACAATTTTTTGTATATATTAAACGTATGTTTGAGCTTTGGGGTGCACAGCCTAATGCAATAGGCTGTGCACACCTATGGTCACTTGTCTGGAGCTGAAAAACTGCTTTTTGAAGACTAAATGGCACAACTTCTTTATACTATATATTATGGACATGTCAGGAAATTATTCATACATACCGTGTTTCTCCGAAAATAAGACCTACTGTGTTTTTCGAGAAGGCTGAAATATAGGCCCTACGCCGAAAATAAGCCCTGGCTTAAAGTGGTTGTAAATGCTAGAATCCACTCTCCTACAATATTATACAATGTAAAAAGGTGTGCGTTTCTGCAACACAACTGTATCAAATACCTTTGGTACAGCACTGCTCCTGGCTGTCAGCAGGGGATCTCGGGCCCCCTCCCTGCAGTATTCAGAGCGGGAAAGACAGCTTGGGGCAGGTAATGGAAGCACAGAGTGTCAGTGGGGGGGGGGGGGGGGGCGCGACCTCGGCCCCCCTCCCTCTGCAAGCGCTCAGCTGATCTTCACTGCTCTGCTCTTCAACACCTTGGGGCAGGTCATGGAAGTGTCTATATAAGAAGGTATTTGCACAACTATACCACACCAACACACACCGTTTACACCACACAGTCCTGTAATGGAGAGAGTTCCAGGATTTCACAACCACTTTTACTATGTTCATACTGGGGATTCCTGCATGGCAAGCCCTACCACGAGAATAAGCTCTAGTGTGCTTTTGGTTGCCAAAATGAATATAAGACCCGGGCTTATTTTCGGGGAAACACAGTACCTGGACATTATTGAAAAGTTCACATAAAGAAATCACCAACCTTCCTCTGTAGAAAGTAGCTAGTTAGATTCCTGCCATGTCCATATGGTACTAGTATGTAAGACTTTACACAAAGGCCTCAATGGGTCTATATTCAATACTCCTATGAATTTAGGTGTGCATAAGACTTCACATCTGTCTACAAAGGAGATATTAACAGTGAGGGGAAAAAAAGTATTTGATACCCTGCTGATTTTGTACATTTGTATAAAATAGATCTCATGCTTACACAAAAATCAACCAATTAAATATGTATATGAAGGTGCTGCAACTTAAAAAAGTCTAAATACATGTAAAAAAAAATAAGTGCGCAATATATATAATTATATTGCAGTATTAAATGTGCAACAAAAGAAAAAGTCCACACTTAAAATTAAAAAAAAAAAAAAATTTCTCCAAAAAAGTGCTCTTTACGTGAATTCACACACATCCATGCTTAAAACGGTGCTCTCTCCCACATACAAGGAATTATGCTCCCCTTACCAGAAGGAATGGATCCCAGATGATAGGGATCTCACACGCTTGTTGTAAATTAAACCAGCTACGATGTTCCACTCCTGAGACTTCGGTAAGAAAGCTCCCTCTTGTTAAGATTTTAGCTTCGCCTGGATACGAAAATAGCCCATACATTCACGGCTCCACTGATCATCTTGCTGAAAGTGCTCTCTGTCACAAAAGTATCAAGGAGGAAGAAACTTCATAGTGTAGTATGTAAAAATGGGCATTTATTAAAAATATATCTGATTGCACTTACAAGAATTTAGATGCAAGAAGGAAAACAGAAAAAAAAAAAAAAAAGACACAGCCACGGACCTTCTCCTGCAGACTGGTACGTTGTGACGTCACAGAATACAGCTCCACCCGACACTTTCCCCGTAAGAGGCATTGACTGGGGAAGGTTTGCACACATATCAGGAGGGATTTTGTCCCACTCCTCCTTGCAGATCCTCTCCAAGTCATTAAGGTTTCAAGGCCGACGTTTGGCAACTTGAACCTTCAGCTCCCTCCACATATTTACTATAGGATTAAGGTCTGGAGACTGGCTAGGCCACTCCAGGACCTTAATGTGCTTCTTCTTGAGCCACTCCTTTGTTGCCTTGGCCGTGTGTTTTGGGTCATAAATGTCATGCTGGAATACCTATCCACGACCCATTTTCAATGCCCTGGCTGAGGGAAGGAGGTTCTCTCCCAAGATTTGGACAGGCATGGCCATGTCCATCCTCCCTTTGATGCGGTGAAATTGTCCTGTCCCCTTAGCAAATAAACACTCCCAAAGCATAATGTTTCCACTTCCACATTTGATGGTGGGGATGGTGTTCTTGGGGTCATAGGCTGCATTCCTCCTCCAAACACGGTGAGTTGAGTTAATGCAAAAGAGCTCGATTTTGGTGTCATCCGACAAACCTTTCATCCAGTTCTCCTCTGAATTATTCAGATGTTCATTAGCAAACTTCAGACAGGCCTGTACATGTGCTTTCTTGAGCAAGGGGACCTTGCGGGCACTTCAGGATTTCAGTCCTTCATGGCATTGGATGTTTCCAATTGTTTTCTTGGTGACTATGGTCCCAGCTGCCTTGAGATCATTGACAAGATTCTCCTGTGTAGTTCTGGGCCGATTCCTCACTGATCTCACAATCATTAAAACTCCACGAGGTGAGATCTTGCATGGAGCCCTAGACCCAGGGAGATTGACAGTTATTTTGCGTTTCTTCCATTTGCAAATAAATCGCACCAACTGTTGTCACCCTCTCACCAAGCTGCTTGGCCATGGTCTTGTAGCCCATTCCAGCCTTGTGTAGGTCTACAATCTTGTCCCTGACATCCTTGCACAGCTCTTTAGTCTTGGCCATAGTGGAGATTGGAATCTGATTGATCACTTCTGTGGACAGGTGTCTTTTGAAACAGGTAACAAGCTGAGATCAGGAGCACTCCCTTTAAGAGAGTGCTGCTAATCTCAGCTCATTACCTGTATAGAAGACACCTGGGAGCCAGAAATCTTGCTGATTCATAGGGGAGCAAATACTTTACTCATTAAAATGCAAATCATGTTATAACTTTTTCGAAGTTTTTCTGGATATTTTTGTTGTTATTCTGTCTGTCACTGTTAAAATAAACCTACCATTTTAATTATAGACTGATCATTTTTGTCATACGTACAAAATCAGATTTTTTTCCCCCTTTTTTCCCCTCACTGTACATATTTCAGATTTCCACAATTTTAGAGTGAAGCCAAAAATACCTGCTAAGCCACAACTGTGTATCCAGATGAATGTTCATGGGTATACATGATTGGATTTGGTTGCTTTTTGATAGGTACTGCTCCTCTTGCTCATTTAGTGGAGTCAGAATGTTTGAATTTCTTGTCCAAGTAATAGCAGGTAAGGCATAAGGCCCCTTTCACATGGGGGTGATGCGTTCAAGCGGAATCCGCCTGCTTAGCGGGGGATCCCTCCGCTCATCCCCACTGAGCAGGCGGACGACAGACAGGTCCATGTCCACTCTGCTATGCATTCTGCTATGGGACGGTCGGATTGAAATGGACTGCATATCCATTTCCATCCGATCCAACCTGCTGGACAGATGGCGAATGTATCGCCATCCATCTGTTTTCAGCAGATTTTATCAATTTGGATGCCACGGCCTCATAGGAGGACAATGGGTGGCCCGACTGGGTCCACCTGAAAAAACAGACAGGCGGACCAGATCAGTCTGAAGGTGTGAAAGGGGCCTTAAGAAGTTACAGAAGACTGAGTTACTGTCAAACATTAGGATTGGTAGAAAGGGGGAGGTCTCACACACAAAATCAGTGCTAGGATCAAAATTGGAGGTGCTTTGCAGACAAGACATGTTTCTAGGTCCAAACCCAAGAACAAAAATGTAATAGGTTGCAGCTTACTGGTCCTTTTATTCAAAGAACATTTTAAGCAAGTACAGAAATATCTTGACCTTAGCAGAAATTCTATGCCCTTGTAATTTCATGTAAGCTGAACAGAAAGCTAAATAATCTTTGCTTTCTTCTGTAAATTGTTTATTCGCATTACATTCGAGATCAGTAAAGGCAGATGTTTGAAATCCAGTCTGGGTGACAGCCATGGCTCCCTCCATAGAAACAATAAAGGAGCGAGTATAGTCAGCTACAGGTCAATAAGAGTGCTATTTGCTGGTTTATTGGCTGAAGATTAGGGGAAAAGGCCTGACAAAAAAAGAAAAAGAAAATAAATGCAGCCGCCTCATAAGGGTTGGTAAAATGCAATACATTATATTTTTGATTTGGTGGTTCAGATGCACTTTTTTGTTTGCCTGAGTGTATTGTCAATTTTTTTTGAAAAGAGAAAAAAAAAAAAAAAAATAATATAAATATATATATATATATATATATATATAATATATATATATATATTTTTTTATCATTATACAGGATTTATATAGCGCCAACAGTTTATGCAGCACTTTACAATGTAAAAAAGGGAGACAATACAGTTATAATACAATAAAATACAAGCACATGAAATTAAAAAGGGAGTTGCTATATACTGAATGCCATAATCTCATGTATTACTAAAGAAAGTTGTCATGATATTGGTCCTTCCTCGGTCAAGAATTAGTTAACCACTGAAATATGACTGTAGACTAATAATACCACAATTATATTCCCTGAGAAGAGTAGTGACTAATCTACATTGAGGAGCACGGATATAGAATTAAACGTGACACTTCAGGAAACCATCTTGTAAGCTTTTGACATGTTATAAGAAAACCGGTAATTGAAGATAATATGAAGAGCCGAGATTGATTGCTCTCAATACCTTAACGTTAATATTAACTAGAACAGTAAAAATGAATTATATACTCACTGCAAGAGAGCTATTCATATAAGTCAAAGTAATAAATGAGAATCTCTTACCAATGTAGGAGTTCTGTAATATGCAATATAGTGTGCAATATATACACTAAAGCACAGAAAAAAAACGAAGTTAGACTTACTAGTAACTCTGTTTCCAGGAGTCTTCCAGGACAGCCCTTGAGAGATGGAGCTCCTCCCCGGACAGATGCATATACAAGTGTAGCGCTGTGGGTTAAAAAGCTTGTAAAATAATAAAAATAAAGGAAGAACGTCTGTGTCAAACAACCATAGTTGCAAATTATGTTAACTTCACAGATAAATAAAACAAAATAAAGTCTCTGATGTTTCTTCAGATGTTTTTAAAGATTTGAAGAGGACTGATGTTAGTCCAAAGGTATGTATAGTTCCTTATTCACCACGTGGATAATACATGCAAACGAGTGATGGACCCTCCACATAAGGAAAAATGAAGGCTTACCAGAAGGATTGAACTCATAAGAACATACGTTCAATGAGTCAATCAAGCTTGTAACCCCAACGGGTAATCAAAGAGAAGAACCTTGCCACTGGATGGTGGTAAAGCTTCAGTATATGTCCACACTTCTGACGGAACTCAAGGTAAATGGTAAACCTTCCCACGGGTCATCTCAGATGGATAATCCATATAAGAATAAAGAAGGGGAGCCACATAGCATAATACCGTTTGGGAAAACAGATTTATTAAAATAAGTAAACAACTTACATTTCAGTAGTAAGAAAAGCGCTTCAAATTAAAATTATGGCAGGCAGTGGAGTCTCCCGACGCGTTTCGTCTCAGAAGTCTTTTGAGACGAAACGCGTCGGGAGACTCCTGCCTGCCATAATTTTAATTTGAAGCGCTTTTCTTACTACTGAAATGTAAGTTGTTTACTTATTTTAATAAATCTGTTTTCCCAAACGGTATTATGCTATGTGGCTCCCCTTCTTTATTCTTATATGGATTATCCATCTGAGATGACCCGTGGGAAGGTTTGCCATTTACCTTGAGTTCCGTCAGAAGTGTGGACATATACTGAAGCTTTACCACCATCCAGTCGCAAGGTTCTTCTCTTTGATTACCCGTTGGGGTTACAAGCTTGATTGACTCATTGAACGTATGTTCTTATGAGTTCAATCCTTCTGGTAAGCCTTCATTTTTCCTTATGTGGAGGGTCCATCACTCGTTTGCATGTATTATCCACGTGGTGAATAAGGAACTATACATACCTTTGGACTAACATCAGTCCTCTTCAAATCTTTAAAAACATCTGAAGAAACATCAGAGACTTTATTTTGTTTTATTTATCTGTGAAGTTAACATAATTTGCAACTATGGTTGTTTGACACAGACGTTCTTCCTTTATTTTTATTATTTTACAAGCTTTTTAACCCACAGCGCTACACTTGTATATGCATTTGTAATTTGACAAAATCCTTATTTGTTGTGTGAGCTGCTTCCTTGTTGGGTAAGCGCAGGGTTACACTTTTATCTTTTCTCCTCCCCGGACAGGAAACACATTTTCTCTAGTCCCTCAAGCATCTGGTCAGTTTTATCCAAGAACCGAAGGACGGAGCTGAAATACAGTTAAGCCGTACATGCAATTCATTTTAAACATAAAGGGTGGGAACGTGCTGTCCTGGAAGACTCTTGGAAACAGAGTTACCGGTAAGTCTAACTCCGGTTTTCCCCCAGTCTTCCAGGGCAGCCCTTGAGAGGATGAACAAGTATCAGGGTCATTGTTTTTAAGGGAATTCTCCCTACTCTCTAGAGGCTTTCCTGAACCTGAAGCTACCGGAGTAGGGGAAGTGGGCACCTGATCCGGCTGGCTAACGGTCAAGCCTGGGGCTTGTGTATCTGGGATAAATTTTCTGAATGATTGAAAAGTAGATTGCATGTTATCCTTGAAGGAGTAGAGATATTTTAAAAAGGGTGAATCCTCCTCGCTCTTTAACACGGCTGCGATGCAAGTAGGACATAATGTTTTTGTGTAACTAGATGAGAGCCTCGCATTACAAGGACATTTCTTCTTATCTGTCTTGGTAGTGACTTTTTCTGATCTGGATTCTTTCTGAGAGGGGGAGAAGGAGAGAGGGTTTTTTTTTTTTTTTAAACAAATGAAACCTCATCTAGTCCTGGCCTCCTCCCAGTGTGCCAAGGTGCCCACAGAGCTATAAGGTGGTTCCCCCAGGGTCTTCTAGCTCCCCTTGTAATAGAATTGATACACAGGAAAAAAAAAAAAAAAAAAAAAAAAAAAAAAAAAAAAAAAGGGGGGTTCTGGCCAGGCCAGCCTACCTGTAATGAGCCGGCGTTTGACTCCCCTGGAGCATGGGATGCCTCCATGGTGCTCCGTTGCTGCTGGTGTCTAAAGCCCATGCTATTGCGCCTTTTATCTACATCGGCTCGGCCTTACCCTTGCTCTTTGTGCTGGAGGCTGGAACCACAACCTCTGGTGCACAGTGATGACATCACATCCGCCGGAAGTGACGCCTGGCGTTTTCCGGTTTACAGTGTCCTACAGCGAGGAGGAGAGTGAGCTATCTCACTGCCGCTGCCATGCTTCGCCATCACTGCCCACTCCCTCCCCGGGCACCGGAGAGAGGGGGGACGGGGAACTCCATACGAATGTGGAGGGAACGAAGGTGAGGGGGATTTTCGGCTAGTCTCTCCAACTCCATCTCCCCTTTGAAGACAGTTCTTCTAGGCAACATGTCTCCTCTGACTGAGGAAACAAAAAACTGACCAGATGCCTGAGGGACCACCTTTTAAAGAGCTGGAGGCAATGTGCTTCCTGTCCGGGGGGGGAGCTTCATCTCTCAGGGGGTGTCCTGGAAGAAGACTGGGGGAAAATATCATTTTTTCTTTGACATGACTATTAAAAAAAAACAAAAAAAAAACAAAACAAAAAAAAACACATTTCTGGTTTGTTTAAAACCAGTAGTGTAGTTACAAAGGGAGGGCCCCCACTGCTAATTTTGAGCCCCACCTCATCATGGCTACTACTCGTCTACAGCTTTCACCCTTGCTTGCCCCTTTACTGCTCTCTAAGATTAACACTTAAGAGACCATCACTAGGTCATTTATTTAAAAAATCCTCAAAAGACTATATTTAATTCAACATATTTTAAAGTGGTTGGAAATCTCTGAAATGAAAAATTAACAAACCATATCTTTTTATAGTGTGTACTTACCTTGATTCAAAGCATCTAGTTTAACTTCTATCCGCTTTTTCATTCATTTGCTATCTACATGCATCATTTCTGAAAGGCTATGCCGACACCTGACAATCGCGGGAGACAGCCCCATCCCCCTCCCCCTCCAGCACACAGCAGATGAATGACAGCTTCAGCAGTTCATGTTTCCCTTTGAGACTATGTAGAGGAGGAGGAGTCCTTTCCCTCCACTCAGGTCCCTGATGGGTATATGCAAAGGTTTACAAGCACTTTAAGCATGTAAAAGTCTCCTTTGTGTACACATGGAAAAGCCCCAACACTACTGCTGGGCACAACTGTCTTGGATGGTGTCAGCACTCCCAGCTGTCACTCAAGGATTCTCCTATGACTGCTATATAAAAAGGTTATGTAAGGTGATAAAGGGAGAGGTGGAGGAGCAGGGCCAATATATAAAGTAATTCAACGTTCCAAAAAGAGAAGGCTATGACGTGCAAGGAGGGAGGGGGCTGTGCTAGAGAATTTACACTTTCTGGGGTGTGAATTTTCTAGCTCAGAGTCATGTTGTAAGCCAATAAAAAAAAAAAAAAAAACACAACAACACACACTTTAAATACTTGATTTCTCTTTGTGACACCTGCACTTTAATTTGAAAGAGACCCTGTCATAAAAAAACAAAAAAAAAAACAAAAACAGATACATCCTTTAAAAGGCAGAGCTACAAAGGCAAGATGCTAAGGACTGGTGCAAACCTCAAGGATGGATTTCCATACATCTTAACAAGGGTCCCTTAGGAAGGAGGTTCTTAAGGGGGGGTCACCATTAAATAGCTCAATCCCATTATACTGTATTACAAATCACTCTTGCTTAAAAAGTAGAATATATATATTATATATATATATATATATATATATATATATATATATATATATATATATATATATATATATATATATATATATATATATATATATATATATCCCATTGAGGAGATGGGTGTTTCCCATCTGTGTCCCATTGAGGAGATTTCTTCTCACCTTGCCAGACTATAGCCACCACAGGAAGTGACAGGAAATGCCTCCAAAGTTCGGGAAATCCACGGTTGTCAGGGAAATCTTGCCCTGCTCTGGTGAACACTCAAAATTTGTTATTGGTTTTTCTTTTTGTTCTAATGGTCACCAACAATCCCTCTCCACCATCAAAATAAAAAAAATATATATATATATATATATATATATTTTAGCATCCAAATCAGATTTATATTTTTGCTGCAGACAGGTACACTTTAAAGCAAAAGTGGCGTTGGAGTACTGCATGGACTAGCACACTCTGTGGTAACAGCTGTAGCCACATGAATAAGCAGGACGTAAATGCAGAAATATGACCATGAAGCAGTTTAAAGTAATCTGCAAGCAGTGCCATACATAATAATGCCATATACGTAGAAACTCAGAAAATGGGTCACATCTCCGGGCTTCTACTCGTATTTGGGACAAATCACTGCTTAAAGAAATATATACGAAATCTAGAAGAGGTAGGAATGACCTAGATTCTCTATACTAAAATTAATTCACTTATGTACTGAATGATCATACCCTAAAGCCATCTGACCAAGTTGCCCTAGCGATATCCCCTGACAGCATTCCTTTTACTTCCCTTAAATTGCTACATTTTCTACAGAGATATCAGGGCCAAAAGATGGGACATTTTATAAAAGTAGGTTTAAAGCAAAATTAGATCAACTGTGCATCAAAGTCTACATTTTGAGCATTTTTTAAAAAACTATTTGTACTATAGTGTGCTGCCACCTAACCCCTTCATGACCAGGATCAAAATAAACCTTAATCTTCCAAAAGAGGGCAAGGATCCTACTTTAGCGTAGAACTACTGTCCAATATCACTCTTGAACGTAGATGTAAAAATTTTGGCGAAGACATAGCAAACCGCCTGAAACACCTTATACCTCATATTGTGCACCCCGACCAAACGGGATTTATTGCAGGTTGCGAATAATGAGATAATGCCCTTAGAGCTATCCACCTCATCCATTGGGCACGCACCCGCCCAGAGCCTAGTCCTTACCTTATTCTATCCACAGGCGCAAAAAAGGCCTTTGACCATGTGGTCCTTTCTAAGGGCGGTTCTGGAAAACCTGGATCATGGCTTTTAATTCAGCCCCAGGTTAAAGGCGAATTACATTTTCTCTTACCAATTAGGAATGGCATGAGACAGGGTGCACCCTTTCGCCCCCCTTTTTGCGCTTATTCTGGAACCGTTGCTGCGCTTGATACGGGCTAGCCCAGACATCAAGGGGTCCCCACCACTAGTGAGTAGTTTACAAGCAGCATTCCCCTTTACATGGGCCAAGTCCTCAATGAAAATTTTAGGTATTCAATTCACTGACCGCTTTTATGCTCAAGAATAGTAACTATCCCACGTTACTGGCAGCGGTTAGGAGGGATCTTGCAAATTGGTCTAAAACTGCCTTTACCTGGCTAGGGTGGGTGAACATCCTCCCACAAGAGCTCTATCTGCAGATGGTGCCAGTGCCCTTACCCAGCACCTTTTTCTCAGAAATTACAAATATGCTATTTGAATTTGTGTGTAATGCAAAGAGACCCTGAATAGCTATGCGAATGCTGGAGGCGTAGATATACCGGATATCAGGAGATATTATAGGGCCATCGTTCTCCAGCGGATGATAAACTGGCGTTTCCATACCCGATCTAGGCTCTGGGTATCCCTGGAAAAGTGCTTGGTGGGTAGGAACCTGGCTTATGCTCTGTGGTTGGAGCACAGGGGGCTGTCAGACGCTACCTCACCCTTAACGTCCCAAGCTCTTAAAGATTGTGGCTAGATCAACAGTCTATACTCATTGGTCCCCCCTGTGTCCCCACTTTTGCTGGTCCCCCCCCCCCCCCCAGGGAGCAGATAGAATCCTCTGCTCATTTCCCAAAGAAGACTAACGTTAGCTGTGGTAAATTCCAGGAGAACAGTAGACTTCCTACTCTTGAGGCCCTTAGGGCCCGCCATGGTAGCATCCCTTTGGACTTCTGGCGACATAAACAACTCAGTTATTTTTTTTTGCTACACAAGGCCGCTGTAGGCTCCATCGGACAGTTTCCATCGGAATTTCCGTCGCACAAAATTTGAGATCTGGTTCTCAAAATTTTCTGACAAAATCCGTTGTCGTAAATTCTGATGGTGTGTACACAATTTCGACGCACAACGTGCCACGCATGCTCGGAATCAAGCAGAAGAGCAGCACTGGCTATTGAACTTCATTTTTCTTGGCTCGTCGTACGTCACTGCGTTCTTGATGTTCGGAATTTCCGACCAACTTTGTGTGACTGTGTGTATGCAAGACAAGTTTGAGCCAACGTCCATCAGAAAAAACCCATGGATTTTGTTGTCGGAATGTGCGATCGTGTGTACACGGCATTAGCCTGTTTATATCAGGGAATGGGAAAGGGACGTGTAGACTGAGTTCTCTGAGATGCAGCTGGCTCACTTGTATCAGCTTACGCACTCTAGCTCCATTGAGTGTAGAACCCAAGAAATGAACTACAAGATATTGACGCCCTGGTACCAGGTGCCTGCTGCTTTGTCGCGGATCTATCCCTCCATATATGACCACTGCTGGAGAGGCTGTGGCCACCGTGGTACATTGTTGCACCTGTGGTGGGAGTGCCTGGTGGTCAGACCCTTCTGGGAAAGCATTAAAGCACAGATAAAGGAAATATTTGGCCTTGATATTCCCTTCTCCCCGGTGCACTTCCTCTTCCATATTTCTCCAATACCTGTTAGCCAATATAGAAAAGTGCCTTGCCGCATCTCCCGAATGCTGCTAAATGCCTGCTCCCAGTTTACTGGAAGCGTGCTCATGAGGAATGGATTCGAAAGGTGCAGGGAGGTTAAGGAAGCAGAAGATTGGGTGGCAACTTGCAAAGGTACAAGGTAACGCATCTCGTCCAGCTTGGATGTCGCATTGTTAGAACTTGCTGAGTCATCCCTTAGAGGACGCCTTGGACATTGCAGTTCGTCTAATTAGATCCATTTCCTGGACTTAGACAGACCATGCTCTTTATAATTTTTACCTTGTGGCGATGATCATTGGTGTGAGCATTCATCTACATTTTCCTACTGGGAGCATAAGGTACGTGTCTAGAGGAGAGGGTTCTCCCTCTTTTTACTTTTCCCCTCGCTCTACTCTTAATTTTGGTTTGTAGGTTAGGTTTTTGATATGCATGTGTTTATCCTAATTGTGATACCTGGCGGCATTTACCTGTTATGCTTTCATAGGATACACCCCTCTAGTGGTCAGCACCACCTCTCCTTCCTGTTTTGGAGACGGGGTCCACATATATGCGGTGCCCTGTTCCTGCTTGTTCCTGGGCAGGACGTTTGGTCAGAGAAGAAGGTCAGATGGAGGCTCTTTTGAGCCCCCCCCTCTCCGCTGAGGGCCTGCAGGAGTCGGAGTTTCTGCTGGACCTGTGAGTCCAGACAGGCCAACCAAGCCGGGAACAAAAGTGTATCCACCTGAACATACTTATGCCAGCATCAGTAAATTGTGAGCCAGCCATATAGTCAGTCCCCTTGTGGGAAAGGTTTGTTTTGCATTAATAAGGTGTATCGGCATGACAACGCTCGCGTCAGTCTGTTTAATTGATCCTTGCTTCTCAAACATTTTTGAATAAGCCATTATTGTTTGTATTCTTTTTAGTTTGTCATAAATGATTCGATTAAAAAAAAAACCCTCAAAGCCCAAATGCAATTTTTCAACATGACCTGCATTAGTAAACCTGTACCTATTATCCCAACTACTTGTATATCCAGGTGAATTATACCTTGTTTTTTTCAGGACACATTAGGCTTTCATGTGGTGGTAAATGTACAGTGCCTTGAAAAAGTATTCCAATCTCGTGACTGGAGGCCATTGGAGTACAGTGAACTCATAGTCATGTTCAAGAAACGAATTTGAGATGATTTGAGCTTTGTGACATGGTGCATTGGAAGTAGGTGCTGGTAGTAGCCATCAGAAGATGGGTACACTATAGTCCTAAAGGGACGGACATGGTCAGCAACAATACTCAGGTAGGCCATGGCATTTAAATGATGCTCAATTGGTACTAAGGGGCCGAAAGTGTGCTAAGAAAATATCCCCCGCACCATTACACCACCACCAGCCTGAACCCTTGATACAAGGCAGAATGGATCCATGCTTTCATGTTCACGCCAAATTCTGACCCTACCATCTGAATGTCACAGCTGAAAGCGAGAGTCATCAGACCAGGCAACGTTTTTCCAATCTTCTGTTGTCCTATTTTGGTGAGCCTCTGCAAATTGCAGCCTCTGTTTTCTGTTCTTAGATGACAGGAGTGGCACCTGGTGTGGTCTTCTGCTGATGTAGCCAATTTGCTTCAAGGTTCGATGTGTTGCGCATTCAGAGATGGTGTTCTGCATACCTTGGTTGTAATGAGTGGTTATTTGAGTTACTGTTGCCTTTCTATCACCTCGAACCAGTCTGCCTATTCTCCTCTGACCGCTAACATCAACAAGGCATTTTTGTCCACACAACTGTCACTCACTGGATATTTTTTATTTTTCAGACCCATCTCTGTAAACCCTAGAGAGATAGTGGTACGTGAAAATCCCAGTAGATCAGCAGTTTTTGAAATACTCAGACCAGCTCGTCTGGCACCAACAACCATGCCACGTTCAAAGTCACTTAAATCCCCTTTCTTTCCCATTCTGATGCTTGGTTTGAACTTCAGCAAGTCGTCTTCACCACGTCTAGATGCCTAAATGCATGGGAGTTGCTACCATGTGATTGCTGATTAGCCATTTGTGTTACCAAGCAATTGAACAGGTGTACCTAATAAAAGTGATTGAATATTATTATTATTTGTTCTTTGTACCCATAGGAGGGACAAGAAATAAGTACACATTTTGAGGAGTTTTTTTTTATGTCCCCACCTAAACACACTGACACTACATATAATACCTTCTTTTTTTATCTAAGACACTGACCCATAAGTTGGCCATAGATGAGTCATTTTTTTCCTCTTTTCATTCAATCAGCAAGTTGAATGAGAAAAACTGACCCAATTTCCCCCATCCACACACCCGAGATGTATGGGGGAATCCTCACGGCTGTGTCATTGTATTCTGATGGCAGGGAGACATTTTGCCATCACAATACACTGATCAGCACCTGCAGTGCTGATCAAGTGGAAGTTTTCCAGCAAGGCAGGTGTACAGGAGTCGATCAAGCTGATTGGACAACATCGACTGGAATTGTGTGCATTAGAAAGTAACGAGGGGAACAAAATTTATTTCAGATTAATTTGTTAGGTTATGATTCAGAGATTCTTATGGATCCACCTCCATCCAACCCAAACACAATATGTAGGAATTCTTATTTGACTTTTATATCTTTCTGTATTTATTGCAATATGTTTCCATTTCATACATAGTGTATTTTTTTATAATAATGAAAAATGTTAATGTAAAAAAGAATGGGCAAGAGTCAAAGACTACCACGCCGTTCTCATTCAAATAAAACTAATGAATCCAAATTAAAATGTATTAATTCCTTAGGTTATCAAGTTGAATTAATTTCCTTATTCCCAATTGACTTTGTTGGGCTACACACAAAAATTAAAGAATGGTCCCTCCAGTTCAACCCCAATACAAACAGAATCCTATTACAATATTCAGCCAAGCTCACTAGAATAGAAACTAATGGATCAAGATCAATTCAGATCATTTGTTGTGTTATTTTGGATGCTTTAAACATTAACAAAAAGGCCCAAACTATCACATCATGTCATCAGAATGAAACAAATGAATACTAATGAATCTTGTTTTCGTTACAATTCATTTCAGATTCATTGAAATTCGTTGCAACCACTTTAAACTAGGGCTTATTTTCGGGATAGGGCTTTCTAATGCAGCCTTCCCCGAAAATCACAGTAGGTCTTATTTTTGGGGAAACACAGTAGGTACACAGTTGGTAAGGCTGAAAAAAAACACACCAGTCAATCCAGTTCAACGTGTGTGTGTGTTTATGTCAAAAGTAAATTGTATATCCCTGCATGTTGTGATCGCTAAGGTGCCCATCTAATAGTTTTTTGAAATGATCGGCGCTCCCTGCTG
The DNA here is from genome assembly GCA_037952925.1 of Lithobates clamitans. NCBI lineage: Eukaryota > Metazoa > Chordata > Amphibia > Anura > Ranidae > Lithobates > Lithobates clamitans. The sequence continues at coordinate 188,908 of JBBGZY010000494.1, read as the reverse complement.
ATACCCCTGCTTGTGGAAGAGAATTCCACATCTTTACCGTTCTGACAGTAAAGAGCCCTTTACGCAGTTTTAGGTTAAACCGCTTCTCTTCCAATTTGTGAATGGCCACGTGACTTTTTAAATTCCCTTTCACTGAAAAGTTTATTCCCTATGCCAAGATCACCAGTATGTACATTGCTATCATATCCCCTCTCAAGTGTCTCTTCTCCAGACAGAAGTAGTTCAATGCTTGTAGTCTTTCCCCATAGCCGAGATCCTCTAGTCCAATGATGGCGAACCTATGGCAGGCCAAGCTGTGAACCTAGGCTCAAGATGCAGCTGGACCAGAGTGGTAGAATTATTGTTTGATCTCTGGAGTGAATGCCCTTTTTTAATGCATGTTAATATTCTGTTGGCTTTGCTTGCAGTAGTTTGGCATTGCATGCTATTGCTGAGCCTATCTACTAGGACCCATCAGTCCTTTTCCATTCTAGATTCCCCCAGGAGGTTTTCCCCAAGTAACTCGCATTTTTTAGCACCCAAATGCATTACTTTACATTTTTCAATATTAAACCTCATTTGCCATGTAGTTGCTCACCCCATTATTTTATTTAGGTCTTCTTGTAAGATCCCTGGGGGACCCCATTTGCCAAACCAGACCATTCTGAGTACTTGCCATTTACAGTTGTGCTCATAAGTTTACATACCCAGGCAGAATTTATGATTTCTTGGCTATTTTTCAGAGAATATAAATAACATAAAAACATTTTTCACTCATGGTTAATGTTTGCCTGAAGCCATTTATTAGCAATCAACTGTGTTTACACTTTTTAAATCATAATTGCAACAGAAACTGCCCAAAATGACCCTGATCAAAAGTTTACATACCCCAATTCTTAATACAGTGTATTGCCCCCTTTAGGATCAATGACAGCTTGAAGTCTTTTGTGGTATTTGTTGGATGAGGCTCTTTATCTTTCACATGGTAAAGCTGCCCATTCCTCTTGGCAAAAAAGCCCCCAGTTCCTGTAAATTCTTGGGCTGTCTTGCATGAACTGCACATTTGAAATCTCCCCAGAGTGGCTCAATGATATTGAGGTCAGAAGACTGAGATGGCCCCTCCAGAACCTTCATTTTATTCTGCTGTAGCCAATGACAGGTTGACTTGGCCTTGTGTCTTGGATCATTGTCATGTTGGAATGTCAAAGTACGTCCCATGCGCAGCTTCCTGGCTAATGAATGCAAATGTTCCTCCAGTATTTTTTGATAACATACTGCATTCATCTTGCCATCAATTTTAACTAAATTTCCTGTGCCTTTGTAGCTCACACATCCCCAAAACATCAGCGATCCACCTCCGTACTTTCCATCATAGGCCTTGTTAACTCCTCTCCAAATGTAGTGTTTATGGTTGTGGCCAAAAAAACTCAATTTTGGTCTCATTACTCCAAATGACTTTGTGGCAGAAGGTTTGAGGCTTGTCTCTGTGCTGTTTGGCGTATTGTAAGCAGGATACTTTGTGGCATTTGCGTAGTAATGGCCTTCTTCTGCCGACTCGACCATGCGGCCCATCTTTCTTCAAGTGCCTCCTTATTGTGCATCTTGAAACAGCCACAACACGTTTTCAGAAATCTTAGTTGGTCTACCTAACTGTGGTTTTGTTTCAACAAAAGCCCTCAGGTTCCACTTCTTGATTAGAGTTTGAACACTGCTGATTGGCATTCTTAATTCCTTGGATACCTTTTTATATCCCTTTCCTGTTTTATACAGTTAAACTACCTTTTCCTTGCAGATCCTTTGACATATCATTTGCTTTCCCCATGACTCAGAATCCAGAAATGTCAGTGCAGTACTTGATGCAAGATGCAAGGGTCTGTCAGGAGTCCAGAAACTCATTGACCTTTTATACACACACACACACTAATTACAAGCAAACAGATCACAGGTGAGGATGGTTATCTTTAATAGCCATTCAAACCTCTTTGTGTCAATTTGTGTGCATGTTATCAGGCCAAAATCACCAGGGTGTGTAAACTTTTGATCAGGGTCATTTGGGTAGTTTCTGTTGTGATTGTGATTATAAAAAAAAAAAAAAGTGTAAACATAGTTGATTGTTAATAAATGGCTTCAAACACTAACCATGAGTGAAAGAAATGTTTTTGTGTTATTCATAATCTATGAAAAATGGCCAAGAAATCATAAATTCTGCCAGGGTATGTAAATGTTTGAGCACAACTGTATATCACCTGGGTATGAATTCACTAAAGCACTCAGACAGTGCATACCAAAACACCCATGTGGACAGGGCTGCAAAGCACCCATGGACAGGGCACACTTACTACTGGAGCACCCTTGCTCAGGGCACGCTTGCCATTGGAATAGGACTTGCGTAATATACGGAGGCTGAGTCTCCAAACAGCAAGATGACATTTTGACTACTAGGTTACATTGTATCATTCATTAGTTGTTACATTACTAAAGTTGACTTTTACTGTATGTTGGATTCTGCAAGGTAAAAAAAATGAATGACTAAATTGAGTATAGGCACACCTTGTGTATTTCTGGAAACTGATTTCCCTGGGGATGGAGAGTGGGAGGATGATAAGGAGACAGAGGAGGCTCATGGTTAATCTTGGATCCAGGTACCATGGCTGGAAACTTTCACCCACCTCGTTCATGGTCAGGTTTGCATGGACAGAGTCACACACTGCACAGGGAAGAAACCATAATGTGTGTGAAATAAACAATATGCCTTTTATAAACACTCATAAAAGCAGTATTAACAAATTATAAAAACTGAATACATTGGTTGGGACTAGAAGGTTGCAATGAACCCTTCAGTATTGGATACAGTGGTAATATTAAAAAAAAAAAAAAAAAAAAAAAAAAAGATTATGTAGCACAGCCAATTCATTTTTATACAAGCCTTTTCCTTTTAATTTTCTCAATTATTATAAGACAGGCTTTGCATCAAAGGTGGCTGAACCTGATAAGAAAGCATCATCATTCATGGGTAGACTTATCTTTAAATACAGTTCTGATCACTAGCGAAATGGAGCTTTTATCAATGTCATTATCCTGAAAATAGATTCTTCCCTCTGCTTTAATAAATGTACCAAGGGCCTGACCATCCAAAAAAGTTATATTTTTGCTGCAGATGGAACTTGGCATTCAAGTAATCTGTTGCAAGATAGCTAATGACTATGTCCCTGCCCACCTTGGGGTGCTCCTAAGTTTTCTAGAACATGAAATAAAATCTCAACTAGGAGGGGGATACCCTCAAAATGGCCATGACTGGTGTACAGACCTAGGAACTAGGCACAGAGAAACATAACCTGTTAGGTTGTAACTCTTCGGTATCTACAAATAAAAAAATGAAATATACATTTTAGATTAACTAAACCATGGTGCAATACTTAAATAGTCTTTTCTGGCATAACATCGCAAAGTATTATGCTAAAAGCATTACATGTGTGCAAAATGCCGTAACTTGGAGCAACCAGCTTTAATCATTTCAGAACAATGAAGGAAAATTAGTCATTGGTTGATATATGTTCCTGCACTTTGCACATACCTCCTAACTTTAGTAAATTAGTCTGCTTGTCTTTTAAATTTAGAACCTAGAAGGGTAACTCACATTTTTCCAGCTGATCCTCCACCACACGGAGAAAAGCCACAGATATCATGAACAGGTTGAATATGAAGCAGATTCCACAGAGTTTTCCAATTGCTGGTCCACAGACGTCTCTCACCACTCCCTGGTATGTGGATTGGCTACTAAGAGAGGATGCATATCCCAGAATTACCAGTCCACTTATGAGAAAGACCAATGAAACCTACATGAGAATGAAATAGAAACAAACAGTCATACAACCCAAACTTCACTTGATTCCACTACTATAAAAAAAACACACACACACACACACACACACACACACACACACACACACACACACACACACACAATTTATATATACAATTCAGTGTCTAATACATCTCCCAAGACTACCATCAAGATCATCGATTGGCGGGTTGGACAGCAGAGAGAAATGTTGAAGAACAAAAACATATTTAAGGGAAAGAAAGTTTAGATATAAAATTATAGCCAAGCTGGGTTGCCCTTTGTAGTCTCAGAGGCAGACTTCTTTGAGAATAGTAATTTTTGACCCCAAGGACCATTTAGAAAAAAATATCTTCTTGGCGCTGATATTTCCACCACCACTGTTCAGGCTTGTGCACCTTTTTTGTCATCGGTTGCCTGTTGTATTGCCCCCCTTAGCCTTCAGGTACTTACAGCAATAGTATAAAAGCACTGATATAGAAGTTTTGTCCCAGTTGAAGAAACCGTGCTAAAAAACACAAATTTCATTCAATTTGTTACATCCCAGCTTGCAGCTTTACCATTGTGATGCACTTATTACATTTCTCGATTCAATAAAAATAGTGCTATGCTAAAGTGTAAAAAAAAAAAGAACATAAATCGACGTATGTGCAAAAAAATCGAAAGCATTAAAAACGTATAGGATCAATTAGCGTACTAAGAGTATCAATAAAACCATATTGTGAATCTAGTATCAATTGTGACCAAGTCCGTGCTTGGTGGCAATGGGTCAACAATAAAAAAAAAAAAAAAAAAACACCTCCCACACCTTGAATGGACAATCCTCCACCGAATGCTCCGAAAGGTTTGTGCTCACCTTACAGATTGAGCCTCACTACAAAAAAGGTCACTCAAGCAGGAGGAAGCTCTCATGGGCAAATGGACACAACCATCTAGAAATCACCAGCAGGAGGGTCCACAAACTCAGCTGCAGAACCAGCCTCAAAATGCTCTGAATACTGCTCAGCTTAGAGAAGAAATCATAGTGCTCACTGACTAAAATGTTCTCATTAATATAAAAAGACATATATGCATTCACTTGTATAAACAATATGCAGGCATGGTAAACACAAAAAGCGGCTGCCTCACCGCATACACTAGAAATCCTCTGTATGTGCAGCCAAACACCACCACTCAGGGATCAGTTAAAGCAAGCAGTGTGTGAGTGTCTTTCCCGAATTGTTAAGCTACTCCCTACGCATGTCATCAGTATGACGTCATCAGGGGCACGTCTGTAGACATAATTTGCCCCCTTGAATACCAATTCCACCTAAATTGTGTAAAACCAATTTAAAAAATGTATAGTATTATTAGGAGTGTTTGTTAGGTCTTGCAGTGATAGACATTTTGAAAAGTATTTACATAATGAGGTGCTAATAAATTTCCTTTAGCGCTGCACCTTTAAACAGAGCCAGGAAAATGATGGATCCTGGAAATAAAAGTGAGAATAGACAACTCTCAGCACTTACCTTTTTTGGGGGGGAATTTTACCCAGCTATAGCCTCACTAAAGCTACTTGGCATCTTTGGAGTGAGAATATTTGAGGGTTCTTTAAAAAGCAGGCACACTAAAAATCATCTACTTTGAGAGTTGGCACACCCACCCTACCCTCACATGGATAATCCTCAAACCCTAAAAGGATCAGTATCTCTGGATGACCAAAATAGTTACAGGGCTAAACACAACACATACATTTTCATGTTAAAAAGGAAAGTGTAGTGAATTGTGTGACCACATATTCTGAGTTAATACTGCAGGGTTCACATTAAAATTATTATTATTATTTTTTTTTTAGGACTTATACATGCTGGTTTCCATTAAGTTGACCTTTTTTACAGTGAAGACTATACACTATAACAGCCTGACCTCTAGAAGAGAACTCCTCCTGAACCATGACTCCCAAACATTATCATGGCACTGTAACAACAGGATGTTCATATTTAATATAATTGGACAATAAATTTGTACAGTTAAAGTGTTTGTTAACCCATAGAATACAAACACTGCCAGACCCCCTAATTAGAGCCTGTCTGAGCACACTGCAGTAGTCTTTTATAAAAATGAGTGCTGTAAACACCGATATACAACGATCTTCAGGCTGGTCACATGACTCGCGGCCGCTGTATACATCCGATTGATGGTTTCTGTAGGAGGGGCCATGATCTCCCTCTTACGTCAGCCGGGGAGATCACATGGCCGCTCAGCCTCTCCTGCAGTAGCCCTGGAAACCTGACCGAGAGTCACGTGAGTGGCCTGAAGACAGCGCTAAAAAAAAAAAAAAAAAGAAGTATTTACAGTGCTCATTTTTTATAAAAGAATAATGCAGTGTGGTATGCCAGGATATTATAGAGGGCCTGGCAGTGTCTATTTAAAATTTTTAAATTTTACTAATAGCAGCGGAGGGGAGGGGGGGCGGAGATGGAGACACACAGACACAAGATGACAGGCAGGAATTAGGGGGTGAGGGAGGAGAGAGGACAGTGTATGAGGGACACACTTTGACTATGGTGATCAGGGTGGAGCAGCCCTGATTTGTGGTCTGTTTAGAAAAGCCATACAGGAAGTGGTAGATTCAGTGTTTTTTTTTTTTTTTTTTTTTTTACAGTTAAGAGGGGGCAGATTACACAGCACAAGCTATGGGCAGTGTAATCTGCTTTAAGGGACCAGGAAATGAATTTTTTTTTGGGTTAACAAACACTTTAATGAAGTTACCTAGATTCTATTTTTCTTGTAAGATAACCCAACATCATAACTTCATGTGTGCTCTGTGAATACAGAGGTTTCCTGCTAAGGGCAGGACCCAATTCAAATGATTTGGCAAAATGTTCAGATGTTGTGCGTGCAAAGCCAACTATTCACCAATATCCACAACTAGCTTACAGAATGCAGACATCTACCTGATATGATCTAACTTTATATCCTGCAGATATACAATACTATGGTAGCCAATAGACAGAATATGGTCCGTGCTGACCTGGCCACTAGATTGGTGATTACAAGACTGTTTCATACTGGCAATGTGCATACAGTGTCCTCTCCCAAAATGTACTACTGGACATAGAATAGTTAAGTTTAAACAATAGACCTCATTCAGAAAGCAATATTAACAGCTATAATAAAGTGGTGGGTAATTAATGGTAGAACTCCAACCAAAAACCATTACATTTTATTTTTGGACATAGTGGTTCAAGTTTCATAGCAATCTGAATTCTCAAATTTCTCATCAAATCCCATTTGAAGGGTTTAAGGCCCCAAGCATACACTGTTTACCCTACAAAAAAGGGAAATCTCCCTTATGGACACACAAAGCAATAAAAACTTGACTAAAAGTATTATACACACACACATACTGGAGTACCACGTTAAGGGCTCCATTACCTGAGATGCCAGCTGGTGGTAAAACCAAGCGGTTGATCTGTGGTTTTACCAAACCCAACCACCAGCCTGAACACAGACATGCAGCCGATCACGGCTGTACTCATGCTGCAGTAAAAATTAAACATCATGTTGCATTTGGTGTGTGTTACCACCACCATACACAACCCAAGTCTATGATGCCACACTGCAACTCTATGCAATGCATGTGATTGTTGTGCATCGGGTGGCATTTACAGAATATACAACATAAAAAATAATAATAATAAAAAACAAACACACACTTTACTAGAAAAGGTCAACACATTTCACATAAGAGCTTCTTCAGGATCTTTCAAAAAGGAGGAAAAAGGTCCTGATGAAGCTCTTATGCGAAACATGTTGACCTTTTCTAGATTGCTACATTATAAAGTTATGTTTGAAACATCCAGATCACATATTGGAATCATGAGAGGTATAAATATATCCTAGGGATATGTTGTCCCATGGTATTTTTATTCTTTACATCTTTTACCAGTTACTAAAAGCTTTTGAAATGTTTTATCTGTTGTGGTTTCCCTGGCATCAGTAAAGTAATTTTCTTCCCAGCCCCCCCCCCCCACACTTTCCCTTTTGTATATTATACTAGGATGTAGTATGAATATTGGCAGCTGCCTTCATGTAAGTCATTTACAGGATTAAACCAAGTGGTGAGGAGTTGACATCTGCTTCTCACCACCTGTCAAACACCACTGAAAAGGGCAGCAAGGACTGCCACATATGTGAAGGAGTATTATATTGCAGTGTACCAAAGCCAGGGGATTGCTAGCTGGTTGTGATAAATTACTGGTACTTTGTGTGGGCAGGTCATTGGCTACAGTAGATATTACAGTTATGTCAGTTTAACTATGCACAGAAACTGAACAGGATAGCAAGCTTTAAGCGCAAAATGTTTCAACACAGTACCAACTTTGAGATACTGTTAACAGCATATTGTATGTTTCATCCATTTCACTTTTACCCACACGAACAAAAATGTTTTATTTCATAACATAACGTAGAGGGCAAAAATCACTCATGGTATCCAATTGAATATTTTCCATTTAGGAAGTAATGCCGTGTACACACACGACCGGTTTTTCCCGTCGGAATGAACTCGGAGTTCCGCTGAAACGGACTTGCCTACACACAATCACACCACAGTCCGATCATTTAGAACGCGATGACGTATGACCGGACTAGAAAAAGGAAGTTCAATAGCCAGTAGCCAATAGCTGCCCTTCCGTCGTTTTTGGTCCGTCGGAATAGCATACAGACGAACGGTTTTCCCAATAGGAATTGATTCCGTTGGAAAGATTTAAAACATGTTCTATTTCTAGGTATGTCAGAATTTTTGAAAGAAAAAGTCAGATGAAGCCCACACACGATCGGAATGTCCGATGGAATGATTCCGTCAGACCTTTTCTGCCGGAAAGTCCGGTCGTGTGTACGCGGCATTAGACGTTTAAACATTTTATTTATTTATTTTTTAGATATCTGCTCTGGGCTACAGCTAACATTGTTCTTCATCCTATATGAAGCTCAATTACTGCATATTGACTGGGCTAAGCCTTTTTAAGTCCACATGAAAAATGCCCCTTGCTGCGAAAACATTAGTTTACCTTGCATCAGCGAACTTGGATTGCTCAACGGTGTGTGTTCCTAGTTTTCAATGACCCAAATTCAAACAGAAAAACTAAAAAGTTATTGTTTAAATTAAGTTTCATCTACTGACACTAAACTTGCTCCAAACATCTAAGCCTAAAGGCCAACTCCAGGCACAAAAAAAAAAAAAAAAAAAAAGACAGGAAAGTGATTTACTGGTTGGCACTCCTGCCTTGCACCACTGAGGTCATCATTTCGAATCCTGGTCAGGACACTATATGTATTGAGTTTGCATGTCCTTCCTATGCTAGTGTGGGTTTCCTCCAATACTCCAAAGACATGCTGGGTCGTTAAACGGCTTATGTTCAAACTGGCGTGTGTGTGTGTGTGTGTGTGTGTGTGTGAGAGAACTAGGGACCTTAGATTGTAAGCTCCTTGAGGGCAGGGACTAGTGTAGATGTACATTATGTGAAGCGCTGCTTAAATTGTCTGTGCTACATAATGTCTTTACAAAATTTATTCTACAAATCTGCCCACTCAAATGCAAGCAAAGATTTTTTTTGTTTTTAATTGAAAATTCGCTTTATTAGGTTATAAGAAGAGTAGGTACAACAGAGCCTTCTGGGTATACCCCGGCTCAAGGTACAAGCAACAAAACAGCGTAAACAACAAATTTGCCCATATGGGGGTAAAAACATACTCAGAAAACACAAAGTACAGCAATAACTTAGGAATAGAATAGCAGACAGGGAGCACACTATATATGGTTGAAAATAGTATATAAAGGCATTGCCCAGCATCGGGCAAGGCAATGGGAAGGCTGGAGCCCACAACATAATGAGACAAGTAATCACAGTAAAAAGGGAGATGAAGAGCTCTTCAAAAAGTAGCTATTAAGAGGCAGTAGTGGTGGATGCTAACCATAAATCCCGAATTTGGGAAAATTTCTTGGGACAACCAGGAGAGCAGTATGTGTCCGAGTTGAAAAGAGTTTTCCACTACTCTAAAGTGGGAGCCGTTTCTGTCTTCCATCGTAGCACTATTGCCTTCCTGGCGTAAAATAGAAGACCCAACAAGGTCCTGAGTGTCCTATTTGACACCAGGGCCTCTACTAAACCGAGAATACATTTGTGTATCATGCACGGAACCTGGATGGTGGTTAGCTCATGAATGTAATCTGGGACAGCAATAAATTGTAAATGGGCATATTTGACAGCTGCAGAATATAGCCAACATGGCAGGTGGTTTATTTTCTGTCAAAAGAATGTAGAACTGCTGTAGTACTCCTGAAATTTTTGTACACGGAGTTGATAAAAAAAAAAAAAAAAAAAAAAAACTCACACACCTTACCCCCAAAGGAGCCACTTTATATTATAGTATCAGGTCCCTCTGCCTTGCACCTGTAATGACCCGTCCTTACCTGGACCTGAGACAACACTGACACAACTTAAACGAGAATTATGAGGAAAAGCCTTGAAAAAGGAAAAGGGTGGGTTAAACAAGTAGAATAATAGTTGAGTAAATATAGTTCGATATGTGACACTGATTCCCAAAATGACACGGTTGTTTCCCACAGCCACTTATGAAATGGCTGACCAAGAAGGCACTACGCCAGCATAGAAGAATGAAAATACCTGAAATATGAAAATGTATTAGACATGCAACCGGTGGTGTATAACTGCAATACTTGCACAAGCAAGAGAGATGGAGATGTGCTTCTTCCTTGCAGTCTGAAGAGAAACTAAAATAGCAGATGACCTTTCCCAGAAATCTGTTTCTTTTGACCCTCCCAGAGTGAATAAAACAAAGGGCACGAATGACACTTTACCACTAGGTCACTAGATGGCATTAGCCCATTACAGCCTTTCAACCAGGGTGCCTAGGAACCCTGGGGTGCCTTCAGGTTATTTCAGGGGTACCTTGGCAAAATGCAAAAAATGACATACAAGCCAGCGGGTGGATCAAGCCTGCCTTTCAGTTACACAAAGCGATGGGTTTTCATAGTGTATGATTACAACCTTCTAGCTGCTGGCATCCTAACAACCAAGAACATTATCAGTTGATAAGGAGGATGTTGGGTGCCTGTGCAGCATCCTTGTTTGGCCCTCTCCCATCCCTCTCTGTCAGCACATTAGAGGACCGAGGGAGAGAAACGGAAGGAAAAGACAAGCGCTAGTACTATTTAGTACCGTTATGCAAAGATGTGTGTTTTCTTTGGAAGAATAAATCACCTCTAACTTTGGGTGTCCTAAGTGTCTGGATGCCTCAACTACAAAAAGGTTAAGAAACACTGGTCTATTAAACAGAAAATAAGTAATGGCAATAACATAATAAACTATGCAAGAATTTTAATTCACACATTTAAACAAACATTGGCATTTATTAGGCTGTGTGTCCTCTGGGGCAGAACGGGAGATAGGAAAAGAAACAAAATAAATAAACTTTATTGCTGCTTGAATCTTAACAGCGTTGCTGGGCAAGATTTAAACAGACCAGCCAGTGCCACAATAGGATTAACAGCAAACCATATTACTTGTTCACAGAACACAATTTACTGTAAATTGCAACAAAGCTGATAGATTAGCATAAATCTTTGTACTATGCTGCAGATACTAGTTCATTTAAGTTGTTCTCTAGATTTCGATAGAGAGGCAAGGTTAGATAAGGTTTTCATTGCTGTCCATGTCCCTGCTGGGGATATCCACATTCTCTTTTTGTGCTTATGACTATTACAACTGAGCAGGGCAGTCTTAAAGAATGGACACCTCTGGGCACTGCCCAGAGGCCCCAGCCTGCATTGCATCATACTTGCCAGCTGTCCCGGACAGTCATGCATTTTACTAAATTGTCCCTGGATGAATACCAGAACCTGTGCTGTGCCCTCCTGATCCCAGTATTGTGCCCTCCTGCTTTCTCCCTGCACTGTGCTTTTAGAGTTGATTAGGCTTTGATTCATGGCATGTTTTCTTATCGCTTAATAAAATCAGATTTTATTGAAAGTACTAATGAATATATGCTTAATTGTACCAATTATTTATACTTTCATGTTTGAGAGTAGGTGCATAAATTTGGGCAGGCTGGTAGGCAGTGGCGGCTGGTGCTCCATTTTTTTGGGGGGGGCGCAAACAAAGCCCCAACCAACCCCATAACCCCCCCCCCCCCGTCACTCGCCCGCAATAGGGCCTACAGATAGACAGACAGAGACTGGGTTAGAGAGATAGACAGACAGATATTCCTATATGTTGATCTCCATGTATACACTGCTGGGATCTGTAGTAGGATTTTATATAAACCCATGTATTTCATATTATTCATATTTATTTATATGTGTTATTAATACCAGTAGTAGTAGTAGTATCAATATCAATAGTAGTAGCAGTAGTGTTAGTATCAATAGCAATAGTAGTAGCAGTATCAATATCAAAAGTAGTAGTATCAATATCAATAGTAGTAATATCAATAGTAGTAGTAGTATCAATAGTAGTAGCAATATCAATAGAGGTAGTAGTATCAATATCAATAGTAATAGTGAGATAGATAGGGAGATAGAGAGAGATAGATATAGAGATAGAGATATAGAGATAGAGAGAGATAGAGATAGAGAGAGATATAGATAGAATGTGTGTGAATCCAGAGAGAAGATTAGACAGATAGAAGTGTTGGGGTTCCCCTCCATTCAGCAGAACTTTTCCTCCCCTCCCCCCCAGCACTCAGCTGGAAAACAGCCCAGCACAGTGAGCCCGGCTCCATCCTTCTCCCCGTACATTGAGACGGCTCCTGCTCTGACTCTGAGGACATACTCCGGCTCTCTCACTCTATGGCTCCGAGGCAGCATTCTCTAATCTCGGTGTGACTGTGTAGTCACACAGCAGTAGAGGAGTCCGCTCCCCATGCTTCCTCTGCTCGGGCGCACTGGGAGATAAAAGCGGAAGTGACATCATAACTTGAATGTCACTCAAAGTCCCGGCCATCTAATGCATATAATATGCGGAAGCTACTCGGCGCGATGGATTGCGCCACAAGGCATGTTAAAAGCCTGCAAATGAAGCGCCGTGTCTGCAATCTCGTGATTGCATAGATGTGGCGCTTCCCACAGTGCACTGCGCCCGGCGCCTGAACGCAGTGCACTTATGGACCTTTTTTTCGAATTTTTTTCATTTTTTAAAGGGCCAGTTTTTAAAAAAAAAATTTCATTTTTTTTTGTTTTTTTTGTGACTGTGCAGAGGGGGGGCGGCGCCCAGGCGCCCCCTATGGACGGGCTGCCACTGCTGGTATGGCTTCCAGTGCATTACTTTGCCCAGGGACCCATGATGTTAAGACAACCCTACAACTGAGACTGGATAGAAGAAAAAAAAAAAAATCCAAAATTGTTTAGTTGTCTCAGGTATAGAGGTGAACTTTTCAAATTTTTCTAGTGACATCTAGAAATCTTTACTTTTGAGAAATGTCCACTTATCTCTGCTATGTCTTTGGGGAAGCACTCTGGAAAGCTAGGCTGGCCATAAACAGATTGAAATTCAGATGGTTAAGCAGGGACTAGACAAATTTTGATAGTATGTGGCTGTCCCTGCTTGACAGAAGCTGATCATTTGATCGACCTCTGTTTAAAGGGACATGATGGAAAATTTCCTCAATCAGTGCCAATCAGTTGTAGCCATTGATCAGTGTATTGGATAGGTGTCACTGTCAGAATACAACGTTCTCGGGGGGTGGTTATTCCTACAATCAACTCATTTGTTATATCTGTTTGAGGAGTGCTAAAAATACCTGCTGTCAGCTATTAACTTCATGTGCTGTTGCCTGTGCTGCATACTTATCAGTGACATTGTTCTTACTTATCGCTGAGGAATACAGCACACCAGCCATCCATGTTTTGTCAAAAGGGCGTGTGCCAGGATCTTGTCTTGCATACATACTAACGGTACACAATTGTCATGCAACAAACACGAATGTAGTGACATACTACGAGGAATTTCAGCTCTCGAGTGCCACCCTTTGGGGCCCCTCTGCTATATTCGTGTTTGGTGAGCATCGATTCCAAGCATGCGTGTTTGTACTTTCGACTTGTGTGATGGATTTGTGTACTGACCATACGAAAATCTAACATCAAACCATTGTCCGCCGAAAAAGAAAGTTTGTTACTGCCAGAATCACCAAGGGAAAATAAAGGAAAAAAGCCTGAAAACTAAAAGTACTGAAGCCCCCCCATCTAAAAACTGGTAAGCTACAATATATTATATTTTTTCTTTTTGGTTTAGATACGCTTTAAAGCACCTCAGATTCAAAAAGTCATATAGGAGGTAGGGATGGGCTGACTGTTGGAGTCGAACATAAGTTTGACTCGAACATCGGCTGTTCGACCCTTCGGCGAAGATCGAACATTATGGGCCGTGCGCGCCAATTCATCATCGCAGTGCATTGCTGGCTGATGATTGGCCAAGCATGCACTATGACCCGCATGCTTTTACCAATCACAGCGCCGTAAGCAAACAGAGCCATAAAATCGGCCAATTGGCTCAAGGGGTTAAGTAGAGAGAGAATTTACGGTAATTTACTTTGAGCAAGCAGTTTATTCAGTTAGCTAGATCTCACTGAAGACCGTTCCTGCTGTACTGTTCTCTAATCTACTTCAGGCAGGCAGTTGATTCAGTTAGCTGCAGTGATATATATATATATATATATATATATATATATATATATATATATATATATATATATATATATATATATATATATATATATATATATATATATATATATATATATATATATATATATATACACACACATACATATACATATACACACACACATATACATATATACACACAAACACACACACACACACACACACAGTGGGGACGGAAAGTATTCAGACCCCCTTAAATTTTTCACTCTTTTGTTATATTGCAGCCATTTGCTAAAATCATTGAAGTTCATTTTTTTTCCTGTACACACAGCACCCCATATTGACAGAAAAACACAGAATTGTTGACATTTTTTGCAGATTTAACAAAAAAGAAAAAAAACTGAAATATCACATGGTCCTAAGTATTCAGACCCTTTGCTCAGTATTTAGTAGAAGCACCCTTTTGATCTAATACAGCCATGAGTCTTTTTGAAAAGATGCAACAAGTTTTTCACAGCTGGATTTTGGGATCCTCTGCCATTCCTCCTTGCAGATCCTCTCCAGTTCTGTCAGGTTGGATTGTAAACATTGGTGGACAGCCATTTTTAGGTCTCTCCAGAAAAGCTCAATTGGGTTTAAGTCAGGGCTCTGGCTGGGCCATTCAAGAACAGTCACGGAGATGTTTTGAAGCCACTCCTTCGTTATTTTAGCTGTGTGCTTGGGGTCATTGTCTTGTTGGAAGGTAAACCTTCAGCCCAGTCTGAGGTCCTGAGCACTCTGGAGAAGGTTTTCGTCCAGGATATCCCTGTACTTGGCCGCATTCATCTTTCCCTCGATTGCAACCAGTCGTTCTGTCCCTGCAGCTGAAAAAGACCCTCACAGCATGATGCTGCCACCACCATGCTTCACTGTTGGGACTGTATTGGACAGGTGATGAGCAGTGCCTGGTTTTCCCCACACATACCGCTTAGAATTACAGCCAAAAAGTTCTATCTTGGTCTCATCTGACCAGAGAATCTCTCACCATCTTGGAGTCCTTCAGGCGTTTAACAAAATTGAAATCAGGCTTTCATGTGTCTTGCACTGAGCAGAGGCTTCTGTCGGGCCACTCTGCCATAAAGCCCCAACTGGTGGAGGGCTGCAGTGATGGTTGACTTTCTACAACTTTCTCCCATCTCCCGACTGCATCTCTGGAGCTCAGTCACAGTGATTTTTGGGTTCTTCTATACCCCTTTCACCAAGGCTCTTCTCCCCCGATAGCTCAGTTTGGCTGGACGGCCAGCTCTAGGAAGGGTTCTGGTCATCCCAAACGTCTTCCATTTAAGGATTATGGAGGCCACTGTGCTCTTATGCCGCGTACATACGACGGACTTTACGACATACTGGTCCTGCGGATCGGAGTCTGTCGGACAATTCGATCGTGTGTGGGCTCCAGCAGACTTTTTTTCCCTAAAAGTTCGACGGACCTAGAAATTAAACATATTTAAAATCTTTGACGGACTCGAGTCCGGTCGAAAAGTCCGCTCGTCTGTATGCTAGTCCGACGGACAAAAACCGATGCTAGGGCAGCTATTGGCTACTGGCTATGAACTTCCTTGTTTTAGTCCGGTCGTACGTCATCACGTACGAATACGTCGTACTTTGGTTGATCGTGTGTAGGCAAGTCCGTTCATTCGGAAAGTCCGTTGTAAAGTCCGTCGAAAAGTCCGCCAGACAAAGTCTATCGTAAAGGCCGGTCTTGTATACGCGACATTTGGAACCTTAAGTGCAGCAGAAATTTTTTTTTTTAACCTTGGCCAGATCTGTGCCTTGCCACAATTCTGTCTCTGAGCTCTTCAGGTAGTTCCTTTGACCTCATGATTCTCATTTGCTCTGACATGCACTGTGAGCTGTAAGGTCTTATATAGACAGGTATGTGGCTTTCCTAATCAAGTCCAATCAGTATAATCAAACACAACTGGACTCAAATGAAGGTGTAGAACCATCTCAAGGATGATCAGAAGAAATGGACAGCACCTGAGTTAAATATATGAGTGTCACAGCAAAGGGTCTGAATACTTAGGACCATGTGATATTTCACTTTTTCTTTTTTAATAAATCTGCAAAAATGTCAACAATTCTGTGTTTTTCTGTCAATATGGGGTGCTGTGTGTACATTAATGATGGAAAAAAATGAACCTAAATGATTTTAGCAAATGGCTGCAATATAACAAAGAGTGAAAAATTTAAAGGGAGTCTGAATACTTTCCATCTATATATCTATATAAAACATACATACATACACACCCTGGCTTTGTATATATCCGTTCCTGGTGTACGGTTTCTAATATACTTCAGGCAGGCAGTTGATTCAGCTAGCTGCAGTGCATTTAATATATATATTAAATGCACTGCAGCTAGCTGAATCAACTGCCTGCCTGAAGTATATTAGAAACAGTACACCAGGAACGGATATATACAAAGCCAGGGTGTGTATGTATATTGTATGTATATTATATATATATATATATATATATATATATATATATATATACCATTCCTGGAGTACATGTTCAAAGACACTTGCAGGCAGGCAGGTGACTTCCCTATGTTTTCCAAAAAGCTTTAAAATAGATTTTTTGGCTGGAGCTACACTTACAAAATGTACCTGTTCCAAATTAGAAACAGATTCTACATAAGAACAAACCTACAGTCCCTGTCTTGTTTGCACCGCCTGAATACCGCTGTTCAGAGTATATAGGGCCTGGGGGCCCAACGCCTTTTCTTTTTTTAATTTGGGTGCGGGGTTCCCCTTAATATCCATACAAGACCCAAAGGGCCTGATAATGGGCTGGGGGGTGTACCCATGCCGCTTGCCTCACTGATTTTCATCCATATTGCCGGGACTCAACATTACATTAAAGCCTCAAGCAGTTTTAAATTACTTTTATTCCTTTAGAAAATGTCATTTTGTGCAGGGACTGTTCTAAGCACGGGAAACACGTGCCACTTTACAAGCATACTATTGACACCCCCCAGGTACAATATTTAAAGGAATATTTCACTTTTATTTTTTCACTTTAAGCATCATTAAAATCACTGCTCCCGAAAAAATGTTAGTTTTTAAAACTTTTTTTCCATTGATCCATGTCCCCTGGGGCAGCACCCGGGTCCCCAAACCCTTTTTAGGACAATAACTTGCATATTAGCCTTTAACATTCGCACTTTTGATTTCTCACGTTCGAGTCCAATAGGCTTTAACGGTGTTCGAATGTTCACGCAAACTTTCCGTCCGTTCGCATGTTCTGGATGCGAACCGAATCGGGGGGTGTTCGGCCCATCCCTAATAGGAGGTAGAAGCACAGCATGACTACCCTTCAGGAACTAGTCAAAATTTGCTGTGTGGATGGTCTGATTGGCTCTTTCCACCAGACATCCTACAACTGAAAGCGTGGAACATTTTTTTATAGCTGAATAATCAGATACAGGCGCTGTTTGGGTATTACAACAGGTGCCGGCGGCAGCTGAGAATACAATGGCGCGGTGGGAGATTCATCCATCCCCCCTGTATGGAATGTATGGTCAGATTTAGCAGTTGCTATCAATTAGGTGTTTAGGTTTATTCCTATTACAAGAGGGGAGAAGGAGAAGCATTAAATGCTGCCAATACTGCTTATGTTGATGGGCAACAAAAGCAACTGGAACAGATTTCCTGCCTCAATGATATCCCCCAAGAGCAGGTAACATACCTATAGATGTGAGATGACAGCTGCCAAATTTGGCCATTTTTAGAGGGACTGGATTCTTATGTTTGTGGGTGGCTTCTAAGCTTGCAAACTGTTAGATGGATCAGACAGGTCAAGAAACCTGTGCTTTTGTTCCACTGCAATCATTCCCTCATAATCGAAAATCATCTGAAAGTGGTCAGTTTGGCAGGAACCCGCCAACTTTTGGCCTGTCTGTACCGCTGTCTTCTGCCAAACAGGCATGCCGGAAAATGAGCATCTGATCATCACTGGCAGCCAATGGTTGATCAGTGTGTTCTGGCAGAGGGAAGGGGCAATCCTCTTATCAGAATGCAATAGCCCAGCGGGGGAGATTGCTGCACCAACATCTCTTGGTTGCCCACTGGGTCGAACGGAAAAAAAAAAATTATAAATTATATATATATATATATATATATATATATATATATATATATATATATATATATATATATATGTTTAGACCTGCCATTGACATGCAGATATTTGCGTAGGGATAACAGCTAAGGAGATATTGGTCTATAGCACCGGAACCTGCCACTCACTCATTCTCAAGTAGTTTGCCTAATTATAAAGTCTCATAAAGTTAATCCATTACTTCCACAGTGAGAAGGATCAGCCAGGATGCATGCAGATTTTCCAAATAGCTAGATCAGTAAATTGTCTTCCTAGGATCGGAAGTACAATATTTATTATCACCCCCTTGGGGACCCTTCAGAGCCTCAATCCCCTCCTTGGTAAGGTGTAAGGTCATTATGTCTTCCCTAAAGCTGGCCATACAATGAGTGAATTTTGTCTGGTTCAAAATGAACCAGCCACCTGTTTGAGACGATTCCAATTTCAATGACAGGTACAGTGTATCTGGAAAGTATTCACAGCGCTTCAGTTTTTCCACATTTTGTTGTGTTGCAGCCTTATTCCAAAAGGACCAAATTCAATATTCTCCTCAAAATTCTACAAGCAATACCCCATAACCACTTCAACCCCGGAAGGATTTGCCCTCTTCCTGACTAGGCAATTTTTTGCGATACGGCACTGTGCCGCTTTAACTGACAATTGCGCAGTTGTGCGACATGGTACCCAAAGTAAAAAAAAAAAAAAAAAAAATTTGTTTAGGCCGATATGTATTCTACAGATTTTTTGAAAAAAAAATCTCAATAAGTGTATATTGATTGGTTTGCACAAAAGTAATGCCGCGTACACACGGTCAGACTTTTCGGCTACAAAAGTCCGACAGCCCGTCCGACAGACTTTCGACGGACTTTTGGCGGACTTGCGGCAGACTTTCTAACGAACGGACTTGCCTACATACGATCACACAAAAGTCAGACGGATTCGTACGTGATGACGTACACCGGACTAAAATAAGGAAGTTGATAGCCAGTAGCCAATAGCTGCCCTAGCGTGGGTTTTTGTCCGTCGGACTAGCATACAGACGAGCGGATTTCTGGGTCCGGCGTAGTGATGACGTAAAGATTTGAAGCATGTTTCAAATCTAAAGTCTGTCAGATTTGCGACTGGAAAAGTCCGCTGAAAGTCCGGGGAAGCCCACACACGATCGGATTGTCAGCCGGCTTTGGTCCGTCTGACTTTTGTAGACGAAAAGTCCGACCGTGTGTACGCGGCATTATAGTGTCTACAAAATAGGGGAAAGATTTACGTCATTTTTATTAATATTTTTTTATTTATTTATTTTTTACTAGCAATGGCGGCGATCTGTGATTTTTAATCGAGACTGCCACATTGCGGCAGACAGATCAGACACTTTTTTTGGGGACCATTGGTGATCAGAGCTAAAAATAGCCACTGATTACTGTATAAAAGTCATTGGCAGGGAAGGGGTTAACACTAGGGGGCGATCAAGGGGTTAACTGTGTTCCCCATGTGTGTTTCTAACTGTGGGAGGAGACAGATCGTGTGTTAGTAGGAACACACGATCTGTCTCTAATCCCCTGACAGAACCGGGATTTCTGTGTTTACACACACAGATCTCGTTCACGTTCTGTCAGGAGTGATCGCGGGTGCTCGGTGGAAAACGCGCCCGCTCATCGGCTCGGGGGGGAATGGTATTGACCAAGTGAGCGGTGCCTGGTTTTCTCCATACATGACACTTGCCATTCAGGCCAAAGAGTTCAAGCTTTTCTTCATCAGACCAGAGAATTTTGTTTATCATGGTCCGAGAGTCCCCTTCAGGTGCCTTTTGGCAAACTCCAGGAGGGCTGTCTTGTGCCTTTTACTGAGGAGTGGCTTCCGTCTAGCCACTCTACCATACAGGCCTGATTGGTGCAGTGCTGCGGAGATGGTTGTTCTTCTGGAAAGTTCTCCTCTCTCTACAGAGAAATGCTGGAGCTCTGTCAGAGTTACCATCGGATTATTGGTCCCCTCCCTGGAAGAGCAGCCCGCTCTAGGAAGAGTCCTGGCGGTTCCAAACGTCTTCTATTTATTGGTCTTAGCTGGTCCTACGCAAGTTGGTCCGACCTTGAAAAAGGTTCCTGCACTACTTCAGCCCATTGAATATCATTGAAGTTGGACCCTTGTCCTAACCATCTGACAGGGTGATTACCGCAGCAGTAAAATTAATTTGTCACACTGGGATTGTTTTGATTGGTCAAAGGACAAGTCACACTATCTCAAAATCTTATCGTGTTCATTCAAGTCAGATGGATGTAGGACCGATGTTGCGGGGCAAAGTAAGGCAACAGTCCTGTCATACCAGTGTGAACCTGGCCTTAAGGTGACAAGTACACCTGTCAGGAGAGAAATACTGGTTACTCTTAAAGCGGGGGTCCACCTATCTATCGTTTTTTTTTTTTTTAGAGTTCATTCACAAACTTTTCTTCTCATGTTTATCTACTCACAAGTTCTGTGTAATAAGTCCGCCTGTGTCCGATTTCGTTGTAAAGAATAACTTATAAAATTCACTGAAGGCGGTTTCCATCTTTATTGTGGGCATTTGAAGCCCACAAGCATGTATTTCCTGGATGCGGTGAATGCTGTGCTCCCAGCATTCACCGAGATGTTGTGATGACGCTGTTGCACAATGCATTCTGTTAAGCCTGAGACTAGCTCCCAGGGGATTGTGGGAGGTCTGGGAGAGGCTAGAAACACACCTACTCCCATGGGAGGAAAACCAGGAAGTGCAAAGAAGATTAGAAAAAAAAAAAAAAAGAAAAAAAAAAAAAAAAAGAAAAGGTAATTACGGCGATTTAAATTTTTTACACAGCATGTCAGCATATAGGCAAGGAAGAGAATGCATAGAGATAATGTTCAAAATTTGGGTGGAACCCCGCTTTAAGGCTGGATTCACACCTATGCATTTTTGGTGCTTTTTGCATTTTGCAGATTTGCACTACAGTCCATTTAACATGGATTCTTATGGAACACGTTCTGTAGAGCAAATCTACAACATGCAAAAAGCACTAAAAATGCATAGGTGTGAATCCAGCCTAAAGGCCTCATTCCAATAAAGTCTTTTACCTGCCTGTCTCTGGCTACAACACATCTGATTCACTGCTGCAGAACAAACAAGCAGCACATGAGTGTCATTAAAGTGTCCAGATTCCAATTCTCATTCCAGGTCAGTGACTCATCAAACCAAAGCATCCACATGACAGAGAGGAACTCAGCATTTTTCAGAAGTAGAGATGAAAAGTGGAAGCCTACAGAATTTTTCACTACAAATGTATTTTAAACAGGGTTTTGACACGAAATTGTTTTTTTTGGCAACAATTCCCCCCCTCACTTGTGAGAGAGAGAGCGCAGTGATCCCCAATCAGTTCAATGCTCAGATGGTGCAGCTGAAAAGAAGAGACACCCAACTATCAAGGAAGTGTCTAGTGTCAGATTTCCCATTTCACAACCACTGTCAACCTGTTTTTAGTTGCAGGAACAACTGAACATCTCAAGGCAACCTACCAACATCCTTGCCATAGAAATGTATCAGTTGTTGGTAGTAGGTTGACTTAATCCATTCAATAATTTTTTATGCTGGTTAAAACTTCTATCCAACTTCCTTCCTTGTGTATGGCCAGTAGAACAAGTTACATTTTTCACATTTCCAGGTAGAAGCACAGGTGTTTTCATTAGGAAGCAAAACCAACCTTTCATCAGAGCTCTAAACTAAAGGCAGACTGTGCTAGAGATCTGCAGCACCATTGAGTTCAAAGACCTGAGACACTGGAAAGGTAAGTGGTACATCTGTTTCTTACAAGTTGCCTTTAGTTGAGATTAAGCCTAGGTTCACACTGCTGCGGGATTGAAATTGTGCAAGTTCAGAACCGCATGTCAGTCCGACTTCAGGGGTGATTTCAGAGACATCTATGCGGATTCCTGCACAGATGTCTATTGAAATCGCACCCAAAGCCTCCAAAAGTAGTACAGAAATCAGTGCGGTGCTGCAAAGTCAGCGTCGCACCGATTCGGATGTGCTATTGACGGCAATAGCCGCCGATTTGGCATGACAAATAGCATCAAAGTGAACCTGGGCTCAAACTCTACATGGCAAGATTTTTTTTTTAATTTTTAAGCTGCATTACGTGTTTGTATGTAGCGGGGAAGGGTTTCCATTGATACCTACAAATCTGCATGGGAAGAGCATACTCTGAAATTTATAAAGACTGGCGAAGACAGATTTATCAAAAGTCTCTCATGAGTTCTAAGAGTAGCACAGCATGCACCAAATTCATGGACCGGTCTAGAACTTGTACTTGAATTTGGCCCATGCTGCGCCACTTTTAGAATGTAGGTGGGACACTTTTGCAGAATCTGTCTGCACCAGTTTCTCTCTCTATATGAGAGAGTTGGTCGAAATTAGCTCCACTTTTGTAGGATATGAACTGTTGGTATTTAGTTTTTTTTACTTGTGTCACAATATAAAAGTGACACATTTTAGAACTACCTGCATTTTGGTGCACGAGTCGCTGTCAGAATCACAAGTGGCATAAATGTGGCGCAATGCATAAACACGAGGGATTAATGCCAAAAAAGTGGCGCAGCAACATTATTGAATTCCCCCCACTATTGCTTCCAGTTATAAAAAGGTACAGTATTTTGGCTTGCTCCTCTAACATTGCACTGACACTTCAACTTTAATAATTGGGAACAATAGTGTTTTATGTGTGCACACATGCATAGAATATTTTATAGATCTACCATTCTCAAGAAGTTTGGATACATTATAAAAAAAAAAAAAAATCGAAAGTTGGATATTTTCTTAGCAAACCAATTCACACATCATCCAATTTTTTGACCTACACTGGTTTAATAAGTAGTCTGCTTTGCTTATGGAATCTGCATAGCCCAAGATTTAAAAGACTTGTACAATCAGCATGTGTGACCAACTTTACAATTTGCTTGGTTCTAGCGAACGTGTCCACCTTATCAAACCATGATTCGCACATCTAATTTTTATTAAAATGTTATCCTGCGCACTTTGCTGCATAGTTCAAAATTGAACATCTTGTACAATCAGATTGGGGCGATCGTGGTCATCTTTATAATCAGCCTTTAATTAAAGCCAAAAACAGCTTCACACAATAAAATGTTGAAGACCACATTAGATCTTATCAAAGTCTACACGCCTAATGGCTTCTCTATAGTCCTAAAGTTAACAGATTGTACAGTCAGACTGTAAAGTGTGTGGCCAGCCTTTGAATCTGCTTGAATATAATGAAGGCGACAAACTTATCCAATTTTCATTACCTTGGATATTACGAAAGTCTGCCCACTTGATGGTTTTTCATATAGTTCTAAGCTGTACATTCAGATTGTAACATGTGTGGTCAGTTTTGGGTGCAGAAGATCTTTACTTACCAGTTCCACCAGAACAGAGGCGTGAGTTCCACCTGCTTTGTTGAATGCCCAGGGGAAGTTGAGGAGCCCAGCTCCCAGCGCAGACTTTAACATAATGAATATAGCTGCCATGGAGGACAGATTTGGGCGTCCACATTCCCCACCAGGCTTGGCCAGCAAGCTGATGCTCTCTCTAGCCAATTCCTCCATCCCAAATGCCCTTCCCTGGATGCCAATATAGTGCAGTGGCTCAGTGCAAGCCTGGAGCACCAAGCATGAGGATGTCCCTTCTACCAGCTGGGCCTTTTTGTTATTTGGGCTGACAAGAGTTAACCCCTGAACTCCCAGGCCAGCCTGTACAGACGCACGCCCCCAGACCCCCCCCCCCCCAGGTCCTGTCTCTAGGAGTCAGTGGGGTCTCCTCTCTCCAATCACTGACTGTAAGGATTGTAGCTAATCAACATTAAAGTGCTGCCAGTTTAATTAGCAGGATTCCAGGGTTAGTCCCCTCACAGGGTGGTGTGAGATACTGAAACACAGTGTGTGAGATTAGAACTGGCTGCTGCTGACCTCTCTGCAAACACATCTATTAGCTCTTAAGAAAGTGGGATTTTCCTCATTGTGCCAATTTTCATTTCTGTTCAAATTACATTCCTGTTAAAATTGATATCTGTGAAATCATTAGCTGCTGTTTGCAGTAATGTCTAGCCATGGTGACAAATCTAATATGCTGACATTCATCTGGGAATTTAAAATGTCACTTATACAGTTTTCACATTACGGTTTTCTTTGACTCTTTTTAGGGAATATTTTCTGAATGTACATGGTAGCTATTCCAACAATTGACATAAAATAGTGATCATGTGATTTTGAGCTTTTATTTCTCTAAATATGGTCACAAATTTCAATCTTTAGAGCTGTTCATCCATCATAGTAATCATTGTATACACTACACATGTACATTTAATGCACCTGGAATTATCATTTTAATACTATATGACACGGTCCTGTGAAGAAAAAAGTTTTTTTTTTTTTTCCAAGATTTTTGGTCTTTTTTTCATTTGTTTAGCAAAAAATTAAAAACTCAGTGGTGATTAAATAACACCAAAAGAAAGTTCTATCTGTCTCAAAAAAATAGAGCTTTCTTTTGGTGTAATTTAATCACCACTGAGTTTTTTTTATTTTTTGCTAAACAAAAAAAAACTTTTTTCTTCAGTTTCTGTTACAAAATTTTGTAAATAAGTATTTTTTCTCCTTCACTGATAGGCAGCACTGAAGGGCACTGATAGATGGCACTTATGAGTGGCACTGATGAGAAAGTACTGACAGGCATCACTGCTGGGCATCACTGCTGGGCACTGTCAGGTATCGCTGATGGGACTGCACTGATAATAAATAGACTGATTATCAGCACAGCCCCCCCCCCCCCCCCGTCAGGAGAACCGCTTATCAGCTCTCCTCTATTCAAGCGCTGTCAGCGTGAATAGAGGAATGCCGACAACCGTCACTTCCTATTTACACTGTGATCAGCTATGATTGGGCACTGATTACATCGTAAAGAGTCTACGCCATAGGCTCTTTACCGTGATCGGAGATGCGGTGTGTCCAATCGACACACTGCGCCACCAATCGCCGTGGCCCCCCGGGGGCGTGCAAAAGCGGCTTGCTGTGAAGGGCATCATATGATGCCCAGTCACAACAATTTAAACCACCGCCCGACCGTCATTTTACTATAGGCCAGCGGGATGTGGTAAAGTGACATTCTATAGCAGTGGTTCCCAAACTGCAACCCATATGTGGGCTGAGCTTACTTGGCCTGCACACAGGGATACCTTTCACTCGGAGCGTACTCATCAATACCCAGCCCAGGCAGAGATTGCGGTCATGTGAAATATCTAACATTAATGCCCCATACACACGATTGGAAACTGCGCCAGCAAAACTCCGATGAGGGCTTTTGGTCGGAAATTGTGACCGTGTGTATGCTCCATCGGACTTTTGCTGGCTGAATTCCCGCCAGCAAAAGATTGAGAGCAGGTTCTCTATTTTTCGGCCGGAAAAAGTTCCTATCCGAAAATGCGTTCGTCTGTACGCAATTCCGACGCGCAAAAAAACAAGCGTGCTCGGAAATAATTCGACGCATGCTCGGAAGCACTGAACTTCATTTTCTCAACTTGTCATAGTGTTGTACATCACCACGTTCTTGCCGGTCGAAAGTTCAGAGAACTTTTGTGTGACTGTGTGTATGCAAGCCAAGCTTGAGCGGAATTCCGTCGGAAAAACCATCCAAAACTTTTCCGACGGAAATTCCGCTTGTGTGTACGGGGCATAAGGCAGTTCCCTGACTTAGAGATGAGCCTTTTCACTTTGTGCAGTAAAAGTTCAGAATTCCTCTGACAAAGTACTGCCCCGTGTCATACACGCTGTAACTTCAGTAGATGTTGCATTAGGAGGAACACTGCTGAGCCTATGCCTGGTCCTCCAGCATACCTTTTGTTACCCCACTCCCACATACTTCATGCATGCACTCATTAACTCCTTCCTTCTTGTACCTCAAAACCAGGCCATAGATCTCCATAATGCAGGTTTGGATCCAGTTGCTTTTGGATACTGACCGCTAGGAAGAGAGCCAGTTAATGACCCCCTTGCTACCAGAGGACCTGCCTCCTTTTCCTGGTACCACACCCAACGACTGGTTGCTTAGTGTCTGGAACTTGTGCTTTTGTTACACTTAGCAACTACACTTCTTCTCATTGTCTTGTCGAGTTAACCCTTTGTAGTCGTGTTCCTCCATACCCCTCTGTCTGTGCTATACAGACCCTGGTTCTTTAGATACACCACATCCCACATGCACCCCTATGAATAACTTCAGACCAGGCTCATAACTGTAATAAAACTTTACTGAATGAGTTGCAGAATAACAGTTCAATATGAACAACGTATTTGTCCCTAAACTAACTACAGCTGTGTGGCTGCCCATGTATACCTCCATAGGGTGATAGTCCATCTTAGTATCCGCCATGGCTGGGATGTCCTCTGAAAATTATGGTGCCTTTAGAAGACTGCAAGCAGTGGCATTCCCGATGCCACGGGCTCTAAACAGGAAGAGCACTAACTAAGAACCCCAGGACCTTAGCCTTCCCCCTTTTTATAGTACAGGTGGGCTGGCTGGGACCAAAAAATCTGGAAACTTACCTGGCTGGTCGCACTCTACTCCTCTCCCTCAGCCGCTGTCCACTATGCTGGCTGCTTATCGCCCTCCTTTTCTATCTTCAGAGGAACATGGCAGGGCTGCCCCCTTTCTCCCATTCTTTCATTTATTGCCCTGAAACCATTGACTATGGTCCTTAGAGCTGACCCCAAAATTACTGGAATCCCATACACGGGGGGTGTGCTATAAAGTACGTATGTTTGCAGATGACGCTCTCTTGAACCTTACCAATCGGATAGTCTCCCTACCTAATCTATAATCTCTCTTGACTCGCTTTGCTACCATCTTGGGGTTCCGAATCAATCCACACAAAACCACCACGCTGAATATCTCTCTCCCAGAATCCTTGTTCTCGCACCTCCAATCTAGGCATTAAGCTGACTCCCTCCTACTTCTCTCTCTTTTCCTACAATTTTTATCCTTTATTGTGCTCTATCACAACACTCATGACATCCTGGCGTTTCCCCACCCTTTCTTGGATTTGCCATATCCATGCTGTTAAGATGACTATCCTTCTGAAGCTCTAATATTTTTTCCGGACTTTGCCGGTTTGGGTGCCCACGTTCTATTTGCGCCTTCTCCATAGTAGGGTTCTTTCTTTTATTTGGGCCTACAAGCACCCCAGGGTTTCCTGTCTCACCTTATATGCCGACAGGTTGAGAGGAGGGCTTGGAGTCCCAAACATCACAAAATACTACCAGGCCGCACAAATCTCCCTACTCACTATGCTTCAGACAACATCTGACATTCCGCTCTGGGTTCGTTTGAAAGTCCCCAACTGTGCAACGGTCCCTATCTCCTCCCTTCTATGGCTTCCCCCTAAGCTGCGACCCCCTTCAGTCAGCCCTCTGATGGCCCATAGCTTGAAACTTTGGGACACTGTGTGGTATTCTGGGGAACTTATGTCTCCTTTCCTTCCGCTCTTGAACAACCCCATGTTCCTTTCCGGCTTAGAACAACCGCGCATCTGAATGTTTCTCCCAGGTCCGACACTTTCTCGGATCTCGCACCTTCCCCTCGTGGGCTTCGCTCAAAGAGACCCACGAGGACCCCTCCTGGAATTTCTCCACTATCTGCAACTGCGGCACTAGGTAACCTCTCTATCACGCCTTGACACTTTTCCGTACCAGAAAACAGCTTTCGAGCACATCTGCTTACATTCTCCTGGAGCCCCTGGTACCATATCCTTAATTTATTCTTCTCTCAATTCTAGCAGTACCCTAGCCTCCTTATCTTATACCCGTAAGTGGAAACAAGACTTGTGCCCCATTGACCTAGCGGATTGGAGCAAAGCCTGGACTAGTATTGGGAAGTGCTCCTTCAATATGATTACTCTGGAGGCAGCCTATAAACTACTACTATGCTGGTATTGGGTCCCTGCCCATATGGCGAGAACCAACCCAGCCCACAGTGATATATGCTTCCGGGAATGTGGTCAGCAGGGAGACGAACTTCATATATGATGGTCCTGCCCCCACCTGGTGGGATTTTGGTCGAGAATATTTGGACTTCTGTTTACTCTTTTCCACCTGCCCACCTGCAAAGACGCCAAATTGGCGTTACTCCATTGTCCAATCCCAGGCCTTTTCTCCTATCAAAAATTGGCCACCTATTTATTCATTGCAGCTAAACGGACGATAGCTAGAGCTTGTTGTCTCGTTCATGGAAGTGAAGAGCATCTAAACAACTCTTATGATTAATGAGAAGATGACTAGTATCCTACATGACTCCCATGCTAAATTTCTTAGTGTGGGGCCGTGGTGGTCCTACGCTCTTCCGACCTTGCACCCGACCAGCCTGGGCCTTCCAATTTGATCTCTTCTGCCCCTGGCCTGGGGGAACCCTCTCCACTACTACCTTGCTCTTCTTCTCTTTTCTCTTCTTGTTCTGTGATCTCCCCTCATTTCCCGCTCCCCCCTCCCCCCGCCATCTAATCCTTTCCCCCTTCCCTCCCCCTTTATTTATTTATTCTTTCTTTTTTTTACCCCTTTTTGTTTGTTTGTTTGTTTGTGAGTTTGGTATAAGATTTATTTCTCCCAATTTATGTGGACAGCCCACACTCAAATCGCTGAGCAATTCTGCTCCGACGCTTTGTGTTGACCCCTAGCTTCGACCAGAGGGTCGTTACTTATAAAACTTGTTTATATGTGTATCCTATATTGCACTATGTTATGCTCACTGTTCATATCCACTGTGTGGGATTATTATAGCCATATATCTTTTTAATTTATTTCAATAAAAAATATTGTACCAGAAAAAGTCTGGGAACTGAACTCGCATCCAACCTATTACAACCTGCCCACACACAGGCCAGATGTGGCCCTTTGCTTGCTTTTTACCAGCTCTTGGGGCACTATTCCTCCCCCAGTGATACCAATGATGGGGCCTTATTCCAACCCCCAGTGATACCAATGATGGGGCACTATTCCTCCCCCAGTGATACCAATGATGGGGCACTATTCCTCCCCCAGTGATACCAATGATGGGGCACTATTCCTCCCCCAGTGATACCAATGATGGGGCACTATTCCTCCCCCACTGATACCAATGATGGGGCACTATTCCTCCCCCACTGATACCAATGATGGGGCACTATTCCTCCCCCATTCATACCAATGATGGGGCACTATTCCTCCCCCACTGATACCAATGATGGGGCACTATTCCTCCCCCACTGATACCAATGATGGGGCACTATTCCTCCCCCACTGATACCAATAATGGGGCACTATTCCTCCCCCATTCATACCAATGATGGGGCACTATTCCTCCCCATTGATACCAATGACGGGGCACTATTTCTTCCACTAATACCAACAATGGGCACTATTCCTCCTACTGACACCATTTATATGATGTTATACTTTCATTCACTAAACCAGGTGCTAGGTAGACATGTGCATGGCAAAAAAAATTAGTTTCATTTAGCCCAGGTTCACACTGAGCTGCGTGAATGAAGTTGTGCGAGTTCAGCTGAACTCACACGATTTCACTCCTGCATGTCAGTCCCGATTTCGGCCGCAATTTCAGAGATATCTGTGCAGGTTTCTGCACAGATGTCAATGTAAATCACAGCCCAAAATCACAAAAAGTAGTACAGAAACTATTTTTTAAAATTGGTGCAGCGCCGCAGATGTGGCGTCGCACCGATTAGGACGGTGCCATTGACAGCAATTGCCGCCGATTTGACATGCGATTTGACATGTCAAATTGCATGCCAAACCGCTCCAGTGTGAACCAGGGCTCTGATTCGTTAATCTAGTTATTTAGTTTCATTCAATTTCGTTTTGAGAATTCATATTCAGAAATTTGTTTTTGTCTTTTTTCAAATCTTTTTTTTCTTTTATTCGAAACATTCGAATCGGTCGAATTGAAAATGTTTTGGGTTTTTTTTTCGATTCAAATGAGACGAAGTGAACACACAAAAGAGAGATCTTCATCAAATGATTACAATGACTCTTTAAATCACCTTTTGGCTTTGATTTCAGAAATATGTTTACAGTTCAAATTCGAATGGAATTCAAAGTAAAATTCGATTTGAATTTTGGACGAATTTTGTTTCGTTATTCGGTGAACTTTGTTTATGCTGTAATTGAGGTAATCAGATATGTCTGAATCTTCGAAAAAAAAAAAATCTGAATATTAACCTCTTCGCACCCGCACTATAGCCGAAAGACGGCTACAGTGCGGGCCTAAATTGCTGGGTGGGCGTCCATGTACGTCCTCCCGAGCATGTGCTGCCTACGCGCTCTGTGATCAGCGAGTCCATTATCCCGGCCCCTTACCACGTGTAATAGCTGTCAGCCAATAACAGCTGATCACTTGATGTAAACAGAAGCTAGTAATGCGGCTATTTTTTTCCTCACACTAATAGGGCGTACACACGGTCGGACTTTGTTCGGACATTCCGACAACAAAATCCTAGGATTTTTTCCGACGGATGTTGGCTCAAACTTGTTTTGCCTACACACGGTTGCACAAAGTTGTCGGAATTTCCGATCGACAACCACGCGGTCACGTACACAGTGTACGACGAGACTAGAAAAGGCCGGTTCAGAACCAAGCGCGGCACCCTTTGGGCTCCTTTTGCTAATCTCGTGTTAGTAAAAGTTTGGTGAGAGACGATTCGCGCTTTTTCAGACTCGTGGCTTTCAGATCGTTTTCTGCCGTTCAGTTTGTGCTTGTGGGTTTGTATCTGCTCTTCAGTGTGTGCAAGCAAGTTCCGCGTGACTTTAAGTAGTCATTGTATTCTTGTTCGTTTGTTACTGGTTTTCAGGTCGCTCTTCACAGGCCTTGCTGTTCTTCAGTGCGTTCTGTTACTTCGTTCTGAGCAGCCGACCGTTTTCTAGCCATGTTTCGTATGCGTACTCCTCGTAGAGTTCGTGCTGTGCGGGGGCTTGGTGTTGGGGTCCTGACCTTGACACAAGTCCGGTCCATGAACAGGGTGGGGAGGAGTTCATGGACCAAGAATTGGTTGCTTCAGCGTGACCATTTCTGTCATATGCCTTTGCTCCGTGAGATCCGTGAGAATAATCCTGATGATTTCAGGAACTTTCTCAGGATGACGGACCCCGTGTTTCACCGTTTGTTGGCTTCGCTGACCCCCTATATTAGCAGGCAGGATACCTGCATGAGGCAAGCCATCACTGCGGAGCAGAGGTTGGTCGCTACCTTGCGGTATTTGGCCACAGGGAGAAGTCTGCAGGACCTCAAGTTCTCGACAGGCATCTCCCCCCAGGCTCTGGGGATCATTATCCCAGAGACCTGTTCTGCCATCATCCAGGTCCTGCAGAAGGAATATATGAAGGTAAGATTTTTATCCTTTTATATCCCATTTTATTGTATTGAATGTTTGATAATATATTGTATTTCTTTCCTCATTCCCTAATTACCATGATTGTAATATGCTGTGAATGTCCCCTTTGTCCTCATGCATGCTGGATTTTTATGTAATTATTATTTTATGTCCTTCATACATATTTGCACTTCAATAACCTCTCCAGCATGGTGTCTCCTGCCCTATATTCACCTCATGTAGTCACTTAACAAAGTATTTTATCAGCTCTATAGTAGTGCTTTACCCCAAACACACCCTAAAATGTTTGGAAATGTTATTTTTTATTTAAATTCAGGCAGAGTGCCAGAGGCTTTTTTTTGTGGTGTCCCCAAATTTTTTGTAACCCTCCCTCCCCCAACTGCTAAGTCAGCTGATCCCAATTCTCTATCCTCAATCATCTATCTGCTGACTTTGCCAAACCCATACACACTATACCCACCTCTTTACTGGTCAGATTTATGGATGAATTCCCCAAAGCATGTATTGCAAGGGCCTGCCTGTATACTTTCTAATGGTACTGTTTAAAGTTCTTGTATCCTATTATTATCTTGATAGGTAATAGCAGAATGTTCAAATGTGCTCAAATGTGTACAGTGTGTATTTATATCTTTGTATTATGACACTTCTTACCTGTCCAGTGGTCTGCCAATAGTGTAACTAAGGAGGGTCTGTTCCAAGTAATACCCATTATTTAGGCATTCATCTCTCAATGAAGTGAAGAGGGTTACCTGTCCAAGAGTTCCCCCCCTATAATGTTAGAAATGGCCCATGAGGGGGGGAGGGGGAATATGATAGGTGTACCTTATACTTTGTTGTTGTTAAATTCCCCTTAATAAATGCTATCTGGAGGTTGCCCCATAATGTTTGTGTCTAATCTGCTTGCCATGTTTCTGTGAAAAAATAGTAATGTTTATTGTTTTTTCCTCAACAGTTTCCTTCCACGCCACAGGAATGGCAGACTGTGGCCTCCCACTTTGCCCAGCAGTGGGACTTTCCTAACTGCGGAGGGGCAATTGATGGGAAACACGTCCACATCGTCCCACCACCCAACTCGGGGTCGTACTATTATAATTACAAGGGGTTTAATAGTATAGTGATGTTGGCGGTGGTGTCTGCTAATTACGAGTTCTTGTATGTGGACGTGGGGAAGAATGGCCGGATGTCTGATGGTGGAGTGATCGCCCAGACGGAGTTCTACAGGCGTCTCCAGAATGGCAGCTTGGACTTGCCACCTCCAGAGGACAATGTTGAAGGTCTCCCATTTGTGTTCGTTGCTGATGAAGCATTTGCGCTGGGGGACCACCTGATGCGGCCATTCCCGATGAGGACCCTCACCCCGTAACAGAGGGTTTTTAATTACCGGCTGGCCAGAGCCCGAAGAGTGGTGGAGAACACATTTGGAATCCTGGCCAGCCGGTTCCGATTATTTCTGACACCCATCCATATGGCGGAGTATAAACTGAACCATATAATACTTGCCTGCTGTGTTCTCCATAATTTTTTAAGAAAACATTCAGCCAACTATGCTGGCTCAGTTGGGCCTGAGGCCGGAATCCCAAATCCATCAACACTGACGGCGCTTGAAAGAGGCCGTCCTGGCTTGCCCTCCCTGAGTGCCCGTGATGTCCGGTTACGCTACCTGGAGTTCTTTGCGGGTAGGGGGGCTATCAATATGCCAGACAATCTGTGAAACCTTTTTCAAATAAAAAACAACCAAAAGAAATTCTTTGTGGACATTTACTGCTTGTGTTTGTTTTAGCTGACCCTGACAGAAATGTGTTGAGTGCAGAAAATGTCGTGATTGGGTAACCTTATAAAAAACAGTGTTGGCTGGTACTTCCTAAATGCGAAAACACATTTCACTTCAAGTGCACTTGCAACTGCACTGAACCTGCACTTGTAGTGCAAAGTGTATTTGCCCTTAGGAAATAACCCCCATTTTTGAATAAAACAGCAATTACATCACCCCAAAAGTGTTGTAGTGTTGACACAATAATCCACACATTCTTGAGTAAGCCACTTTTTTATACCTGCACAATCACATGTGCATTTACGAAAGGTTTTTAAAACAAATCAACATGTTTGTTGTATAACAATTTTTGCAGTAGCATTATCAAAAATCGAAATATCCATTTCAGAAAAAACAGGCCTGTGTAAAACCAACAACTTGAACTTACAAAGTTCGCATATGGTAAAATCTGAAGGCTATATCAGACATCAGTATTTAGGAACTGGGTTTGATATAGCGTTCAGATGGGGGGAAATCACCCCTGGAAAGGTCAAATTTGGAAGATGCACACCAATTTACGAATGTCAACATGTGCTATCTGCCATCAGGGGGGATCAAGGGACGTGCTTTGGGGGAGCAAGCCCTTCCTCAACGCGACTTTATAATTGAGGAAGGGGTTGCACCCCCAAAACGCGTCCATTGATCTCCCGTGATGGCAGATAGCACATGTTGGCACACTGTGCATCCTCCAAATTTGGCTTTTCTAAACATAGAAAAAATTTTTGCAAGATTGGACCACAAGAAAACAGGTGATTTTGTGGGGTTTAAATTCGCCCCAAAACATCAATGATGTTATTATTTTTTTTAATAACATCACTGATTTGTTGCTGTATGTTGTGCAATTCGAGATTACACCCCATGATCTCCCCGATCAGTATCTGGGCACTTTCAGATGTGAAACGTTCTCTCTCCCTCACATCACGATCACCTAAAAAGAGATAAAGAAAAAAAAAAAGGTCTCAAAAATCTGCCACCATCCATCTCTTTTACCTGAGCCTGTGGTCGCAGACACTCACCTGTTGTGGTGCCAATCTCCACCACATCTTCTTCTTCCTCCTGCTCTTCTTCTTGGGTTGGGAGTATTTCACCTTCTTCCATAGGTGGGGGGTCTGTGGTCTCCTCGGATGAGGGGTGTCCTCCGAGTCTTTTTTCCCCTATGTAAAACAAAAATGGTATACTTAGCACACAGATATTTGATGGCAGAACTAGAAATAGGAAACATTGCTTGGAAGTGGGGTACAATTGTCTATTTTAGCAGAGTTCCAAGATGTATATTTTTTATTGGCCTTTGTCAAGCTGCAATACTTTACCTGGTTGGTACAAGCTTCACAGATGTAGCCCTCCCTATAGTATACACTGGAGCACCTGTGTGCCCCCCCTAATAAAAATGGTGTTCTGGGGTCCCACACTAGTGCTCCAGTGTCCAGATGTGAAAACAGCTGCTCAGTGTCCTCTCCTTACACACAATCTAGTTTGCATTTCATTCTAGTAACAAACCCATCTACACAAACAAATATTTGGCATCCAAGTAGGCCCCAAAAAATGTGTGAAAATTCATATGGCCTAAACAATGGTGTTCTAGAGGCCGAAAGAAAAATGTTTGATACGAACGAATAATGGGCCCATGAACATTAAAGTTGCCCTTTTAAACGTTACAATTAATAAAAGCATATGGAGCAGAACGAACGGAATAAAGACAGAAAGAATAGGAACACAGCACAACTACTTACTTTTTTGCAGCACTCTCCGGATCTTTCGGTACTGCTCTGGCTCTCTCAACTTCAGGTCCGACCACCGCTTCCTGAGCTGATCTTTCGATCTTCGTACCCCGAAATTCCTCTCAAGACTCCTGACCACTTTCGCCATGATCTTGGCCTTTCGGGTGTTGGGGTTGGTGTAAGGCCCATATTTTCCGTCATAGTCGGACTTCCTCATGATGTCGACCATCTCCAACATCCTCGTTGCTATAATTAGCACACACCTGCTCTAAATCCGCCATCATGCTCTTCACCCACTGCGCCGAACGAAAAGGGGCGGGGAATAGACTAGAAAGAACGTCGGGGCGGGCGGAGTTACACGCATGCGCAGTGTGTATAAAGCGTAACACGCGTGCGTATTACGTACGATCTGTAAGCGGAGAAAGGAGCATTGGACGCGCCGATCGTAAGAATGAAGGTAAGAGACAAACTTGTGCCTATACTGCTTCTAGATTGAGGCCTATATTGTAACAAGATTAGGAGAGTTTTGTCTGACATTAGGCTTTGTCTTGTGTTGTGTCTTGCAGTGAACATGGATATCTTAATGAAAGACAATGACTTCATGTCAGTATTCGTAGAGATGCTAAGTGAGCTGCCCTGTCTGTGGAAGATTACCCACCCCCATTTCAAGAACCAAGCAAAGAGGAAGGCAGCACTGGAGCAATTGTGTGAAATTGTGAAGCAGGTGATCCCCACGGCAGACATCACTTATTTAAAGATTTTCATTGGTGGCCTGAGGAGCACATATCTGAGGGAGCGCAAGAAAGTCCTGGATTCGCAGAGATCCGGAGCAGCAGATGACATCTATGTCCCCAGGATGTTGTACTATGACAGGCTGCACTTTCTGGCAGGCCAGACTGAACCCAGGCCATCCCTCTCAAGTCTTCCTTCCACGCTTCCTTCCCCCCCCGGCTGAGGCTTCTGACGCCCAACCTGGGCCTTCCAGGCGATATGTGGAGGAGCCCAGATTGAGCCAGATATAGTATTCCTCTAAATATTTCTGCTTGTCCAATCAATGATACCTAGATGTTAGTTGGGAGTACTAATTTAGGATTGTGATTGATGATGCAAAACATTACAACTATGTCCCTTTTTCATACACAGGGAAGTCTCAGCCAGGAGGTGGCCAGGCCGAGCCGGCTGGCTGATATCAAGGTCCCTCCACCCCCCCTGAAAACAGAAAGTGGCAGTAGGAGGAGTACCCTAGAGGAGGCTGCTATAGCATTCTTTTGGAGGGCTACAGAGGTCCTGGGAGCACCCCACACCATGCAGGAGAACATTGCTGCCTTCATAGCCTATAAAATGCAGAGGATGGAGGAGGGCCAAAAAGTCTTGTGTGAGGCCCTCATATCGGAGGCTCTGGAGAAAGGTATGAGGGGCCAAATTACACCTCACACACATCTTTGGGATGGTCCTCCTCCTCCTCCTGCAGGTCCTCCTCCTCCTCCTCCCTCTCCTCCAGGTCCTCCCAGTCCTCCTCCAGGTCCCCCCAGTCCTCCTCCTCAAGGTCCTACGACTCCTCCTGCCACATCTCCAACTGCACAGCCACAGCCCGGAAGGAAGCGTGGAAGGAAGACCAGACAGTGATTGCCCTGTGTTCAGTCTGGTCGGCCAAAAGATGCAGCCTCTTGTAGTACCACAGCCTGGGGACACAGATGTCATCTGCTGCTATCCGGATCTCTGCGAATTCTGGACCAGACTGCCCTCCCTTAGATATGGACTCCTCAGGCCACCAATTTTGATGTTGAAGAATTGATGTCTGCCGTGGGGGTCCCAGGCTTCGCTAATTTCTCCTGTTGATCCAGTGTTGCCTTCCTCTTTGTTTGGTTCTGATCCCTTAATAAAGGATTTTTGTTTTGAATTATACTCTCCTATGTGTTTTACTTCAAAAATGACAGTTGGTTTGTGAGGATTCAGGTACATTTCAAATATACAATGTGAAATGAACAAGGGACACCAACAACAAACAATCTCCTTGAGATTAAATAATAAAAGATATCAATGGTGTTGGGGTAACTTGACACACAAAACACAGACAAAAATATTCTGGAGTAAAAATAAAAATAACATTGAACAAAGATCAGCCTTGGAAAAAATCCAAACATTAAAACAAAAAAAAAAGGCTGAAAATCCAAAAAAATAAAAATAAAAAAAATATAAAACTGTCAGAAGTGACAAATAATAACAATATATTCAGGGAATCCCACAAAAAAAAACACAAATAAAACTTTGTGAGAAGTGTGTGTTTGAATATGAGCAGCAAAACTACTTAATTCTTGTCACATTATAAAGAAGAAGAGAGTGCGCTGTATTAAACCATTTTTAACATTGCAGCGTGACGAAAGTGCTGTATCCATTGCGAACGCTATGTTTACCAGAACGAGCTGTCCCGTGTCGGAATTTCTTCTGAGCATGCGTGGCAATTTGTGCGTCGGAACAGGCCACACACGGTCGGAATTGACGCGATCGGATTTTGTTGTCGGAAAATTTTATCTCCTGCTCTCCAACTTTGTGTGTCGGAAAATCCGATGGAAAATGTCCGATGGAGCCCACACACGGTCGGAATTTCCGACAACACGCTCCGATCGGACATTGTCCATCGGAAAATCCGACCATGTGTATGGGGCATTACAGCAAGAGGAGTAAAAAAAAAAGCCAATTTCCAGCTTGTGTAAACCGGACATTGGTCCCGCATACTCCACACCCACTTCTAAGCAGTGCCCAATGGTACCGCCTACCAGTGTCCACCAGTGCCACCTACCAATGCATATCAGTATTGCTAAGCAGTGCCCACCAGTGCCACCTATCGATGCCCACCAGTGCCATCCATCAGCGCCTCATCATTAGTGCCACCTATCGGTGCTGCCTCATCAGTGCCGTCTCATTAGTGCCACCTCATCAGTGCTGCCTTATCAGCACGCATCAAAGAAAAATTACCTGTTTGCAAAATTTTATAACAAACTACGAAAACAGCTTTTCTTTTTTTGTTTGTTTAGAAAAAAATAAAAACCCCCGTAGTGATTAAATACCACCAAAAGAAGTCTCAATTTTGTGAAAAAAAAAAAATGATAAAAATGTCATTTGGGTACAGTGTAGCATTATCGCGCAATTGTCATTCAAAGAGTGACAGCGCTGAAAATTGGCCTGGGCAGGAAGGAGGTTTAAATGCCCAGTAAGCAAGTGGTTAATTTGGAATGAAATGAACTGCACATTGTCTATGCAATTTTTACTATCGCTGCTCACCAACCCTGGGGTATTATTTTACTTCCACTAACAACCGAGCCTGGGGTATTGTTTACTAGAACCACTGATGCTGGGGCATTTTCTACTCCTACTGGCAACAGTCCGGACCTCCTAAGGCAGGGGTGCC
Organism: Lithobates clamitans; assembly: GCA_037952925.1. Classification (NCBI taxonomy): domain Eukaryota; kingdom Metazoa; phylum Chordata; class Amphibia; order Anura; family Ranidae; genus Lithobates; species Lithobates clamitans. The sequence goes on along the minus strand of JBBGZY010000494.1, from coordinate 149,925 downwards.
CAACAAATGGCCATCTTATGTAGACTGCAACTTCATCTTCCGGGATGGATAGATTGCAGGTTGCCAACCCACCATCCCAGAGCATCAGAGTGGATGGAGCCAGTGCTGGAGGAAGCAAGTGGCTGTGGAAGGAGCAGGAACCATATATGCCGATGCTTCCTCTGTAGCGCTTTGCTGCTTTCCCAGGCGCATTTGGTATCACACCTCCTGTGACAGGAAACTTTCTAACAGCGTAGCAATACCAGCAGATGCTGAAAGACAAAAAGGTTAGTTTATTAACATCATATTGTTTTGCAATGGGCATATTAGCACTTTTAAAAAAAAGAGTTATTAGGCTGCTTTCACACTGATCCACTGGTGAAGCACAGTGCACCTGCGGCTTTCTTGCAGGTTTATCTGCACTGAGCCATAGACTTCTATTATATTATGATTTCCGCATACAGGAAGATATATTGGAAGTCTATGGCAAACTGCAGCTAACCCACAGGTGCATGGGTAAACGGCAGTGCATTCTTGTCAAAGCAGCCTTTTAGGGGGCTCAGGACAGTAAGGGCTCATTTACATTTTGCAGTTTGGGTGGTGGTAAAACACCATAGTTGGGATGAGTTTTTGCACCCCGCTCCTCAACCACTGGTGTAACGTCAGGGGGTCACGATGGCGACCCCCCCACCCCATGCTCCGGGGGCCTGTGTGGCTTCCCTGTCACATTCTGTTTTACATTTGGACAGGAGGGGCAGCATATACAGAAACCAATCCTCTTCATTTCCCTCCTGCAACTGCTAAAAGCCAGATTCTCCTCCTCTCTCTGTCGCCAGCATTCAGCAGCTGCAGGAGGAAAATGATCATTATGCTATTCAAAATAGAAAATGTGAAATTCTGAACCATTTCATTTCATTGTGGCCTGCAACTGGTTATCAAATCATTTTAACGTGATACTAAAGTCTAAAGGGATACTAAAGTCTAGTTTTGTTTTTTTTCTTTAAAATAACAAACATATTATACTTAACTGCTCTGTGCAGTGGCTTTGCACAGAGCACCCTGTATCCTTCTCTTCTTGGGTCCCTCTCCGGCTCTCTTGGCCCCTCCTGTCGAGTGCCCCCACAGCAAGCAGCTTGCTATGGGGGCACCCAAACCGAACCACTGCTCTGTGTGTCCATTCAGACACGGAGCCACAGTTTGGCCCTGCCCCTTCTTTCTCCTGATTGGCTAACTGACTTTAACAGCAAGGGGAGCAAATCTGGAGGGAGAGTCTTGGACAGCGAAGCACTCGTGCAACATCACTCGATCGAGATGGGACTTGGGTAAGTATTGGGGGGCTGCTGCACATTGAAGGTTTTTTAATCTTGATGCGTAGACTGCATTAAGATGAAAAAAAAAACCTTCTGCCTTTACAAGTGGCCCTCTCTCTTCAAAAGGTTTAGTATCCCTGTCCAACAGTCTGAAGTACAATGAACTGGTCCTTTGTTTGAAAAGTTTGAAGACCCCTGCTCTATAGTATTCCTCTTCTCCTCCAACAGCTACATAAAAGATTATGTAAGAAGATGAAGTGGGGGGGGGGGGGAAGATTGTGGCCAACACAGACAGTAATTAGACACTCCCAGAAGAGGAACGAGCTATGACTTGCAACAAGGGACTTCATGGTCAGGAACTGTGTTGATTTTTCTGTGCACTTACCTGCATTTTTTAAGTTGGAGACAGGTTCTCTTTAAAGTGTTTGTTACCCCAGCATTTAATATTCCTGATATGTGTCTGCTGTACCATCTATTTGTATGAAAAGTTATCCTGTTCTCTTTGTATTGCTTCCTATGTGTGATATCCCTGGTGTTCCTGCCAGTCCCTCTGCTTTCCTATCAAAAACTGACCACACTAAGCAGGAGAACACCATGGTCAGTTCTCTAGCTATGCTGGGAACTCGGTGTGCTCTCCTCCAATGATCATACCTGTCCTGACACGCTTCCCCTGCACAGCCATTCACTGAAAAGCTCAGTGTGCTGCTGCTTCTCCTCCCACCAGCTCTTATGCAGCCGAGAACAGAAGGTATTTAATTTTATTTATTTTTTTTTTATCTATACAGAAATGTCTTGCCTTTAATTTCAATCTTAAACTGAATGGGTTGTTTTACAATCACTTTAACGTCTCAAAATTTGTTTGTTAAACCCGCAAAATATGTATTTTCGCCCACTACTTTTCCTTTTGGGGCTGGTTCATAAAATTAATTTCACAGGAAAGTGCTATGCATTCCTGTGCAATTCACATGCGATCTGGGCACAGTGTGATTTCAACTTTTTCATTTGAATGAGTTGAAATCATGCCAGACTGCACCAAAAGTTGTGAATGGACTACTTTAAAAAAACATAGACCAACAAGATTGCATGGTACCACTGCCATCCAGTGCAGGCAAACACACTGTGTTTGTGACCTGCGTTTTGGGTTTCGTTAGCATTGCATTGACACCTGCAACAGATCATAAAAGCAGTGCATTTTGAATGTGATGCATGAGACGCACATGGAACACGGGTTTCCCATGCCACGTTTTGGTGTGAGCTGGGTTGCTTTTCAAATGCCTCATATTAAATGCTGGATGAAAGACTTGGTTCTAGATAACACTTTTGGTAATTAAATAACACAACTGTTTAGGGGTCTACACATCAGACTAAAATAAGGGGCAGCTGAGGAGGAAAGGGGGACAGAGGGATTTGGTTCCAAAGAGTGATATTCCCTTCAGATCAGGGACAGTTGGGCACTATGCTACCCTAAACTGTAGGTAGTGGTGTAACTATAGCCATAGCAGCACACATGGTTGCTATGGGGCCCAAGGGTTGGAAGAGACCCAATTAGGGAGGTTTTCTAATACAGTATCTCTTTTCCAAAAGAGCTGATGCACAGGAACATGTTTAGTACCATGCTGTTTCTAGTCACAGATGTCCTTTGCATCCTCCTATCTGTGAGTAGATGTATTCAGAGCTACTGGTTGTTCTGGTCAGCGCTTTGATGTTAACCCTTTAAAGCGGAGGTCCACCTATCTATGGTTTTTTTTTTTTTTTGGAGTTCATTCACAAACTTTTCTTCTCATGATTATCTACTCACATGTTCTGTGTAATAAGTCCGCCTGTGTCCGATTTCGTTGTAAAGAATAACTTATAACATTCACTGAAGGCGGTTTCCATCTTCATTGTGGGCATTTGAAGCCCACAAGCATGTATTTCCTGGATGCAGTGAATGCTAAGCTCCCAGCATTCACCGAGATATTGTGATGACACTGTTGCACAATGCATGCTGGGAAGCCTGAGACTAGCTCCCAGGGGACTGTGGGAGGTCTGGGAGAGGCTAGAAACACACCTACTCCCATGGGAGGAAAACCAGGAAGTGCTAAGAAGATTAGAAACAAAAAGGTAATTACGGCGATTTAAATTTTTTTACACAGCATGTCAGCATCTAGGCAAGGAAGAGAATGCATAGAGATAATGTTCAAAATTTGGGTGGAACCCCGCTTTAAGACCAACACAGTATTTTTGAGGCAGAAACATACCAGAGTGCCTTTTCAGCTAAAAAGTCTTAGGCTATGTTGGTAAAATCTAAATATACTTCTTCTTGACCATTCCTTTGTTGCCCTGCCCGTGTGTTTTGGGTCATTGTCATGCTGGAATATCCATCCATGACCCATTTTCAATGCCCTGGCTGAGGGAAGGAGGTTCTCACCCATGCTTTGATGGTACATGACCCCGTCCATCTTCCCTTTGATGCAATGAGGTTGTCCGGTCCCCTTAGCAGGAAAACACACCCAAAGTATAATGTTTCCACCTCCATGTTTGACAGTGGGGATGGTGTACTGCCAAGTTCCGCTACAACTATATCCTCAAGTTTGCGGATGACACAACTGTGGTAGGTCTCATAAGTTACAATGAGGAAACACTCTCCAGAGAGGAAGTGGCACAACTGGTTAAATGGTGTAGTACAAACAACCTGTCAATTAATGTAAGCAAAACAAAAGAGGTTGTGATGGATTTCAAGAGAAACTCTGATCAGCAGTACTAAATTCCTGGGAGTGCACATCTCAGAGGATCTTACCTGGACAACCAATGTCACGTCACTCACCAAGAAGGCCCAACAGCGCCTATATTTTCTCCACCGCCTTAAAAGAGCCAATCTCCCTCCACCCATCCTTACTACATTCTAGAGGGGAACCATTGAGAGTGTGCTGACCAGCTGTAACATTGTCTGGTATTGTAACTGCAGTTCTGCTGACCGCAAGACACTGGAGCGGCTAGTGAAGACAGCTGAACAGATTATTGGTGTCCCTCTCCCCTCCATCCTGGACATTTTCCATACACAATGCTCCAGCAAAGCTACCAGTATCCTGAAAGGATCCACCCATCCCTCCCACAGTCTCTTCCAGCTCTTGCCATTAGGTAGAAGGTACCGGAGAATCAAAACCCAAAATATCATATTTTGGTTTTAAACTGTGAAAAACCTGAATTAACACTTCCAAAGAACACTTCCCCTCCCAACAAAATTAAGTAACTAATTCATATGACCCCTTTTGTGAAGCAAGGAGGAAAAGAAACAGAACTTATGTTGGGATCAGGTAAACAGAAACCTGATAAAAAGTAAATTGACAAATAGCCAGGATGGGTGGTCAAACCATAAGCTACAAAACTTTTAATTCAAGGAGAACTTGGGTAAATATGTCCCATTGTGTCAGGGGATGACCAAAATGTCTGACAAGAAAGATGGTTTGAACATTTAAAACATATACAGATATGTTATTATGATCATAAGTAATGCAAATGCCACATCCTAAAACATTAAAAAAAAAAACTGATAACTTGTATACATGTTGTATTATAAATACATGTGATATTAGAAGTAAGAATATGAGATGTCAACATAAGATGAATGAAAAATGGGGTTTAGATATACTTCATGAGGATAAAAACATAGAAGCCATGACCGCATCTATATGAAAATACCCATATTACATGTGTTGTCTCAAGAAAATAGGTTCACATAGGAGATACAGGAATCCTGTCATTGTTCACATAAATATCCATTTTATGTGATTCTAATTAATCACATCTATACTCAATGATTTTATTATTGTAGCACTAACTCATGGTGGAGCTGCTGATTTAAAGCGGGCTGTTACCGTCACCTTGTTACCTGTAATTTCATCAACACCGGGTCTAGGGGTCTCCGTTGAGCTTACTGCGAGGCAATGTAGGCACCAGTCACTTAAGTACTTTTTTCAATGCTTTAATGGGGATAACTGGAAGAAGTAGCAGGAAAGAGGTAGAAGGAGAGTTGCACCGGTGTTCAAATACCTTTTCTTGGCGTAGCGTCAAGGAATTTAAATCTTTAGGATGGATGTATCCTCAGCTTAGGATGAAATCTTTGCCTGCCCGGATAGGTTTCTCTCACTGATCTAGCAGCCGGAACGCAGCATGAACAAAGTCTCTGCCACAGACTTTGGTGGGACAAACTCATACGATCCTCTGCCACAGGATGTAGTAGTTTTCGATGAACATCAAACATAGTACCAAAACCTTTAAGCCGACCCGGCAGTACTTGTGCGGTAGGGTAATTTAGGATGGGTCCTCCAATTGAGTCACCAGGCCCTTCTCCAGACCAGCGCTCCGCATGGTCCCTTCCAAGACGGGTCCTCCCCTGGATTCTTCTCAATTGTCCGGCCTCTTCCCTCAGGACCGACAGCACAGGACCATCCCAGCAGTAGCAGGCCCCGGACAGGCTTTTAGGCCTACCAAGCCGGAGGGCTACGAGATAGCACTCACTGACACATACCTCTAGGCCAAGAGGGCCACGAGGCAAAAAGCTCCCCGAAACATGACAACGACACCCACAGGCGCAATGAGGAACTGCACGCAACACAGCCAAGCTGGAACAGAGGCTAAACTAACATTAGATTAAACCTGAACAATGTATAGCACAGATGATCCATTAAATTTACCTATAAGCGGTAGATTAGAAATCTACCAGGGCTACATACTCCCCTCACTACAATAGACGTTGTCCCCAACGTCTGCCAAAATATAACTCTCAAGCCTGAAAGTAGGTATTTGCACTCAGAACTTGGATGGAAAAGAGGAAAAGACAGTATAGAAATATTACAGTTTCAACATTTATACAATAACACGTTCACATAAGACATGTCACAAACCCTCACTATCTATTTAGCTGAAAAGCCTAACAGCTTGATAGGAGATCTGATGGTTCCTGAAAAAACAAAGTTAGACACACACAAAAATACACAGTATCGTCACTAGACTAATTAGGAGCAAATAGTAAATGGGGAAATGGCGCTACCCTATATGTATCTAATAATAGCTACCTATACCATAAACGAGGATATTACTATCCCAGTGTGTCTACCAAACTATAAGTAGTTCCATAAATGTGCATAAGAATAATAATAATAATAATAATAATACTGAGTAGTATTTTGCTTGGCATGCAGTGTCTAAACTGTGACAATATGCCCCTCAGGGCAGGCACCCTTAGTGTGTGGTAATATGTTGCATCCAGGGACAGACTCCCATTAAGAACAGGTATCACTAGCAGTGCAAACTCAGATGAGTCTCAATGTGTACATACAATACAAGGACTAATGTTCAGGGTGGGATGTTTGTGGAGTGCCAGCACCTAAACACCTATATATTCAAATAAACTTATACCATACATAAGCTACATGTGACCAAAGTATGAAAAAAAAAAATATATCTCAGGACCGTATGTGCTAGGAACTACTTAAGTTCTTATACCAAAATATACATATATTAGAACTACATGTGCAACTCTATATATGTGAAAAAAATCCAATTTATCAGAAATAAAGGATCACAGTCTGTGTGCAGTCCAAACTTTAGAAAAATAATAAGTGAATGTATCAACGGTGACTTCTGTGTTCATCAGGAAAAGATTGGTGACTCCAGGTGCTCCCCCCAATGTAATCCCCACTCACAAGAAGCAGTCACCCCTGCAGGGGTAACGGGCATAGAGTGGGTGTCTGGAGTGGATGTTCCTTTATGTTTCCTGGTTCCCTCCGTTTATCCGTGGGTGTATCCCAATGGCTCGGTTTGGGGTTTCCAGCTGACTTTTTTCAGAGATGAACTCCTCCGTGCCTCATCAACATATCAATATATTTTCCTCCATATAGAAGAAGAAACAGGGGACTTGCATAGTGAAGTAAGTTCTCGTTTATTTAAAAACGTATACAGATCATAGCAGCAAGCAGCTAACCCGGTACAGCCCGGCTGTTCAATAAGCGAAACCAGGAAGCCAAAGACTGCGTGCGTCCCAGCTTGCGTTCCAGCCACGGCTTCCGGGTGTGACGTGTGAGCGTGACTCCGCCTTACGCGTTTCGTCATAGGACTTTTTCGTCTTTGATAACGTCCTATGACGAAACGCGTAAGGCGGAGTCACGCTCACACGTCACACCCGGAAGCCGTGGTTGGAACGCAAGCTGGGACGCACGCCGTCTTTGGCTTCCTGGTTTCGCTTATTGAACAGCCGGGCTGTACCGGGTTAGCTGCTTGCTGCTATGATCTGTATATAACGTTTTTAAATAAACGAGAACTTACTTCACTATGCAAGTCCCCTGTTTCTTCTTCTATATGGAGGAAAATATATTGATATGTTGATGAGGCACGGAGGAGTTCATCTCTGAAAAAAGTCAGCTGGAAACCCCAAACCGAGCCATTGGGATACACCCACGGATAACCGGAGGGAACCAGAAAACATAAAGGAACATCCACTCCAGACACCCACTCTATGCCCGTTACCCCTGCAAGGGTGACTGCTTCTGGTGAGTGGGGATTACATTGGGGGGAGCACCTGAAGTCACCAATCTTTTCCTGATAAACACAGAAGTCACCGTTGATACATTCACTTATTATTTTTCTAAAGTTTGGACTGCACACAGACTGTGATCCTTTATTTCTGAGAAATTTGATTTTTTTCACAGATTTTTTTCACAGATTTTTGTCATATATAAAGTTGCACATGTAGTTCTAATATATGTATATTTTGGTATAAGAACTTAAGTAGTTCCTAGCACATACGGTCCTGAGATATATATATTTTTTTCATACTTTGGTCACATGTAGCTTATGTATGGTATAAGTTTATTTGAATATATAGGTGTTTTAGGTGCTGGCACTCCACAAACATCCCACCCTGAACATTAGTCCTTGTATTGTATGTACACATTGAGACTCGTCTGCGTTTGCACTGCTAGTGATACCTGTTCTTAATGGGAGTCTGTCCCTGGATGCAACATATTACCACACACTAAGGGTGCCTGCCCTGAGGGGCATATTGTCACAGTTTAGACACTGCATGCCAAGCAAAATACTACTCAGTATTATTATTATTCTTATGCACATTTATGGAACTACTTATAGTTTGGTAGACACACTGGGATAGTAATATCCTCGTTTATGGTATAGGTAGCTATTATTAGATACATATAGGGTAGCGCCAATTCCCCATTTACTATATTCAATACCCAAATAGTCCCATTAGGGACTTACTAGGGGAGGCTGCAAACCCTGTCATTCCTAAGCGCGGACTTATTACATAATTAGGAGCAAAGCCTCATTCCAGCAGAAGAATGACACTCTCTTCCCACAGATTTTCTTTCCCTTTTTTTTTTTTTTTTATATATGAACTAAACAAAAATGACTTAAAGTCCATCCCTATCTCTGAGCAAACTGTATCTTTCCGATAAAGAAAATCCAATCAGCAAAAATCTTTGAATCTGAAGACGCTGAGATGAATATAATCTCTTGACCACGGAAATCTCTAAACACTGACACTATCTAACTATATACTCCAAAGTTCTTTTGCATAATCACCAATAAAACCGGGGATCTGGCAATGCCAGTTTCCTTCCCAGTTTATCCACCGTAGTGATAAAATACACAATGTCATCTTTTCCGGGTCTGCAAATGACCCCCTTGTCAGCATAGATGTGCCGGCCATAGTTCCAGTGTAGCAAACATCCTTTGAAATGTTCATCCATGGCAACAGAATACCCAGCCTTCCGGAAAGGTTTTGGCACCGACAAATAGTCCCAAACAGCTTCACAGTACCATTGTTCCCAGTTGGTCTCAATTTCCTGCATAATCTCCTGAGTAACATAGGGAAATTCCAGACCATATTCTGTGGCAACTCGTTTGGTGAGCACTCTCTGTAAGCGGGCAAGTTTAGGCAAAATTCTATTTTTCCCCAAGCCAGGAGGCACACAAGAGTTCAGTGATTTACGCACCATAAATCCGACGGGTGTCGGTTCAAACTTCAACAAACTATCAACTTTAGGCAATGTCTCTTTGGTAGTACTGTGCGGCTCCACACAAGGTGATGTCTTCCCAGAATCTAGAGCTATCCATTCTGAGAAAGTCAGGGCAGAAGCAACGTCTTCACCTTGGGCCCACAATAGTTCCTTAGACATTGTCTCAAACAAATCATCATCACAGGAGAGATCTGACATAGAATCTATCTCCGAGTCTCTCAACTCTTCTGCAGGCAAATATTTACAAAGAGTCCCAGATATGTCCCCCTTTGATCTCTTACCCGTTCCTGACGTAGACTTCTCCGGATCCATGTATTGCTCCGGTTCAGGTAGTCTCTGGGGCAGGCCTCGACCATGGCCGCGGGAAGCCTTCACATATCCCACCTTCCTCTGGACAGGTGCAACGGGGATAGGTGTGGTAGAAGTGGAAATAAAGGTGATGTCCGCTGATGAAGCGGTAACAGCGACATCTCCCTCGGAAACACTCTCGGTAGTAGATGAGATCCGATCCTCTCAACATGATCACAAGGCTTCTCTTCTCCTTTGGCGCCAAACACACACCCACGTCCCACGCGGTAACAAGTAGATGTGACTCCTCCCACTTGTTCCTCTGATCACGTAGCTCCCGGGCTTTTACTTCCACCCGTAGCCTACGCAGTCAGAAATAAAATCTCGCAATTTAACCCCTTCTTTTCCTGAAAAAGTGACAAAGTCCAGAAACCTCTTCTAATATTGGCTCTCGGTGAAAATACTTCTCAGGGCTGCTTAGGGTAACGGCAAACAATCCCGGACGATGCCCCCACATGTAGCACTAACTCACGGTGGAGCTACTGATTTAAAGCGGGCTGTTACCGTCACCTTGTTACCTGTAATTTCACCAACACCAGGTCTAGGGGTCTCCCTTGAGCTTACTGCGAGGCAATGTAGGCACCAGTCACTTAAGTACTTTTTCAATGCTTTAATGGGGATAACTGGAAGAAGTAGGAGAGTTGCAGGGGTGTTCAAATACCTTTTCTTGGCTTAGCGTCAAGGAATTTAAATCTTTAGGATGGATGTATCCTCAGCTTAGGATGAAATCTTTGCCCGCCCGGATAGGTTTCTCTCACTGACCTAGCAGCCGGAACGCAGCATGAACAAAAAGTCTCTGCCACAGACTTTGGTGGGACAAACTCATACGATCCTCTGGCACAGGATGTAGTAGTTTTCGATGAACATCAAACATAGTACCAGAACCTTTAAGCCGACCCGGCAGTACTTGTGCGGTAGGGTAATTTAGGATGCGTCCTCCAATTGAGTCACCAGGCCCTTCTCCAGATCAGCGCTCCGCATGGTCCCTTCCAAGACTGATCCTCCCCTGGATTCTTCTCAGTTGTCCGGCTTCTTCCCTCAGGACAGACAGCACAGGACCATCCCAGCAGTAGCAGGCCCCAGACAGGCTTCTAGGCCTACCTGCACGGTTGCAGCGGCGTAACCCTCCAAGCATGGTGTCTGGCCCATAAATACCCTCTCCCAGAATGCAACTCGGAGGACCACCTCCGCCGAGTTATCTCCAGGAGCAGAAGAGCACTCATACACTACAGCTTGTTGCTTTCCATCATTGACCCATGATGACAATGACACCCACAGGCGCAATGTGGAACTGCACGCAACACAGCCAAGCTGGAACAGAGGCTAAACTAACATTAGATTAAACCTGAACAATGTATAGCACAGATGATCCATTACATTTACCTATAAGATTAGAAACCTACCAGGGCTACATTATGTACCAATTACTAGGGATTCTTAAACAGTATAGACTCATATTCGTATCCCCAAAATATAGATAGATACTCATTATGATAAGAAAGCATATGTTTTTGTTAACAAAATAAGTTTAGAAAACACTTTTGGGTCCTCAGACACCACCCAGTGGCTGAAGATAATATTACTTTTGGTACCTGGCAAATCATTAAAAAATCCCCCCCCCCCCCCCAATGGAAAGTGAGCCAAACCTTCTGGGCTGAACTTGTGATAATTTTATGAGCTTATTGTCCCAAATTGGTATAAAGGCTGAGAGGGCCATAAGGAAGGGATCACAGACCCCACACCAGATGCGCCCCCGACATCAAGAAGTCTGCTGATATTTAACCACTCCCCATCTTGCTGGACTTTATGACTGAAGCCATTCGATGTGCTTAGATTTTGGCGGACATCTTCCCTTTTAAGCTGATTGGTAAGATACAGACCACACCAATTTTGTTTCATTTCTGTTCTTATAATGGTAGGGATCATATTTTAGAGGTTAAGTATTGATGTTTATTGACTGTCTGGGGGTGTATTCTTATAACCGTGTTTTAGGGAATTCAAGCCAATATTTACATCAATTTAAATTTCTATGACCCCCAAGGAAGTTTTATTACCCCATTTAATTTCTTAGCTCTGTTCGTTTAATTCAAATTGGCAATATTGTTCTGCTGACTCTATGAGATATACTTTTTGGATTTCTTCCGGCCGGAGAAATTTGAAGGACTGCTCCCCTGAGCGACAAGGGATATTGCGTTCTTGAATATAAAGGGTAAATTACCACATATATTTTTTGCCAACAGACCAATTTTGACTCCCCTGGGTGATTATATTAGTTTTCCTCCCTACAATTCTGATGTTTTGATAATGTATGTATGAAGTCTCAATCACCAGAAAATGTAGTTCTGTATGAAATTGTATGAATAAACTCGCTAATTAATAAAGTCAAATTATTTACTTAAGTTTGTTGGGAGATATTTTATACTTTGGTAGGAAAACCCCATAAATCAACAAACTCAGGAAATAATTGTGGTGTGCACTGACAGTAGGGACTAAATTTATAAAATTACCGTAAGGTTGGAGGCACTGAAAATAACACTGAGATCTTAATTAATTATTCCATACCACACTCACAACAGCGCTTTTACGAACATTTGCTGCTACAAAGACTTAATTCGAAATATGTAGTGCTTGGGCAGTATACTACAAATCATCTTCCACTTTGTACTGACTGCCCTGAAATATTCCTTTTGCACAATCTCGTGAACAGTAATTATGTAAATCTTATATAGCCATTTACTCACAGTAGATGCACAGTTACATAGTTCCCAGATGTGTATAGGTTTATATATTTTTTTTTTTTTGTTCTTCGCTATTCTTTACCTATTGTCTGCTAGGGGATGTGTTTACACTTTTAATAATGTGTATTGTACTTTGGGAGCTTGATGCCTGCAAGTCTGACCTGGAATGAGTCATCCAAGTGGCTAGTTGTTTAACTTAATGTTTATAGTGTTATTTATACTTCTGTATACAGTTGCGTTTGCATATGATAATGTAATTAGCCTCACCTGAGTGTGTAGTGTAATATAAAAAGCCTGTATTCTTGTTTAATAAAGAGTTCCAGTTTTGCAGCTAAACTAGTCCTGCCTAGTTCTTGGTTACAATATGCGGCTATAATATCTGATATCTATGTTCAGACTGGAGGAAGCAGTATACTGACAGAAGCACTCAAGCGGATTGTGGGACGGTTCTGTCACACATCCATAGAAAGAAACCAAAACAAACAAGTTCAGAAATTAAGTTAGGTGTAATAAAATGGAATGACAAAGGAAAAAAGTATTGAACACATGAAGAAATGGGGGTACAAAAAAGTATTAAAAAGTCAAGACACCAGCTGAAATCTATCAGTAATTAGAAAGCAATCCTGTCCTTTGTCAGTGCAAATGAATAGTAGCTGGTTCAGTCTCAACTGATGGCTTATAAAAAGGTGTCTCATTACCATGGTGTCACACAAGAAACCTCTCATGATGAGTAAAAGCAAAGAGCTCTCTCAAGACCTTTGCAACCTTATTGTTGATGGCATACTGATGACATTGGTTATAGAAAGATTTCTAAACTTATGAATGTTCCAGTGAGCATTGTTGGGGCCATAATCCGGAAGTGAAAAGAGCATAATTTCACCATAAACAGACTTTGACCAGGCGCTCTTCGCAAGGTTTCTGACAGAGGAGTGAAAAGAATTATCAGAAGAATTGTCTAGGAGCCAAGTACCACTTGTGGAGAGCTTCAGAAAGACCTGGAATTAGCAGATATTGTTTCAAAGAAAACAATAAGTAATGCATCCAACCGCCATGGCCTGTATGCATGCTCACCACGCAAGACTCAATTGCTGAAGAAATAGCATCTTGAAGCTCATTTAAATTTTTTTTCCTGCACAACATTTAGACAAGCCTTTGAAATACTGGGAGAATATACTCTGGTCAGATGAGACCAAAATTGAACTCTTTGGTTGCCATAATACACACCATGTTTGGAGGTCAAATGGCACTGCACATCACCCCAAAAACACCATACCAACAGTGAAGTTTGGAAGTGGGAACATCATGTTGTGGGGCTGTTTTTCAGCATACGGTACTGGCAAACTTCGTATCTTTGAAGGAAAGATGAATGGAAAAATGTACTAAGACATTCTTGATAAAAATCTGCTGCCATCTACCAGGAGGATGAAGATAAAACAAGGGTGGACATTTCAGCAAGACAATGATCCCAAACACAAAGCCAAGGAAACTCTCAATTGGTTTCAAAGAAAGAAAATTAAGCTGCTAGAATGACCCAGCCAATCGCCTGACTTGAATCCAAAAGAAAATCTATGGAAAGAGCTAAAGATCAGAGTTCATAGAAGAGGCCCACGGAACCTTCAAGATTTGAAGACTGTGTGGAAGAATGGGTCAAAATCGCACCCGAGCAATGCATATGACTAGTTTCTCCATACAGGAGGTGTCTTGAAGATGTCATTACCAACATTTTGTATGAAGTATTATTAAATAAATTTTCAGTTAGCGTGTTCAATACTTTTTCCCTGTGTCATTCCATTTTATTATGCAACTTATTTTCTGAACGTATTTGTTTTGGTTTCTTTGTATGTATGGATTGCATGGGTTGTTGACATGTGGTGAAAATTCCATGTTTATAGCACCTTTAGAAATATATTAACCTAGAAAAATGGTGACCTGTTCAATACTTATTTTACCCACTAACTATATACAGTGCCTTGAAAAAGTATTCACACCCCTTGACATTTTCCAAATTTTGTCATGTTACAACCGAAAACGTAAATGTATTTTAGTGGGATTTTATGTGATAGACCAACACAAAATGGCACATAATTGTCAAGTGGAAGGAAAATGATAAATGGTTTTCAAGATTTTTTACAAATAAATATGTCAATACTTTGTAGAACCACCTTTCACTGCAATTACAGCTGCAAGTCTTTTGGGGGATGTCTCTACCAGCTTTGCACATCTAGAGTGACATTTTTGCCCATTCTTCTTTGCAAAGTAGCTCAAGCTCTGTCAGATTGGATGGAACCTCTGCCCCAGTCTCAAGTCTTTTGCAGACTCTAACAGGTTTTCTTCTAAGATTGCCTGTATTTGGCTCCATCCATCTTCCCATCAACTCTGACCAGCTTCCCTGTCCCTGCTGAAGAAAAGCATCCCCACAACATGATGCTGCCACCACCACCACCATGTTTCACGGTTCATGGTGTGTTCAGGGTGATGTGCAGTGTTAGTTTTCTGCCACACATAGCGTTTTGCTTTTAGGCCAAAAAGTAAAATTTTGGTCTCATCTGACCAGAGCACCTCCTTCCACATGTTTGCTGTTTCCCCCACGTGGCTTCTCGCAAACTGAAAACGGAACTTTTTCTGGCTTTCTTTCAACAATGGCTTTCTTCTTGACACTCATCCATAAGGACCAGATTTGTGGATTGAACGACTAATAGTTGTCCTGTAGGTAGATTCTCCCACCTGAGCTGTGGATCTCTATAGCTCCTCCAGAGTTACCATGGTCCTCTTGGCTGCTTCTCTGATGAATGCTCTCCTTGCCTGGCCTGTCAGTTTAGGTGGACGGCCATGTCTTGGTAGGTTTGCAGTTGTACCATACTGTTTCCATTTTCGGGTGATGATTAAACAGTGCTTCATGAGATGTTCAAAGCTTGGGATTTTTTTATAACCTAACCCTGCTTTAAACTTCTCCACAACTTTATCCCTGATCTGTCTGGTGTGTTCCTTGACCTTCATGATGCTGTTTGTTCACTAAGGTTCTCTAACAAACTTCTGAGGGCTTCACAGAACAGCTGTATTTATACTGAGAATAAATTACACACAGGTGGACTCTATTTACTAATTAGACTTAAGAAAGCAATTGGTTCCACTAGAATTTAGTTGGGGTATCGGAGTAAAGGGGAATGAATACAAATGCACGCCACTCTTTTCACATATTTATATGTAAAACAAATTTTGAAAACCATTTATCATTTTCCTTCCACTGCACAATTATGTGCCACTTTTGTGTTGGTCTATCACATAAAATCCCAATAAAATACATTTACATTTTTGGCTGTAACATGGCAAAATGTGGAAAATTTCAAGGGGTATCAATACTTTTTCAAGGTAGTGTGTGTGTGTGTGTGTGTGTGTGTGTATATGTGTGTATATATATATATATATATATATATATATATATATATATATATATATGTATGTGTGTGTGTGTGTGTGTGTGTGTGTGTGTGTGTGTGTGTGTATGTATGTATGTATGTATGTATATCTAAATATATAATAGAAAGATAGAGATATATCTATCTCCCAGGGAAGCTACCTCTGGCTATTAGTAACTTAGTTCCAGGTCGCTGTGAAGCAGTTGGGGGTATCCGGCTCCTGATTTGCAACCTTCAGCCGGCTAATTGGTGGGGCCCAGTCTTTAAGGTGGGCACATCTGAACATTCCCTTTAAAACTCTGAGCTATTAATCAGGATGGAAGTCAGTGTCTCAACAGTTCTTGTCACCAAACTCTATTGAGTCCAAATATTCCCACTACATTCAGTTTTAAAGCCCCAATGAATGATTTGGAGTGTTGGCACCATATGGGGTGCTGAGGTTCAGCAATGCAGAGAAGATATTTTGTGGGTACAAATGAATGTGCCTTGTGCAATGCATACAGCAACTGGGCTCTGGTTCTATTTAACCATGTTCTTATGCCTTTTTAGCTATGCCCCCTATTCAGCGCAATGTGGCCACACCCACTATTCATCATGTGTGCAGCAGAAGGTGGGATATGCAGGGGTACTTGATCTCTGCCTTCGCCTTTTTCAACATCACAGAGACTTTCTCCTGCGTTCCTGTTGAAGACTTGCTCGGCTGACGTTCCTTCTGTTTTCTGATCCTGCTTGCTGTACAACTACGTTTATCTCTGGCTCTCTGACATTTGCTTGGCTGACTACCCGATCCGGTTGCTGAACTCTGGCTTGTTTTGACTAGCTTACTCTGTTTACATTATTATTATTATTATTATTATTATTATTATTATTATTATTATTATACAAGTGTGATTTAACTATACTTCTGTCTCGGTCTGATTCATGGTTCCTGATACTTGACCAGAAAAGACAAGGCCTCTGTAGTGATGACATTGCTATTCCTTGTTGCTATGGTGACATGGCTAGAAGAGGCAATGTTTCTTTAGTGATGACACTGCTACTCTCTGTTGCTACATGTCTTACAAAATTTAAGCCCCTGTAGTGGTCCCACCATTGCTGCCTGTTGCTATGGTGAACCCCATACAAAAAGCAAGGCCTTTGTAATATTGACACTGTTGTTATAGTGACGTGGCTAGAGGAGGCAAGGTCTCTGCAGTGACGACAATACTACTCCCTGTTGCTATGGGGACATGTCAGGTCTCTGTAGAAGTGCTACTGTTGCTATGGTGACCCCTGTAGAAAAGGCCAGGCCTCTTCAGTAATGACAATTCTACTCCCTGTTGGGAGACAGGTATGTAGTATGGTGACAGGTCTAGAAAAGGTCAGGGCTCTGTGATGATGACACTGCTACTGCCTGTTGCTATGGTGACCCCACTAAGAGGCAAGTCCTAGTGATAATTCCCTGTAGTGATGACACTGCCACTCCCTGTTGCTATTGTAATATGTCTAAAGGAGGTCAGACCTTATTTTCTCAATGAATGTAAAGCGTTCTCTGATTGTGATTGTACTAGGTGGAGATTGCAATTTCGCCAGCCTCCTCTCCGCCTCTTCCAATCAAAGAATGCTTTGCATCCATTGAGAAAAAGCAAAGTGCTTTCTGAGTGGTGCCTGTGCCAAGCAAGTGACCTTCTGAGTTCACAATGCAGTAGGGCAGCCACTTGGCACCAGACCAGAAGCTATCGGCAATCACTGTAGTAGCAGTGCCTACTACAGTATTTTCTATGTTCCGCAGGGATCCCACAGGTACAGAATGTCTATGCAGAAGTAACAATACTTGGAATTCATATTTAACATTAATATGAATGTAATCAAAAAAAAATTGATTATATTTTTAAATCTGCATCTTTCATTAAAATAATATCTGTATGTGTAGACTGTAACACAGTCTGCCTCAATCACCCTCCATACAGGAGCATACAGGTGTACAGAAGGATTACGGTAGCTATATTTACCTTTCACAGGTTTCTGATACTTTAGCAGATGTATTTTTATATGCTACAAATAACAGCTTGATGCTAAAAGATATGTGCTTTTAGTTTTAAAATAGACATTTAAAGGATGTGTGTCGTGGAAGCAGTATGTCGGCTGACCTTGCTGAATTCCTTCTCAAAATGCCAATTACCTGCCTTGCTGATCCTTTAGCTTTACCAGTTTTTTATCCCTTTTTTTTTAACCCTAACCCAAAGCAAGTATACAAATTAGAACTCCTGATGTGTATACTAGTCTTGGCTCAATGCA
This sequence comes from Lithobates clamitans, assembly GCA_037952925.1. NCBI lineage: Eukaryota > Metazoa > Chordata > Amphibia > Anura > Ranidae > Lithobates > Lithobates clamitans. The sequence goes on along the minus strand of JBBGZY010000494.1, from coordinate 131,839 downwards.
CAGACAGCACTGAAGCCATAGCAGCCAGACAACTGGTATTTTCTGAAAGCAGCCTTAATATTTATCTCATGACTGGTCTACTTTAAGGCTAGGTTCACACTTCTGCATGTGGCTGTAAGGGAATTGCAGCGATTTCGCCCACCTGCAGTGAAAATGCACTGCTCTGCGAAAACGAGCAGGGCTGCCATTCATCCTGAATGGCACCCCACACATGTAAAATTGCAGTGAGTGTGTGGGTGCAGGAACCACAGGGAAATTGTCAAAAAGACCATGGGATTTTCCTGCGGCTGCTTCTTTGATGAGGTGCATGCACTTTTTTTTGCTGAAGAACAGGCATGGCTGCTCATTCATTTGAATGGGCTGCCGTGCCTGCACAAATGCAGCCTGCAAAAACGCATAGGTGGGAACCTACTGTCAATGATTAAAGAAAAATGTTCCTGAGAGAATCGTAGAGGCTTCCTTTTCGAGCATCTCATTCTGAAAATGCTGGTTGTCTGGCTGTTCTGCTAGCCCTCTCGCTTCAGTACTTTGAATTGAATTTTTATTGGTCCAGAACAAGTATGCAGATAAGGAACTAAAACTTTACTCCAACTTTCAGGATTTATACAATTGTTCCAGGTCAGTGACTCAGGAAGTGTTGATTTCTGGTTGGTGTAAAGCCAGCCAGCATTTTCATGGGAACATTTTCAATGTTTTCATTTGCTTTACTGGTCCTCCAAAAGCTTGTGTAGATACTGTTTGAACTCTTTAAAGCAGAACAATACTCATCTCACCTCAACTTCAGTGATACGGTGTCCCTAAGCCCTCCTCCCAGCCAGTGGCGTCTCCAGCTTTCATATTTAGGGGGGGGCACATGGAGGGACAGGGAAAAAAGTAGGGGGGCAACTATAAAATGCAATTATATATATCCTGGGGCCCTTTACTACGACCCCACAACGGCCCTTTCACATCGTTCTGCAGTGAGCTCCCTTGCTACTGTATTGGGGCCCCCCAGGGTGGAAGAAAACAAGAGATAGGTCACCAGCATACCAAGAAAATATAAGGGTCCAAAGCAGTGGGAGAACTATCAGGGTTGCAAAAAATGTCTTGCCACCGGGCCCTGGTGTTCTGCCACTGTGGGGTTCCCCAGCCTCCTCTTGCTGTCCTGCCCCTGCTATTGACAGCGCTGGTCTGGCATCTCTTGGAATTTACAGGCTGGTTCTCCTGTCCTAAGGATGGGAGAAATCAGTCTGTTTTTTCAGTAACAGAGTCCTGGTGGAGTCCTTCCTGCAACTTGCTCTTCTCCCTGCCAATGAGGATGCAGGGGAAGGAGTAGATCGGGCGGCTGTGGTTGTGTGAGCGCTCGCATTATGCAGTGTCAGCAAGCAGAGGGAGGGGGAGGAATCACCTGCAGGAGCTGACTGGGGACGCTCTCCCTCATTGCCTTTTTGTGAAAAAAAAAAAAAAATTTTTTTTTTGGGGGGGGGGGCACATGGTGGGGCACAGCATAATGTTGGGGGGGGGGGTCAGGGCCCCCTCTGGCCCCCCCCAGGGACGCCATTGCTCCCAGCCGCTTAGATCTTTGAGGGGTCTTGATCACTGGCCGCTGTCATTGGCAATTTGGGGGTGATGTCACTCAGTGGCGGCCCTCCATTCGGTTGGTTGGTCGGTCGGTCAAACCTCCCCCCGTCGCTCGCCCGTCCGCCCACCAGCCCATAGATACTCCATCCAGGTGGTGGGCAGCTTTGGTGGCTTCCCCCTGCATCTCCTCCTCTGCAGCATCCCCCTCTAATCATGTGCTTCAAAAAAAAAACCCATTGAAATGCATGCGTCCAATGCCCTGCATGTAGATTAGGGCCCGGGCGAAAGATTAGGGGACGGGCGCCTCTAATGGAGCAGCCGCCACTGACTTCACTCCCGCACATGTGCAGGGGTTCAGTCAGATTTGGCATCGCCAAATTGGTGCATTTAGCTACACATCCGTGGCTCACTGTACAAGGGCAGACAGGCAGGAAAGTAGCTTTAATGCCGAAGAGACATAGCATGTGTCTTTTGCATTAAAAATCCTGCATGTTCAACAGTTTTAACTCCTTAGCCTAAAGTTACACTTTATTCACTTAACCTCCCTGGCGGTTTGATTATGTCTGATTGATTTTTTTTATGCTGAAAGCGGTACATTGTTTTGCTTGGAAATTTGGCGTTTTATATTGTAGGCCTGTAATTCTCAGGCATAACTCATTAAGAGCCCTTTCACACTGGGGCGGTTTGCAGGCGTTATTGCGCTAAAAATACCACCTGCAAACCGACCCAAAACAGCCTCTACTGTTTGTTCAGTGTGAAAGCCCGAGGGCTCTCACACTGAAGCAGTGCGCTGGCAGGAGAAGAAAAAAACTCCTGCAAGCCGCATCTTTGGAGCGGTGTATTCACCGTTCCTAAACTGCTCCTGCCCATTGAAATCAATGGGGCAGCGCGGCTATAGCCGCGCTATGCGAGCGGTTTTAACCCTTTTTCGGCCGCCAGCGGGGGTTAAAACTGCACCGCTTGCGGCTGAATACCGCCGCAAAAACGACGGTAAAACAGCGCCCCCACCGCCACAGTGTGAAAGGGGCCTTAAATCTGTCCAAACAGAGTCTAGTAGACATCCCGTGTTTGATAAAGTTTGAAACACAAAATCATAAATTATAATATAATAAATAACTATAAATAATAATTTAATAATAATACATTTTATTCAATAATATAATCAAATCAAAAACACTGAAATTTGCCCAAACAAGGGTGCAATATTACTAGTCACTGCATATTGGTTCAGTAAACATCCCGGTTATGAACATTTTTAAACCATGGGACTGCACAAAGTCCAGCGTCACAATCAGGACAATGGAACTTGGTTTCCTTTCCGATTTTCTTTCTACTCTTCATCTCGCTTCGAGCAACAAACCACACACATTCTTGTAGGTACTGACTTTTTCTCAGTTGGTGGGATGTGGTCCATGAAGTGACGACCAGTCAGGCATTCTGGGTTGACAACGCCAGCAGCATGACGTCCAGCTCTAATCAGAGCCATTGGTGTTTGGTGGTTCATGAAGATCAGTTTGGCAACTTTCCAAATAAAGTCAGAATGAACCACAGGCTTGTCACTCTTTTTTTTTTTTTTTTTTTTTTATCAGAATGTAGGCATTCCCACAAGCATTGCTCAAGAAGATGCCTGAAGATCTTCTTGTACATTTTTTGCTGTTTCTTCATTGCTGGATAGAATGTCATTGCTTGGTTGGCTCTGTCAACACCTCCCATGGTGTTATTGTAGTTCACTACTTGTGGCTTCATGATTTCTTTCCCACCTTTTGTGCGTACTATAACAGTGGAGGTATTGTGGACTGTACTCGTTAGGCACACATCTTTTTTGTCACGCCATCGCAGTGCCATCATTTTGCCTTTCTGCCAGGCAACCATTTCTCCAGTCTTCAGCTTCTTACTGCCAAACATTGGTGGCAAGTTGCGCCGGTTAGCCCTAATGGTTCCATAGGGATCCGTTTTGTTCTGCAGAAGAAACTCATAAAGTTCAGGTGATGTGTAAAAGTTGTCGGTAGTTACGCAAAAGCCCTGATTTAGCATAGGCTCAATCAGTGAAAGAACGGAAGATGTTGCCATTCCATAGTTGCTGTATTTTGGGTTGAATTTTGTTCCTTTGCCAGTATACATGACAGAATTCCAAATATAGCCAGTAGACGATTCGCATTGCATGAAGGATTTTACGCCAAAGCGTGCTCTGTTTGATGCAATGTATTGTATCCAGTTGAGCCTTCCCTTGTAGGCCATTAGACTTTCATCTATGCTATATCTCTATCTGGCACATAGCTCTGTTGGAAATTTTTCAGAATCATTTGATCTACTTCCCAAATTTTCTTGAGTTTTGGTGCTGGATGAGTAGTTTCATCAAATTCTTCATTGTTTTCGAAGTGCAAATATTTCATTATCAGGGAAAATTTGTACTCTGACCGTGCCGAAGAATGGAGTGGCAAATAATTTGTTTGTTGTCCAATACCACTTCTGCAGGGGATTTTTTGACCACTCCCTGAAGTATTATTGGACCCAGAAATTTCCAAATCTCATCTTTGATCACTGGTTCCACTCTTTCTACTTCTTGAAAACTTCCGATGCATAGTAGCTTGTTGCTCTTGGTACCGGTTTGTCTCTATTTTGTAACTATTTTTTCAATCCCCTCATCGGTCAGAAATAGTTGTAGGTATGCCAAGGGGTTGTCATCTTCAACGTCCACTTTCATACCAGGTGCTCCAGTAAAAGGGAATCATGGGGGCGCTGCGTGATCCGTACCTTGGTCAATAGAGCACCAAATCCACACATCACTGAGCTCAGTTGCAGAATCGTTGCTGAAATCACTTTGTGTCTGATGACAAATTTCCCCTCGAATCACTATCACTCAATTCTGAAAGTGATTCTGAATTGCTATCGCTGTTTTCAAGCAAGTCATAAACCGCTTTTGATGTAGAGGCACGCTTTTTGGATGCCATGGATGTTCTCCAGTTTCCAGGCAGAAAGAACAGTAAAACTGCAGGCAGGACACTGTACAAAGCACTGGGAACAAACTGAGGTCAAATGATTTGATACAGTAATGTAATTCAATAAGATTACAATGTATTGTGTGTGTGTGTGTGTGTGTGTGTTGTGTTTTATACTTTTTGAATTTGCCACCGGTTCCACCCTCCTGCGTCGCGACGCTCGCAGGGATCACAATCTCAGCTCCCCAAACTTACATGTATGCCTTTGATGGACAATTACTGTTATTGATTCAACAACAACTATGCAGTTACTTACAATACCAAAGGAATGCAATTTTTTTTTTTGGGACAAAAACAGATCCCTTTTGGCAATACTGTCTTGCAAAAATGATTTTATTTTCTATGCAAGCTACAGACAAAAAAAAGAAGTTAAAAAATAAGCTTTATTTCTTGCTTGCCCAATGATTGTTTAAATGCTATTGTAGTTACCAACAAAGTGCACAGTTTGTTATATAATGTGTGCCGTTTATAATGAAACAACATTTCTTTTCATTTCATTAATTTTTTTTGCACACATTGACTGATTTAGCAAGTTTGTTGAATTTTTAATTTCCAAAAAATGTAATAAGAATTATTGAAACTAAAATTAAGGCTTTTTTTAAATTTTTATTCTGTGTACTATTTTTTAAAGTGACACTACAAAAATAAAGGAAAAAAGTACGTAGGATTGGTAAATAAATAAACAGAAATAATTAACTAAAAAATACTTATAGGGGGAGGGTTAGGAAGGAGAGAAATAAGTCTCTAAGCAAGGATATTGAGGATTAATATGGGTTTAATTAGTATTGTTACAACATATTTATTAATGATGCCTGTAAAAACTGTATACAAAGCGCTGGCTGTCCACATATTTTAAAAAAAATTTCTGAGAGTACTGGTTTTCTTTAAAATTATTTGTTAAAAGGAGTAGTCTACTTAAATTGTATGTGATAACAAAAGCTTGCCACCACTCTCATTTATAGCTGGCTATCGCAGTAAGCAGCATTGGGAGGCTAAAAAAAAAAGGTACCAACAAGTGTCTGGGGAATGCCCAGGAAAAAGCCAAAGTCTACTTACCACTAGCTTGCAGACAACCAAATTGACCTAACAGTAAGCGTTAAAAAAGGGGTTTAGTCCTCACGCATTTGCAAACGCATGCGTGAGCCACAGGGCCATGTCATGGCACCCTTGTATCTGTGGTCCTAACACTAAAGTATGAGTGTCCCCACAGTGGAGGCACATGTATTTAATGGATAAATGAGAGCAGGTGGCTGGAGGGGAGCCCACCCCTCCTTAAAGATACAGGAGCACACCAAACACCCAGCAATAGCACAATGGCTGCAAAGGTGTTGGTGCACTGCTGGACCAATACAAACACTCACGTGATAACAAAAGCTTGCCACCACTCTCATTTATAGCTGGCTATCGCAGTAAGCAGCATTGGGAGGCTAAAAAAAAGGTACCAACAAGTGTCTGGGGAATGCCCAGGAAAAAGCCAAAAAAAACCCTTTTTTAACGCTTACTGTTAGATAGGTCAATTTGGTTGTCTGCAAGCTGGTGGTAAGTAGACTTTGGCCTTTTCCTGGGCATTCCCCAGACACTTGTTGGTACCTTTTTTTAGCCTCCCAATGCTGCTTACTGCAATAGCCAGCTATAAATGAGAGTGGTGGCAAGCTTTTGTTATCACGTGAGTGTTTGTATTGGTCCAGCAGTGCACCAACACCTTTGCAGCCATTGTGCTATTGCTGGGTGTTTGGTGTGCTCCTGTACCTTTTAAGGAGGGGTGGGCTCCCCTCCAGCCACCTGCTCTCATTTTATCCATTAAATGCATGTGCCTCCACTGTGGGGACACTCATACTTTAGTGTTAGGACCACAGATACAAGGGTGCCGTGACGTGGCTCTCGCATGCGTTTGCAAATGCGTGCGAACTAAACCCCTTTTTTAATGCTTACTGTTAAATAGGTCAATTTGGTTGGCTGCCAGCTGGTGGTAAGTAGACTTTGGCTTTTTCCTGGGCATTCCCCAGACACTTGTTGGTACTTAAACTGTACATTTTTTAGTTTTTTTTTCTACTGGGGTTGATCGGCTCAACTATGGCCTCTTATATTTCTAAGGCCTCATACACACTATTAGATTTTCTGCAGTTTTTTGTCTTCAGATTTACCAAAACCATGTAGTGCAAGGGCCTGCCTGATTGCATACAAACTGAAACTCTAATGCCCCGTATACACGATCGGATCTTCCGACAACAAATGTTGGATGTGAGTTTGTTGGCTGAAAGTCCGACCGTGTGTATGCTTCATCGAACATTTGTTGTCGGACTTTCCACCAACAAATGTTGGCTAGCAGGTTCTCAAATTTTCTGCCAACAAAACGTTGACGGAATTTCCGATCGTGTGTACACAAGTCCGACGCACAAAAGGTCACGCATGCTCGGAATCAAGCTGAAGAGCCACACTGGCTATTGAACTTCCTTTTTCTCGGCTCGTCGTATGTCTTGTATGTCACCACGTTCTCACGTTCGTAATTGTTGGCCAACATTTGTGTGACCGTGTGTATGCAAGACAAGTTGGAGCTAACAACCTTCGAACAAAATTCCACGGTTTTGTTGTCGGAAAGTCCGTTCGTGTGTACGGAGCATTGAGGTTTAACCTCATATTATATGATTTTGGTAAATCTGAAGGAGAAAAATCTACAAAAAATTGTATAGTGTGTATCCAGCTTAAGACACACAGGTGAGAGATTTTGTCATATTGGCTCTCCACCTGCCATGGCCATTCTGTAGGACTGGTTTTTGAATGTCTTTGAGCTAAGGAAAGTGAAGCAAAAAACTGGTGGCGGTGGGTGCCAGAGACAGGGACACCTGAAAGCATTTCTTGCCACCAGCCTCCCCAAGAGAAGCCACTGAGAGACATCAATTCTTCTCTTGCCCTCCTTCTTGAATCCAATCAATGATGAAATATTATTTTTTTTAGGTGGACTGACCTTTAAGTCTTCCAAAGAGAGTAGCCCTAGCGTTGTCAAATATAAAGTTGAAATAAAGTCGAAATAAAAGTACTCAGTACATTTCACAGCTATACCCTCTATACTGAAAGCTCCGTTTTCTACATCTCCATTTTTAAGAAATGCAGACCATATTAGTAAGGATAAAGGGATTTAATTTCGGCTCTATAAGGGAATTATGGATGCCTAATTGCTGCTGTCACCTTGATTACCGTCTGTGTGTGTGTGTAGGTGTGTACAGCCAGTTAAAGTGCTCCTTCACTCATTAGCTCTGCTCAAAGGAATTCCAAAATAATTGGCTTGTGCGATCTTTAAAAATTGGCCAATGACTTGTAAAATTCCAGCCGGCAGGAAAGTGTGTGAAATCCGTCCGGGCCTTTGATAGCATTTCACAAAGGGTTTAATGCGCAGATATTTGGCTGATTATTTGTTGAAATGTGAGCAGGCTTTAGCTGCCAGTGAACTCTTATGAAAGATGTTGTTCCTTAGAAAAACCCCTAATATCAAAGCTTTTCTGTTTAACCACTTTGTGATTGAGGATCAGTATTAGCAATGACCTTTCAGTTAAACACTATTCACATATTGGTCCTACAATGTCTATCGTGGCTAAATGTAAATAGACCCTGTCACCAAAAAAGATGGGACAAAGGCACCCTGTAAAAGAACAACTTATGTACTTACCCTTTTGTTAGATGGTGAATGGAAACTTGGATCAATTGCAGACCTCTGGGTGCCATCTGACACTTCTGGATGTGTCAAATAGTGCACCCCCTGCTGGCCGGTGTGATATCTTCCGCTGATCGCTACTTCACTACAGAACATAGTAGTGATACAGGGATCCATGGGAGGAACCACAGAGGCCTGCAGGGAAAAGGGGTGTCTGACACACCAGAAAGTGTCACCCAAAGCTTTATTTTCTTACAGGGTTGCTTTGCCTTTTTTTTACAAACACAAAGGACCACCTTATAAGTGAACCTGTACTAGATGGCAAAAAAATAAACAGCCTCAGCTAAACAGCAGAGAGTAGGTACCATAAAGTCCTGGTGTGTATCCTTCGTATTACCATGACATTGTTATTATAGCATGCAAAAATACCTTAAAGTGACACTGAATGATATCCTTATTCTCCAAAAATAATTCATATACATACACTACTTAAAGTGGTTGTAAACCTAGCAAAAAAAAAAAATGCAAGACAAAGGCATAATGTGTTAGTATGCATAGCATACTAGCTCATTATGTATTACTTACCTGAGATCGAAGCCCCCGCAGCGGTCCTCGTTCACCGCTCTGGCCGGTGACATCTCTCCCGGAATTACTTCTGGGTATTGCGGGCTCCGGTGCTGTGACTGGCCGGAGCCGCGATGACGTCACTATCGCGCATGCGTGCGGGAGACTCCAGTAATGGCACAGTCTAACTGAAGCAACGGCACGTATGTGCCATCACTTCAGTGCACATGTGCCAATGAAGTCGGCACATGCAAATACAGGCGATATCTCCTAAACCGTTCAGGTTTAGGAGATATCCAGGGTAGCTACAGGTAAGCCTTATTATAGTGCATAAAGTCTGTTGTTAGGGTTTACAACCACTTTAAAGTGGCTCTAAAGCCTGTGTGGTGTTTTTTTTTTTTTTTTCCTTAACCCTATCCCGCCGTTGCCTCCTGGCTCCTGATTGGCTGTCGCTGGGTTTCATGAATGGAAAGCTAATCGCAAGTATGCATCAGAAGGTTTCCAATCCCTGCCAGTGAGTGTGCTGGGAGCGGGCAGGGCGTGCGCTTTTTAGTACAGTTCTGGGTTTACATACGGCCACATATTAGCAGCCTCCTGGAGTTAAAGCCCACCTGCCAGGAGGCCGCATATATGCGTGTGGCTGGCGGGAAGAGGTTAATGCATTCCCTGAATTAAAGTAAAAAAACACCCCACTAACTATTTCCCTCCCGCCTTCTTTAAACCCTTACCTGAGCCTGTCAGTGATCCAGCACTGTCCCGGCTTCAGGTCTTCTCCCCCCTCTTTTTCTCTTCTCACAAGGACTTGGCAGCAGCGAGAGCTGTTGGCTCCTGCTACTGTCAGTCAAATCATGTGAACAGAGGGTGGGGCTGAGCTGTTCTGTGTGTGTGTCAATAAATGTACACAGCCTGGTTTGGAAATGAGCCCAGAGCTGTGCCCCTGTAGCAAGCAGCTTGCTATGGGGACACACAGAAAAGAGGATCCTGTAGTGGGAGCGGGGGACCCCAGAAGAGGTGGTTCAGAGCCACTGTGCAATAAGTCAAGTACAAGAAAAGCATCGCTCTGAGCTGTGAAGCCAAAGGTAGGATTATTAACAACGACAAACTCACTCCAGGTGCTCTGGCTCGGATGTCCTCCTTACATCCATAGATGATAATTCTATGTGCTGTGAGCAAGGCTTGTGCCGAAACGTGTCAGCTGTTACTTTTAACATGGTCATGTTGCAATAAAGACTTCAGATGGAATCTCCAGAGTTGCCAGCCTTCTTGTCTATGACCTTTGTGCTATACAGTTGCATTGAGCAGGTAAGTATACCATATTGTCATTTCAAAAATAATATTAAACATAAAAAAAACAAAAATTATAGCCTTTACAATTACTTTAATGGCTCTGTAAACTTTTTCATGAAATTGTTTCTTACTGTGGTTTTCTGCCTCCTTGTAACGTGAGTTCCTAAACCTCTCCTTTTCACCCCATCATTGTCTGTTTGGAATAAGCAGTACATGGGAGCAAGCAAAAGTGGGATACATATTGAGTAGGTTTTTTTTTAAACCAGAGTTTAAAGTCCCTTTAATTTATGGGGTGTGCAAGTGTTCCTCCATTCCCATGAGTGAGGTCTCTGGAATGTAATTTGAGGATGTGCCTAAGCCTTTTCATAAAGTCAGCATTTGCACAGGAAAAGGCGCCTTTCACACGGACGGCTGTTCTGCCGCAGTTAAAAGCATATAACATGTTCTGTGAAATTCAAGACTCCAGGCACTGCGATCAGCTGCATTTGTACAGTGTTGATTACCTTAGTTTACTTGCGTTTACATGCTGCTGCGTTTAGCTGCGTTTGGAACATTCTTGCCATTTCTGATGTGCTTCCTGTTGCTTTTCTTTCCTTGTTGCCGCTGCTATCTGCAGGAGAAATAGTACACTGTGATTACCTGCATTTATGTGCAGATAGCTGCAGATAGCTGCGCTAAATCGCTCCTGGACGCAGTCAATTCTATTTTTTCTATCCGCACCAAACTGCATGTAACTAAATTGCAGCTAAACGCAGTGTGTGAATGGGGCCATAGGAAAGCATTGTGCACAATTCTATCCATCCGTGTGAAAGGGGCCAAACTGAGCGTCTACACTATAAAGAGTATTATCACAACAGATAAGTCTAGGACCTTAGGATCACGTCTGTCTGCCAGTTTAGCTTTTTTTTTTTTTTTAAATGCAGTTCATGTATGTCTATCATGAGAAAAAACACAGGGGCTGCCAATGCAGATTTTTTTTTTAAATGCTCATGTTAAAATAACCTAATTATACTAACTAATTTGCAATGCAGCCACCAAGCGGCACCTACACATACCTTTAGTTATCCTCTTCTGCAGCTTAGCAATCAAAATTCTGGGCTGCTGCAATGGGCACAGTTCAATACTTGCTGGTAGTGGGGATTGTTAGCCCCACTACATCCATGTGTTCCTACTGGCCTATTATTATGATGGCCTGTCTTCAAGGAACATGCGAGGAAAGAGCAAGGCCAACAATTAACACTACCAGGAAATGTCAAACACGATTTCCAGGCTGCAGAACAAAACCAACTAAAGGTACAGTATATGCAGAAATTGCAAACTGAGGTTTTTGCACCTGTTGTAAAATCCCAAGGTAGAAAGTTGGATCCTTTATTTGTGGAATGCAGAAGAGGTTTGTAAACTCGGGTTGTTGGTTGGTCGGAGCCATTCTACACGGAGGGAGATCTTAAATATTATACCGGGATCCAGCTTCATGCTCAATATCCATAGTGGTATCCAGAGGAATGTCTCCACTGTCTAGCAGCCCTACCTGGATGTTGTTCTGAGATGTGCTTATTTATGCCTCCCATCTGGTAAGCGCATATACTTGGTGGTGGAGGTTCACTGTGTATGGTGTGCTCGTTTTCCATTCTTCACTGGAATCTCACAGAGAACTGCTAGGGGACTTCTCCGGTTTCTTCTACACTAATGAACTTTGCTACTATTTTTGCAATACCGATTTGATATGATTGATTTACATGTGTGCGTTTATTGCATATACTGTTTCTTCACATTTCACTATATAGCGCAGTTTTTTTTGTTTTTTTCTTGTTTGTTGTGATTATTTCACAGTTGAACTGCTGCTTTTTTGGGGGTTTCCTATGTTAGCGCGGTAATTTTTTTGCTTGTTCCTGTACACCAGTTCAGGTGTGATTCAGGTCTGAATTTTAGCCTGAATTCACACCTGAGCGGGATCCAAAGACGTAGACCATTCCAGACATGTGTGAACTGGCTCCATTGAGAGCCGGTCACACTTGCCTGTCATGCGAATTGGATGCAGTGGAAACCCACATCCAGTTTGCGTATGTGTGAACCCAGCCTGAAGGGGACGTTTTCTCCTGTTTTTTTTTTTTTATTTTTTTATTTTTTTTTTTTCAGGCATTGGACTCAAGGGAAATTTTGCCAATGGGCACACAGACAACAATAAAGACAGAGGTTCCAACCCTTCCCTACACAAATGAAAAAAAGAAAAGAACTGTATAAAAGTATAAATAAAAGGCAAAACTTTTTTTTTTTCGTTTTGGATAGAGGGGAGAGGGATTAGAACGCGTATCAGTTTTTAATGCTGTCTGTGTCCCGGTTAAAGTATAAGTAAACCCCCCTATCGTTTTCAGCTAAGGAAGCTGCCATCTTTGCCTCTGTTTAACCACTTGCCGACTGGGCCATAGCTGAAAGTCGGTTTCAGCGCCGTTGGCTTATTCTGGTCCAAGGCGTTCATGGATGTCCTCCCAGAATCTTGCTCCCGCACGCCCCATGGGAGTATCTGTGAGAGGACCCGGCGCATCACGGTAAATGGCCGCTGACAGCGCCCGTTTACCACGTGATCGCTCCGTCAAATGATGGAGCGATCACTTGTAAACAAACCGGCGTCATGTCCGGTTCATCTTTCCCCTCCTCATACCGATCGGTACAGTGCAAGGGGAGAGATCGGGTGCAGCAGCGCTGTGGGCTGGATGTGTAGTGCCCACAGCGCTGATCTGTGCCCATTCCAGCACTCATCCAGCCATCCCATCCATACACCCATCCATACTCAGCAAAACTCATCCATCCATCCTCAGCAATACTTGTCCATCCATCCATCCATGAACAGCCATCCATACTCAGCCATCCACATTCATGGCTCAACCATCCCCTGTTAGCATGGGGTTATACCCGCACCAACCTTAGGAAGGCCTATAATAGAGCTTTTGCACGAACCAGACCGCCCCTGCTCTATGGCCCCCTCGTGTAAAACCACCCCAAACAGTTAAAATAGTCAGTAAATTTTCTACTCATCACAATCAACTACGTACCTTGTTGTCAGAACATTGGCATTTGCTAACAAATCACCACATTTTGGGCAAATACGTTAGGCCCAAACAGGAATTGGTGTTTCACAGAGCAACTACATTGAGGGACAGACTCACTAGTAGTCACTACCGGGTGAACCCATGCAAGACGAGGGGTCCCTGTGGCACATTTTGGTGTGGACACTGTCCATACTTCCCCTGGATTCAGGAAGGCTCAACTTTCATCCTTCCAAATGGTTAAACTTTCTCCTCCCTCCAACATGCCAATTGTGGCACCAGGGGAGTTATCTACCTAATGGTCTGTGCCTGCAATGCGTTTTATGTAGGCAAGACCATTAGAGAACTCAGGCAAAGAATAGGAGACCATTTATATCATGCCTCTAACGGTAAACTTACTACAGTGGGCCGCCACATAGGCTTACATCACAGATTTCAACCTGGAGTTGTTAAATTCCTGGTTCTGGAAGTTGTTCAAGAAGATCCTCGGGGGGGCGACTGGGACCAAGTGATCTTGAGATGTAAAACCATCTGGATTGAGCGGCTCAACGCCCTCACACCACCTGGTCTCAATGAAGCCCTCTCATATAAATCTTATTTATGAACGACTTCCCTGATTCCACTTTTTTCTGACTTTGGCTATGTCCCCTCGGCCCTTCGCAATAGCTGTTTCTTGCTTTTGTTTTTTTGTTTTTGTCTTCTTCTGTTTCTTTCCGTGTTCCTTGTTTCTCTTTATTCTTAGTTATCTTTTCATTCCCTTCCCTTTTTCTTCTACTGGGTACTGAATGCTAATTGGGTCAAGCATATACTCCAAAAAATTTTCTATTTTAATTTTAGGATCCATTTGCAATTGTGTGCGATCCTTTGTGGTGAGATCATGACTGGTGACAATTTGTTTTTTTTGCCAAATACATGCTATATTTGCTTGGCTTTTATGTGTGTATTGGGCACGAACCAGGAGGGAATTCCTGCCGTGGCCGTGTCTTTAAGATGCACACATCGCTTCGCTAACTGTAATGCTTAAACCGTTGCTCCACAATGTATTCCTTGTGTCGGGTATGCTTTGCCATGGGATTCGGGGTGGCTTGAGGTGTTGACTCCACCTAGCTGCGGACATGCATCTCGCCATTGGAGGCGGGCCTCCAATGTCTTGGATGGCCACCCTCCTTGATGGCCTTGTGCTGTCCTCTGTGTGGGTCACGTGCGTATGCACGCGCAGTGGCCATCTCATCGCGAGTGTCACACGCATGCGCATCATGGGTGAGATGGACCAGGTGATGTCAGCCGGCGCACTGCCGTGTGCCTGGTTGGAGGCCCTATAAAAAGATGCCTATGGCGGCCCCTATTTAGATGGCCGCCACCCGGGGACAAGCTTCAATTCAGCAATTGTAAGGTAGGACTGGTTTACTTAATGGTTGCTAGTGCACACCTCTATGATGAGGAAGTACTTGATACTTCTCGTTGCCCCTTGCTATCTGACTGTTGTTGCAGGCATGGACTGGCGGTCCTCCCTCCTGCATATATTTATTGTATCCTTTTTGTGTTTAACGATTGCAGGAGAATTCCCTATTGGCTGCGTCTGAATGCTGGATATCATCTGTGCTATAGCCCATCTGCCCTTCCTTTTCTACATGGTCATGTTTTGAACTGTGATCCTGGTCCCCCGGTGTTCTACTCTCCATACGCATAATTCTTACATATGATTTCAAATTCATTTTTGATTTCAGTTATTTGGGGAATTACCCAGTCAGGGTGCCTCAAATTGTGCTGCCCGTTACCCTTCCTTTGGGTCCCCATTGGTAAGCCATGCCCGACTATAACACTCCAATTTACCAGATTATTCATTTTGATGTAAATTGTACCCCCCCCCTCCCTTTTTTTCACTATATGTGACTAGTTAGCTATAAGATTGTACCTCTTTATAGCTGTTTAAGGTCAAGTCCTCCTGAAGGAGCAATTTTTTCCACGAAACATGTTGATCACGTTTGGACCTACATCTCTTGTTTCCCCACTATATTTTGGGGTTCACATCGTTTGTTTGTACTATTTGTAATAGTATGCAATAACTATTTTACATATTGTTGTATTAAATGTTTTTCAATTTCTGCTCTTTTCAATAAATTAATCATTTTATACTTGCCTTGTCTATTCCCTGGGTACTGAGATAGTCCATAACAATCTCTGTTGTCGTGAAGCATTATTTTGGAGTAGCCCCTGACACTCCCCTTTTCTTCATAATTTTAAGCTCAAGGATGATGGTACCCACCCCTATCTTTATATACCCCTCAGATGGAGGCATCATTCTATGCCTCAACCATCCCCATCCACGGCTCATCCATGCCACTACAGTGCTTCAAAGTGCAATACTCAAATTAGATTTGAAATGTATGCCCCTAGAACACCTGATGGTGCTCCCTGCATGTTGGGCCTCTGTATGTGGCCAGGCTGTGTAAAAGTCTAAGACATGTGGTATCGCCATACTCAAGAGTAGCAGACAATATTTTGGGGTGTAATTTTTACTATGTACATGCTATGTGTTAGAAATATTGTATAAATGGACAACTTTGTGTAAAAATGTTCTTCCCACATTTTCCAAAAACTTGTGGAAAAAAATTACATGTTCAAAAGACTCATTATGCCTCATAGATTATACGTTGGGGGTGTTTTCTTTCCAAAATGGGGTCTTTTTTTTCGACGTTTCCATTGTCCTGGTGCTCCAAGGCCTTCAAAAGTGCAAGAGGTAGTCAAAACATTAGATGTGTTATTTACGCTCCTAGAACGCCTGAAGGTGCTCCCTGCATGTTGGGCCTCTGTATGTGGCGACGCTGTGTAAAAGTCTCACACATGTGGTATCGCCATACTCAGGAGGAGTAGTAGAATGCATTTTGGGGTGTAATTTGTGGTATGCATATGCTGTGTGTGAGAAATAACCTGATAATATGACAATTTTGTGAAAATAAAAATCTTGATTTTGCAGAGAATTGTGGGAAAAAATTACAACTTCAAAAAACTCACCATACCTCTTTCTAAATACCTTTGAATGTCTACTTTCCAAAAAGGGGTCATTTGGGGGGTATTTGTACTGTCCTGGCTTGTTAGGGTCTCAAGAAATTAGCCAGGCCGTCAGTACTTCAGGTGTGATCAATTTTTAGTGATTGGCACCATAGCTTGTGGACTCTATAACTTTCACACAGACCAAATAATATACGCCGATTTGGATTATTTTTCCAAAGATATGTAGCAGTATAAATTTTGGCCAAAATTGATGAAGGAAAAATACAAATATGCAAAATTTTATAGCAGAAACAAAATTTTTTTTACAGAATTTTCTGTGTTTTTTTTCATTTATAACGCAAAAAAAACAAGCGGTAATTAAATACCACCAAAAGAAAGCTTTGTTTGAAAAAAAAGGACAAAAATGTCATATGGGTACAGTGTTGCATGACTGAGTAATTGTCATTCAAAGTGTGAGAGCACTGAAAGCTGAAAATTGGTCTGGTTAGGAAGGGGGTTTAAGTGCCCAGTGGTTAATCTACAACTGCCATGATGCTGCACGTGATCAGTTATGGCACCAGCCGTTGGATGGTTTGACAGTTTGTTCGAGAGCACAACCAATGGGAGTGTTACATTTCCGGCACTTGCCAGAAATGAAATTGTTTTATGGATGGGTTTACTTCCGCTTTAAAGAGATCCACCCTTTCTCTATTTGTCCTTATCATGAAAATGAAAGTAAAAGGAAAATCCCACATTTTAGGTTGTCCCCAGAAAAGTAATCGAGGGGAAATCTTCCAATGGGGACACTAGTTCTGGTGACCCCAAGAGATTCCCTTAATTTGCAGGGATTTCCTCTCACTTCCCGTTTGGCTCTGGCACAGGAAGTGAAGGTAAATCTCCACAATTGGACACAGATGGTGAAACTTTCACTTACTTTTTCCAAAATGGGGAACAAAAAAATAAAGTTTTGCCTATAATTCTACTTTTTAGCCTTATAGGCCTCATTCACACGTGTCTTTAAGCAGCAGGATCCACCTTTTTTTTTTTTTGTGTTTTATGTAGTTGCATTAGGGATATACTGTAGCTTGCATTCAGCTAAGGGCACTTACACTTGGGTTGTGTCTTTAAGCAGCTGGAGCCAGGTGCTGAGTGCAGGCAGCCCATTCATGACTATGGAAACGTAGTGCCTGCACGGACACTGCTCGTCCCAATTTAACAGTCATGTGGGCTCAATTGTACACTGTCTGCCCCCTTCTTTATTTCGATAAGCAAAATGCATAATAGTAAGAAGTTTGTCCCCTCTTGAACCTGCAGCAATGTGAACACTCTACTTTTCTCAGTGAGAAGAGGAGAGTTCAGCCCTGTCCAAACATTGTACAAACAAGTACTTCCAATGTTGAGAAACACTGGGTAAAGTAACCCAGGGAAGCCTTCAACATCACCGAGCTTGTCAATTGGTTCAGAATCAGACCTTATATGGCCACCTAAGTCCCACAGCTTTATAAGGCATCATAATTCCACATTATATACACCATTTTGTCTGTAACTTCAACTAGGGCCAAACACAATGCAAGAACATTTGGTTAAGATCTTGTGGGTGCCAGGCAGTGTGCGTCTCCCAGTCTGGGAAGCATCCAGCAGGACAGGTCATGTGTCAGGTCAACTGACCTCAACCTTAAAAGGGATTGTATCCGCTTCACCGTACAGCAGGGGGCGGTTCCCACAACCAGTGCAGCAAGAGAAGCATTTTCACACAGTATTTATGAAAAAGGAGATTATAGGTGAGGGCGGCACTTTACGGAATTTGGCTCCTGCCACAGCCAGGAATGTGAAGCTAGCATCTAACCACCAACTTAAAATTACAGTAGTTTTATTAAAGTTTGTACTTTACCTTCAGTCACACTTTGTAGAGATTACATTTCATACATCATCATATATTTATTATTTTAGGTTTGGTATTAAGAATATAAGACAATGTGGTTGATTTACTAAAACTGGAGAGTGCAAAATCTGGTGCAGCTGGGCATGGTAGCCAATCAGCTTCTACCTTCAGCTTGTTCAGTTAAGCTTTGACAGGGGGGGGGGGGGGGGGGAATAAAAAAACAAAACAACTGGAAGCCGTTTGGTTTCTATGCAGAGCAGCACCAGATTTTGCAATCTCCAGTCTTACTGAATCAACCCCAATTGCTTCCCTTTCCTTAAAATTAAACAATTACTAGTCAAAGTGGTATTATACCACGTATTAAAAAAACAAAAAAAAAAACAGGCCCAGGGCAACTTAAGTCATTATGTGCTAGTATGCATCGCATACAAAAGAATTGCATATCCAAGCATGCACCCTAGCAGGTCAGTGAGCAGACCTGCCTGAATCATACCAGGCCACATGTCCTCAACGTGCTTTGCCAGCCCCCACCTTGCCTCTTCCCCACAACCCTGGACCGGTGGTTGTGGAGGTATTGGGGGGGGGGGGGGGTGACTTTTTGGAATCTAGAAGCCCCCTTGTTGTGCCCTCAATGTGAATCAGTATGGCAGATCTGCTGCTAAATTACTGCACGCCCCGGTCGATGACATCACCAGGTGGCCCGACCCTTAGTTAATTTAGTGGTGGGAGCCTTCATCGGGTGTGGATTTTTATTTCAGGGTTGGCAGTCAACGTTATTCGTGATCGATGATGGATCTGGTGTAGATCCATACTCAATCACAATAAACACCGACCCGGGGGGAAAAAAAAAAAAGTCCACACCTGATGAAGCCGTCAGATGGGAGGAACCTTTGTTTTTTTTTTTTCTATTCGTTATTGACGATAGATCTACAACGGGGGACAGTTAAAAAATAAATTAAATGTACCTATCAGAAATTGTGTGTGCGTAATTTACTTTTTTAGTGAATGAGTAGGGGTATACTCCTTCACATGGGGTACTGGGATGTGTTAAAGGGAGATTCCAGATTCTGATAACACACCCCCCCACACCCCGGAGCCAGGGTTGTGGGAAAGAGGCCCTGGTCCTCACCAACATGAGGACAAGGTGCTTTGGGAGGGGGGGAAAGAGCCTGTGCTCGCACAATGTCTTAGTGTGGGGGTTCCCTTTATTTTTTTCCTCAAATGCGCCTATTATATAAAATTACAGTGTATATATATTTATATATTATAATGTACACAAATCCCCTCCAAACAAAATATGCAAGAAGGACTCCCATTAAGACCTGTGCTTAACATTTCCAAACTGGGGTTGAAGAGTGCTTTTAGCCCACGTTCACAACGGGCCATTTTGACATGTCAAATCGCCGCCTATTGCCATCAATGGCACCGTCCGGAATCAGTGCACTGATTCCCAAAAGTAGTTCCTGCACTACTTTTGGCATCTTCCGAGGCGATTTGAATAGACATATGTGCATGAAGCCACACAGATGTCTGTCAAATCGCCCCCAAAGTTGGACTGAAACTCGCACGATTTTAAACAGGCCCTCAGTGTGAACGTGGGCTAGAAGCATATATATATTTATTCATTCTCAATCATATAAAATTGTTACACAAGGCATATTGTAACTGAAGGTTATTAAAAGGTATCTCCTTTTTTAAACAGCAGCGCTGTTTGTTTAACCCCTTTGGGTCGGCCATATACAAATATATATCAAATATGCGGCCTCTCGGTGCCTGGTCCTTAGCGTTGAGGGGCCGCATATTTGCATGAATTGCTGCCTTTACACCTGTGCTTGGAGTGCGCACGCCCAGCACAGTTACCATGGACCAACCAGAAGCTCACGATCAGGAGTTTTCGGACCCCATGATCGCCAATCGCGTGATCTTAAGCTGCGCCCCGCCTTCCCGGCGTCATTAACCTTAGCGCTGGCACCTCCCCCCCCTTTAGGAGGTTATAATTCAAAGCCATGTGGCAACCTGGAGGTGTTCCATAGCTAGTTAGTGTATAGAATGGCCCCCACAAATGTCATTTCCTGCTTGTGTGATTGGCTTACTGATTTGCCCAGAAGTCTGCACTAAGGTACAAGTCGGATTTTAGGCATTCTCTGTAGCAAACCTTTCATTTTTGTCAAGATACTCCAAAAGGGATAATCACATCTAAAAGGGGTTTAGACACTGCAGTTTTCCTCATTAGAACTCTGCAAGAGCATCCGTTGGTTAATAATGAAAAAGTCACTCCCATTCACATTGACACAGACAGCTTTTCCTTCTGAACAACAAAAGATAGGAATCTGCAACACAGTCCCTGAAATGTACATTTATCACGCAGAGGGGATTGTTTTTTTTTCCTCAACAAATGTGGAGTTACTATTTAACCTCTTAGTGCCAACAGTATGCATATATACGGCCTCACAGGACTTGGCTTTTTTCCCTTGGGGCCTCATATATGCATATATCTGTCTTTGTGCTGGGAGTGCACCACACAACACAGAGACTGGTGCCTCACGGGGAGACCCGGGTCCCGTATGAACAATCAGGACCCAGAAATCCTGGTTCTGGGTCACCCGATTGCTGTGATAGCCTCTGATTGGCTATCACAATGATCAGTCACTGTGAAGCCCGCCCCGGTTTCTCTCACTCTCCTTGCAAAAATAATAATAAAATAACATAAAAAAAATTCTTTGATCTAGGACTACTAGGTCAATGCCAGGGTTAGTGTTTGGATCAAGTTATGATCAGCATATTTTGGACAGGATCCCCCCCTTTTTAAACATGTCAGTGTGTTAGGTTGGATAAAGAAAAAAAAATGCACACTGTTTCTGGACTGTACTAAGGGTACAAAGAAAAATATAACACACATATGTGGTATTGCTGCGACGATCGTCGGGAGCAGGAGGATTTATTTTGGGTTGTTCTTTGGTGGTAGGTTATGGTAGTAACAAAAAATATGCGGCTAGATTAAGAAAAACATTTTTTTTTTTACTATTTTGGGCCAGTTTTCCTTTGATAATAATAATAAAAAAAATAATAAAAAAAGGAGCTATCCATTACCATTTACTACCAAATGAAAGCCCAAGGTGTCCTGAATAAAAAAAAAAACAAGGTATAATCCACCTGGATGCACAAAGGAGTTGTGATATATGTACAGTTTTACTAACACATGTCAAAGTTGCAATATTGTGCTTCAGCATGAACATAAGTTTTACCCTTAGGCACGAAGGACAAAAGCTTTACAAATACTTTGTAAAAGCTTGCTGAAAGCTTCACATAAGTTTGAAGTGAACACTACTCTGAAGCCCAGGTGAACAAGGCTCTAATGTAGCTATAACAGGCACCTGTACATGCTTAAACTTGCATAGAAATAAAAGGTTTCTGTACACATAGAACAAAACAAAAAAACCTCAAAAGTTCATCACTTTGTGACTACAGTTAAATCAAATCCATAATTAGCATCTACACCACATATACAATTTTAGCATGGGGCAATGTGATGCGCTTTATTAAAAGATGCTTATTTATTGAAAACAATATCCACCTACATAGATGGAATGATGATCAAAATTACAAAACAGAAAATATAAAAAAAAGTCACCGTTTTAGGGCTCAATACCCCTTTAAAAGATCCCGTGCCTTGATTTATTTGTGCTAGGCACAAGTCTTCCTAAAATATTGCATTTTTCCCCAAAATGTCCCTTTTTGGTAGAGAAAAACCCTTAAATAAGGGTTTGTTTGACATAATAAATATAAAAAAAAGGAGCAGTTTCTACGAAGGTCCAGTTTGGTCATTAGGACAGCGACCTGAAAGTATCACTCAGCGTTCTGTCTTTGAGGATTGCAGACTTTACACAGTTTCTGTGAGGCTGTTGATACAAGTCCCGCTGGCCACATAGTGTGTCACGTGGTGAATCAGACAGATGGCGTCTTTGGGTGGTGGTACTGCTGGATGATCTGAGGTCGCTTCACTCGAGGTTTCCGTCTCTTTGGCTTGCTCTTGGCTTTGTTGATTTGCACCACAAAGAAAGCCAGGACTACCATAGCACCAAGAAATGCAAAGACTGGAATAGTCTGTCCCACATCCTGGTTATAGCGTCCAGGCATTATGCCTATAAGTTAGGGAAAAATATAAATTATTATATTAAAACAGCATTCAAGGTTTTTAAAATCCAAACTTTTTTTTTTTTTATCTAGAATAGTCCCAAAGCAATAAAAAAACAAAAACACATTTCAGATCAGTAATTCAGTTTCGGGATTCCCCCCCTTCAAATATTTTTTTAATTAAAAGGTTTTGTATTTTTTCTTTTAACATACATACAACCAAACAAAAGGGCCTCAAGTTACAAAGGTGTTACAGCTGTTCTCACAAAATGCACAGAACCATTTGCATACTTAGAAGCGTGGAACAGTAAAAAGAATCAGTAAAACACGTTCACTCCCATGTCCAACGGGTATGAATAATATATGCAACATATATAAATCAGGTTGTTCTTACTGCTAGTAGCAAGGTATACAGCAAGAAGCAATAAATGTAGCCCTGTAACATTGCCACTAAACAGTTCTAGATTTTTAACCCAGAAGCCTGAAAACAGGGAGTCATGGACATGCTGCCCTCAGGAAGCACCACCACAGTGCTCTGTACACACAGTGTGCTAATGCAGAACGCACTTCTGATGTCAGATCACCTCTTTCCATTACAGAGGACCAACCACTGCCGGGAGAATAAGGCCTCTTTCACACAGGGGATCCGTATGTCCGTTTTTCATCCTTCCGTTTTCGGATGAAAAACGAACATACATGTATCCCTATGGAGCGTCGGATGTCAGCGGTAACATGTCCGCTGACATCCAACCCGCTCCGATCCGAAAAGTGTAACGGAGGAAAAACCTACTTTTCCATCCATTTTCGGATCGGCTTGGGTGACAACGGACACTACGGTCCGTCATCATCAGATCCCCCATAGGGGAGAGCGGCGCTCTGACAGGTCCGTCGCTGCACAGTGTGCAGCGATGGACCTGTCATCTTCCTGTTCAGCGGGGATCGGCAGAGCGATCTCCGCTGAGCAAGCGGGTGTTCACGGGGTGGATCATCACTGATCCGCCCCGTGAGAAAGAGCCCTATCTGAAAAATTTCCGTGTGTCACACGAACAGCCTAAAGACATCTGGAAAAAAGAAAAGAAAAAGGGTGTATGTGTATATAAAGCATAACACACACACAGAAGAGAGTTAGTCTGAGGAAGGAGTGGGGGGCATGGAGCCCAGAATTCGGCCTTCAGTTACTTAACCTAAGAAGCCGAGGGTGGGAAATGAAGAAACAGCCTCAAACGGGCCCAACAGAACTAGGACTGTCACAGCCCAAGAGCCTTCTGAAGTATCAATGCCCAAACCTAGACCTGATGGGACTGTGTTCCCTAGTTAGTAGGAGAACCAGTCAGTGACCAAGGGGGTAGAGGATGACGAGAGAACCAACCTGATGCTCAAGGCCAAGAATAGACGTGTCACTGCCAACAGGTGATAACTCCAAGCAAAAAACTGATCGACCAGAACCCACAAAAACCAGACGAAGAGCAAATTTCCATGGATAGAAGAAAGGACCTAACCACCCGATGTGGTTAGCTAGACATGGGGTAGATGTAAAAAAAAAAAAAAAAAAAAAAGGTACTCCCTTCCCCTCCAAACAAAAAAAAAACAAAAAAACGCCACTTCAAAATGTGTTGGGGCAGGGGTGGGGAGTAGGATGAGTGCTACTTTCATTTTTGAGTGATCCCAGTTGGGGATCAGCGTGTGCGAGGCTGAAGCTCACTGTATTATCCAACGCAGGAACCAGACTGACAAGGAAAGGACTTCAAATCCCTCTCGGTGGAGAAGACACAGCAGTACCTGCAGATGATAATCCTTCAAAGAGACGCCAGAACTGTAGGACAGTCTGTGCGAAGTTTTCATCTATGTGAAGACATGTGGCACCCAAGTGACAATGATGTAACTAGGCCCAAAATGCAAGGCCCCAGGTGCACACAAACTCAGAGCTGATAAGGGTCAGAAAGCCAAAAGATGACCAAGTCACTATAGGTGGGCATTCAGAATGAGGTCAGAGTTCTCCATCATGCTTGCAAAACAGGAGTGGTAGTGGGATAGTACTTCCTTAATGCTGAATGGTAGAAGAGTGTGAAGCAAGCGGCACTTAACCCAGGGGATGACATCAGTGCTCAGTCCCTCAGTGTTAATCCTTACAATGGTAAAGCATATAACTCCCAGTGCTTCAGGCCGATGGGCCTTACCCAACAAAGTGAGTCTTGAGAGATAGGTCATGCGCTGCGGCAATGCCATGGCTCTGGATCCTGTGTCTAACTTTTACCAAAAAACGCCGGTTTGTAAAGTGCAAAATGCAACAAAGCCCAGTGTCCGAAGGTCACATTCCAACTAGCCTTGCACTTTTATTTTAGCAGGGTACAGGTATGGCACTCTGAGGCCAGGCTTAAGAAAAGGTTAATCTGGAACAGAAATGTTATAAGGAAACTTGATTGAGGACAATAGAAAAAGTAACATTGGGAAAAAAAATAAAAACTACCAAAGTAGTTAGATTTTTCTCAGCAGAAAAGAGGTTGATCCTCCTAGCAAAAAGCTAAGGCATGTTGAAAAAAAGATATCCTGGTCTGGCCTACAGTTTTGTTTGCCAATGTCCAATCCTCGTGTAGGTGGCAGTAAACGCTGACAACATCAGAATTCCTGTGTCCCTCAATAGATTGAACAAAGTTTATTTGGAAATCTACTGGGCTTATTTACGATCAGTAAAGGCCAAAGTGCCACATTCTGTTTGGACCAAACCGGGGTCATCTTCCACCGGTTATCACTTCATTTATTTATTTTGAACTGCCTTGTTAAATAATGCTATAGGTGTCTGACAAAGTTTTTATATATATTATTTTTTCACACAGATGGGTAGAAGGCAAGCGATCATGACACTTTGTCATAAAGGCATCTGTCATCTGTTCTATTCTACAGCAATAAAGTCAGTCTAGCCAGCCTAAGAATAAAGCTGTTCTTCTGAAGATTAACACTTCTATACATGTCATGTTTGACTTTTCTAATCTATTTTAGCCCTTTCATAGCTTTGTTCACATTTTGTGAGCCTGCTCTAACCCCTTCTATACGCTTTAAAAACATTCACTGGTAGACAAGGGGTTAAAGTGTGTCTATAGTCAAAATATGTGAAAAAGAATATATTAAAACACAAAGCGCTGTGATGCTAAATAGCTGATAATTACACATAAAACCAAGTGAGGCTGCTATGAAGAGTGTTTTCAGAGTCACTTAAAAAGAATAAATAATGATATTTGAAGCGCTTCACAATGTGCATAAAAATGAATATATATGGATAAATATAAATAAATACTCAAATCCAGTGGTGAATAAAAATTCTTAAAAAATCCAGCAATCAAAATAGTGTAAAATTAAAAAATTAGTGCCACCAAATGTGTAAAAAATCCACATAAAAATAAATATATAGGGATGTATTCAGAAGGTTCAATTATACAAGTGTAGAATCCGATTGGTATAAAGTTTTGATCCGGTCCCACTAGCAAAGCGGTTTAAAAACACTTGCTTAATTAAGGTGCTCATTGACATTTATAGTAACAATGTTTCTTTTGCTTCTGTTCACAACCAATGTGAGAATCATAGACAGATCTCATTTGACAAGCAGATAAGAGAAAAAAAACCAATCATTGTGCAATAGTTAGCATACCAAGGTACACAGGCAAACTTCAATCCACTCACGTGTGCCTTATAATGATAAGGCATATGCAGGTTTTACTATAGCAGTCAGTCGCCTTAGACAGGAGCAGATTCACTGTAGTACACTGTGTGATACTGCTGATCTGCACAGAGCGTCCTTGGCTCCTCCCAGGCGTTGCATCACAGTCACGTGACTGTGATGCAACGCATGGGAGGAGCCAATGACGCTCTGTGCAGATCAGCAGTATCACACAGTGTACTGCAGTGAATCTGCTCCTGTCTAAGGCAACTGACTGCTATAGTAAAACCTGCATATGCCTTATTATAAGGCACACGTGAGTGGATTGAAGTTTGCCTGTGTACCTTGGTATCCTAACTATTGCACAATGATTGTTTTTTTCTCTTATCTGCTTGTCAAATGAGATCTGTCTATGATTCTCACATTGGTTGTTAACAGAAGCAAAAGAAACATTGTTACTATAAATGTCAATGAGCACCTTAATTAAGCAAGTGTTTTTAAACAGCTTTGCTAGTGGGACCGGATCAAAGCTTTATACCAATCGGATTCTACACTTGTATAATTGAACCTTCTGAATACATCCCTATATATTTATTTTTATGTGGATTTTTTTACACATTTGGTGGCACTCATTTTTTAATTTTACACTATTTTGATTGCTGGATTTTTTAAGAATTTTTATTCACCGCTGGATTTGAGTATTTATTTATTTATATTTATCCATATATATTCATTTTTATGCACATTGTGAAGCGCTTTAAATATCATTATTTATAGTCAAAATATAAAATCTTATATTCATTTTCACATTGTGTTTCAACTATTTCTGGCTTACTCCTCCTAATCTGAATGATCGTGAAGTTTGAAAATGTACTTTTTTGAAGAATCACACACATTCATGTCCTTTAACCCATTCACTATGCCCTTTGAATATGCACGGTTTCATAAGGCAGTGTCAGTACACAAATCATTGTTTGCAGGCAGCTAGGAATTATGGGATTTGTAGTCCTTCATTCAGTTGGGTTTGTGAATCAAAATACTAGCATTAGATCTGCAGCTGCAGTCCTAGCTGATTATTCAATCGCTTTAAAATGATGTGCAGATATGGCGAATCAATGCTTATAACATATTTTAATGCATCTTCATTAGGCAGATTAAAGTTCACAACTTTAGGTTGTGATGAGACAGAAAACTGCAATCATATTAATCAGAAGAGTAGGCAGTCTTATAGTAACCTACCTCCAGGTATGTCCCATGCTCCACTCTCTCCTGGTGACAGTGGTCTCACTTGGGGTCGATTCAGGCGGATGTTGGGCAGAGCCACTTTATCCAAATCTATCGATAGCAGTTTTTGATGCTTCCACAGGTTACTGGAGAAAATTACAATTTAGGAATGTTACCCGTCATATCAGAAAGCCTCCCATGATCGCACATTAATGATTTAACTGGTTTAGTCAACTTACACATTTTACCATTTAGCTTACAGTGTTATGAAAAAAGGGGTTTTCTTTTGCTTACAGGAAGTCTTCACGTTCAGGTTATACTGCTGCCTACAATAGGATTGGTCGCTGGAAAACAGTAGGCCAGCCCAGGACAACCTCTCTTACTACCAGCCCCATTTTGTTAGCCAAGCAGTACAGAGAGCATGATTATAAACACAGAAAGGTAGGACCTGTATCCCCCCCTAATGGACACCAAGGCACGTAATTTACAGGGAGTACAAAAAAATAAAAAATAAAAAAAAATAAAAAGGAATTTTTCTGTGCCCTTAAATTCCATATCTCAAAAGCACAGTAAAAGGACATGGGAATGGATTCTTAGACCATGGGTTATATGTTGCCACCTTCAGGTGATTGTGCACTGGCAAAAGATTAGCTGGTACTGCCCCAATCCTTACGAGCAAGAGTGGAATATCTGATAGGTTCAAGGGCATTGTTTAGGTGCATTTTTCAAGAGCCGACAGAACCAAATTCAGTTCCTACAGGGGGAGCCACATAGGAGAAAGCCTGAACAAAAGTCCTGATCAGAGAATGGGACGCCAATGATATCTAGATAGCCAGGAGTAGAACCTGGAGTAGATCTGACCCTTGACAGTGCTAAAGGCCAAATTCTGGTCCTAGCCCAACTGTAGAAAAGCCTTGCACCAAGCAAAATATGCCTTCCAGATACGGTAAAGGAGCTTGCAAGTAGATGAATTCTTAGCTTTGTTGGAATAACGGAGTCAGATATGCCTTTGTCTCTTAGAACCTGGGATTCAAAAGTCATGGCAATAAAGCCAGCAACCGTAAAGTATGGTCTGGAAGAGCCAATGGAGTACCCACCAGGACTCGGATCAGGCCACATTTACATATTTGCCCTGGCCAATACGGAACTATAAGGATGATCCATTCTGAACCCACGAGGCAGATGAGGAAGGAGCTTCAGGGGAGGAGGCGCAGAAACCAGTATATACAGATCCCACTGAGCCACCAAAACATCCACTGCTTTTTCTAGAGGATCCCAGTACCTGGATACAAACACATGCAGTTTGCTGTAGACCAGGGATATGCAATTAGCGGACCTCCAGCTGTTGCAAAACTCCAAGTCCCATCATGCTCTGCCTCTGGGTGTCATGCTTGTGGCTGTCAGAGTCTTGCTATGCCTCATGGGACTCGTAGTTCTGCAACAGCTGGAGGTCCGCTAATTGCATATCCTTGCTGTAGACCATGGAGACCAGAAGTCTGCATCAAACGTACCCCACCTGTCACACAGGTGCTGGAACACCCCTGGGAGTAGCGATGACTACTTGGGGACCAGATGCTGCCAGCTGAAAATGTGTTCCTGCTAACTGTCCACACCTGGGATTTAAATGACAGACAAGGAAGAAACGTGAAGTTGTGCCCAGAATGGGTTTGGCTCTACCCCTCTTGCCACAGCAAGACTTCTGGTTCTTCAATGATGGCTAATGTAAGCCACTGTCATGGGGGTTGTCTGACTGAATCCGATCATACTGCCTTCTAGCTGGAAGGACAGCAAAAAAGTCATAAGTTCTACAATTTTGATAAGGGGATGCGCTTCCTCAGATGACGAAGTCCCCAGCATTGAGAGGGAGGCAATGACTCTTCCCTAGCCCGACAGGCTGGTCATCCATCATGAGGATCTTCCAAAAGCTATCCTGACTCCAGAGCCATCAAGCCATGGACAATCTGATCCTCTGTGCCAGACATATCGGTCTATTCAAGAACTAGAATGACTTGTCCCACGATAAGCAAACATTATGTTGTAGGGGTCGGGAGTGAAACTGGGCAAATGGAACTGCCTCAGAGGAGCTACCATCAGCTCCAAGACTCTCCATGCAGAAGCAGAGATTCTGGAGACTCTTGGACTGGGGGGGGGGGGCTGGGAGCAGGTGGTTTGTAATTTCTCTTCAGGAAGGAAAAAACTGGCTCTGAGGCGAGTCGGCTTCAGCACAGGTTTCCAAATGTTCAGGACGCACCCGAACCTCTGCACAATCGGGATGGTCAGGGCTACATTGTCTGCCAGGACCTGTGCCAACTGTTCCCTATTCAGAAAAAAGTATGTTTGTAGGGGTGGATGTTGCGTTCCTCTTCCATCCCACGTGAGGTATGGGTAGTAACCAATTAGAGAAAATATATTAGTTGGAGCACAGAATACATTTATTGTGGAACTCTTGGAATTGGTTTTAAGGTATAATTTCTTTATTGTAAATGGAAGTTTTACAAACAGAAAAAAGGAGTTTCCATTGGTGCAGCCTGTGCACCCTGCGTAAACTTGGGATGGTGGGAGGCAGTAGATGTGTAGAACACTCATGGTCATGAACAGGTCAAACTGTGGATAAATTACATGGATGAGATGTTGGTGGTGTGGAACAGCACCCTAGAAGTGTTGGCTTTCTTCATTTCCCATTTATATTGCAATGCCAAATTATGTACAGTGAAAAGCAAATTTCATTATTAGACTTGATAAATAAAGTACACAATGAATCGAATACTACATCTAGGAAGCCCACTGCAAGCATTATGCCGCTCCAGGCCACCAGCCTCATACATGGTTTTTGATTAGAGGGATACCCACAAATTGAGGTCTTCCACATATGTCTGCAAAGGAAGGGTATTTCCTCAACGTAGGAGAAAAAAACAAAACACAAGTTTACATTCATTGTCACGCACTTTGCATAAAATCCCTGTGCATGCCTCTTTAAAATGTCTATAATCTTAGGAGAGAAAGCTGAAAATAGTAGCATAAGGGACAACATTACATGCATGCAGATTCATTCTGAAGAAGTCCAGTCCAGTTGATGCAATTGTGATCGGTCCCTCCCCCTTACCCACAGCACTTAAACATATGGATTTCTCCACTCTGCTCATTGGTGTGCAGCATTCTAACCCTGAATCCCGTTGGGTCTTGGGCATAGTGGATACGGAAATACTACAATTTAGCATTGCCTTAAACCAAGCACAAACAGAAAAAAAGCAGTTTTGTTTCTGGTCTGCATTTTGTCTCAGATTGACAGGATTTTGAGCTGTGGGTTCATGAAGCAATATTTGCCTGGAGATGTACAGCTTCCAGTTTACATACTCCACATTTAAATAAAAGGGTAAGATGGTATTACCTATCATTGCAGGCCGACATCATTTAGAAACCAATATTAATCAGAAAAAGAAGTATTTTTATAACTTGTACAGTACATTTGAGACTAGTTAGGGTAAAGTTGGAGTGCTAAAGGGTTAGCTTATCTTTACCAAAAAACTGCACATGCAGGTAAGGGGCACCTGTAAAATAAAAACAAACTGTGATTGAAGATGAATAAGACCCTTGCTGTAGATGAATCCATTTACATACCTCCTGAAGCCATACTGAAAACATCTGAGATGGCATCATCTTGTCCTGCCTTGTTGCTAGGAAGTTGCCAAGACACTTCCAACCAATTCAAACCCCCTTGCATGCCCGCTCTCTTCTGTTGCACAAGCTTTGAGTTCAGCAATGCAGCAACACAGAAAATAGTGGAACACACATGCGGAGGTTTGGGAGCTCGCTCCTTTGATGGTGGGGATGAGCAGTAACAGCTGAGAGTGCCTTAGCCTTGTACTAGCAACAAGGTAGGATGGAATAATGCCATCTCTGGAGGCTTTTCAGCCAGGTTTCGGAAGGTACGTAATTGGCCTACACCTGTAGCAAGGGTATTATCCAACTTTAGCCAAAGCTGCACAGTTTGGTTTAATCTACAGATGTCCCTTACTTGTTTTTTTGTTAAAGGTGAACTAACCCTGTAAGGTGCTTTAACCAAGGAGTGGGGAATTTTACACACATGTGAATGTTAAAAAGACACAACACATTACAATACAGCCTGTACAGAAGCCACTTTTAATAGGCATACCTAGGAGCAGTTTCATTGAGTGGCAGTGGTTTGGCCCAGGATAAATGTGGGCAGGCTGGTAACGGACGTGGCTTGGGATCTCCAAGATGTGCTTCTAATACTTTAGAATAGCGATAAAGGTGATTTCCTAAAGAAGAAACATTATTTAATCAGTTTATATAGTGCTAAAAAGGACAAAGACCATTTACATTTGTTTCTACTCCTTAAGGAGCTTACAGATTAATGTTTATATTGTAGCCAAACACAATACAGACATGTAAGCCACACAAACACAAGAAGAACATGATGAAAATGATCCCAGGAGTACAATGCTAAAAGGTAAGTGTTCCTACCACACAAAGCCACTGCGCCATCTACCATCATAACAGCCCCCTTGTGTAGCAAAACACCCACTGTTTGTGTAGTCTGCAGAACAAACAATGCTACAGATTTCAAATATCACTAGGATTAAATGGCCTATTTTTTACCTCCCAAGGCAAAATAACTGCTGCCTTCAATGGTCAGAGGTGCACTAGACACTAGATTTCCAGAAATGATATATTCCAGTGAGTGGGCTTGATCCATCATCCTTCTGTGTAGATTACCACTTCAATACAGAGCACTTGTCCCCAGGACAATTTTCAGCTCTGTCGCTATTTGAATGACAATTGTGTGGTCATACAAAACTAAATTTTTATCATTTTCTTCCCATAAATAGAGTTTTCTTTTGGTGGTATCACCTCTGCGGTCTTTATTTCTTGCTAAACTAAAAAAGACCAATATTTAAAAAAGAATTCAAAAAAGTTTTGTTTGTTAGAAAATTTTGTTTTCTGCTTCACTGATGGCCACTGATGAGACTGCACTAATGGGCACTGATGAGGCACTGGATAGGAAGCACTGATGAGGAGCGACTGTCGGGGAACCTGAAGGGCACTGACAGGCATTACTGATGGGACACCGACTGGCACATTTATGGGCACTGACAGGCTGGCAGCCGATGGACACCTCTCATGGGGGCTGCGCTGATAGTCCATGTGCCGATTATCAGCGCAGACCCCCCCTCTGACAGGGAGAGGCGCTAACCGTCTCTCCCTGTCAGCGCGAACCAAGGAAAGACGTTTACCGGCACTTCCTGGTTCACGCTGTGTTTGGTTACAGCTGATCACGTGGCAAGGAGCCACCATCAGAGGTGATTATAGACTCAGAGGGATGGGACACATGTCCCCCAATGAAACAAGAAATGGATTTTACTGTAAGTAAAAGAGTCCATTTTTTTTTTAATTGTTTATTGATGGAAAAGGAATTAGACTGTTGGGATGTCCAAAAGTAGTCTAGCTGAGGGACGGGCAACAGCAACAAATGCCAACAGGCCCACAAAAAAAACAAAAATCAAAAAAAAAAAAACACCACAACTGAGGACTGCCTACAACTTCAAGAGCCACCTGTAGAACGGACCAAAAGCGGACATCGAAGTGCCTTGAACATTCACCCATTAAAACCTAGACATGTGAACAGAAGACCAGATGGCAACCTTACAAATCTGGAAAAGTGGTGCCTGATGCTAAAAAGGCCCAAGAAACTCAGATTTAGTAGGCTGTGCCTTTGACAGAAAGGGTGGAGCCTGATCCTTTAGGTCCATAAGCTTCGATGACAATCTGTCAAAGTAGCAGCCTCCTATTTTTGGGGATCATCAGGGATGACAGAGAGTCAATTTTGAAGCAGTGGCTGCAAGGTAGACACACACAGTACAAACTTTATCTAGAACTTTACCTTGGGAGGAAGCCTTGGCAAAAAAAAAGTTTGAGATTTTGGAGAACCCCTGAAATAATGTTCAGATCTACAGCTTACAGAACAGCTGTTTCATATAGCAATTATTTTTAGAATTAGCATTAAATAGATAAAATGTACCTTACACGGGATCAGGGCTAATGACAGGGCAGCGGTCTTCTTCATTTGCAGAGCTAAGCAGAGAAGTGGCCGTAATGAGTCCACCTTCTGCTGTTCCCTGCCACCCCCCTTACTCCAATCCTCCCCTTCCTGTCCATCCCAGGTAATGTCATGCAAGCACCCAGGATGGCCGGTGGGGAGCAGCACTGCACAGCTACACAATCAGAGCCACTGGCCTGTGCAGCTGTGCATGAGTCAGACGAGGGGATACAATCTACCCATCAGATGCCTGTGACTGAGTAGATCACTGCAGAACCCTGGTTGAGAAACTCCGATCTAGACATTGAAGGGGGACTGCCTTCTGACAAGCTGGAGCCAGACAGAGGGACAGAACAATGTCTTACTTGGGGTGAAAGTCCGAAGCCACCCAAAGGGGAATTTAGGCCTCATTATCATCTTTTCCCTGTGTAAAACCAGAAAGGGTTCTTTTACAGAACAAAAAGTCCAATTCCACACCTTGATGGTCCCAGAGCCATATGCTGCTCCAGGCCCACTGAGAACATTCTGGGATGAAAGTTTTGCTTTCCTTGCAATAAGCAAAGTATGCCTTCCAAGCGCTACGATAGACCTTACAGGAGGTGGACTCTCACTTTTAGCATTGACATGGTGGCATCCATCGTGAGGATTTTTGATGAGTCCAAGTCTAGAAGCAGAGAATTTAAAGTTCCTCCTAGGAAAAAATAACTGTGGCTTGATCTAGAACGGGACTCAGATCCAAAACGAAGGTTCTGGATCTGAAGGTTAATGATGCAGCCAAACCTTTGCAAGCTCTGAACTGTCCATGCCGTTTTAATCAGACAGAACTTGTGCCGACTAATTCCTCAACAGGAGTTCTTCCAGATATCCCACAATGGGGATGGCCTGGGAGTATAGCATGGCAAGCACAGGGGCCAGCACAACTGAGATCATTCACTGAGTGGAAGAAGGGGTGAATGGCAAGGTCACAAACTGGAAGTGCTGAGGACCCACATTAAAGCGAAGGAACCACTGATGCATGGGAAAATATGTAAGCATGCATTATCCTTGGTGTCCACAAAAGCCAGAAAATCTCCCAATGGGGAGGCTATGACAGTCCTGGTGGATTTCATGCAGAATTTCTGCACCCAAATTAGGACATTTCGTGCCTTGAGATCCAAGATAGCGCACATACTCCCTTACAGTCTGGGAACTGAGCAGGTGGAGTAGAACCCCTGAAAGGTCCTGCTGCAGGTACTGGGGCAACAGCCCCTTGCTCTAGAAGACCCACAAGGGCTCTGCTGTGGCAGATAAACCACACTTTCAAAACAAAATAGTCACCCAATTTCCTGGAAAAAAAAATATATATATATATATATATATATATATATATATATATATATATATACATATACATATACACATACACACACACACACACACACACACATATACACACACATATATGCACACGTCATATTGGTTACGCTCATCACTTCTCATTCAAACTACACAGAAACAGGGCAAACGTCTACATTGCCAAATCACATTTTGAGATGAGTACTGCGGGCGTTTTAATCAGATAGACCATTTCTGGTAGCCTCAGTAAGATAAGCTGTTCTGAAAAAAAAATTCATATTAAAATAAAAATGATACATCCCAATTTGGAAATTAAAAAAACAAAAAAGATAAATGTCTTTACCTTCCATCCTCTCTGGCTGTGGGGTCCCCTCACCAGTTGGTGGTTTCTGCCTGTTTTCAGAGTGACTGAGACTTGCTGGTAAGACTCCATAGGATGTATACTGCAGGAGGGCATCAAGCATCCAAAAGCAATCTACAAATAGACAGTACTTTTAAGTTATGGTGGTGTTCATGTCCAGCAACCTTAAATGAGCAGTTTATTACAAGGCATATAACCAAATAATTTACAAATGCCGCTTGGCGGAACCAGCGCAAGCCACCCCCAACACACTTAACCAAATATTTTTACAGAACCATTCCACTATATTTGATAAAGGTATGCAATGTATACATGAACTTTATTTTAGTTTCCAAAGCTTCTAAAAAGATGTTCTAATGCCCGTCTAATATATCTCTCTATCTATCTCCTAATATTTCTCCTCGGCTCTGCCAATATTGGGAATGGTGAATGCTTTACTTTCCCATACATAAAAAGAACAAATCGTTGATTATACACACAAGATTAGCCAGGGCTTTCAATATCAGAGCGTTAACTCATGTAATGCCCAGTTATCAAAATCAATGGTCGATCTTGTCTAATTTCTTATGAACAAGTGTTTGAGAATGGCTGACTGAACTATGAGAGTATGCATTTAGAACAACTTGCTGTGCAACACTCCATTGCATCTTGGACTTAGTGAAGATAATTAAATTGAGATTATCCACTATCCTGAGTGCTAGCATATGCATATTTTCTATGGACTAAGACTGGGATGCCATTAAAGCTCATGTGTTTGTCCCAATACTTTTGGTAATATGGTGTAGATCATACCCTGTGTAGCACAATTGGCAAAAGTATGTCATTTATGCCATTGCCCATTGGGTCCTAATACTTTTGGTAATATAGTGTATCTGTAGGTTTAAAATTTCATAGATATCTAGCAGCTCTGAAATGACCTTTCTTGGTCAATAGTCACTGCAATAAGGATTACACAGAGCTACTAATGAATCATTATTATTAAATTATTCTTCATCACCCAGAATAGATATCACAACACCTTATGTTTGAACTATTTCACTAGATTGATGAAAATACCTTTTTGACGATGGCTGTCATCCAAGCAGTTGGAGTCCCCATAAAGGACAATTCTCCCTCCTCCTTCAGTCTGAGTTTGGTACAGTCCAAGCACAGGGATATTTTCAACCAGAGAAGTTTCCTGCTTTAAAACTTCAAGTCCTGACAAAGAGGATGAGATTAATGTATAAAAAATAAAAACCAGCAGCTTTAAGAAAAGTAGTTTAGTGAAACAAGTTAAGGACATAAAACAACCAAAGGAAATAAATACAACAGAATTTGGCAAAATATATCAGAGCAGCTACAGGATTTTATGTTTAGACTGCTTAAGAACACAACAAGCAAAAAATAAATATCTAACAAACACAAACAAAAATAAAAAAGGTATACTCAATGATACGGCACACAGTACCTTGGTCCTTTAAAGTTTGTGACAAAACAGCACCATCTTCTGGAAATTTTGCAATACTGCTACCCGATGCATAATACACTGAAATTCAATAAGATGTGAATTATTAGCAAGAGAAAAATATTTAGAACAGGTAGACTTTAACTGAATTAAATATATATTAATAGCACTTACTGTCATGATTTGCCATGGTAAAATCTCCTTCATATATACCATCACTAAAAGCCATATTCCAAACAGATAGTAAGTCATTCAAGGCTGGTATATTTGCCCCTCCGGTGTCTGGCATCCACCACTGCCTATAAGCATAAAAACCAACTTTCTTTGGAATACAAGATACATGATACATGATACATGATGTCCCCACCCAGTCATTGTATACTTAGTCATTTATGAGTAATAACATTTATAAAATTATAAGGATACCCAAGCCCAAGAACAAAAATGCAATATATTGCAGCTTACAGACCTGACATGGTGGCTGCATTAATTTTCTTTTTCAAGCCAAGAACATTTCCAGCAAATATCTGTTGCTCTTGCCAGAAATGCAGTGTCATTGTCACTTCCTGCACAGAAGAATATCTTCCTTCCTAGCCATTATACAAGCCACTTTTCAAGGAGGCTCTATACTATTGAATGACAATATTTTGCTTCTGTAAAATAGGTCACTTTAGTCAATGATTAAAAGGAGGAGTATAGCCAAAGCCATTTTGGCTGTATTTCTCCTGTGGTTCACAGGAGTGCACAAAATTTTGCACTTCTATGACCTTGCTTCAGCTGACAGCGGGCAAAAGTCCATTGTCAGCTGATGTGAGCGATGCCAACCATATGGTCAGAATCCACCCAGATGCCTGGACTGGCAGCTGGTTCAGCTTCTCAGCAACCTGCCGAGAGCCTGAGGCAGCACCTCCCAGCCCGTCACTACAGCGAGTGCTGGAGGGGAGAGCAGAGATCCGCTCACTGACAGTCACAGCACTCTGCTCGGAGGGGGGAAATGATAATAATAATAATAATAATAATAATAATAATAATAATGTCCATACTTCTCTTTTAAGGAGTTTCAGCATATACGGTATACATAACTTTAGAAGATCTGTAACTGCATTTACAGGTTTTTATGTTTTTGTAAAAGGAACTTTTACCCAACATGTTCCCACTAACAGCAGCATGTTAGCTGAACGCAAAAGAGACTTCTAAGCTGAACATGCGAACATCACGAGAGGAACAATATACAAACTGCTTGTACCTGGTGTTTTCGTCGTAGAATTTGACTTTCCTCATGACGGATGTGTTGTACCAGTCGCTAAAGACGATTAAAGAGAGGCCATTGCTGACATCTCTGCGAAGCTTAGAAATCTCCTCAGGGAAAAACTCTTCTTCACTATCAACCATCAATAAGGTTCCTGAAGAACCAGACAGAGACAGATTACATTCATTGATCACATTCCTTGCAAGGCACACGCACACACACACACACACACACACACACACATTTTTCTAACATAGAAGTGCAAATACGTATTTACTTAGAGCATCTCGTAAGCTCCAGTTGTAGAATGAATTAGGATCTTTTGCTGCTTATCATCTGGTAACCCATCCGTTTGGTGATGTTTTAAGTTCCTTTTGGGACTTTATTATAACGGTACTTTATCTGTATGTCACATATAATAATTTTTGCTTAGCGCTGCAATTTTTGTTCTAATTTCTTATGTTGTAGAGGTGTACGGACCCTTTATGCAAGTAGCTGGATATTTGATTAAAGCACTGACTGTTTATTCTTTTAGTTTTACACACTCAGACCATTATCGATAGATAAAAGGATCTTCATTCAGATGATTCTGATGGATGTAACTGCATTAAGCCGTCCATAAATGGATTGAATCTCGGCAGGTTCAGCAGGGATCAGCCAAGTTTCTACCCATGTATGAGCAAGGCTGGTTGTACTTAAAGCAGAGTTCCACCTAAAAGTGGAACTTCCTCTCATTTGTCTCCTCACAATTGGCACCTTTCCGGGGGGGGGGGGGGGGGGGAGGGGGGGTTTGAGGACAGGATACCTGTTCCCACTTCCGGGAGTCCGGGCCGCGGCCCGTGACATCACCACGAGGCTTCCTCCTCCTCTCCCTGTCGCCGGGCCAGTAGAAGAGAGGAGCGGGGCCTCGCGCATGCACAGTAGGGTTCCCGGCGTGAAGCCGCAAGGCTACATTGCCGGGTACCCTTACCTGCAATGGCGGCGGCAGCACCGACAGCTGATGGAAACATCAGCTGCGCTGCCGACATCGCGGGACTCCAGGACAGGCAAGTGTCCCATTGTTAAAAGCCAGCAGCTTCAGTATGTGTAGCTGCTGGCTTTTAATTTTTTTTTTTTTGGAACAGCGCTTTAAGTCGATCCAGCAATCAAGTTCAGTACAAACAGCCTGTCGGATTTTTGGCATGAGATTATTGCCAGCCACTATAGCCGTTAGCAGTAGTTGTGTTCTTCCAGGCTGGAAGGCTATTGGGTTGACCGCCTTTGAGAACGTCCTATGACGAAACGCGCAAGGCGGAGCCACGCTCTTACGTCATACCCGGAAGACTCGGCCTGGAACGCAGTTGGCACGCATGCTACGGACTAGGTTCCGGCTTATACCACTGCATGTGTCCTTGTTGTACTGGATATCGGCGCGAGTTTTTTATCTGTATTATTTTTAAATAAATCGTTTATACTACACTATGGGAGCCCCTTGTGTTTTCCTGTGAGGACGGGGCCGCTTGCTGCGGTGAAAGATTCTGAGGAACCTGATTCGGAATATGTGCTGGGAGCCTCTGGATTAAAGGAACGGGCTGACGGAGGTGCAGAGGACCAAATAAGGCTATTAAAGGGAGAGATCTACTTATAGCTGCCCACTCTATGCCTATTGCCCCTGCAGGGGTGACTACCTTTGGTGAGTGTGGACACATTGGGGGAGCACCCAAGTCACCATACCTGCTGTGCACAGAAGTCACTGTAATTCCTGCTTGGAACATGAGACTACGTTTTATTTGATCACTGTTTATATATATTTATATTTTTGAAAGAAGTTTTTTCACATTAATGTCGATACCTCTTGCTCAGGGACTTGGACTATATGACTGAACACTCACATATTAATTTTTTGATGTGGATCAATATATA
Organism: Lithobates clamitans; assembly: GCA_037952925.1. Taxonomy (NCBI): domain Eukaryota; kingdom Metazoa; phylum Chordata; class Amphibia; order Anura; family Ranidae; genus Lithobates; species Lithobates clamitans. The sequence goes on along the minus strand of JBBGZY010000494.1, from coordinate 92,501 downwards.
TGGTGTGCTGATTGGCATATCACTTAAGCTCACATGCACTAAGATGTGGGGATATTTGCATTTATAGGATTATAGTTTATTGTCTATGCTAGTTTTTGGGAACTAGATTGTTTCACATTTTGTGTTAGCTGATTAGGGGGGTGGATGGGTGAGGGTAGACGCTATTCTGTGGAGCTGTGGTGCACCCTTGACCATTTACATATACTCACATATATTATTACGGTATTGGTTGGTAAGACTTGCACACTCTTTATAGATTTATATGTTCACGTACACTGGGAATTTATTCATTAATTTATTTCACAATTAAACACTTTTTGTTTTATAGGGTAGCGCCATTTCCCCATTCTCTTATACATACAAGTTTTTGTTTATTTACGGTACTCTATTCCCTACACCCCTTCAAATAGGCAGAAAAGTGTTAAAATCTTTCTTCATCTTTCAGGAGCACAGAGGAGAGGGCAAAACAGTTGCAGTAACAGCATGTGAGAGCTGATTGGAGGAAAGGCAAACCACCCCCTTCATACAGACGGTGTTTTGAATAGACAAGCTGTCTGCTAAGTAACCTATTCGTTATCAATATGGAGACTAGCATGAAAAAATTACCAAAAAAAAAGCGACGATGATTCGTCCAATGACCTCATCGTGTGTACTAGGCTTTGGAGAGATATAAGAAATCACTACAGATTTATGTGCTTTGCTCAGATTCCATGACTGAGGTTTACAACCACTTTAAAGCTGAACTAAGCGCTTTTGATCATCATTAACTATGTTTAACCCTTATGCTGCTAGCCTTAGTAAATAGATAGGATGGTATATTATGTAATCTTGTTTTAATATTTTTTTGTAAAACATTTCTTCAGTCGCTTTCTGGCCTAGGCCAAAATGACATCATACATCTTAGGTGTCTTCACAGATATTTTCTTTCATCTGGAGGAGGGGAGGAATACATGCTACATGAATCATATGCCCTTACTCAAGATGGCAGTGGCAAGAAACGTTAGGAGAATGATTTTCAAAGTTATTTCTCGACAAAATAAAGCATAAAGACATTGATGGGTGGGTGAGCTTGCTTTGAATTATTAAAAATGTAAAATAGTTTTTTGGTTTGTGGTGCTCAGATAAAGTTTAGCTCCATTTTAACTGTAACTCTTCGCATACAACCAATGAATGGTTTTAATAAGTTATTAGCTTAAACGTGGCACTAAACTAAATCCTTATTGACCAAAAATCGTGAAATGGTTTCCTATGGAGTTTTTCTGACATCTTGTAACGTCATGGGCTCCTGAACTTCTCCTTCCCCATCATTCATGGGCTCCTGAACCCCCCCCCCCCCACCATTTGTTTGCAATAAACACTGCGTGTTATCTGCGGTCATGTGTACTGCACTTTGCACAATACAAATTCCATAGTGTATTGTCCATAGTCCCTAGTCTATCTAAGGAGCAAGCAAGAAATGGTGGCCACGCTCTAACAAGTAGTTGGATAACAGCAGCAAGAAAAAGGAATTTAGAGGCAACAGAGAAGAGGAAGGTACTTTGAGTTAAGAATATTTTTTTTTTTTTTTTTTTTAAACCAGAGTTTAGTGTCACTTTAATACAACTGGACCACACAAACAGCACCTACCATACTGGCTGGCATCAAAGCATGTGAATGGTGAGCCCAGAACCTCCACAAAGTAGCCCATGCTCCTCAGGTGTTGGTACATGTCACGGAAATTGGTATGGATGTGATCCCCATTCCTGGGAGATAATAAACATACATAGCATTTGCTATTATTACATTTCTTTTAATTACAGTCTATATATTATGTAGAGCAGGACAAACTCAGGGAAAAAAAAAAAAAAAAGTGGTACTAAACTCAAAAGGTTTTTTTTTACTTCAATGCTTTCTCTGCATTAAAGGTAAACAATCTTTCAAAAGCAGCTACCCCCCAGTCCCCACCCTTAAACACTTACCCGAGTCCATTCTCGATCCAGCACTGTGCCAAATTTGCTGCAGCTCTTCTCTCTTCACTGGAAGCTCTGAGCTCAGTGGGAAACATATGCTCCTGCTGCTGTCAGTCAAATCTAGTGAGGGGGCAGTGGGGGGACGGGACTGAGCTGCGCTGTGTGATTTCACAGACTCAACCTGCACTCGCATGAGTGTCTAATCAGCATACGGCTTGCTGAGGAGGAACTCAGAGACAGAGCGGAGAGTTTCGGCATGGGACCATGGAAGAGGTGGCAAAGGGGCTGCTCTGTGAAACATCCTTACACAGAGCAGGCAAGTTTATGAAAAATTGCAGCCTTTACCAGTCACTTTAAAGTGCAACTTTACATAAATCTATGTTTCGAATGCTATATCTGTAACATACATTAAGTTTATAGGACCCAACACTGAGCATCCAAACTGTCTCTCTTATGTTTTATATATAAACTACCCAAAGCAATATATTTGCTGACACTTATGAAGAAGTTGGAGGTGAGGTAATAAATGAACACCAGGAGGTGGCAATGAGAAGTCTTAAAGTTAAATGTGAAACCCAGAACAAAAATGTAATGCACTGCAGCTTACACCTTAAACCTTCGGTCACAACGAACGTGGCTTTGAAATCATGGAGCTTCACCTGAAGCTGCACAAATTTCAGGTCAGTGTGACTTCAGGCGGCTCTCAGCAGCTTTTGGCCGCACTCGGCGGCTCTCGCAGTCCCGTGTGAGCTGCCGAATGCTGAGTGCGTCCAAAAGCTGCCGAGAACCGCCGAGAGTGGCCGAAAGCCGCCAGGAGAGGCCGAGAGCCGCCGAGAACGGCGGCGCCATTTTTAAACGCCATTACAAATGACACAGGGCAAGGCAGATAGACACTGACAAGGCTGCAATGAGGGACAAGGCTGCAATGAGGGACAAGGCTGCAATGAGGGACAAGGCTGCAATGAGGGACAAGGCTGCAATGAGGGACAAGGCTGCAATGAGGGACAAGGTACAGATGGACACTGACAAGGCTGCAGATGGGGGACAAGGCTGCAGATGGGGGACAAGGCTGCAGATGGGGGACAAGCCTGCAGATGGGGGACAAGCCTGCAGATGGGGGACAAGCCTGCATTGATGGGCATTTAAATATAAGTTTTTTTCCTTAAAATTCTCTCCTAAACTTGTGGTGTGTGTTATACGCCGATAAATTTGGTAATATAGAATGCAGCACAAGTAGACAGCACAGAAAACTCAGATTTCAGCAGATGAGCCTTATTAGATTATTTCTGATAGAAAAGAGTATAACAGATAACAATAGGCTTTCAATAGTCAAACAAGCCAAAGTATAGTGTAAAAAAAAAAAAAAAAAAGTCAATTGTTTGGCTAGCCATATATATCTAGGTCTCCCTCACTTTCACTCAGCCTTCTGGGCGGAACAAGAAAAATCGAATTTCTCCATACACCTGCAATGTGGAAGGAGGAATAATCCCTATCGGCTACCGTATTCTGATAGCTGGCACGCGCAGATTATCTAAAGTGTAACTGTATCTGATTGGATCCAGTAACTGTTTAGTCAACATATTTTGACCTGGCTTCTTCAACAAAAGCCAATTAAGAAAATAAAAAAAATAAATAAAAAAAATAGACTTTTGTTGAGTTGGGAAGTTCAGACAGGGCCATCCATGGCTAAAATTTTAGCCAGTTTAGTTGGAATCACCCAAAAGTTGAGCAACACATGGCAGACTAAGGTTCATGTACAATTTAAAATTGGCAGTATTTGCTTACCAATCCAAGGGGTCATTTTTCATTCTAAGGTTATCTCGAGGGAAATAACCAGGTGGATATCGGAGGTTGTGGTACTGATCCCATAGAACCCTCTTGCTACGCGGTGGAGTGGGAATGATTTTAACTTTAATTGGCAGCTTGACAGTGGAAAATTGCTCTGCTGCATTATTTACCTGCAGAAAAATAAGGGGGGGAACGATTTAACATATAGTAGACTCAAATTAATTTGAAATTTCTACAGACTACAATTAATTCAATCTAAAGTACTAGTAGGCCACAATACTCAATCAAGATACCAAGAAACTGAAGAAAAAAAATAAAAATGTATAATAAATAATAATGAGAGATACTACAGGAAGCAAACTAAAATGTTTAGTTACTAAAATTAAACCAGATTTTTGAGCCAGTCCACTGTAAGGTTCAAGAGCAACAAAATCTTTTCCAAGAATGCACAAGCGAGGAGATCAAGGCAGGCTAGTGCAGATGTGTCCATCACTTCAAGTTGAGACAGCTCTAATATAAAATTGTACATACCATGCCATATTAGTATAAGAAACATGCTTAGGATAACAAGGTTGCATTGTCAGTCTTATACACACCCCATTTTCCTCTGGAGATGATACAGTTATCACCACATGACCCTGAGCAATGCCTTCCCATGATGATGCCTTCTTTGCTACGGAGATAGAAATAGCCAAATAGCCAGACCATGGCCACAGTACTGAGGAATAGGAAAATGCCAGTTCAATGTTGTCCCCATTGTGTGGTAGATATGGCTGCCATTCTGGCTGCAAAGATTAAAAAGAGAAATTATCATTGTTGCTTGTCACCAAGAATGTGATGTTACATATTTTTCTGTTCCATACCATAAAAAAAAAAAAAAAAAAAAAAAAAAAAAAAAAGGAGAAATTTACTTACAGTATGATACTATTTTGACTATGGTCTGAAAAATATTTAGCAATTTTTACATGTATAGATGTTAGGCCCTTTTCACACCCAGCAAAAGTCAATGTATTTCATTGGTTATAGATTAATTCCTAGTAAAGAGTCCCATTGACTTTGTAACTCTTCTAACCCCTACTTACCTTTTACGTTACATCTTGCATCAAAATGAGTAATTCTCAGTTCACTTTGCTTTGTACATGCTTTGTAAAGATGTTACATAATGAATATTTACCTTGTCCACAATCCTTCCAGTGACTCCCATACCATTTAGAATAGTGATGTTGACAATGGTTGGCATGCCACCATAATAAATAGGCTGAGAACAGTACGGCCACATGTACGGACACTCTGTCAGGTCAACATAACTAGGGCTCAAACTGTAAGAGAGAAAAAAAAAAAAAAGTATATAAATAAGTACATTAAATAGTTACAGACAATAGAGAAGCAAAGTCTTCACCACTTTTGCAATTTAAATGAACAAAAATCTGTCTGTGTAAGCAGTAAAATCAGCTTTTTTCCCCCCCGTTACATCACTTTTCTTTACCCCCTCTTTCCTTGGTAGCTTTTTCTCCATGCTTTTCTATTATAAAATCTGTCTTGCACCGGCAAATGTACCTGACCGATAGAAAATCCCCGCTGCAAGAAACAGCTTGCACTAGTTACGCCTTTTTTCTTCAATCATGATCCCGACTCATACGAAACCTCATGTTACATGCAAATGTCATTGATATTCTACTTAAATGTACAAGATGTTCTCTAATTTGGGAGGCCTGATCACAACAACCTCCCATTTGTATGTCGAATAGGATATTTCTTGTTAATTTCGCATATACCATGCTTTTTTTTTTGTCAAACTGTATCTTGGAGAGGACTCTTTGAATAAAACTTTTAAAATCAGCTACCCTAGAACATGTAAAACAAAGCCAAAATATCAACCGCTCTATTCAAGGTAAAAACTATAGGTACACATAGGAAGGGCTTTTCACAAAACAATACAAAAGTTCAGCCCTGGACCTCACAGCACCCTGCGGCTAACTGCATGCATTGCACAAAGTGCCAAGATGAGCACCCAAGCAAGATGCAGAGCCGGAAACACTACAGGCTAGCCTCACAGGATAGGGTCCAGGTACAGTTCCTAAGGTTTTACCAGGGTTGCACCAATCCGAAGGCACTGCTTCTATAGTTGTATTAGAAGACAGTGAAATGTTGATTGAAGAATTCAAAAGGAAAATATTAGTGGTGCACCAAAATTTTGGCCGCCAAAACATATCGGCCGAAAATGATGTTTTCGTCAGGTGGCCGAAAAAAAAAAAAAAAAAAAAAAAGTGCCGATAATGGAGCCGAAAAAGGGACAGGGCCGTCCCGCTGGGTGCTGCACATGCATCATCCAGACACGTCCTTGTCAAAGTCTCCCCTCCCTCCTGCTCTTCTCACTCCTGTCATGAGGTGCAGCCTTCCTAGTCTCCCCCCTCCTTAGACCGCCTCTTGTGATAGACGGCACACTGATCCAATGCCAGGAATCATTGTGCCGCGTGTCAAAGGAGGTGGGACATCGTTACAGCGGCTGCAGGGCAAATCAGATCTAGCTCTGACACACAGCATGAGATCGCGCTACCAGGCACAGGCAGGCTGCTGCATCTGACGGGCACAGGCAGGCTGCTGCATCTGACAGGCACACGCAGGCTGCTGCATCTGACGGGCACACGCAGGCTGCTGCATCTGACGGGCACACGCAGGCTGCTGCATCTGACGGGCACACGCAGGCTGCTGCATCTGACGGGCACACGCAGGCTGCTGCATCTGACGGGCACACGCAGGCTGCTGCATCTGACGGGCACACGCAGGCTGCTGCATCTGACGGGCACACGCAGGCTGCTGCATCTGACGGGCACACGCAGGCTGCTGCATCTGACGGGCACACGCAGGCTGCTGCATCTGACGGGCACACGCAGGCTGCTGCATCTGACGGGCACACGCAGGCTGCTGCATCTGACGGGCACACGCAGGCTGCTGCATCTGACGGGCACACGCAGGCTGCTGCATCTGACGGGCACACGCAGGCTGCTGCATCTGACGGGCACACGCAGGCTGCTGCATCTGACGGGCACACGCAGGCTGCTGCATCTGACGGGCACACGCAGGCTGCTGCATCTGACGGGCACACGCAGGCTGCTGCATCTGACGGGCACACGCAGGCTGCTGCATCTGACGGGCACACGCAGGCTGCTGCATCTAACAGGCACTAGTGAAGCTGCATTTGATGGACACTGGTGAGGCTGCATTGATCTCTTGTATCATGTCTGCAGTCTCTGACCGTCTCCTGTATCATGTCTACTAGAGGTGCACAGAATGGAAATTTTGCTAATACTATTAGCAGTGTGTTTAGGTTTAAGTAAGAGATTGCAGAAATGATACAAGAGTTTGTTAGAAACTGAGGACATTCAAGAAATAGTTAGAGACTGAGGACATGATACAAGAGATGGTTAGAGGCTGAGGATAGGATACAAGAGATGGTTAGAGACTGAGGATACTATACAAGAGATAATTCGAGACTGAGGACATGATACAAGAGATGGTCAGAGACCGCAGACTGCATTTTTCTTGACCTTTCTTACACTAAAGGTGCCAATAATGGCCAACAATAAATTAATATTAATTTAAATTGATATTAAAAAGTTGAATATAATACAACTGTAAAAATATAAATATTTTTTAAAAACTGTAATTTTCGGGATCAGCCTAGTGCATCCTTCTATTTTGGTTTCGGGACCAAAATTTCCATTTGGTGCACCCCTAGAAAATATTAAACTAAGCTAAGAGTTATTTCTTCATAACCTCTTCTCATTTCTTCTTCTCCTGGTCAAGGAGAAGAGGTCCATCACCTTAGGACACTAGCAAAAAACTGGAGGATTCTCAGAGTGGAGTAGCGTTAAAGTGGGGGGTGCCCAAAGGTTGTGTCCTAAAAAGCTTGACAGTGTACAAATCACCTGAAAGTACAGCCTGTAATGTAGGGTCTATGAATTTTCAGCCTTTGTCCTGTACGATTACGATAGTTTCCCAGCACACATTTACCAATAGATGCCAAAGCCACTGCCTTGTCAAGGTCCCTCTGTGTAGTGCAATACCCAATTCTAATCTATAAAGAGATTCTATCCTGCAGAATATATATTAATAAATTGAGGGTGGATATACCTAGGAGGTAGTCCATGGCTCCGTTAAGATTCAGGAGCACACCAGAGGCCCAGCACGACGGCTAAAGGCCTTCAGTGTGTCTCCTATGGCCACCCCGTATACTGCCGAGTAGAAATATATGATTATCACTCTAGAAGGTCATTGTCCATATCCAAAGGGTTGAAAACACTGGTAGTAGTAGGAAATCCAAGTAGTATCTCCCATTACTGACTGGTCTTATATGAATTCTAGGATCAACTCATAATACAATGTTATCTAGACCTGAGGAAAGGTACACAGATATCCAAAATGTGTCAGCATACTTTGAACCCTCAAACATTCTATCTTGTTCAGACCAGTGTGCCCTTGACTTTCTTTACCCCATTGGAAATGAGTTTTGCCTTTCTCCTCATCTTGTATTCTTACTCAATAAAAACTAGAATTCCCATTACCTCCTCATTGCCAAACATGCAACTTATTATGCGAACCTTACTACAATATAGCCAATGTCCTCAAGACTCTTCCCCCCCACCCAAACCCAGATTTTATGTCAGAAACCCACATTCTTTTATGGATATTTACAGAAGCAAATCCAGTACAAAATGTATGAGATGGTTATATTTGAAAATAATTAGAATTTCTCAATAGTATTAGACATAACGAAAGAAAATTACCTAGCCTGTGGCTTGTAACTGTTGAGGATTTGGTAGGCTCGGAGAAGATCCAGCTTGCCGTGTCCCTGCTCAAACATATTTACTCCGGGAAGCCTACGAGCAGAAGCTATGAGGGCCTGTTTCATACTGGCTGGGTTTACCATCTCCCGCTTCTGAACCGTACTGGAGGAACACATTAGTAGATGGTCATTAGCAGTATAGAATGTGTTTTAGCAAATCAAGGTACACTGAAGGAAATGTATAACTGAATAAATGCAAAGTATAAGCCATGTTTTGTTTTGTTTTTTACTTTTAGCCCTGGACAGCCTAGGGAAGAGTTAGCAACCATGTCAAGTTTTGAAATGCCTTCCGTGCCTCCGTTGTGAAGATTCACCCTCTTTATTTGGTCTGGTGATCTTTTTCCCTGGGAAACCCTAAATTGTTTTGAGTTGCCACTGGAACAGGAATAGGAAACAGTAAAAAAAAAAAAAAACTTTATCTGGCGACAATTTTTTAAAAGGCGATTTCACCCACATTGGAAAGTTTTTTTCTCACTTTCTTTTGGGTCTACGGAAATGAATGGAAATCCCCCCAATGGGACACAGATGGCAAACAACTTGACAGGGTTTCCCCCCCTTTTACCACCACTGAAGTATGTCCTACATCAGCAGCAGCTGAGGGTATAAATCAGACAAGTTGGCAACTTTCAGAAGCCTTCCAGTGGCCGTTTCATAGACCCCCTGGGGGAAGGGGGGTTGGGGGGATATCTATTTACTTTGTGCAAACTAAACTTTTACATTTTACCACTGAAAATTTGTGCTTGATAAACCGTTAAGTGAATATCATGTAACATTAAAAACTGGGACTATCGACATTTTATACTCCAAGGTCTCTGCCTTTCAGAAAATATATACTGTTTGAAAGATTTAACTAATCTTCAAGCCTAATTATGATTTTTTTTATAACGTTTGCAAAAAACAAAACAAAACAAAAAAACACACACAAAAATGTCCCTGGCAGTGAAAAGGTAAATCCTAACCTACTCCCAAAAGAACTTTTGTCTTTATTTCACTTTAAGAAAAATATGGGATTTTTTTCTTCCATATTAAGAACCCGAAAAGAATAACAACTAAAAAGTTTAAAAACTAAAATTGCTAATGGCAGAGATGTTCCGTATTAAACCTGATGTTAGCACAGATCTATTTCTTCAGCAGACAAGCACATAGACCTAACCCCTACAAATTGTTATATTGAGAAGATACTTGCTACAGAAATGTTATAGCTAGGTTATCAGTTAAAGCGGTTGTAAACCACTTGACGTTTTTTTTTCCCCCTTACCTGCAAGGCAATGTCATTATGTGCTAGCATGCATCCCATATTATGTTAAACTTACCTTAAAACTAAGCTCTTCCAGCGCCGCCCCCATCTTCACCCGTCTTGATTTGAAGGTTTGTGGACTACGGCCCTGTGACTGGCCGGAGCCGCAATGACGTTATTCCCGCACATGTGCCACAGTTCATGGCACTGGGCTCTGAAGGAACAGCATGGGTGGTCGTTCCTTTAGAGCACATGGAGATATTTACACTACCTATAGGTAAGCCTTATTATAGTGATGGAAGTTTAATTGCACTTTAAAGCAGAGTTCCACCCAAAAAATTTTTTTGTGCATTAAAAGACTTTTTAACCGAGAAAAAAAAACATTTGGAGGATTTTTTTTTTTTTATACTTGCCAGAAAGGCCCTGTTGCTATGTAGTCCTCGGAGCTCCTCGTGACTTTTTCCCTCGCCTATGCTCCTGGGAAATGATGACACATCATTTCCCAGGAGTCTGTGGGCAGTACTGTGCTCAAAAATCGCGTTATTTCCTGACAGGAAATGACGTGAATAAGGGCAGATCTTTAAGGCAGATCTTTGTTCAGAATGTTATCTAAACTGTCATAACAATGGGGCGGGACCTTCTTCCGTTGCCGCCCATTGTTATGGCAACGTTAGAAAAAAATTTGGCGCTATGGCCGCCATTGAATCACGCATGCACGAGTTCAAGAGGTGCATGCTGGGTACCCAGCACGCACCTCTCAAAAGCTATTCCAGGAAGCGATCTCAATTGGGCTTCACATGCCCACATTCATGATGGAAACGGCCACAAACAGGGGAATACATTATTACAGTAAGAAATTTATATTTTTGAACAATCGATCATGATAATTGTAAACTGTTTTTTGAATTTCATTAGCAACAATGCTAGGATCCAAAAAAAATTATTATTTTTTTTTTCCGTCGGAACTCCGCTTTAATCCTGCTGAAAATGGCATGCACAAGTGAACCATTACTTAAGGTAAATTAACAATTTTATAAAAGCAGATTAGTCCAATTTACACATTTCAAACAGAAAAATAACTAAACACCAGAGGCAATTCTGTCCACATGTCAAATAAAACTGTATTGTCTTGCTCATAATAAGGAACTTTGAGGGTTTATGTGCACTAAAGAAGCATTAAAGAGTTTATTAGTCTACATCTGGTAAAAATAGGTGAGCAGCTTACCTAACAAGCAGTGTGACAGCCCCTGCCACGACAGGAGAAGCAACACTTGTACCAGATAAAGAGCGACAGCCACCTTTCATACCAGAACCACGGACCCCTGAACCGTAGGTGACAATGTCAGGTTTCATTCTTCCATATCCACCTGGAAGCTCCTGCATAAGATAGAGGTATAAATCAAAACTTGCCAAAATGCAATGAACATGTCAATTACACTATGAAGTCTTTTTAGGGAAATCTGCTTTTTCAATGCTAATATGAAGGAACATCGGTTACTGCGGTTGCTCAGTTTTACATAGACTAAGCTATGATACAAATGTCACCTCACTCACCGCAGTTTAAAGGTGAATTCCAGGCATGCAATATATTTACATAGTTACATTAATACAAACTGTACCAATGTAAGCATTTACATACCATACCTGGCCAATGCTCCTGGATGCTAAAAAACACTGAAGTAGATACCACTTCGGTGATCTCCACTTGCTTCCGGGTCCTTCGCGGAGTGGCCAGCCTGACGCATTCTGAATATAATATGCCAGCTGCTCAGCATGAGCACCATTCAGAGAATGCTCTGCATTTTCTGAATTAATGCAAAGTGCTCTCTGATTGAACAAAGTGGAGAAGCAGGGCAGTGGCATCTCATCCTAGAACGCTTTCCATCACAGAACACTTTGTATTCATTCAGAAAAAGCAAAGCATTAACTAAATGGTACCCATTCTGAGTGGCTGAACTCCTGTGCTCACAATGCATCAGGCCGGCCACTCAACATGGAGCCCTGAAGCAAGTGGGAATCACAAAAGAAGAGAAGAGGTGTCTGCTTCAGCGATTTCCAGCTTCCTGGAGCATCAGCCAGGTATAGCAAAGGCATAGTTCTATTGGTCCAAGCTGGACCAATAGAATTATGTAACAATATACAATGCCTGGGATTATTATTTAAATGTGATATGGCAGCTTCCCTATTCAGAAACTGACATGCTGAATAGAAACCGATATAAGACCCCGAAGCATGTAAACAAAACTAAGAAAAGAGCCCCGATGATGTATAACATAGAAGGTGCCATGAACCACATCACACAATTTAAACTATTCAGAAATGGTTTTGTTCTGCTAAGTTTGAGCCCAAAGATATCACCACAGGGTGCTTCTGAGGAAGGAAAATCTATGACCAATATCAGCAGAGTAAAGCATGGTGTCCAATCTCTACAGACACTGAGAACAAAAGAGTAATGTGTACAGGATGTTTGCATAGTTCATAATTGAGTGTGGATATATTATTAGTAGACGGGTTTTACCCATGTGGTCATCCCTCGTGAAGAAAATCGAGCTATGTTATCCTCAAAGTCAATGCCACCAACACCAATGACATCCATCTGGTCAGCAGGGTTGTTAAGTGTTCTGGTAAACACAAAAATAGATATATAAAATTTTAATTAGTTCAGTGTTTTGTGACGAAAAGTACACAAAGAAAAAAAAAATAATAAAAGCGCACGGGCTCTTAGTGCAGTAACCTTTATTAAGAGAATAAAATACAAGTAAAGTTGCACTCACTATTGTAGACATATGTCAGGCAGGTCATCAAATGCTTAAACATTGTGCTATGGACACCCCTCCCTCCTCATCAGCCAAAGTACGGCTCAGCCGTCAGCTCCAAGGTCAGCTGCACCGTAAATCTGCATTCACAAACGCTGTCATACCACAGGCTCTCTGAGGTACAGGAGAGTGCATCTAGCAGCCGAGCAGCCGACACCGTGTCCAGCACCACATGGATGTGAAGACCAACGGGGAGTCTGCAATCAGCAAACTTTTTTGTGAAGAAAAGTAGAATATCTACAAATCCCTTTCTCTAAATCAGTTTGGTTTCATTCACAAGGATACTGGCATCCAGATTGCTTGAATGAGGCATTTGTTTTTAAACCTGCATCTGCCCTGAGCTGTGTGTAGGCTGCGTATGAAAGAGAATGCAGACACTACAGCTGCAGGGACACAACCACATGTTAACATTTCACAGTTGTGCAGGAGTGGGTGTGCGGCCCTGAACGCAAACCGTGTGCCTAACTATAGTTAAACCTGCTCCCACCCCCATTCTAACTACTCTGTAAAGGAAAGATGTCTATACTTACCCATACTGAAGGCACTCCAATCCATTCACATGATTGCTCCAGTGGCCGGTTTCAGTGAAAATCACAGACAACGGCTGCAGAGCCTACAAGTTGATATCACCCATAGGGCTTACTATGGGGCATCCATTGTTGGCTGTCCCTACTCTACACTGAAGCCGATGCTGAGAGGACATCATGTGACCAAACCAGAGTGCCCTCAAAATAGGCAAGTATAGATAACTTTTCCTTTACAGTATAGTTACAATAATTTAAGTACAGTTAGGATTTGACCAGACCTTCACTTTAAGCTAGTTACAATAGCGTAAGATAATTTTTCTTATGTGTACAGCATATACAACAAAATTAAGTTAAACTATTTTGTCATCAAACATTAGCACTTCTGGATATTAAATACATACCCATAAAGTGGTCCATCATTTCCTATGGCAGAAACCATGATCACATTGTTGGCTGTGAGCTCCCACACCTGCAAGAAACAAAATCTATGAGTATCTCTATATAACATTGGCAAGAAAAGCAGCCTGGCTAAGGATGATTGCACTCTATGCTCATCTGCACTGGCTGGGGAATCATAAAAAGGATGGAGTTCTGAAGGACACCTATATAAAAACGCACAGCATTAACACTAGCAGCACAGTGATGGAAGCTAATGAAGCTCCTTTACCACTGTCTTCAACATATGCTCTTACCACACTGGAGGAGAGCTGTAACAAGACTTTCTGAGCACTGCTAGGAAGTTTCTGCATTCTACTCTATGGCCCAGTATTCACCCCACTATTCCTAGGATTTATATAAACACAATTAGTGGTGCTCATAGACAAGTCCCATTTCAAACAGTCATCTGCAGTCAACAACAAATGTGTTTAGATCTCACTTTGCCAACAATCAGCTTCAAGGACTCATGTTAACTAACAAGCCCAAAGCAGAGCATGTTCCTGCCTCCCAAAAGTACCCTCTAGTAGAGACTCACAGCATAATATTAACAGCAAAAAAGAACATAAACACAGTAGACTGATGGTTATTTTTTTAAGAAGCATGGCTTAGTAAAAATAACCTATATCAGCATTTTTTACAAGGAGCCAAATATAGTAAAGCCCTAACAGAAAAACATGGGCTATAGAAAGCCCAAAGACCCAGGATCCTCAGGCAATGCTTAATTTCCCCAGCAGGCACCTAGAAATGCCTACTAGTGAAGGGCCCTGGATAGTAGTCTTTGACAAGCACAGGTATAGGTTAACCCCTTAATGCAGCCTCTGGGTAGTCCTTTAAATGGGATTTAAAGTGGTTGTAAAGGCTAAAATGACTTACCTGAACGCATTAAGAGATGTAGTTTTTTTTTTTTTAATTTAGATTCATACTTACCTAGGTGGATGCAGCATTGGTCTGATACTGCATTTGTCCTCCGGCACCTCTACACTGAGAGCTGAGCGATCGAACACCGCCGATCTCTCGGTTCTCACAGCTCTGTGAGCAGAGAGCTGCTGACTGTCAATCAGCAGCTCTCTGTCTGCCCCCTGCAGCGCTGGGCTGTGGAGGGGGCGGGAGCAGTCTGCTCAGGCACTCAGCAGCTCGCAACTCTGACGTCAGCAGAGAGCGGACTTCAGCCCGCTCGCTGCAGAAAACTGGTCACAAGAGTGCAGAACAAACTGCATTTGTGTGATCCACAGAATTACAGCCAAACAAGCTTTGGCTTTACTTCTCCTTTAAAGTTAAAAAAACCTTTAAAGCGGAGTTCCACCCTAAAGTGGAACTTCCGCTCATCGGATTCCTCCCCCCCTCCGGTGTCACAATTGGCACCTTTCAGGGGGGAGGGGGGGTGCAGATACCTGTATAATACAAGTATCTGCACCCACTTCCGGGTATAGCTAGCCGCAGCTAGCCGCAGACTCCCCGCCCACCCCCATTGTGTTGTGGGAAATACACAGTTCCCACAACACAACGGGGACCAGTGTAGACGCGCAGCGCGACTCGCGCATGCGCAGTAGGGAACCGGGCAGTGAAGCGGCAACGCTTCACTTCCTGATTCCCTCAGTGTGAATGGCGGCAGCAGCACCCGAGAATCGAGGGACGGCTCGGTCTCGGGTGCCGACATCGCTGGACCCCGGGACAGGTAAGTGTCCTTATTTTAAAAGTCAGCAGCTGCAGTATTTGCAGCTGCTGACATCTAAATTTTTTTTTTTTAGTGAAACTCCACTTTAAGGGCAGCTCCCTCCCACCCCCAGCCAAGTCTAAATAATTATCTGAGGCTGATCTTAGTCCAGCGCTGCTCTCCCCCCTCAGTGAACTTCATTGCCATTGGCTCCTTCTGCTGTCAAACAAATTCAGTGACAAGAGAGCAAGGCACGCACGAGTAGCCCCCCCCCCCCCCCCCCAGCAAGCTCCAAGGGCAGGAAGAGCCAGGAACGCCGGTGGGGCACCCCAGAGTAGGAGGATCGGGGCTGCTCTGAACAAAACCGTTACACAGAGCAAAAAAGTTAAGCCTTTGGTATCACTTTATTGCAGTGATTGGCTCCGTTACTGTTGTAATTGGCTATCAAAATGGTGACATGATTGGGAACCCATCCCGCTGGCTTCTGATCGCAAGCCTCAACTGAAAGCCATCAGTGACAGCTCAGTCAGTACGTTCTCTGCACACAAGCTCAGGCTGTTGTGGACATGTGTGTGGCTACTGGGAGTTATAGACCACTTTTTTAAGCACTGCATATAAGCTTTACGCGGTCAGCAAGAGGTTAAAATCTGGTTACAGAATAATATTTTTTTCAAGGAAAAAACCCCCTCAAAAACACAGACCTTATCAACAAATGGATGATCCATAAAGTCTGGTCCCCCAATACTGAGGTTTAGAACATCAATTTTCTTAAGGATGGCATAGTTAAAGGCATCCAAGAACCATGAAGTATAGGAGACCTGAAAAGAGACAAACAATGCAAACTTTAGAATGATTCAAGAAAAGACGGAATGAAAACAGGAAATTATGTGTAAGAAAGGAAGACTAACGCCCCGTACACACGGTCGGACTTTGTTCGGACATACCGACAACAAAATCCTAGGATTTTTTCCGACGGATGTTGGCTCAAACTTGTCTTGCATACACACAGTCACACAAAGTTGTCGGAAAATCCGATCGTTCCAAACGCGGTGACGTAAAACACATATGTCGGGACTATAAACGGGGCAGTGGCCAATAGCTTTCATCTCTTTATTTATTCTGAGCATGCGTGGCACTTTGTCCGTCCGATTTGTGTACACACTATCGGAATTTCCGGCAACGGATTTTGTTGTCGGAAAATTTTATATCCTGCTCTCAAACTTGGTGTGTCGGAAATCCGATGGAAAATGTGTGATGGAGCCTACACACGGTCGGAATTTCCGACAACAAGGTCCTATCACACATTTTCCGTTGGAAAATCCAACCGTGTGTACGGGGCATAACAGTGGCTATCTGCACACAGACAACAATTCCCTGTTGCATGAATGTGAATAAAACAAGTAAAACATAGCATTATATGTGACCTACCTTCTGGCTCCATTCATTCCCATATTTCTTACATTTATGTGATGTACAGTACTGAGCAAAACTTTTAAGTGGGTGTGAAGAAATGCTGTAAAGTAAGAATGCTTTCAAAAATATATTTAATTGCTTATTTTTATCAATTTACAAACTGCAAAGTGATCGAGGAAAAATCGAAATCAAATCAATATTTGTGGTGACCACCCCTTTGGCTTCAAACCAATATCAATTCTTCTAGATACACTTGCACACAGTTTTTGAAGGAACTCGGCAGGTAGGTTGCTACAAACATCTCGAAGAATTAAGTACAGATCTTCTGTGGCTAGAGGCTGCCTCAAATCCTTCTGTCTCTTCATGTAATCCCAGACAGACTCCATGATGTTAAGATCAGGGCTCACTTCCAGGAGTCCTTGTTCTTCTTTATGCTGAAGATAGTTCTTAAGGACATTGGCTGTATTGTTTGGGGTCGGTGGCCGGCTGCAGAATACATTTGGGGCCAGTTACACACCTCCCTGATAGTATGGCATGATGGAGAAGTTGAGGACTGTAAAAGATAGTGGTAGGCCAAGGAAATTTTATGCAGCACATCAAAGAAACATCATGCTTACTTCCTTTCAACATCAGATGATGTCCAGCAGTGCCATCAGCACGGAACTGGCAGAAACCAGTGGGACCAGGTACACCCATCTACTATCTGGAGAGGTCTGGTCAGAAGTGGTCTACATCAACTCCAGTTCTCAAGTACCCCCAACAGGTCATGTTTTCAGGCTTCCCATTATTTTGCACAGGCGATTTGATCAGTTTCACCGCCTTAGTAATTACTACAGCGGTTTTATCTGAGGGAAATCCTGAAAACATGACCTGTTGGGGGTACTTGAGGACTGGAGACACATTTGAGTTCAGACACATTGGTCTACATGGAAGAATTGCATCCAAAAAGACATACCTTCAACGTGGAAACAAGGCCAAGTGACTCAACTATGCAAGAAAACATAGGAACTGGGGAACAGAAAAAGGATAGCAGGTGCTCTGGACTGATGAGTCAAATTTTTAAATTTTGATATATTTGGCTGGAGCAGGAGGCCGTTTGTTCGCTGAAGGGCTGGAGAGCGGTACAATGTATGGGGGGGGGGGGGGGGGGTTCCTTGCAAGTTTGGGGCTGCATTTCTGCAAATGAAGTTTTAGATTCGATCAGGATCAATGGTGTCCTCAATGCTGAGAGAAATACAGGCCGAAACTTATCCATCATGCCATAATATCACAGTGAGGTGTATGACTGGCCTCAAATTTATGCTGAAGCAGGACAATGACCCCAAACATACAGCCAATGTCATTATGAGCCATCTTCAGCATAAGAAAGAACAAGGAGTCCTGGAAATGAGGGTTTGGCCCCCCACAGAGCCCAGATCTCAACATCACTGAGTCTGTCTGGGATTTGATGGAGACAGAAGGATTTGAGGCAGCCTACATCCACAAAAGATTTGTGGTTAGTTGTCAAAGATGTTAGGAAAAACCTATCTGCCGAGTTCCTTCAAGAACTGTATGGAAGCATACCTAGAAGAATTGATGCTGATTCGAAGGCAAAGGGTGGTCAAATATTGATTCGATTTAGATTTCTCTTCTGTTTATTTTTGTCAGTTAAAATGGAAAATAAATGAACTATTTTTTATTTCTGAAAGCATTTTTTAACACCTGCCTAAAACGTTTGCACAGTAGTGTATATTGGGAACAGAAAGTCCTCAATCTCATCAAGATTTATCTGGCTTTTTCCATTGCTACTTTGATTCTATGAACCCAGAATCACTTGAGAGTGCTTCTGGATTCAATTAGTGCACAAGGGATTGATGAACAGAGTTTATTATTCTCCTACTGCTCACCAGCCTAGACACTGCTATGGGGTTCTGGACTCACATAGAAGTACGATAGGCCACAAGAGTACTTCAATGCAATACAGGAGTAATCAGAAACTGCCTAGATACCAAATCATTTCTATGACATACAGACAAGCCAGCCACTAAAATGTAAACCAAGTGTACAGGTGATGTTGAAGCCATAAACCTAGAACACACAGGCCGAATGTCAGGCGACATCGGCCGGTTCAATAGAAAATCACCCGACATTCGGCCCATGTGTACTGCAGTCAATCCGACAGAAGCCAGCCATTCGGCCAACTTAGGTAACAGCGATCACAGGTCAATTAGTTTCAGCATAAATCACACAAATAGGAAACATAAAGGGAATACAAAGACACTGAATTTCAAAAGAGCCAACTTCCCTAAACTACAAACCTTGCTAAAAGGCATAAATTGGGATAAAATATTAGGAACAAAGAATACGGAGGAGAGATGGGTTTGCTTTAAGAGCATATTAAATAAGGGCATTAGCCAATGTATCCCATTGGGTAATAAATTTAAAAGAGCGAACAAAAATCCTGGATGGCTTAACTCCAATGTAAAAGTGCATATAAAAGCAAAGGAGAAGGCCTTCAAAAAATACAAGGTTGAGGGATCATCTTCAGCATTCAGACTTTATAGAGAATGCAAAAAGATATGTAAGGGTGCAATTAGGACGGCTAAGATAGAACATGAAAGACACATAGCGGAGGAGAGCAAAAAAAAATCCCAAGAAATTCTTTAAGTATGTAAACAGTAAAAAAGGGAGGACAGACCATATTGGCCCCATAAAGAACGAGGAAGGACATCTGGTTACAAAGGATGGGGAGATGGCAAAGGTATTGAATTTATTCTTCTCCTCAGTCTTCACGAGTGAATCGGGGGGCTTCAGTAACCAACACAGGAAGCACCTCCATGGTTAACAGAGGACGGAATTAAAATTAGACTTGAGAAACTTAACATTAATAAATCACCGGGACCAGATGGCTTGCATCCGAGGGTACTTAGGGAACTCAGTCAGGTGATTGCCAGACCGTTGTTCCTAATTTTTACAGACAGTCTATTGACTGGAATAGTACCAGCTGATTGGAGAAAAGCCAATGTAGCACCAATATTTAAAAAAGGGCCCAAAAAACATCCCTGGGAATTACAGACCAGTTAGCCTAACATCAATAGTATGTAAAATCTTGGAGGGGATGATAAGGGACTATATACAAGATTTTAGTATTAAGAACGATATCATTAGCAGTAATCAGCATGGATTCATGAAGAATCGTTCTTGCCAAACCAATCTATTAACCTTCTATGAGGAGGTGAGTTGCCATCTAGATAAAGGAAGGCCCATAGACGTGGTGTATCTGGATTTTGCAAAAGCATTTGACACAGTTCCCCATAAACTTTTACTGTACAAAATCGGGTCCGTTGGCATGGACCATAGGGTGAGTACCTGGATTGAAAACTGGCTACAAGGGCGTGTTCAGAGGGTGGTGATAAATGGGGAGTACTCAGAATGGTCAGGGGTGGGTAGTGGGGTTCCCCAGGGTTCTGTGCTGGGACCAATCCTATTTAATTTGCTTATAAACGATCTGGAGGATGGGATAAACAGTTCAATCTCTGTATTTGCAGACGATACTAAGCTAAGTAGGGCAATAACTTCTCCGCAGGATGTGGAAACCTTGCAAAAAGACCTGAACAAATTAATGGGGTGGGCGACTACATGGCAAATGAGGTTCAATGTAGAAAAATGTAAAATAATGCATTTGGGTGGCAAAAATATGAATGCAATCTATACACTGGGGGGAGAACCTCTGGGGGAATCTAGGATGGAAAAGGACCTGGGGGTCCTAGTAGATGATAGGCTCAGCAATGGCATGCAATGCCAAGCTGCTGCTAATAAGGCAAACAGAATATTGGCATGTATTAAAAGGGGGATCAACTCCAGAGATAAAACGATAATTCTCCCGCTCTACAAGACTCTGGTCCGGCCGCACCTGGAGTATGCTGTCCAGTTCTGGGCACCAGTCCTCAGGAAGGATGTACTGGAAATGGAGCGAGTACAAAGAAGGGCAACAAAGCTAATAAAGGGTCTGGAGGATATTAGTTATGAGGAAAGGTTGCGAGCGTTGAACTTATTCTCTCTGGAGAAGAGACGCTTGAGAGGGGATATGATTTCAATTTACAAATACTGTACTGGTGACCCCACAATAGGGATAAAACTTTTTCGCAGAAGAGAGTTTAATAAGACTCGGGGCCACTCATTACAATTAGAAGAAAAGAGGTTTAACCTTAAACTACGTAGAGGGTTCTTTACTGTAAGAGCGGTAAGGATGTGGAATTCCCTTCCACAGGCGGTGGTCTCAGCGGGGAGCATTGATAGCTTCAAGAAACTATTAGATAATCACCTGAATGACCGCAACATACAGGGATATGTAAGGTAATACTGACACATAATCACACACATAGGTTGGACTTGATGGACGTGTGTCTTTTTTCAACCTCACCTACTATGTAACTATGTAACTTCTGTCGAAGGAGCATGACCGAAAAAGGTCTGCCAATCGGCTATCAATCACGCCAATGGCTGAGAGCGCTGCTCTGAGTGTTCTGGTGGTGGTGGTGGTGGGGGGCCATCCCCTGTCAGACCACAATAACGGGGATCGTTGTACTAACGTATAGTTAGTATAGCGGCTCCACCTGAGCCGTTAGAAAAATAAAAAATACTAGTGTGTACTAGGCTTTAGCCTTTTGATTGCCATGATGGCAACATGTCCTTGGCAGTCAAAGGGTTAATCTAATTTATGGAACCAAAATGTGGCTGCAGGGGATATTAAGGTTAGTAAAGCTTCCTCAATGGCTCTACTGGGCACAGAAATACATCTGAAGTTAACCACTTGCCAACCAGCCGCTGCAGTTTTACTGCAGCAGAATGGCACAGCTGGGCGAAGCGACGTTATGCCACGTCGCTTCGCCCTGCAGCCACTAGGGGCACGCGTGCTGCACGGCCCCCGAGCCGATGCAAGTGCCCGGCGGTCACTAGCACCGCCAACACACAGTTTTCGGTTCTCTGAGGGGAGAAGTGACAGATTGTCTGTTCATACAGGGTATGAACAGTGATCTCTCTCTTCTCCTACACAGTCCCCTCCCCCCTTCAGTTAGAACACACACTAGGGAACACATTAACCCCTTCACTGTCCCCTAGTGTTAACCCCTTCACTGCCAGTGACATTTTTACAGTAATCAATGCATTTTAATAGCACTGATTGCTGTATTAATGCCAATGGTCCCAAAAATGTGTCAAAACTGTCCGATGTGTCCGCCATAATGTCGCAGTTCTGATAAAAAAAAAATCGCAGATCGCCGCCATTACTAGTTAAAAAAATAATAATAAAAATGCCATAAAACTATCCCCTATTTTGTAGACGCTATAACTTTTGCGCAAACCAATCAATATACGATTATTGCGATTTTTTTACTAAGAATACGTAGAAGAATACATAATCGGCCTAAACCGAGGAAAAAAATGTGTTTTTTTTATATATTTTTGGGGGATATTTATTATAGCAAAAAGTAAAAAAATATAGTGTTATTCTCAAAATGGTCGCTCTTTTTTTTTTTTTTGCGCTATAAAGAAAAAAAAAAAAAAAAAAAAAAACGTAGAGGTGATCAAATGCCATCAAAAGAAAGCTCTATTTGTGGTCTGGTCAGGAAGGAGGTAGAATCTTCCAGGGCTGAAGCGATTAAAGTGGCAACAGGCAAGTAAAAATACTCAAGCATAGGTAAAAGTAGGTAGGTGAAGTGTTGACTTTTAGTTACAAGAGTAAATTTAAGGTGTCAAGTTAAGCTCGGTCCAACTCACTAAGAAATTTTTTCTTACTTTTTTGTAAACAATTTGTAATTGGTCATGTGGCATGGAAGGTCCTCATTGATGCGGGGAGTGTCACTGACATAATGCATCATTGTGCCATGTGTGCAGGGTACTTCGATGACATGGGCCCCAGGGGCTGGTCCATAGCAACCAGAGAAAAAGGATTAAGTGACACTAGATGTCATTTAACCCAGAAAAGAACTGATAAAAGATCAAAAAGAGGAGGGCAGCTCTGAGTATCGCATCGCAGACCGAGTTTAGAAGTGCTACAGTTAGGCAAGGAAGAAAAATTAATCCTTTTAAATTTTACGGAACTCTTCACAATGGTCAGTTGCGTTTTTGGCAGCTTTAAAAAGGAATAATAATTTATTATTTTCTCTGGTGAAGCCTACAATTAATTCGGCAAGGATAATTACAAAAACATAAAAACTGTTTCCAGAGGCAAATGTTCAAAACAAGTAAATAAAATACCCTCATGGTAATATAAAAAAAAAAAATGTTATTGCAACTTTCATTTTTGTTGTGTTTTTTATGTTTTTATTTTGGTTCAACGTTTACAATACTAAACGCAACAAGCATGCCCAGAAATATTATATTTTATGTGAGTACCTGGTTATTGGTAAAGACCCGAAATATATGGAGCTCAGAGTCTGGGGCAAATCCTTGGCATTCTCTCATGCTGGCAATGACCCCCGCCACAAAAGTCCCATGTCCAAGCCCTTTAAAAGAATAGACAAAAGTTTAGATCAGATTAACAACTTTGTAGCCCTCATGTAACATCTTTAAAGCAAGTGGCAACATAACCGCTGCAACATAAGGCAAACAAAAAGGAATAACAAAAATTATACGGGATTTCAAAAAATCATGCAATGATGCAAAAGTCTGACCATGTCAGCAGTACTGTTTAACCACTTAGCGCCTTACTGCGACAGCTGTGCGCAGGATCACACATACACATATATATATATATATAAATAATTTATGTATATCACACAAACGATCCTGCACTTCCAGGTAGGATGCAGGAAAGTGCGTTGTCGGTGGCTTGCTCCCGCTGTGATCACACACAGGGGGAGCTGTTTAGCGTGTACCTCGGACTTACTGCTATAAGTCGCTGATTGCCACCATTGCTAATTTAAAAAAAAAAAAACATCCTATAGTTTGTAAATGGTATAAAGTTATAATGGTATAACTTTTGCGCAAACCAATCAATATACGCTTATTGGGATGTTTTGTTTTTTTTACCAAAAAAAGTAGCAGAATACATATTGGCCTAAATTGATAAAGAAATGAGATTTTCTTTTTTTAAATTTAGTTGGCTAGGTTTTATAGCAGAAAGTAAAAATGTTTTCTCTTTTTTCAAAATTGTCATTCTTTATATGTTATACATACACATATATATTATATTATATTAATATATATACACACACATACATACATACATATATATATACATACAGAGGTGATCAAATACCATCAAAAGAAAGCTCTATCTGTGCGCAGCCATTGGCTCCCGCTGCTGTCAATCAAATCCAATGACCCAGACGCCGAGTCCAACATTCGTGTCTACGGACGCAAATGCTGGACTCGGGAGCGTGCATGGTTACCTGGTTATCGGATGCGAGGAGGAGCCGCCGAGGGACCCCAGAAGAGGATGATCGGTGCCACTCTGCAAAACGAGCTGCACAGTGGAGGCAAGTATGATGTTTGTTATTTTAAAAAAGGCAAACAGGAGGGTTTACAATCACTTTAACCACTTGCTTACAAGGCCCTTAAACCCTCTTCCTGCCCAGGCCAATTTTCAGCTTTCAGCGCTGTCATTCTTTGAATGACAATTGCGCGGTCATGCAACACTGTACCCAAATGAAATTTTTATCATTTTTTTAGCAAAAAATAAAACGAAAAAACAGGTTTTATAGTTTTTTTTTTATAAAATTTTGCAAACAGGTAATTTTTCTCCTCCTTTGATGTACGCTGATGAAGCTGTACTGATGGGCTGCACTAATGAACACTGAGAGGTGGCATTGGTGAGTGGCACTGCTATGCACTGGCAGGTGGCACTAGTGGGCACAGATACTTAGGTGATGTCTCACCCTCTTCGGGACTGCTGTCCCTCTGACACAATCTTTTTTTTTTTTTTTTTTCTGCTCACGCTGTCATTGGCTGAGAGCTGTTCACGTGGTAAGGGGCAAGGATCGGTCCCTTACTCCAATCTGTGATCAGCCGAGTCTCATTGATTCGGTGATCACAGAGCGGGGCACGCAGGCAGCTTATGCACGGGAGGACGTCTATTGACGGCCTCCAGGCAATTAAGGCCCGCGCTGTAGCTGTCATTCGGCTATAACACGAAGCGGTAAAAGCATACCTCTATCTAGAAGTACCCTATATACACTACACTATTATACATGACCCAATGTATATAGAGGCACCCTATAGACAGTGGGGCATGAGGCCAAATATAATAAGGCTTGGCAAAATGATCTTTCATGAGCACATCCTATCCTACGATACAAGATCGTGATTGGAGCACAATTTGATTGTAACAGTAGTTGGGGAAAGTCCAGACCCTTGTTTTTGTAGAACTGGCTTTATACCCACCATCATCCAAAGTCTTCTCATTGGTCCAGTTAGTTCGTTCTTTTACATTTTTGAAGTGTGGGTGTTTTTCACTTAATCCAGTGTCAAAAACAGCAACTTTAACGTTACTTCCTGATTAAAAATAGAATAAAAATAATAACATTATTAAAAGACTAAAAAAAATCAATAAAGAATACATGTACAGATATAAAGACCACCAAAGAACAGTCAAAACATTTGTGACATTTCAAAAAAAATTGTACAACATGCCATTCAAATTAGACATATTTTTCAGCAGGTCACGAACATGTTGGATGCCTAAAATGAAAGTGAATGCTAATACGAAATTAAGCTAAGTCTGCTCAAAAATGTTTCCTTCTCCCTTCGCATACCTAATTCTGCATATAGTTTGTAAAAGGGATCAGCAAAAATCCAATTTTTTTTTTTTTTGTAGATCAACTTCGGTGGGATCCTGTGATTGAAAAGCTGCGACTTTACTTACACTTTAATCTTCCCCTAGTAAAAGCAGCACACATAGTACACAAACACTGGCTAGGCACACAGATAACCCTTTGGGCGCCCTAGATGTTTAACCTTTTCCCAGCCAGTGTCATTAGTACAGTGATAGAGTGCATATTTCTACCACCGATCACTTAGTGTCACTGGTTCCCACATAGTGTCAGTTAGTGCCAGATTGTCTACCGCAATATCGTAGTCCCGCTATACATCACCATTACTAGTATAAACATTTTTTTTTTTATATATTACACATACACACACCATCGTTTGTAGGCGCTATAACATTCACGTAAACCAAGCATACTCTTATTGGGATTTTTTTTTACCAAAAATATGTAGCAGAATACATATTAGCCTAGATTTATTAAGAAATTAGATTTTTTTTTTTTTTTTTTTTTTTTAATGGATAGGTTTGTATAGCCGAAAGTAAAAAAAAAAATTTTTTCAAAATGGTCTGTCTTGTTTATAGTGCAAAATAAAAAAAATCCAGTGCTGATCAAAAACCACCAAAAGAAAGTTCTATTCGTGGGAAACAAATGACAATTTTATTTGGGTATAGCCTTGCATGACCACGCAACTGTCAGTTAAAGTGACGTATCGCAAAAAAAGGCCTGGTCATGAAAAGGGGGGGGGGGTAAACCTTTCGGAGGTCAAGCAATTAACCATTGGATAAAATGGTGAACGATTCGAACTTGTGTCAAATTTTTAAATCGGTGTACATTTCCTTTTGGGGAGATTTGCCACTAACTTTGTCCCCTTGTCAGTAGAACAAAAATGTGAGCAGATATCTCTGCAACACTGACACAAATATTAGACCATCCAGTTTAGGAGTAGAGAAGAGTTAGAGCCACTGTCCGTTTTTTAGTATGATCACTAAAAAGATTTTGACACAATTCCTATCTTCACTACATCTCAAGTAACAGTGTGACAATTTGTTCCTAGGAAGAATAAAAGTAAGGTAAAAAGCTCAGGGGGGACAACAGACATCAGCGAGTGATCCAAAAAAAAAAAAAAAAAAAAAGGGGTTCCAACCTTACCCACTCTAAACCTGAAGAAAATACAAACTATGCTGGAGTATACTTTAAATAATACAACAAAAAGGCGAATAGTGTAGAAAACTTGATACCCACTTCAAACATTTGCTGCTACTGCTAAAATCACATACCTGTATATCCCAGTTGCCACAGCACATCAGCCTGCAGTGTTTGGGCCACCTGACGTGGGATAGCTCTCAGGAGTCGTCTGCTAGAGTGTCTCCCTGTTGCGTGCCAAAATCCTGAGCTGAGAGACAGGCTGGTCCTTTTGAGTGGACGTGAAGACTGCCATTTTTGACTCCATTTTGTCTCATTGCATGGGGCGGAAGGTTCACCTAACGAGAAAATAACATGGAAAATCACAACAGATGCTAAAATTCACAAAACCATCCAAACAAAAAAGGCATTTCTTACACAGTATTTACAACCAAAAACGCCACAAAAATAAGGTCATGAGACATCATTTCACTTTATAAAAGACATTAACAGCTAGTATTAAAATACAAACCAAAATATTACACACACTATACATTATATTGCACATTCATACTGATGCGTCCATAATGGAGGAGAGAAAAAAAAAAAAAAAAAAAAGTAAAAACTATGAACAACCACAACACCAAGAAAGCCTGAAAAGGTGCATCATTAAAGCGGGGGTTCACCCACACCGCCAAAAAAAAAAATCTTAAAAGCCAGCAGCTACAAATACTGCAGCTGCTGACTTTTAATACATGGCCACTTACCTGTCCCAGGGTCCAGCGATGTCGGCAGCTCGGTGCCGCCGCCATCCTAGGTGAGGGAATCAGGAAGTGAAGCGGCGTTGCAGCTTCACTTCCCGGTTCCCTACTGCGCATGCGCGAGTCGCGCTGCGCGTCTTTAGTGGTCCCCGCTCTCTCCTGGGAGCTGTGTGTTCCCAGCAGACAGCGTGGAGGGACGGGAAGTGGCGTAGACTCCAGGTATCTGCACCCCCCTCCCCCCTGAAAGGTGCCAAATGTGACACCGGAGGGGGGGGGGGGAGGGTTCCGAAAAGCGGAAGTTCCATTTTTGTGTGGGACTCCGCTTTAAGATAGACTTTGAGGAACACATTTTCATCAAACTTCGCTTGTATTTTAAATGTTAAAAAGCTAAATCTAAAATACTTCACACCAGTAAACAGTTTGGGTCTCTAGCTCACACTTTGGCAGTTTGTCTGCTTTCTTGCAAGACACCGTATCCAAACTGGGTTTATAATATTACCATTGGGCCTCATTTACACTTGCGATTAAAAGGTGGCAAAACCCTGTGGTTGAGCTGCATTTTTACCGCTTAAGGCCTGGGATGTACAAAGGCGAAAGCAGTATTGTGGTTGCGGCAGGAATTATACACTTGGTCTCACTCAGCAGGCGCTACTGCCTGCCAAGTGCAAACCATTTAAATAAATGGGTCCACGCTGCACCTGCGCACGGTTGTCTGGTAAGGGCAGAGCTTGAAAAATTTGCTTTGAATTTATGGGCCAGCTAAAAAAGTTAGGAGCCAGTTTTTTTTATAAACTAACAAAGCTTATGGGTGGAATATGTAACATGCTCCCAAAAGTGAATAATGTAACCATTTCACAGCCAGAGTTTCTTTGCATGTTTAAAAAAAAAATCATTTTAGGTCTGAAGATTAAATAAAACCCCCAAACTTCCGGTTCCGGCGCCGCATGGAGTAGCTGCTCTTCACCTCAGCTCCTACAGCTCGATTCCAAAAACCGGCCTATAAAGCCCGCAAACCCGCCACACTCACCGGCACTACCTCCACCTAACACCCGGTCACGAGATGGACCGATTTGTAGAAAAAAACGGCCCGCGATCGTACGCAGCCGCAAATCGACTTCAGCCTACACGGAGTCCCTCACGGAAACGGAGCCCAAGATGGAGGTAAGCGGCGCTTCGGCCCCCTCCTCACTAGCTGACACTCCAACTCAGCACATAGGGGCCCACAAAACAGACCTGATTGCACAGGCTGTGGCAGCTCTTCTCTCCCCAATAACAGCCTCTGTGGAGAAATCTGTTAGCGCAGGCATGCAACAGCTCCAGGCCCAGCTAGGGGAATATGCCCCCAGGCTGAATGAGGCTGAACACTGCATAGCTAATATAGAGGAAGAATTGTACCAGTCACAATCCACAGAGCAGGCCCAAGACAAGGCGAACAAATACATTCTAGAGAAAACTGGACGATTTGGAAAAGATCCAGAAGGAGCAATTTGAGCAATTTGTGGGCATTCCAGAATCGCTGCAGCCTTCAGCCCTCATGGACTTTTGTGCGAGGCGCATTCCCAAAGCACTAGGCCTTCCAGGCCCCTGCACAGTAGAACGTGCCCACCGCATGGGAGCCTTTAACTCCGATCGCAAACCGTCCCGACCCATAATCGCCAAATACCTCAAACTACTCGGACAAAGCTTTCATCTCACAGAAATTCAGGCAATCCAGGTCTCTCCAGATCGACAGAATAAAAATCCTGATTTTCGCGGATTACTCCATTGAAGTATCCAAGAAAAGGAAAGCCTTCCAACAAATTTGCTCGGAGCTACACCAGCAACAAATCAAATTTACCTTAGCTTTCCCAGCTACCCTCCGACTCAAAGCCCTTATGGCGACCAGCTCTCCTTTCATGATCCATCCGAGGCTGAGGCCTTCCTAAGATCACTTCGCACAGGTCCCCACCTCAGCCCCTCTTCCAGAGCAGCTCCTGTAAACCGTGCTCTAGACCAAAGGAGCCCATGCAAAGACTCTCCAAAACGGTTTAGAGCCTCTGACCCAGACCAACGTCACTCCATACCTCGTTGAACAGCATTTTCACGGCTCCATTCTGGCTTCACTCACTATTGCGATTCAACCAGACATGCCGGATCAACCCTCACTAAAATTTCTATTACTCTCTCAGTTTTGTTCTCTCCTCCTCCCCAGGTACTTCAACTACTCGTAGGCAGAGTTGTTTCTAATGTTATACATAGTGCCGAATTGTTAAATTGGTTATTGTTTTATCTTATACAATGATTTTCTCCCCTGGCTTCCCTGTGTAGCTCACACCACTTTCCCTGTGCACAACCCAAGCTGCCAGCATACATCACCCCCTTAAACATGGGTTTAAGTACAGCAGTCAAAGGGTCTTGCAATGGGAGCTGGCCTACACAGTGACTCCATGCGGGAAAAAATTGACAGTTACTTACCGATAACTGTTTTTCTAGGATATCTTCCAGGACGGCACACCTGAGAGATGAGAGGCTCCTCCCTACAGGAAACACAATCAATCGACAGCTGTTTTAAGTCCCCACCCTTCCCCTTGATCCTCAGTTTGTAGAGAAGTAACTCCTGAACCTGGTTCACAAGGGAAATCATTCCTCATAGGTACTCACCTTCTAGTGTTCTACCATTTTCCCTCCTCCAACGGGCGGGAAGTAGGCCTGCCGTCCTGGAAGATATCCTAGAAAAACAGTTATCGGTAAGTAACTGTCAATTTTCTCTAGTCATCTTCCAGGACGGCACACCTGAGAGGATAATCAAGTACCTCAGGCCTACCTTAGGGTGGGACCACTGCAAGACCCTCTTGGCGAACCTTGGTTCTGCAGTGAGTTTTACCTCCACTCCATATGCTTGATGAAGGTATTATAGCTGGATCATGCGGCTGGTCTGCATGTTTACTCCACCGATGTCCCTGCCTTCTCTGCTTCGGATGTAGGACCTAGGTGGAGTGGGCTCTTAAAGATGGAATCAGAAAACATGTTAAACTTGTAGGTTATCAATGTTGCCTGTCTCACACATCTAACAACCCTGGCCTATTGTGCCTGTAGGTGCTACTTAGAACCCTTAAAGATTAATCAGAGACCTGTGTTGTAAGACAAGGACACTAATTGATCACTAAGAGGGCCTGTCTTAACACTACCCTGTTCAGGGAATTAAAACTGCAAAAAAAAAAAAAGGTGGGCCCCTAACAGACAACCTTTTTTATTCATTTTTATCTTTACATCAGCAAAGACTAAAGAGAAGCCTACTTAAGGGTAAAAGATTAACCGAGGCTTGATCCCTGGGTTTAAAGGCATTCCCACTCTGTGGCTTTACTTACGCCTGAGTGCCTACTTCAGGAGAATAAAGTTCATAGCAGGAGTATAACACTTATACTGCTACATCTAGTTCTGCTAGAAGGGTGAGATGAAGGCCATGCACCGAGCCGTAACCTATTCGGTCGGGTGGACATCTTTATACTTCATCTTCAGGTCATAATACTCCTCTGAACAGAACTTCCCAAGTTCTTACTAAGCAGGGTGATTCTTTATCGCCTTCCTCCAGTGTCCTATAACCCTACTGGGCTTCAACCCTAGGAAATGGTTCCAGCCTCCCTGAATGTAAGGGGCTGAGGCTTTCTGACATGTGGCGTCTGCAGCCAGAACTCCAGGCCCCTCCACGGAAAAAAGGGCTGAAATACAAAAGGTGATACATGCATTATTAATATCACAAATTAAAAAAAAAAGATCATAGATTGTGAACCCAGCACAATAGATTTAGACAGAAAGGACACAAGCATAGACAATAATGTGTATCCGAGTGTGGCTAGCTAAACCAACATATCAAATATGGGAGAGACCCAAATCTGAACTTCAATGTAGACAAACAGTCCTCAGTCTGGTTTTCTGATGTGCAGCTAATATGTAAAAACATTAAGACACACGCAAACCCTCAGCCTTGGTTCACACTGGGACGACTTGTCAGGCGACCTAGTCACCTGACAAGTAGCGTCCTGTTCTGTGCAATGGAGCCGTTCTAAATCGGCGCAATGCAAGTCGCTCCGGCTTAGAAAAAGGTTCCTGTATGACTTTGGGGGCGACTTGCATTGACTTCCATACAGAAGTCGTTTCGCAAGTCGCCGCTGAGTCGTGTCCTGGGTCAACCTGAGGCAGTCGCGCTGTAAGTCGTGCTGCCTTAGTGTGAACCGACCCTAAATGCTGCGTGTTTCTGGAGTGCAGCTAGCTAGGTCATAACTGATATATATACATAAAGGACGGGAGTCCTGTTTACGGTGGAGTTTTACTGATGTACAGCAAAACAGGGCAATAAATATAAGACAGAAAGACCCAAACTTCTATGTTGCGTATTTCTGACGAACCACAAAATACAGTTATAAGATCAATATGGTTATCGCCTTCCTCACTGGCTAGCTAAACCAACATAACAAGACAATATCTTTTCTGTTATGCAGTTCTGTAGTGCAGTCACATAGAACCAACACAGAAAGGACCCAAGCAACCTGCAGCATTGTGTTTTTCCGAAGTGCAGTAAGGTAAGGGAATCTGAAACAGAAAGCACCAACAAGCTTCAATGTTGAGTATTTCTGCTGTGCAGCCACATAAAAACAGACAGCCTTCCTAGCTTCGATCTTTCTGGTGTATTGCAAAGTAAGGCAATAAACTCCATGATGTCTATTCTTGTGTGTAGCCAAACCTCAACCAGAAGGGAAACTTAGGGCTCCCACACCTGTGCGACCCAACCTGCAACCGCAAAAACGCAAGAGAAAAGTCATACACTATGGCTTCCAATGGGAACCATTTGTGTCTGTGCAACTCCAGGTCGCGGCGCCACCAAGCAGACCCTGCTTTCTGGATCCACAGACCCCAAGATTACACAGGTCGCAGGTAAATTGCAATTTTCGGGTTGAACAAGCGAGGGGTCCCCAATGCTGTATCTCCCTGGAGGCATGCATCCAACCACCTGCTGTGTATCCTTAAGAAGCAGCAAGGTAGAACAATGAGAAACAGAAAAGACACCCCTCACTGCTGTGCCTTTCTGATATGCAGCCGATAAGGCAGTAAATATAGAACATACAGGACACAAACAATCTTCAATCTTTGTGTATGTCTGATGTGTAGTAATATACAAATACTGAGCAGATACGCCACCATCCTCAATGTGTCTCCCTGCTGAGGCAGCAAAAACAAATCAGAAAAGGACAAGCAACCCCACTGCTGTGTCCCTTCTGATATGCAGCCAATAAGGCAGTAAATGTAAGACATAAAAGGACAGACAACCTTCAATCTTGTATATATCTGATGTGCAACAATATAACAATCTGAATAGAGATAGCACATCCATATTGAAGGGATTTGGCATGCGACTCAACATGTCAAATCGCATGCCTAAAATCGGCAACCTTTGCCGTTAATAGCACTGTCAGCCTGACGCTACTTTGCGGGGCTGCACCGATTACCAAAGGCAGTACCAGTACTACCCATGGCACAGGTTCAATTTGTATTTTCCCACAATTCAGGACCATCAATCTTCACTACTGCCTTTCTAATAAGCAACCAATAAGGCAGTAATACAGGACACAAAAAACCCCAGACAGAACTCAATTTTGAGTATGTCTGATGTGCAGCAATATAACAAATATGAGCAGATATGTCAAAAGACTGAATGATGTGCATTTCCGCCATGCGTCACAAGACCAGAAAGTACAGACCACCTTCCCTGTTGTATTTTTCTGATCTGTAGCCAAATAAGGCAGTACCTTTAGGATAACAGACAACAACCAAGCTTCAGTGCAGTGCATTTCTGATGTACAGCAATATACCCCTTATGAGCAGAGATGTCACAAATCTCAATGTGTATTTCTGCTGTGCCACAAAACATCCCAGCAAGGACAAACCTTCACTACTGAGGTCTACTGGTGTGCAACCAAGGAGGATTCATGGTGTATCCCTTTATGGAATAACCAAACAGAGCAATTTGATCCCTAGGCATAGCCTGGGCTGTAGATACTAACACTTCACCCCCAGTGAAGGAACCAAGTCTAAAAATGGTTAGACACCTTACTATAGTAGCTGTTGTCCTACCTTACCTCCATAGACTGAGCAAACACTGGCCAGCTCACACACGGGTGGGGCTGATCAGAACTAAAGTCTCAATGAGCCCCGCCCTAGAGACCAATTTAGGACAGCCTCTAGAAAAGGTGGTCACCAATTTAGCCTGGAGGAAAATAGCCACCTGCAGGCCTTAACCAAGCAATCATGTATCTATCTAGCTCTTGCATATGTTTGCACAGAAAATCCTTAATTAAAGGATATAGGAAGCGATTTATGGTTAATCGCCTTTAGATCTGTCACTGGAGTTGACTGTAGCCCAAACCAACAAAAAGGTTTTTCTTACCTCCTGCACTTCAATATAACCACAATGTAAAGGTGGAGTGGGAGGTTGGGGCTTATGACTTCAGATTCCTAGCAGCTGGGCTAATAGGGCCATATAACCTAGTGCACCTGCTGACCAGGAGAGCTTACTCCTGAATCCTTCAACCATTGCACAATCCATAAATTGTTCAGTGGTATACCTGGCCTGTAAGGAACTCTTTGTATCTACCAGGTCCTCCCCCCCTTCGCTCTATTCATCCCTACTAATGTCCCACAACCGGACATGTAGGGAGAGTCTGGAAACCTACTGTTGTGATAACCACAGTGTCTCTGCTGTAAGAGGGAGCTGTGGCTGGTGGTATTAGCAGTAGCTTCTGGGCTATTTTGTTATGCAGACCCCAGGTCCTGCACTGCACCACTTAGTAAATACAGGGGGAAGGGGAAGAAATGCCTTACCTACCTCTTTCCCATCTGAGGTGGTTTAGGCACACTCGCTCCTCTGCACCATTTGTCCACCATACAGCATCTCTGATGTAAGAGGGAGCTGTAGCTGGTGTTTTTAGCAGAAGCTTCTGGGCTATT
Source organism: Lithobates clamitans (assembly GCA_037952925.1). NCBI lineage: Eukaryota > Metazoa > Chordata > Amphibia > Anura > Ranidae > Lithobates > Lithobates clamitans. The sequence continues at coordinate 58,219 of JBBGZY010000494.1, read as the reverse complement.
TGAATCTAGACCCCAGGGGATATTATCTCAAATGCCCAGAAACCATCTGGCTGGGATTGGGGATTTTGCAGCTAAATTCCCAAGGTAAAGGAAAGTACTCACCGTTGTAGTCTTCCCCTTTTTCCACAGCCACCGGGCTTGCTTTTCCATCCTTATGGTCCACACGCAAGGAGGATAGCCGCCAAAGTGCCCCCCCCAACTACTGTCCCCGTAGGGAGCTGCAAGGTTAGGCTGTGTCCTGCCAGTCAGTATATACACCTGGGGGGGGCAATGCCGTACGTTCCTCATTCCATTCTGAGGTGGTTTAGGCAGACATCCACCGTAGTGAACTGGTGCCTCCTCGAAAGGAGGATGTGGGCGCCTGCTCCTGCTGACTCTCAGCCTTCCCTCCTGGGTAAGAACGCGGGTCGTTCATGCGGCGCCCTCCCCAGCAGCCCACGCGAGCTACCAGGGGCCCAGGAGTCGGGGGCCCTGGAAAGAACTGACAGCCAGCACCCCTGTCTGAACGGACGCCCGGACAGGTAAGGGGGGGAGACAGGAAAAAGGCCCCTGAAGTTCTGGGGACACCACTGTACCCAGGGGCCTTCAGCTCTCAGGGGGGCTCTTCCAGTTTCTGCTGCCCCCCCTGAGGAAAGGATAGGGGAAACCCCCCAGGAAGGATAAATATATCCGGCCAGACCCAGAGGCCCATCAGGTACTAACCAGGCCCAACCCTGCTTTGCCTCCGAGATCATACGAGATCGGGCAGGCGGCGCCCTCTTTCACTTTCAGGGTGATGTGGCCGTAGGCCTTCCCCAGGCATTTGGTCCGGCTCCCAGGGGGGGACCACCAGCCCCAGGCTTCGGGTCATTTGGAAAAAAACAAACGGTTTCGCTGTGTAGGGAGAAACACAATCAAAAACTGAGGATCAAGGGGAAGGGTGGGGACTTAAAACAGCTGTCGATTGATTGTGTTTCCTGTAGGGAGGAGCCTCTCATCTCTCAGGTGTGCCGTCCTGGAAGATGACTAGAGAAAGTGAAGTTTCTCGAATATGTTTTATTGTTTCTCTTTTTTACCTCCCTCCTTCTGAACCCCTCCCTTCCTTATGCACCCCCATCCTATGATACATATACACCCAATGACATTAAGTCCATTCTTTCAGACAGCCTAAACTCCCCCATATTCCTGCATGTACTTGCAGCCCACCATCACATACTAGCGCACGCAACTCATACAACACCAGCACATACCCCCCTTATGACCCCCCCTAATATGAAACTAGTCTCCTGGAATGTGAAAGGGCTTCGTTCCCCCAATAAGAGAATGAAAATCCTTCGCCACCTTAAAAGACTGAAGTCCGACATTGCCCAACTCCAGGAAACCCACCTTTCCTCCGCAGACTTCCACTGTATGAAAAAACTATGGGTGGGCACAGTCCTGGGCTCCGATTCAAATGGACGCAAAGCAGGGGTTTTTATACTCCTACACAAAAACCTTCCCTGCACGGTCCTATCTGTTGAATCAGATTCCCAGGGATGCCTTATTTCAGCCCACATTCAATTAGGGACCAAAGATTTGATAGTCTCCAACGTACGTACCCAATAACCCCACTAAACAGTTTTTTAGTGAACTTTCGACCTGGCTCCTTCGTGACCCACACCTCCCACATATAAATCGGCAGGGATTTCAATTCCACAATTCATCTGATCGATGATAGATCTACTCCCAAACGCCCATACTCCCCCCCAGACCCCGATACTCAAACTCTTTTGGCCTCCACGATGGACTTCCTCCATCTACATGACATTTGGCGCCTCCGTCACCCAGCTGATAGAGAATTTACTTTCTACTCCAACCCCCATAATGTTTTCACCAGGATCGACTACCTCTTCTGCTCAGACGATCTTATCCCACTGATATCTGACGCTGACATACACGACATTGCTATATCTGATCACGCACCTATCTCGACAACGATCGTCAACCCTGATCTACACCCGAATCCCAAAATATGGCGATTCCCATCCTACCTTCACAATAACTCTGACTTCCGACATTACATGGAAAGTGCTTGGTCTGAATATACCTCAACCAATGCATTGCACTCCGACAACCCTAATCTATTCTGGGAAGCAGGCAAAGCCTTCCTTAGAGGACGTGTAATCTCCTATGCTGCTTTTTTTAAGAGAAACACCCTCAAAAATTACAAACTAGCCAGCTTCCGACTGCATCAACGATCCCTATACATAGACAACTCCCCTAACAATAGGAAGACATGGCTGTCAGCAAAGCAATCTTTTGACACTTGGGCCGAAACTCTGGAACTGACCAAAAAAGCACACATGGATGCTACCCTTCACAAATTCAGCAATAAGGCAGGTAAACTCCTGTCAAGACTATGTAAGGGGCCCAACCGCCCGACCTATATTACATCCCTCCGAGACACATCAGGTAACATTAAAAACCACTAAAAAAGGCATAAAACAAAGCCATGCTACAATACTGCTCCTCCCTTTACGTGGCGGACCCCATAGATACACCGACAGCATGTTCTTTTCTTGAGAAAATAACCCTCTCCCAAATCTCTCCCTCTCAATTAGATGCTCTAAACGCACCCATCTCCATCCCTGAAATTTCCAATGCCATTAGAAACCTAGCCCCATCCAAAGCCCCAGGCCCAGACGGCTTCACGGGTGAATTCTACAAATCCCTACAAACACTCTTAGAACCCACCCTCCACAAAGTCTATCACATATGGTCAGGGGGCTCCTGACCATAGGGCGCCATCATTAAATTTTTGGCCAAAAAAGGTAAAGACCCACAAGAACCAGGCTCATATAGACCTATCTCACTCCTAAACCTTGATGTCAAGATCCTCTCCAAAATTATTGCCACTAGATTAGCCGACATCATACCCTCTCTGATACACCCTGCCCAATCAGGGTTCGTGAAGGGCAGAACAGCCACCATGTACATCAGAAAGGTGATGATGGCCTTGGAACACGCCAAATGTAACCCAGAGGGAAATTATGCTATCATTGCCCTAGATGTGGAGAAAGCCTTCGATAACGTCAGTTTCGAATGGCTTTCCATGGTCATGACTAAAATGGGATTCTCAGGCCCTTTCGCCCACCTCATAAATACCATGTATACCGCCCCGGCAGCTAGGCTGGTAGCGGTAGGCCTCCTCTCGGACGAATTCAGTCTCCACAAAGGCACTTGGCAGGGCTGCCCCCTATCCCCACTCCTTTTCAACATTGCTTTGGAACCCCTGTCTAGATATTTGTCCCACATAGCCCCACTACATGGCACTGACATCGGTAATCACGAACTTCCTACCTCACTCTACGCGGACAATGTCCTTATATTCTCAGCAAACCCCTCCTCTGACATGCTCACGATTAAATTGATCAAAGATTGATTTAGACTATGCTCGGGCCTTCGCATAAACTACAACAAAAGTGAAATCCTCCCCATAGGCACCCTGTCTAACCCTTCCTGGACTCCAAATTCCATATTCTCAGTTGCAAAATCCCACATCACCTACTTAGGAATAAAAATATGGAAATTACCCTCCTCTCTCTATCACAGTGGTTCTCAACTCCAGGCCTCAGGACCCACCAACAGGCCAGGTTTACAAGATAACTGAAATACATCACAGGTGATATCACTTGCTGCTGAGTGATTGCAGTATTCTAGTCTGCAACTCCCCAAGGTAATACTTAAAATCTGGCCTGTTGGTGGGTCCCGAGGACTGGAGTTGAGAACCACTGCTCTATCACCTCAACTATCCCCCTCTGCTCACAAAAATTTCCCAAGAACTAGACAACTGGATGGATCTGCCTCTTTCGCTCCTGGGAAGATGCCATCTAGTGAAAATGGTCAGTTTCGCCCGCCTACTCTACCCACTTAAAACCATTCCCTTGCTTCTGCTCCATAAAGGACACAAAATCTCTCAATGCTGCCATCTCCAAATGCCTGTGGCGAAACAGGCAACCACGCATTGCATTCACAAAGTTATATCTTCCCAGACGCGAAGGGGGTATTAGTCTCCCCAATGTCAGAACCTACAATCTAGCCTGCCTTTTGAGGATAAGTTTGGACTGGGTAGCTCAAACATCTCGCTACTCCAATTTTCCCTTGGAAACTGAGATGGTTCATCCATACTCCTTGGTAGCTCTCCTCCACTGCAAGTGGAAATCCATTCCTCCGCCTCTTCAACATAACCTCTTACTCCGAGACACAGCCATAGCTTGGAGGGAAATCCGGAAAAGCCTTAAACTTTCACCCTTCATATCCAGCCACCTTCCAATACAAGGAAACCCGTGCTTCCCCCCAGGTCTGGAACGCCAGCCTTACGCCACCTGGCAGTAGAACGACCTCACCAACTTTTCCTCGCTTTGTGCCTTGGAGTCTGGTCGCCCCACCCCTTTCCAAACTTTTAGCTGAGAAGTTCTCCCTTCCTCAGTCACACGTCTTTCACTATGGTCAATGCATCAGCTTTCTAAAATATGCTTGCAGAGAGGATCGCAAAAGATTCAAGCCGTCTTTCTCTGACACCCTTCTCTCAGAGGGCTCATACAAAATATCGGGCATATATCAGCCTCTTCTCCTGAAATCCACTCCTTCTCTAGCGTCCATCAGCAGCCAACTGGGCAAAAGACTTCCCAGACACCGAGCTAGTAGATAAAACTTCAAGGTCTCAACACCATCCACAAATTGGTGCCTAAGGAATCTTGGAGGGAAATCCAATTGAAGATTGTTCATCATGCTCATATACCTTTCCTCTCAAACAAACAAGCGCAAACCGCCCCCATATGTCCCCTATGTCAACACCCCAGGCCTTCACTGACTCATCGCTTCTGGTCGTGTACTTGCATCTCCACCTTCTGGGATCCTATCATACATCTTTAAGGTGACCCTGCTAAAACTACCTAAAGACCCCCTACTTCTCATCTTTGGTCACTGGGACCCCCAGCTATTACCCTGGTCACCAAACTCTACCCTGTCTTGCAAAGACTGGACCCTGATATGCCTCCTACTCGCTAGAAGAGCCATCCTGAAAAACTGGATCTCCAACGTTTGCCCAAACACCTCCCAAATCAAAAGAGATCTCTTACAACTACTCTACAAAGACAGGATCAACATGGATTTAACGCATGAAAAGACCAGATCACGTTTCTACCACAAATTGCGTGCTTTTATGGCCTCAATGCTCTCGCCTATGGATATAGCGAATTTTGAGAAATTCTCATTCTCATATCATGAGCCTTCCCCTACACCATAGGTGGAGCTGCTTCCTCCAAGCCAAGGATCTGCAACACAAGAAATCCAACTCCTGTCAAGTCCTACACTATCGTGCGAGACCTCCTCTCGCCCACCAACCCCCTATCTTCCTCCACACAGGAAGGTGGAGACTGATATTATTAAAATCACAGCTTTAACCTCACTGTCTACCCCCAGGCTACAGACTACATCCACAACATGAACTTGGTGCTCAATCTCCTACCCCCCCCCCCCTCTTTTATTTTTGTTTTTCTTTCTCCCTTCACTTCTCCCTACCCCACACCCTACTTTGGAATCATCCATCAATATCCTCATGGTAATCCTAGGGACCCCCTCCTACTTAGATCCATCCAGTTATTTCTTCTTCTTTCTCAAATAGAAGGTTTATACCCTTGAATTCTTATTACATGCTTGTTGTTGCCCCCCACCTCTGGGGCCATACTACCCACCCCTAGGTTACAAATCTTTTGTCATTGTTATGCATTTCTACTACATTTCAGCATAACTGTTGTTTTTGTACAAAATACACTAATACCATTGATGTTATATTCTGTACGATTCATCTTTCAATAAAATCTATTTAAAAAAAAAAAAATTTAAACCCCCAAACATTATATAATTATATATTTTCTGAAAGCAGACACACTAGAGAATAAAACAGCGGCATTCCCAATTTTTGGGGTCACACGATATTCCCGCAAAGGTCTAGGAAACAAACTTTCAGAAAAAAAAAAAAACAACAACACATACACACACACACACACACACAGGCGTTTTTCAGGCACTTTTGGGCTAAAAATAGCGGCTTCGGCAGCGGTGCTTTGAGGGCGCTTTTAACCCTTTATTTAAAAGTGCCCTGCTATCTGCTGAAAAGCATTGCTAAAATTAGCGGCGCTTTACCGCTAACGCCCCCCCCCCAGTGTGAATTTAGTCTAAAAGTTCATTTTAGGGGGCACAAAAAATGCATTACCCAATTTTTTTGGAAAATATAAAAGCCCGGGTTACACAGAGTAACTAGATACCCAACATTTCAAACCTTGTATGCGCCAGTGAAATGGCGACAAACACCAGTACCCTATATTTTCCATGGGCGATGCTTAAAAAGCCCCCAATAGGTCTTCAGTTTAGCGTTACGAATAAGGTCTGGTGCTAGAATTATTGCTCTCTTTCAGGCGATATGCAACATGTTTATCGCAACTGACGTTTTCAGGAGTAGGCCTTTTTTCAGAGCTTTGAACAATACGTCAGAAAAACTGAAAGAAAAAAAGTCAGGGGGTGTTCCAGAAAAAAGGTACTTTTTTTTCACCGTTTAGTTACCATTTTTAAAGAGTTCCCTAAACATAGGAGTCTTCACTTTTTCAGTTCAGTTTCACTTTAAGATCAGTTTTAAATCAATTTGCTCCTTGCTTTTTTTCCCCTCCAAAAGTCACTGTGAATACATGGCAGACACAAGGCGACTGGATAACAAGCACATCCTAAATGCATCCCCTGTGTATACCAGCCTTTTATGTATGAAACTGTTGCTAGAAGGAATATTCCTTGGTGCCTATAGCAAGCAGTCAGAATCTTTATACTCAAACCTGGACTGCAGAAATAACAGTTGGGTGCCAACTGGACACCAGGGGGTTTATTTACTAAAGCTGGAGAGTGCAAAATCAGTCTCACTTCTGCAGAGAAACCAATCAGCTTCTAACCTCAGCTTGTTCAATTAAGCTTTGGCAATAAAACCTGGAAGCTGGTTGGTTTCTATGCAGAAGTGAGACTGATTTTGCACTCTCCAGCTTTAGTAAATAAACCCCCAGGTCTTTTATAGCAGATGTATTGTCCCTTGATAAAGATCTTTAAAAGGTGATACTGACAGATATCTGATTCTGCTTTTAGGATTATAACTATATGTTGGGAGCATGCATGTAATAGTCAACAAGGAGTTGAGGAGGCCAATCAAAAGGAAGTAAGCAGAAGTGGAGGTGTGTAACCTTTGCAACCAAAATCAGGAAACAAAATACATGTATTCAAAATTGTAGCTGTACCTTGAAAGCCCTGATAGATACCTCTGAAACGTTACAACAAAAAAATTCACAGCTTTAGACAATGTGGGTTTCTTATATTGCAATTTACAGAAGATGTAAGATATAGTGCAGGCATCAAAGCTAAAAAAGAAATAAATAACGTACTTTCAGCAAACTTGAGGGAGCGGAAGACGCGTTTCTGAGGCGTGACACGCTTGATGTTGGGATGGTCTTCTAATGTCAGCACTCCATCCCTGTGACCTGTACGGATCTCAATCAATTCAAAGTCACTTGGATAATCACTGGCTGGGTTGTTTCGTGGTACAATCCTCCAGTCCTCTATACCTCTGCTCCTCAACGCACTGGTGATGAACTTGCTTCGCGCATTCGCCGTGAAATAACCATTGAAAGCTACAATATATTCTAGACAAAGGAGAAAAAAAAAAGGGTCGTCACAGATATAGCCAGCACACTTTTGGATGCAAAGAATTACAAAGCTAGGTCAATCCTACCACAGAGTTTACTTTTTCAGCCCCCATTTTGGCTTGCTAAACTCCTGTGCTTGAAATTACTGTAAGGAATAACCAGAGTCTCCACCTGCAGCCCATCCTAGGGGATGCAACAATCATTCACGTTGCCAGATAAAACTGGAAAGCTAAAGAAGTGTACACTGTGCCACCCTTGGGCAGGACACACATTGTAAAATTACCCGATAGCCTTTGTGGTACATTAGGAAAAATTTATGCAGGCAAGGAGCTAGCCAATTTTGCAATTTCTTTTCTTTTTTTTTTTTTTTTTTTACTTGGCAAAACCTTTTATTGAACAAAAAGAAAGAAGTACATACAATAGGTCATCATGACAATCAAGCTTAATAGATGGAATTACCTATAATAGATAGACAGCGACATCCCTTATAAGTATACATATTGATACAAGATAGTAATGCTGGTACCATATACAACAGGTCATATCTATACAATATTCAAATTGTGGCATGCTCAGCTTCACCCCCATCCAGTATTCCCACTCTACGGGGAGACTGAAAAAGGGAAATAGAAAATAAAAGTCGTAAATCAAATATACTAAATTAAATAAATGGGGGGGGGGGTGCCAAAGAGCACAATATGCCTATGCTTTGTCAATACATGTTTTGGGTACTTTGAGCCATCTGTCCCAGATCTTATTGTACTTATGAGAGTACATTAATTTCTTGTATGGCAGAGTATTGTTGACTTCTATCATCCATTGTAGAAATCATGGTGGATTAGGACTCATCCAGGCTGCAATTTCTTTTCTTAAGAAGATGCAGTGGACCTGCCAGGACAGGAATATGCAAATTGTTTGCAAAGTTCTATTTGTAGATGAGTATTTGCACAATCCAAGGCTGTCATCCTTATGAGGACTTAACTAAGTAGTGAGTCACTGACTGAGAACAAGCATGTAGCCAGCCAGGCGAGTGTTATTAATATAATGTGAGTGTATATATATCACAATATCACTGTAAAAGAAAACTTGCACCCACAGAATTAGGCCCCTCCTACATGCGACAAGCTCAGTAGGGTCTGTCTGCTTAGTGGGGAAATCGGTCCGCTGATCCACACTGAGCAGGCAGATGGCTGGTCCATGTCTGATCCGCTTATGCAGAACAGACACAGACTACTCTCCTATATGAGTGGTCGGATGTAAACGTACCACCTGCCTGTTTACACCTGACTGCCATCTGATCCAATCTGCCAGGTGGATGGGGAACGGATCCCCATATGTCTGCTTTTAGAGCAGTGGTTCTCAACTCCAGTCCTCAGGACCCACCAACAGGCCAGGTTTGCAAGATAGCTGAAATACATTACAGGTGATATCACTTGCTGCTCAGTGATTGCAGTATTCTAGTCTGCAACTCCCCAAGGTAATACTTAAAATCTGACCTGTTGGTGGGTCCCGAGGACTGGAGTTGAGAACCACTGTTTTAGAGGATAGGATTGGATGATGGCGGGTGTCAATAGGCACATGTCCGTTGACACTGCAGCACCATAGAGGAGAATGGAGGGTCCGATTGGGACCCAATCAGTCCGCTTGTGTGAAAGGAGCCTTATTTAGATTGCCCTTGAAATCTTAAAAATGCTAGACGCTGGCTGTCTCTGGATTCAATACTTTGTGTCACTCACCTAAAACAATCAATGCAGCCAGTGAGAAAGCCTGATCTCCATACTTGTTTTTGGTCATGGATGCAAATTATTGAATTCAAATGGCAGCAAAGTTACTAGTATAAGAAGACCAGCAGTGGCAGGATCCATATTCCCCTAGTACAGGTTTGCTTTCAAGTGGAACTAAACCTTCTTATCGCTTTTAGCCACGGAAGCTGCCATCTTAGCCTCTGTTTGATCTGAAGTTGTCAGGATGCTGCACATGTGATCAGGTATGACACCAGTCATTGGATAGTTTGGTTGAGAGCACAACCATTGTGACAGTTACATTCCTGGCTCGTGCTGGGAATGGAACTTTTTTGGAAACTGTTAAATCAATAGGCTTACTTCCGCTTTAAGTGGACACATTATAACCTTTACAGGTGTGCATGAACACATTTCTGACATGTCATAATATACAGCAACTGTAGCTTTTGACATTAAAAAGCAGACTTTCAGTGCTCCTACAAGGATCATTCCACTGTATTTGGACACTTCTATTTATGTAATTCAAGTAATATGCCTAGATATGTACTGCAAGGAGCTTAAATGAGTAAGGCTGGGTTCACACTGGTACAACACAACAGTCATACGACTGTGGTTCGGACTTTGCCCTGCGACTTGAAGTCTGACTTCAATGAAGGGGATCCGATTTTGATTCCAACAATACCAGGCCCTTTGAGTCTGGTATGAATCTTTAGGGGACACTCCATGCCAAAAAACAGCGTGGGGTCCCCCTAAAATCCATACCAGCCCCTTTACCAAGCATGCAGCCCGGCAGGTCAGGAAAGGGGGTGGGGACGAGCGAGTGCCCCTTTCTGAACCATACCAGGCTACATGCCCTCAACATGGGGGGGGGGGGGGGGGGGGGGGAGTGTTTTGAGCCCCAAAGCCCCTTGTCCCCATGTTGATGTGGACATGGGCCTCTTCCTGACAACCCTGGCCTCCAAGACAGCTCTCTTAGGGAACCATTGATTTATATACGTCATGCGAATTGAGCTACTAATATCAGAGCGTTTGTTATACCAGTGTGAACCCAGCCTAAAATTATTTTCCTGTGGTATTTATGCAACAAATAGGACCACTTTCAAAATCTGCAGTTCAGATGTTTCCAAATGATCTTTAAATACAGGTTCATAAAACTCACCATGCTTAACAACTGTTGAGGAGAACTCCACACTAAGGGTAAGATGGGAGCAGTCATGACAGGACTCAGGCTCATGGGAGGAGTTTCCCGGCTGGGAGCCTTGGTGCTTCTTCAGACACAGTAAGATCACTACCAGCTGCAGCCAAAAACTTGCAAACCTCATGTTCATAGAATATGGTTTGAATTTAATATGACGAAGTCACAGCACCTAGAGATGTGTCTTTGCTCAACAATGTCCAGCCGGGCAACCAAAATTAGATCTAGAGGCTCAATAAAGTTCGCATGATAGAGGCCATTAGCCTGGGTATGCGGCTTTCATTTCTTTCTGCGTTTCTTCTCCATGGCGGCGAAGATCCCTCGTTCACTCAGAGTGGGACAAGCAAAATCCAAGATCCATAACGGAAATTTAAACAACCAAAAGAAATGCACTGAATGTATTGATAAAATGGTCTAAAATAAAAGAAAAAAAGTTATATATTAGTATGACGTATATACAACTGATCACTAAATGAAAAACAATGATTACGCCAAAAGGTACAGAGAATAGTAAAAATAAAGTTAGGGACCTTAGATTGTAAGCGCCATGAGGGGCAGGGACTGCTGAGAATGTATAATATATATGTGAAGCGCTAAGTAAATTGACGACACTATATAAGTGCCTGTAATAAATAAATGGTGATGCACCGAAATTTCAGATGCCAAATATTATTGTCTGAAAATGTTTTTTTTTTTTCAGTGATGTGCCGAAAGAAAAAAAAAAAAGTGCCGATAATGGCTGCCGATTTTACCTTGCTTATGGTGTTTTTCATAGGTCATGCGACTCAAAAAATGCATCAAAAAAGCAACACGGGTGCATTTTTGATGCGTTCTTGCTGCGTTTTTAATTAATCCTAATGGGGAGGTACGTCTTTGGTGCGGTTTGCGAAATATGCATCAAAAATGCAGCTAGCAGAATTGGATTGGAAACGGATAAAACTTTAGCTAAAAAAAATATAATAGAATACAATTATTTATAAAAAGATATGAAAGAGCTATAGCCAGGTTTGCTACAAGCACATTGAACTGCAAGTTTGTATATATGCAGTATGGCTCTGCTTCAAAAGAACCCATTAAATGCAATATTATTTCACTAAAATTACCACACAGTGCAACAAAAGCAGTACACTGACCTGTACAGCCCAAAGGAGGTTGTGTTACTTCCCACAAATAAACAAGACATATCAATCCATGTGCTCTGATCCTTAGTCACTAATACAAGGTTCAGAATTGGCAATTAAATGGCCATAAAACTACTGATAAATTTATGGATTAATCACTCATAAAAAAAAAAGTAATGTATGAGTCATAAGGACACATGTTCATCCTTAAAGGAGTTGTAAAGTCAGAAGGCTTTTTATCTTCATGCATTCTATGCATGAAGATAAAAAGCCTTCTGTGTGTAGCAGCCTCCCCAGCACCCCCTAATATTTACCTCAGCCCAATCTCTCTCCAGCGATGTCCATGAGTCCCTCGACCATCCAGGACTCTCCCCCCCAACCCCCCCCCCGATTGGCTGAGACACAGCAGCGGTGCCATTTGCTCCCGATGCTGTCAAGCAAAGTCAGCCAGCCAATCAGGAAAGCCAGGTGGCGGGGCCGGACCGCAGCTCCAAGTCTGAATTGACACAGGGAGCTGTGACTCAGTTTGGGTGCCCCAATGTGATCAGCGGTGATTGCCCTTTTTTCTTCGATCTCTGATCAGCTGTGTTCGAAGGATACAGTGATCACAGAGTGCGCTCAATGCGAGCCCCGGGGGCGAGGTTCTAAGAGGGACGTCAATAGACACCCTCCCAGAACTAGCCGATCACTCGGTCGGCAACCAGCTGCCCAGCACTGCATGTCCGCGGCATCGGGGCAATAGGAATTCCTCATGCCTCGGAATGGGCTGACAGAAGCCCAGGCTCCAGGACACAATTTCTAGTTGCAAAGGCGACCTGGGATTTGCCAAGCCTTGAAATAAGGTGTCACGTAACCCCACACACACCAGAATAGCTGTGGCTTCCTATATATTCAATATAGTTAAGATCAAGCCGGACACCACCTCCCGGGCCCTGAAGACACCCATATTCTTAGACATGACTGAGGAAGCCTCATGTGATTGCCAAGTCAATCCTTTCAGATCCTGCAAGGCTTCCCTGACAGCTGCCTGTGGTATGGATGTCATTACAGCCAGGGAGGGGAGGCAGCAGCCTCAGGCTTTGATGTGTGCGAGGAGCTGACAATTTTTCTGCTGCAGGAAGTTCACACATTTTCCTTCTGTTCTGCCAAGTTTTGGGTGAAGTTCAGCTTTGGGTTGTAAACCCTTGAGGTTTTACACCTTAATGCTTATGCATTAAAGTGGTTGTAAACCGTTTACAACCACTTTTTACTACACGCAAGCCTATAATAAGGCTTACCTGTAGGGGCTGAGGGACCCCAGAAGAGGAGGATCGAGGCCATTCTGTGCAAAACCAACTGCGCGGAAGCAAGTTTAACATGTTTGTTATTGTTTTTTCAAAAACAAACCCTTTACATATCCTTTAGTGCTAGTTCACACCAGACGCAGTTCCGTGCCCTTTTTTTCCTGCACAAAATGCATGCGCAGTGTTTTCCATGTATTCCAATGGCTCTAGTTCACACCATGCAGTCAGTTTCTGCACCGGGAACTCACTGCATGGTGTGAACTAGAGCCATTGGAATATATGGAGAACACTGTGCATGCGTTTTGCTCGCGGCAAAAATGACCGGACATGCAGCAATTAGCAGGTGGCAAGCTTACTGAACGCAGCCAATTTGAGTGAATGGGGAAGCAAACACCCCGCAACCACATGCAATGTACACAACTGTGGCATGGTGGTTGTCAAAAGTTGGGTATAAAATAGGCGGTGAAGGGAGACATCACATCACCTCTGAAAAGCGATCCAAATGCAGATCGCTCTTCAGAGGAGCAGTAAATCTAGACACACATCTAATTCTACTCTTAGAGAAAGTAACTCCCCCAAAGGGGGCAAAAGCAGCAATGATTACAATTCCCTCATCACTCCACTCAAATCTGAAGAGAGAGTTTATCCCTTTTGTTGTACATTAGGAGGCAATTGCAGTGATTTCCGGTGGAGGGGGTCAGAGGGTTATTTGTAGGGAGCCAAATCACTGGAGGTGACCCCCCTGGGACAGGACACTGCTCCGGGGATGAAGCCTTGACAGACGAGGACTGCAGACAGTACAATGTAAACAATGCGGGTCTCAGTACATTGGAGGAGGCTGGTAGTCAGGCCCGGCACCCACCGACCATGACACCCACCGGGCTCAGCACTTACCTCCCTCCACACGGCTCCGGAACACCTACTGTCACTCACACGTCCCCGGACACCGCTCCTCACTTACACCGCCACCATGTTTTCTAATTTCCGTTCTCTCTCGGTCTCAGAGTGACTTCACCGGAAGAGGCGGGGAGAAGCTCCTCTGACCGGAAACACTGTTTATTTTTCTCTGTACAGCAATGAAAACTTTATTCACAGAAGCCAAAAATAAAACAACACAGTGTAGTGCACAGGAGTAGAGGAGACCCTAATAAAGATCACATAGTCCTTTTCTCCCTCCACTGTGCTTATTTCTGTGCTAGGTCAAGCCAAACGTCATTTTTAAAACAAAAATCCTGTCATTTTTTTTCTATAAAAACTTGACCTCCGGAAAGTCCCCCCCCCCCCCTTTATAGTAGATTTGTAAAACAGCTGCACTACCTTCAAGCAAATAAATTGTCAGCAAATCTCTGGGAAGTCGCTGCTATTCAAATTGTGTGACCACAAAGTAAACACGCGCTCACCAGCCACTTTATTAGGTACACCTGTTCAATCGCTCATGGTTGCCAACATTCTTAAAAAATTAATAAGGACACTTTTTTTATATGTAGGGGGAGTCGTATTTTATTTAGGGGTGGGGCATGCATTTGTAGGTGTGGCTTTGTAGTGAGAAAAAAAATGGGGGTGGCTTAAACTAAATATTGGGCGTGGCTTAACAGGGGTGTGGTTAGAGTCTGAAATGAAAGAGGGAGAGAGAAAGGGACACTGTCAGAGAGGGTGCGGACATGGTACGCGAGAGGACGCAGACATGGTGCAGATATGGTACAGGAGAGGGTGAGAGGGCGCAGACATGGTACAGGAGAGGGAACAGACATGGTACAGGAGAGGGTACAGACATGGTACAGGAGAGGGTGAGAGGGTGCAGACATGGTACAGAAGAGGGTGAGAGGGTGCAGACATGGTACAGAAGAGGGTGAGAGGGCGCAGACATGGTGGGTGAGAGGTGCAGACATGGTTTAGGAGAGGGTGCAGACATGGTACAGGAGAGGGTGAGAACGTGGTACAGGAGAGGGTGCAGACATGGTACAGAAGAGGGTAAGAATGTGGTATAGGAGAGGGTGAGAACGTGGTACAGGAGAGGGTGAGAACGTGGTACAGGAGAGGGTGAGAACGTGGTACAGGAGAGGGTGCAGACATGGTACAGGAGAGGGTGAGAGGGTGCAGACATGGTGGGTGAGAGAGTTTAGACATGGTGGGTGAGAGGGTGCAGACATGGTACAGGACTTGATGTTCACCTCCAACACAGCGCTCTGTACCTCCCTTTACCCAACACACAGAACTCCAGCAGATCATTATCACCCCAAGCATGGCCACTCCCCTGCAGCATCCTCCCTGCACCTCTGGCTGTCAGCTCACTGAGAATTGAGGAGGGGGGGTGGCAGCTCTGTGGTGCCCACGGGATCTCCATACGGCTGGCAGGTCTCTTCCGTTTACACAGTGGAGAGGGGAGGGGCCTCCAACCCGGGCAGCTAATCGGCTTCTCTCTTCAGTGTACAAGCAGAGCAATTTGCTTGTACACTACAGCCGATTAGCTGCCGGGGTCGGAGGCCCCTCCCCTCTCCACTGTACAAACGGAAGAGACCTGCCAGCCGTATGGAGTATGGTTGGCCGGTGACGGGTTGCCGCAGCAAAGTCAATTTCCAGTGATTTTTCCCATGACACAGACAGACCAGGACAAGGGTCTGAATACTGTGAATGTCCTGGGAAAATCGGGACTGTTGGCAGCTATGATCGCTTGGTAACACAAATTGCTAATCAGCCAATCACATGGCAGCAACTCAATGCATTTAGGCATCTACAGCCTTGGCCAAAAGAGATTGGCACAACTATTAATTTTCACAAAGTCTGCTGCCTCAGAGGTTTTAGGCTCCAGAAAAAATACTGGATAAAAAAATGCTTCTAATAGCATTTTGTGGTAATATTTTTAGGAGAATTTAATAGCATTTAGAGAGCATTAGCATTTTATTAGCATTTTTGCAGTATAAGAAAAAAAAAAAGCTAAAACAACACTATTAGTAGCATTTAGGAGTGTTTCTGCTGGAATGCTCCAAGAAACTCTAAAAAAAATAAAAATAATATGTTCTGCTCCTAGAAGCTGAAGCTCAAAAAACGCTAATAACTTAGTGTAGTGTGCATGGTCACATAGGATAACACTATTTACTGTAGCTTCTAGGAGCAGAAAAATGCTAGGAGCTTAAAGTGATTGTAAATTATTGTTTTTTCCCCATAAAAATAACAAACATGTTATATTTACCTGCTCTGTGCAGTGTATTTGCACAGAGCAGCCCGGACCCTCCTCTTCCCAGGTTCCTCTTCTGTGCTTCTGGCCCCTCCCTCCTGTTCAGTGCCCCAACAGCAAGTAGCTTTCTATGGGGGCACTCAAGCCAAGTCACAGTTTCTGGTGTCCATTCAGACCCAGGAGAGGAAGTGGGAGATGGGTGCCTGTAGAAACAGGGTACCCGCTCCTCTCCCAAAAAAAATAACATGCCAAATGTGGCATGTCAGGGGGTCACCAGCACTTAAAGCGGAAGTTCCATCTTTGGGTTTAAGATAAAAAACCTTCTGCCTTTACAATCACTTAAAAAAAAATGCTAGTGTGCATGGAGCCTTAGATCTTTTTGTCTGAAGTTACTATGGTATACTGAAGTATAATTACAAGCATTTCATAAGCGTCAAAAGGCTTTTATTGACAATTACATTACGTTTATGCAAAAACTCAATATTTGCAATGCTGACCCTTCTTTTTTAAGACCTCTGCAATTCGCCCTGGCAGGCTGTCAATCAACTTCTGGCCCACATCCTGACTGATGGCAGCCCATTCTTCATAATTCTGCATAATCAATGCTTGGAGTTTGTCAGAATTTGTGGGTTTTTTGTTTACCCGCCTCTTGAGGATTGACCACAAGTTCTCAATGGGATTGAGGTCTGGGGAGTTTCCTGGCATGGACCCAAAATGTTGATGTTTTGTTCCCCAAGCCACTTAGTTATTACTTTTGCCTTATGGCAAGGTGCTCCATCATGCTGGAAAAGGCATTTTTCATCACAAAACTGTTCTTGGATGGTTGGGAGAAGTTGCTCTTGGGATGTTTTTGTACAATTCTCTATTCATGGCTGTGTTCTTGGCTGAGAAGCAACCTCACACATGAATAGTCTCAGCATGCTTTACTGTTGGCATGACACAGGGCTGATGGTAGTTCTTATCCTTTCTTCTCAAGGTTTTTTGTGGATGCCCTAAACAATCGGAAAGGGGATTCATCAGAGAAAATGACTACCCCAGTCCTCATCAGTCCAATCCCTCTACCTTTTGCAGAATATCAGTCTGTCCCTGATGTTTTTCCTGGAGAGAAGTGGCTTCTTTGCTGCCCTTCTTGACACCAGGCCATCCTCCAAAAGTCTTCACCTCACTGTGCGTGCAGATGCACCCACACCTGCCTGCTGCCATTCCTGAGCGAGCTCTGCACTAGTGGTGCCCCGATCTTGCACCTGAATCAACTGTAGGGGATGTACTTGGCGCTTGCTGGACTTTGTTGGGCGCCCTGAACCCTTCTTCACAACAATTGAACCTCTCTCCTTGAAGTTCTTGATGATCCGTTAAATGGTTGAGTTAGGTGCAATCTTTTTTTTTTAATTTTTTTTCTTTTACATGAGAACAAAAAATATGTACAACAGCTTATAGTTTCATCACTTCATACATATATCATATACTCAATAAATTCCAGTGATTACATTATTTCTGCTCAAATATACCACATTTTTATTTCAGTTCTCCTATTTTATTCTTATACATACATCAAAAAACAACACCCCCCCCCCCCCATATCTCGCTGAGCTAAACAGCGACAAGAAAAAAAAAAAAAAAGGAGAGACAGTGGAAGGGGGACCCGTCTCGATCTCCTCGTTTACTTCCACCGGGGGCTCACTCCCCCCCTACATCTCCCAGTAGTCTCTTCTTCTCTTCTGACTGTATGACTATCTCCCATGGGTACCATATTTTGATAGTTTGTTCCTTTCTATCCAATGTCATAGGCATAAGATTTTTCATTATCTCTACTCTCCTAACTTTATTGAGCCACATGGAGATGGGGGGGGGGGGGGTCGTGGGTCCTTCCAGCACGAGGCGATGCAGCTTTTTGCTGCATTTACCAGGTGACTTAGTACTGAGTTCTTATATTTCTTGAGTGGGATATCCTCTGTAATTCCTGACAAAACTGCCTAATTATTGGACATAGGCAGAAAATATGAAGTAAAGTCCCTTGTTCTTCGCAACCTCTCCAACAACGGTCTGAAGTGGCTGGGAAGATATTATTAAGAGTTTGAGGGGTATAATACCAACGTGTTAATAGTTTATAGTTCAGCTACTGGGTTTTCGTGCACCTCGATGATTTTATCGACAGATATATAATGTTCTGGTGTTGAGATGGTGTGAAAGTTTGGTCAAGATCTCTCTCCCATTTCCTCAGGCCTGGCATTATAAAATCTTCTGGGGGTACCGACAACAGTGCATACATCTTAGAGATGGTACGGGAAAGGGGCCCCTTTTCCTCACAGTATACCTCAAATTTTGTATGCGGACGACGATAATCCTCTGTGGGTCCCAATGTTTCCAAAAAGTGGCATACCCGTTGTGCCTGCCAGAAGGGAATTTTAGACTCTCCTCCCTGTTGTGCCAGCAATTCTATAGTTGGCCAATTATCAGATGTCAAAAAGTGTGAGGCTTGGAAACAGCCCTTCTCCCAAAGATTCCCAAACATTCTGGGCTCTAGGCCTGGCGGGAAAACTGGGTTTCCCAATATAGGGAACAAAGGTAAGTGTTTAGAAGAGAATCTAGGGTTCTGGCAGATCTTGCATCCTATTCATAGTGTGGGGCCTATCGTAGGATGTGCTTTTATCGAGGTTGACAAAGCTGTGTAACACCACACTACTCTATTTAATGGGACCGGGCTCACTTGCTGTTCAATAGTGTTCCACAGTTTATGTTCTCCATGCCTACTCCAGTCAATTATTCTGCCGAGTTGGGCTGCTTGATAATGTCAGCAGTGCTCTACTAATCCTTGGACGCTTGCTGGCCCAAATAAATTTAGTAATCTTGGCCCAAATTTGACTGAAGTAAGCCATTGGGGATCATTATGGGCAATGCCTGCAAAAAGGTACAAAAATTTGGGCATTATATTCATCTTTATGATATTGCATCTGCCAAACCATGAGTGTAAACCTCTGTTCCACTTATCCAGAACGTTTCTAACTGCTCTAAGTAGCGGTGGGAAGTTCAACTCATAGGTATCTGTTAAGTTTGGTGTACTCAAGTAGTTTAATGCTGTTGTCATCCACTTGAACTTAAAGTTAGACTGTAGGGTGCTACACCCGGGATCCGGCAGTGCCACCCCCATGGCATCCGATTTACTATAATTTATTTTTAAGTTCGAAAGAGCCCCATACTGTTCGATTTCCATCATAAGATTTGGTAGTGACGTATGTGGGCTGGAGTGTAAAAAAAGTAAGTCGTCCGGACACTTTATAGTTGTGTCCCCCAATCTTAGCCCCATAATGTCAGGATTCTGTCGGACTTTGTTCAGCAAAGGCTCCAGCGTGAGGGCAAATAATAGAGGCGAAAGGAGGCAACCCTGACGGGTCCCGTTTATAATTGAAAGTTTTTGAGTACACCTCATTTGCCTTAACTAGAGCCTGTGGTGCAGAATACACCCCCGCTACCCAGCGTATTATTTGGTCTCCCTTAAGACTCCCAGCATAAATGCCCAATTAACCCTATTGAAGGCTTTTTCCACGTCTGTACTCAAGACGCTAGGTGTCTTCGTTTGACTTGCATATTTGACCAGGTTGAGTACTTGAGGACCAACTGGGAAAGATGGGGTTGTAATCTAGAGGCCAATACCTTTGTGAACATTTTCAGGTCCACATTTACTAATGATATCGGTCGGTAACTGCCGCATTCTGACGGATCTTTCCCTTCTTTCAAAATGACTGAAATGTGGGCTCTTAATACATCTGGTGGGAGCACAGTTGTTTGTCCTAGTGCATTGAATAATTTAGTCATATATGGACCTAGTACTGGGAAAAAGCTTTTATAATACTGTATAGAAAAGCCATCAGGGCCAGGTGCCTCTCCATGCTTTGTTTTCATTACTGTATGTACTTCCTCCATAGTGATAGGTGCTCCTAATTTACTATGGGTTGGGGAAGGCAAGCGGGCTAGTTGTGAGGAAGAAAGATATTCTTCCAGAGACGAGGGGGGCACTGAGGGCGCCGTCAAGTTATACAGCGAGGAGTAGTATTCCCCAAACGCCTGTGCAATATCTTTTGGCATAGAGAGTTTTTGGCCTCTCCTCCCTTTAATACAGGGTATATATGATCGCGTCTGCTGTTCTTTTAATTTCCTTGCCAACAATTTGCCACACTTGTCTCTGGAATCGTATGCCATCTTCCTCCCGTATTGTAGTACTGATTTTGCTTTAAAACGCAATAGATCTGATATCTGTCTTCTTAGATGAGCGAATTTATTTCCCAGAGCAATTTTTGGGTTCCTCTTATGTTGTAACTCTAATCCCTGGATTTCTTCCAGCAGTTTCTTTATTTGCTCTTCTCGAGCCTTCTTCACTTGAGAGCCATGTTTAATTAAAATCCCTCGAATTACTGCCTTATGCGCCTCCCAAACTGTTCCCAGGTCGCTCCCCATGGTGTCATTTGTCTGGAAGTACATTGTAATTTATTTGGTCAGATCCTCACGGATTTCAGGAGACTGTAATAGACTTTCATTCAGACGCCATCTCCATTCCGAGGGATGGATCGCCTCCGATAGAGAAAGTCTAACCATAACTGGCGCGTGGTCTGACCATGTAATATTTCCTATTGAAATGTCCTGCACGGTGGGGAGTAACTGGTGGGGTACCAGGAAAAAATCAATTCGGGAATACAGTTGATGATTAGAGAAAAAGGTATAATCCCTCTTCCTCGCGTGCAGGATACGCCAAACGTCCACCAGCTGGAGCTTGTGGAGTTTTCGGAGGATACGTTACCTGGTTCCGCTAGGAATTGAGGAAACGCCCCCGGAAGTATCTATTTTAGGGTCTAGGGGGACATTAAAGCCCCCCCCCCGATCAATTTTCCCTCCTTAAACTCCATTAACCTTGATAAAACTTTATCAAGGAAACTGTCTTGATTGGCATTCAGTGCGTATATAGTGGCCAAAGTGACCTTTAGGCTGCCAATACATCCTTTAAGAAAAAGATCTCTCCCCCTTTATCCGAACGTTTATCCAACATGGTCCACGGAATTCGATTGGAGATTAAAATTGAGACCCCCTTTAGTTTTAGCCTCTTGATTAGAGGCATGGAATATGCAAGGGAAAAATCTGTTCTGGAGGATGGGTCAGCCCTCTCCCTTAAAATTGGGTTTCTTGCACAAATCCCACATCTGTATTGGAATGTTTCAGATCATGTAATAGCATCTTTTGTTTATCAGGGATATTGAGTCCCTTAACATTTAAGGAGGTCACACGCAGCCCCTCCATCCTCTCTAGGCTGAGAGAACAACCCAATTAAAAAAAAAACAAAACAAAAAAACGGGGGGGGGGGGGGGTAACTACTTATGGGTGCTTAGTTTCCCATAGGTATCCAATCTGGGGGAGTGGATTAGACAAATGGCCGAAGGAGCAGAGCTCCCCTCCGCCATCCTCCAGCTGTCTTCATACATTTTTTATATATTTCTGATGTGGCCCGTTTCAAATCCATATAGCTATTTATTTACCCTTTCTTTCCCTACTTCCCTCCCTTGCACCCCCCTTCTCTCTCATATCCACTTCCCCTCCTCCCAATCCCCCCCCCATAGCCACCCCCTCTCCTTCCTACCTTCCCCACCCCCTCCTCCCCATGCACCGACTCCAAAATCTTCAAGCTGACTAGTTTTTACTTATAGCAGTACAAGTCCCCCCCTTATTCTCTTATAATAGAGAGAAAGAGGGGGTCAGAAATCCACCAGAAAAAAAAAATTATAAGGAACCTCCATATCATATATAATACGCTAATATCGAAAGGGAGTCCTCTTCAGCTCATACGCCAAGTGCTTTGCCTGATTCAGCCTTTGGGTGTTATCCCTCCCCATGTACCATCTCGTAGCTTACACGATACTGTACATAATTCTGTATCTTAGATGTTCACATGGGATATAATACATGCTACGTTATATAGTTGCCGCTGAGTTGGTAAGGTCTTTCGTTTATAGTCTGCAGGCTTCCATAGCCTAGCCTAAAATAATCACTGTTTTTACCCCTCCTCTCCTCCTTAATTGTTTAATTGCTGTCCTGCCTGGGGGGGTAGGGGTTAGTGGGTGGTACTGTCTCCTCTCGCCTTTATCCCTTTACTTCTTCTATAACCCATTCTTCCTCTCTAGCTCCCCCCCTCCCCCCATTTCCTCTATTTTTACCTCCGGACTCCTATAAGTATTACAGTGTGTGTGTGATTATGTGCATACGTGTCTAAAAAAAGTGTTACTACTAGTGTGGGTAATCCTGTTTCCCCACTATTTATTCCCATGTCACTTCATTCCTTCTTCCCCGTTTTGGGTCCTCCTTCCCCCCTCCCTTCCCCCAGCCTCCCTCCCTTGCTTTACCAGTGTTTAGCCTCCTCCCATTTTAACGCGATTCCATTCCATATAAAAACCTGTTTTATAATACATTGTGCTAAAATTATACTTATCAAATTGTGTCTGTACCACTTCCCCCACCCCCTATCTACCTTGTGATAGTCCTCCGTCATAAACATCATGAACCTATTTACATATATCATATACACACCATGTATTTCATATTTCAAGTAAGTGCAATATAGTGCAAAAAAGACCAAAAAAAAAAAAAAAAAAAGTGTTCTCTCATTTGTGCAAATACCTGTGATAAATAAAAAAGAAAAAACCAGAAGGACAAGCAAATAACAAAAATAAAGCATATATTTCGGTGTTATGAGTCCATATGAAAAGAGTGCGGTAAGGGTCTCATAGGTATTTATTTATATATTATTCCCCTGGTCAACAGTACCTCTAACCCTCTTGTCTCGAGTCGGCTACATTATCTCTATACCTACCGGGGTGGTAGAACCATGGGTATCAGAGTAGTCTCAATGAGGATAGGGGGACCAAAATCTGGCATGTCACAAAAAAGAAAGACCATATTCAGCGGACAGGCAAGCAGGTAAAAAAAATAAATAAATAAATAAAATAAAAAGGGGGGGGGAGCAACACCCATTTATCTCTACAGTCCTGCTCCCCTTCCACTCCTTCTCTTTTTCCCATTTACTAAATTTTCTTTTCCTTTTTTCCTTCCTCTCTTTAGTCTTATTCCCTCCCCTGGGCCGAGGAGCCAGCCAGAGTCATCATATTCTCAAAAAAAAAAAATATATAAAAAAAAAAAAAGGGGGAGATCCAGGGGAGGGAAGCAAGAGAGGTCAATAAGCAAAAAGAAAAAAGAAAAAAAAGAAGAGGATGGCAAGGACATCCCTCTCTTTAGGACTCAGTCTCCGGGCTGATCCTCTGATCCCAGGTCCCGCTGATCTCCCGCCAGCTGTAAAGGTGTTTTTTTACTGATCTCCTAGGGGGGCAACCTCTTTGTTGTCTCCTCATCATAGGTTGTAGCCAATCTGGCACTGCAAATAGCTCTATCCCCAGAAACAGTAACAAAGCAGGGAGATCTGACGGCTGGGTCAGAATAAAAGGAAGATGATTCTTTCTTTATCTGAAGAGATATAGGGTACCCCCATCGATATGAGGCCCCTGCTTGTTTGATCTTCCCCAACAAAGGTTGTAATTGTGCCATCCGCTGTAAGGTAGCCCGGGATAGGTCTGGAAGAATTTTAATTACTGGTCCTTCATAGTTAATCAGGCCTGCTTCCCATGCCTTTCGGCTTAACAATTCTTTGTGTGAATAGTAATGTAGGCGGCCTATCACATCTCTAGGTCTTGCCGGGTTTGTGGAGCGCGGCCCAAGAGCTCTATGCAGTCTCTCAAACTCCAGCTCCTGAGGGTCCACAGAGACCCCCAGGTTCTTGCATATGGCCAGCACCACGGTATGCAATGACTCCTCTCCTGTGTCTTCCGGGACACCTCTAAATCTTAGATTATTTCTTCTACTCTAATCTTCAAATTCTTCCAATCGGAGTTGTAAGGAAGAGGTATGTGCTGCCTGAGTCATCTGCTCTTTCTCCATTCTGGTTACCCGGTCTTCAAGTGATACCGCCACGATCTCTTCTGCATTGAGCCTGTCTGTGAGAGCTTGAATCTCCATACATACTAGCTGCAAGTCCCAGTGGTGTACTTCCTCTAGACGAGCCACCATCACTTCCATTTCACTCTGCGTCGGTAGCGCCTGCAGAAGAGCCCCCAGATCCAGCTCCCCCGGCTCCACATGCACCGCACTCCGCCGCTCCAGTGCCGGTCCCGGCTGGGCTCCTCTCAATACCAGTGCTCCTGATCCACCTAAAGCCAACGGTAGGCTCATGCGAGGTGCTGTCATTGAAATGTCTATGCACGGCGCCTCGGTTACTGTTGCCCGGTTTGTAGCGGCTCGTGTACGCAGGAAGTAGCGCTGTATTTCTGATTGAGCATGAAGTTTTTGCGCTAATTTGCTCTTTTCTTCTCCCTTCTTCTTTGTAATACTCCTACCGTTTGATTTGAGAGGTATATTCGTCTAGGCAGTCGCTTCAGTGATATACTAGTAATATTTTACCACCTTCAGATCAATTTCGCTGGAGCTTTGCAGAGGGTGTGCTGCTCGTGTGTCTCTCTACTGCGCCATTACCAAGCCACACTCCCCTCAGCTTCGATTTAGGTGCAATCTTAGTAGTAGCAATATCCTTACCTGTGAATCCTTTTGTGCAAAGCAATGATGACTTCTGGTGTTTCCTTGCCGGTAGCCATGGTTAACAGAGGAAGAACAATGATTTCAAGCACCACCCTCCATTTAAAGCTTCCAGTCTGTTATTCTAACTCAATGAGCATTACAGAGTGATTTCCAGCCTTGTCCTTGTCAACACTGACACCTGTGTTAACAAGAGAATCACTGATAGACATTGGGGTCCCATGGAATAGAAAATTTAAAGGCGTTAATTCCATGGGTCCAGAGGATAGCCTCTCAACCCATGGGGCGATCGCTCCCAAAATAGTTTAATCTTGGGGCATGACCACCATAGATGGAGAAAGGTGCCTTTTTTCCCGCACCCCCTCCAGCATCTGGCATCCACAGTCAGGTACATCTGTGCCAGCCTAACTGGAGTCCGATACCCCCCGGCCAAAAATTTATATGACATCTCTTGGACCTGTGAACTTATAGACGTGGAGTGTGTTGAGTCCATAAGCTTCTTAATTTGTGCCGTAGTAAAACTCTGCTTTAATTCTCCTTCCCATTCTCTAATGAAATAGGGCACTGTTTTTTTTTGTGTCCCGAGAACCAATCTATCTTTGTAACAGCAAATGTCTGGCACTTGATGTATGTACACACAAAGATTCAAATATCGTAAGAGAGTTTAATGGCCTTATTAAGGGTTTCAGCTTATTGAGAAAACACACCAATTGATGGTATCTCCACTCCACCATAGGTACCTTTCCCAGCCTCAATGTCAGATCTAGCAGGGGAACTAACATTCCACATGGGGCAAATTTACTGCATGTCGTGTCACCATTCTTCCCCCATGCTCCCAGAGATCCCACCTCCTCTCCCGGAGGAAACCATGGGTACCCCTCCAGTGGGGTCAGGGGGGATATCCGAGGGGCATACAAAATAAGGTAGTACTGAGTATTACCAGAGAGGCGGACTTTTTAGGCTAAGAAGTTGTGCAGTGTAAGGCTGCCTCCCAGGGGCACGCTGGATTATTTTTATCCTGAATATGCAGCGATGGGATTGTATTGAGCCTTCTGCAATGCTAACTCTAAATTCAGGATCTAATTGGTACATCCGATGTTGGCCCTCTTCCCTTTAATGGCTGCTCCCATAATTAGGAACACTGTTTACATGCCCCTGCCGAGATAGTTGGCTATATCTAATATACTTTCTAACTTCTGATTGAACTTTCTCATCCTACCGTGACGTGCATGATTTTGCATTTCAATTTAAGATAGAGAGACTTATTCCCTTCTCTGTCTCATCCGTTAAACCTTGGCCGTGTATTGAGGAAGCCTAGCAGTGAAATGCGTAGACATACATGGGCTCACTGCACAATAATCATAGATGCATATATGTTACAATTGTGATTATGTTTTTTACATATTTGTAATTTTCAATAAGTATATATTTTTTATACTGCTATATCTTCTCCACTGTTTCTTAGCCTAAAAAGTCTGCCTCCCTGGTAATACTCAGTACTACCTTATTTTGTATCCTTAATGATTTACGGAAGTGGCTTATTTTTGGTGCACTTTTTTCTTTTTTGTATCTGAGGGGCATAGTCCCCTAGTTGGTTTAATTTGTCCCAAATCAACAGAGTGCTCTTCGTTAAGGGTGATGTCCATTTTGAGAGGCCCCTGTCTGCACTCGGAATCCAAGGGACTCCCGCTAACTTCCTACCAGCCATTATCTGTTCTAGAGGGACCCATATTTTATTTGAGGAATCGTGGCACCAGTTGAAAATCCGCTCCAAAAGACATCGCCCTATAATATAAGGTTACATCTGTAGTCCCATTGCTCTTTCCAATTTGCCTCTGCGCAAGATATCGTGGGCCAGTCTGGGACGTTTGTCATTCCATACAAATGATATAAACGCCTTCTGTAGAATTTTAAAAAAGCCTTGTGGAAGTGTAATTGGCACCATATGTAGAATATAAATTATTTTAGGTAATATACTCATCTTTATGGCACTAACCCTTCCAAACCATGTTAAAAACTGGCCCTTGCATTTCTGTAGGTCCCTTATTATCCCCGTCATTAGGGAGCCATAGTTCAAATCATACAAAAGTTTTGGATCTGGTGTAACATGTGTTCCCAAATAAACCAAGGAATTTTTATTCCAAATAAAAGGATAAGAGTTTTGCAAGATCGTTGTCATCGCTGGAGAGACATGACTGGGTAAAAGTACAGACTTCTCAAAATTTATTTTAAAATTAGATACATTTCCAAATTTAGACACATCGGCCATAAAGGCCGGTAATGATGTCTGTGGGGACGAAAGGTAAAATAATTAGTCATCGGCATATGCCTTGACTTTATGTTCAACAGGTCCGATACATGTCCCCGAAATCTCAGTACTTTTCCTTACTTTACAAATTAAGGGCTCCAATATCATGGCAAACAACAGCGGGGACAATAGACACCCTTGTCTCGTGCCATTAGGTATTTGAAAATACTCAGACCGCATGCTGTTCACCTTCACTCTCGCGGTCACATATAATGCCAAAACCCAACCCATCATACGGTCACCCAGACCCATCCCCCTCAGCACCTCAGTCATAAATACCCAGTTCACCCTGTCAAACGCCTTTTCGGCATCCATTGACAATGTCACTCTCAGGGCTTTATCAGGGCCATGTTGCATCCAGTGAAGAATGTGTAAAGCCCGAATGGTGTTATCTCTGGCCTCACGGCCCTTCATAAAGCCCGTCTGATCAGGGTGAACTAGCTTCACTATATGGTCCTGTAGTCAAAGGGCCAAAATTTTAGCTAAAAGCTTAGTATCAGAATTTAACAGGGAAATAGGTCTGTCGTTGGCACAATATTGAGGGTCCTTCCCTGATTTAGGGAGTACCGTAATGTATGTCAATAAGGCTTCTGGAGGTAATGGATTGAAAGCATTAATCGAGTTAAAATAGCTACATAATGGGACCCCTAATCTGGAAATAAATTTCTTGTAATATGAATTCGTAAGACCGTCCGGCCCTGGACCTTTACCTATTGACAAGGTCGACATTGCTTTGTTTATTTCATTAATAGAGATCGGTCTGTCTATTTCCTCGATCACCATGGATGGCAGCAAAGGCAACGCCGAGTCTTCTATATAGTCCCGGATCTCTGATATTCGCTGTTCCTCCATAGCATTCGACGAGACAGGTTGAATGTTATATAAAGCCTCATAAAATCTGTGAAACTCTGCCGCTATGGCTTGAGTTTCCACTATCTTTTTGTTTTGAACTATTAAATTATGAACATGTCTGCAGTCCTGCTGTTTCTTGAACTGTCTGGCTAATAGCCGGCCACATTTATTCCCTTGTTCATAGAACTGGTGTGCATAATATCTATACTTATTTTTAATTTTATGGTCCAGGCATTGTGCCAACTTGCATCGCAGGGTCTCCAATTGTTGGGCATCTGCTGGGTCCAAATATCTTTTATGTTTAATCTCTAGCTCATTAATCTCTTCCAGTAGATCTATTATCTCTTTTTGTTTTTCTTTTTTAATCCGAGACCCATGTGCTATCAATTCAACCCTAATCACTGATTTATGGGCTTCCCAGACAGCCTGTTCAGACACTTCTCCCGGCATGTTTATTTCAAAATATGTTTTTATCTTAAGAGATAATGCCTCCACTACGCTATTATCATCCAATAGTGATTCATTTAACTGCCAGATCCGTTCTAGGTGGCTTGCAGAAACTGGGAGAAGGGTCACAGTTATAGGAGTATGATCTGAAATTGTTATTGATTCTATAGTAAATGAGCAGATCCTTTATAAGTAGGTCGAGTGGATGACCAAGCCGTCCTCATCCTCCTCCTCTCTCATCCATGCTCAGAGTACTTTGTCTGGCAAAGTAGCTGCCAACGCGGCCTCTTCCCTCGGCTCAATGGCATCAGTGACTCCTTCCCTAGCCCCACCATGTCCTCCTGAGGAGTCCCTCGAACTGTTTGACCATAGTGTTGGGTACATACTCCAGAAGGATGGCCAGCGTTTAGAAGGCTCTGATGATGATACTGAGCTAGATGAACTCAATGTGGGTGCCTGATAGGAGAGAGGAGGAGGAGGAGGAGGCACATCACCAACGAGGCAGGATGCCCTCCAGGGGCCAGCCTAAGGGCAGCACACTGACTGCATCACACCGCACAGCTCTGCATGTGCAGGGCGCTGCTGTCTCTGCATGTGGGCCTTTGAGACGAGTGCATCAGATCGCACCGCTGCTATTTGCAACATATGTCTGAAGCGTATCTCGCGTGGCCAAAACATCTCCCGCTTGGGCACCACATGCTTGACCAGACATATGTTGACCTGCCATGCAGTTCGTTGGCAAGCGTATCTAAAAGACCCACACCAAAGAACAAAGAGGACCTCTCCTTGCTCCTCATCAGCTGAGATCTCCAACCCCACTATACCTTCAGTCCTCTCTGAGACCTGCACTGAGAGGAATGAAGGTGTAGAATTAGGTGTGTCACAGCCAAGTACTTGTGGACAATCTACTTTCGGTACACCGACGTCAGATTGTACCAGGCAAATTTCCCTGCCCCAGCTGCTGCACCGCCGAAAGAAGTTCGCTCCCAGCCATCCACATGCCCAGCGGTTGAATGCTAGCTTGGCAAAATTGCTAGCACTTCAACTGCTACCTTTTCAGTTGGTAGACTCTGCCCCCTTCCGTGAGTTTGTGGAATGTGCAGTTCCTCAGTGGCAGGTACCCAAACGCCACTTTTTCTCACGGAAGGCAATTCCGGCTCTCTACCGGGATGTGGAAGGCAATGTCCATGCCTCGCTGGACAGGGCGGTCAGCGGTAAGGTGCATATTACCGCTGACTCATGGTCCAGCAGGCATGGACAGGGACGTTACCTAAGTTTCACCGTGCATTGGGTGATTCTGCTGGCAGCTGGGAAGGATGCAGGACAAGGTGCAGTAGTGTTGGAGGTTGTTCCGCCACCACACCTCCAAAATGCCACTACTACAGATTGTGACACACCTCTCTCCTCCACCCCCTCCTCTTCTTCTTCCTCCATGGCCTCTTCCTGTGCTTTGTCCTCGGATCCAGCGGTGCTCCGTAGCCGTTCAAGGGGCTACGCAAGTACGCAGGCCAAAAGATGCCATGCGGTGCTTGAGCTGGTGTGCTTGGGGGACAGGAGCCACACTGGGGCAGAGGTTCTGTCAGCTCTGCAGGGGCAGGTTCAGAGGTGGTTGACGCCACGTCAACTTAAGGCAGGAATGGTGATTTGCGACAATGGCACCAACCTCCTCTCTGCCCTCCGACAGGGACAAATGACCCATGTGCCCTGTTTGGCTCACGTCTTTACTTGGTGGTGCAGCGGTTCTTGGGCAGGTACCCGGGCTTTCAGGATGTCCTGAGGCAGGCCAGGAAAGTCTGTGTGCATTTCCGCCGGTCATATAATGCCAGTGCTCGGCTGACAGACCTCCAAAAAGGAGTTTAACCTGCCCAAGAACCGCCTAATCTGTGACATGCCCACCAGGTGGAACTCAACGTTGGCCATGCTGCAGCGGCTGCACATGCAGCAGAGGGCCATCAATGAGTACCTGTGCGACTATAGCACCAGGACAGGGTCAGCTGAGCTTGGTTTTTTTTTCCCACGCCAGTGGGCCATGATCAGGGATGCATGCACTGTCCTGTCACCATTTGAGGAGGCCACGAGGATGGTGAGCAGTGACAGTGCATACATCAGTGACACTGTCCCTCTTTTCCACTTGTTGGAGCACAGGCTGCGTGGAATAATGGACAGGTCACTTGAGGCAGAACAGAGGCAGGAAGAGGAGGACCGAATGCCTCAGCAAACCTACGCTGCATGGCCTCCCTGATCCTGCAAAGCCTGCGTAAGGATCCTCGTATTCATGGTATCAAGGAGAAGGACCAATACTGGCTGGCAACCCTCCTTCATCCACGTTACAAGGGTAAGGTTGCGGACCTTATCTTGCCATCGCAGAGGATGAAACATCTTCGGGAGGCCTTGCAGAAAGGTCTGTGCAACGCGTTTCCAGAGACTGGGAGGTTACAAACTCCTGTTTCTGGACGTGTTGCTGAGGCTTCGGTCAGTCAAAGAAGGAGCGGTGGAGAAGGTGGCCGTCTGACCGATGCGTTCAGACAATTTTTTAGTCCACAGCCCCAAGGTATGATCGGTTCCAGCAACCATCGCCAGCGTCTGTTTTACATGGTGCAAGAATACCTAGGGGCAAGATCTGACTTGGACACCTTTTCCACCAAAAATCCTCTGGGTTACTGGGTCTTGAGGATGGATCACTGGCCAGATCTTGCACAGTATGTAATTGAGCTACTGGCCTGTCCTGCATCCAGTGTTCTTTTGGAATGCACATTCAGTGCTGCTGGAGGCTTTGTAACCGATCACAGGATGCATCTGTCCACCGACTCGGTCGATCGACTGACCTTCATAAAAATGAATCAGTCTTGGATCACCACCAGCTACCAAGCACCTGATGCTGATGTAACCGAATAATTTTTTTTGAAATGTCAGATCCCTTCAAAGACTGCCTATGCTGATGCTGAGTGACTATCCTGTTATGCTGAGTAATTATCCTCTTCCTCCTCAATGATCATGCTGATAGCTTGTAAGAACATTTTTGGTTCTGGGCATCGCCACCAGTGTCCAAGACCCAATTTTTCAGCCCCTGTTTAACAGGGGCGTGTAATTACAATTTTTGATGCAATTCTTTTGCAGCAGGGCTAGTTCCTGCGCTCCAACTAGAGTATCTGTGAGGGGTTGCAGTATTGTGGCACCAGCACCAGTGCCTAAGGCCCAATTTTTCAGCCTCTGTTCAACAGGGACATGTAATTAGAATTCTTGATCTAATATTTCACAGCAGGGCCCGTTTCTGCGATCACCAAGATTAACTGTGAGGACCTACAGTGTTGTGGCACCAGCACCACCATCACCAAAGGCCCAATTTTTCTGGCCCTGTTCAACAGGGGCATGTAATTACAATTCTTGATCTAATATTTCACAGCAGGGCCCTGTGAGGGCTTACAGTGTTGAGGCCACAACAACACCTAAGGCCCAAATTTCTGCTGAGTATATAGGGCAGGTCCCTACTTTCAAACATCCAACTTACAAATGACTCCTACTTGCAAACGGAAGGAGATAACAGGAAGTGAGATGAAATCTACCCCATAGAAAGGGAAATTCTCTCCTGTAAGAGTTGGGAAAAACTTTTCTCCTTTCCACTGATGCTTTATCACCAATCCTTGTTTCACTAAAAACCCCAAATTTTCAAAAAACATTTGTCATTGGGACAAAAAGTGAGGTGAAATCTTCTGAAGAGGAGCACAGACAGCAAAACAAATGTGATAACCCTTCCCTATGTTTTACAAAAAGCTTAAAAACAGATTTTTTGGCTGGAGCTACACTTTAAAAATGTACCAGCTCAAAATTACAAACAGATTTTACTTAACAACAAACCTACAGTCCCTGTCTTGTTTGCACCACCTGTATACTGCTGTTCAGATTATATAGGGCCTGGGGGCCCCACACCTTTCCTTTAATTTGGGTGCGGGGTTCCCCTTAATATCCATAGAAGACCCAAAGGGCCTGGTAATGGACTGGGGGGGTACCCATGCCGTTTGTCTCACTGATTTTCATCCATATTGCCAGGACCCGACATTACATTAAAGCCGCAAGCAGTTTTAAATGACTTTTATTCCTTTAAAAATGTCATTTTGTGCAGGGACTGTTCTAAGCACGGGAAACACGCGCCACTTTACAGGCAT
Organism: Lithobates clamitans; assembly: GCA_037952925.1. NCBI lineage: Eukaryota > Metazoa > Chordata > Amphibia > Anura > Ranidae > Lithobates > Lithobates clamitans. The sequence goes on along the minus strand of JBBGZY010000494.1, from coordinate 25,614 downwards.
ACTATAGACACCCCCCAGGTACGATATTTAAAGGAATATTTCATATTTAATTTTTTTTTTTTAACTTTAAGCATCATTAAAATCACTGCTCCCGAAAAAACGGCAGTTTTTAAACGTTTTTTTTGCATTGATACATGTCCCCTGGGGCAGGACCTGGGTCCCCAAACTCTTTTTAGGACAATACCATGAAAATTAGCCTTTAAAATGAGCACTTTTGATTTCGAACGTTCGAGTCCCATAGACGTCAATGGGGTTCTAACGTTCGTGCAGATTTTCGGTCCGTTCGCAGGTTCTGGTGCGAACCGAACCGGGGGGGGGGGGGGATGTTCGGCTCATTCCTAATCCTAAATATTAAAAATTATTAAAAATGGTTGATTCTTTTACCAACTAGAGAGCTATGTAACAATAGGTTTGCATTTGATGTAAAAGTGCCAATATATATATCATAATTTACAGGGCTTACATAGATGAACAAATGTAAAAAAAATAGTAGATAATAAACTGACAATAGTGCAACATGAATACAAGTACAAATAGTGATAGTAGTGCAAATAGTCATTTTCCTGTGCAAAAAGGTGCTAGTGCTCCAGGTCTCAACATTGTGGTGATCCACCTCTTGGGGGTAGTGTAAATTCTAGACTCACCAAATGAGTTGGACCCTTTTGCCTTATAGCAAACAGAGTCGATTGTGCTTGTAGGTCTTTCTGGGGACCTAACCCCGTACCCTGGACCCAATTGGTCCATGAGGTGTTGTGTGGAACCTGATACACTTGTGAGAAGGAACTGTGTGCTGTTTGGTTACTGAGACACTGCTGAGCTGTGGTGATCGTTTCTCTGGACCCCTGGAGCAGGCGGGGACTTTAAACCCTGCTAAGGGACAAGTTTATGCTGGTGATAAAGGCTGTTCGCTGTTGCAAAAGTGATTGGCTAGTGATCTGGAACCCCAAAATATCAATATTTTTGTTGCATACATTTGCCACAGCCAGAGGATCCCTACCCCAGAGGGGACACCGGAAACTACCAAAGTCCAGGGTACATAGTTACAGAGTTAGTCAGGTTGAAAAAAAGACAAAAGTCTATCTAGTTCAACCATAAAAATAAATAAAATAAAATCATACAATCCCATATACTCAATCCAAAGGAAGGCGAAAAACCCCAGCAAAGCATGATCCAATTAGCTACAGCAGGGGAAAAAATTCTTTCCTGATTCCCAAGAGGCAATCGTATTTTTCCTGGATCCACTTTACCTATAAATGTTAGTACCCAGTTATATTATGTACATTTAGGAAAGAATCCAGGCCTTTCTTAAAGCAATCCACTGAGCTGGCCAGAACCACCTCTGGCGGGAGTCTATTCCACATCTCTTACTGTGAAGAAACCTTTCCATATTTGGAGATGAAATCTCTTTTGCTCTAGGCGTAAAGAGTGCCCCCCATGTCCTCTGTGATGACCGTAAAGTGAATAACTTAACACCAAGTTCACTATATGGACCCCTTATATATTTGTACATGTTGATCATATCCCCCCTTAATTTCCTCTTCTCAAGAGTGAATAAATTCAGTTCCTCTAATCGTTCCTCATAGCTGAGCTCCTCCATACCTCTTATCAGTTTGGTTGCCCTTCTCTGCACTTTTTCAAGTTCCCCGGTATCCTTTTTGAGAACTGGTGCCCAAAACTGAACTGTATATTCCAGATGAGGTCTTACTAATGATTTGTACAGGGGCAAAATGATATCTCTCTCTCTTAATACAAGAAAGGACTTTGCTCACTTTGAAACCGCAGCTTGGCACTGCATGCTATTATTGAGCTTATGATCTACCAAAACCCCCATATCCTTCTCCACCATTGATTCCCCCAGTTGTACTCCCCCTAGTATGTATGATGCGTGCATATTGTTAGCCCCCAAGTGCATAACTTTACACTTATCAATATGAAACCTCATCTGCCGTGGGGGCGTGGCCAACGACTGGGATGTGAGGACGCGAGTTGCTTGAGCTCCGTCCGTGCAGCACTTATCCTCATCTGATCCTGCAGACCCGTCCGTGTTTCACATGAAGACGTAATCACGAAACGTACGTCGAGGCGGTACCTGGTCACGCTACTCCACGCCACTTCCGGTCCCTCTGGTTGTTTCCAGTCGGGTGGTGAAGCACACGCCAACCACGGAGGTGGAAGCAAGGCGCCATACACAGCCATCCATTAGAAACAAGGCAGCAGCCCCAGTGCCGGGTAAAGGCACTTGTACATGTAAGCTGCCACTCGGCTTTTGCTTTTTTATTACTTTTTAATAAATAGGATTACGCTATGGGTTTCCATAACTTCTTTAATATATCCTATATATTATATATATAACTATATTATATAACTCTGAGGAGGAAGGTTCCTATACACCTCCAGGCTATATCTATGTGAGCAGGCACTATCCTGCCAAAGCGTCTTTTGACTTTCTTTTTAATTAAAGAAGACAAATCTTTCTGGTAAGCAGATCATTTACCTAGAACACGATGGGGGTCGTTATAGTGTCTGGTGAAGGATTATTCACCACTTCTTTGGAAGATTATCTACACAGAAGAATGTTGTTTTTAGATCACTATGAACTTTTGTTTGGGACTATTTACTTTTACAATTTTCTAATCACGGGTGGCTTCAATGTCATCAGATCACTTAAATTGATCTATTTATCTAATTTATGTGTGCATGTCAATTTATTTTTGAGTATTGCTTTATAGATTTATTTCTGTTTACTTTCAATTTCTAAGAACTACATATCCCATGGTACCTTGTAGCCTGAAAGCAGAGATTCCCGTACTGACTCCGCCTCCTGAAACTCCTCCTCTCAGCACCTCTGTACGTAGGTCAGAAGGCAGGTTCTGTGAAATGTGTGACAGCTGTGCCTACCCACAGGGCATAGTAAATATATATGTCACAGAATTCAAGGAGTAAGGCCCCTTTCACACGAACGATCCTTCAGCTCCGCCTGTCAGTTTTTTAGGCGGACCTGAATGGACCCTCCATAGATCTCTATGGAGCGTTGGATGTCAGCGGTGACATGTCCGCTGACATCCGACCCACTCCGAAAAAGTGTAACGGAGGAAAAACCTACTTTTCCATCTGTTTTCGGATCGGGTGACGACGGACTCTACGGTCCGTCATCATCCGGTCCCCCATAGGGGAGAGCGGCACTCTGACAGGTCCGTCGCTGCACAGTGTGCAGCGATGGACCTGTCACCTTCCTGCACAGCGGGGATCGGCGGAGCGATCCCCGCTGAGCAAGCGGATGTTCACGGGGCGGATCATGATGGATCCGTCCTGTGTGAAAGAACCCTAAGTGTGTGGGGATATTGACAGAGTATGTTTACAAAGTTTACAGATGGTCCCCACCCGTCTCCATATCATTGCAGGACGGAAGCGACGCAAAATGTCACTTCCGCCCATAGCTCTTAAAAGGGCCATTTTTTTTTTCTTTTTTTTTTAAATGACAATTATTTTTTTTTTTATTTCATTTTAGTGTAAAAATGAGATCTGAAGTCTTTTTGACCCCAGATCTCATATTTAAGAGGTCCTGTCATGCTTTTTTTCTATTACAAGGGATGTTTACATTCCTTGTAATAGGAATAAAAGTGACACAATAAAAAAAAAAAAAAAAAAACAGTGTAAAAATAAAAAGGTAAAATAAATAAGAATAATAAAATTTTTTTAAAAACACGCCCCGTCCTGACGAGCTCACGTGCATAAGCGAACGCATACAGGAGTAGCGCCCGCATATAAAAACGGTGTTCAAACCACACATGTGAGGTATCGCCACGATCGGTAGAGCGAGGGCAATAACTCTAGCCCTAGACCTCCTTTGTAACTTAAAACATGCAACCTGTAGAATTTTTTAAACATTGCCTATGGAGATTTTTAAGGGTAAACGTTTGTCGCCATTCCACGAGCGGGCGCAATTTTGAAGCGTGACATGTTGGGTATCAATTTACTATGCGTAACATTATCTTTGAAAATATAAAAAAAAAATTGGGCTAACTTTACTGTTGTCTTATATTTTTTATTCAAAAATTATATTTTTTCCCAAAAAAGTGCGCTTGTAAATCCGCTGTGCAAATATAGTGTGACAGAAAGTATTGCAACGACCACCATTTTATTCTCTAGGGTGTTAAAAAAAATGTATAACGTTTGGGGGTTCTAAGTAATTTTCTAGCAAAAAAAAACCTGTTTTTAACTTGTAAACAACAAATCTCAGAAAGAGGCTCAGTCCTTAAGTGGTTAAGTATGAAACCACTTCCATTAGACCCACTCAGAACAGAGGCAGAGACAAACACACATGGATTTCTTCAGAATAACAAAAAGTAAAAATCTGCAACAAGGTTGTTATAATCTTTGCAATGTTCATTGATCACCCAGTGGGGAATGTTTTTTTCTCAACAAAAGTGCAGTTGCACTTTAATAACACCCTCAGATCAGTTCTCATATCGCAACTGTCAAATGGTGCAGGAATCGAATCGCATGGGTGTGAACACCAATGCAATCCGATTCCAGTGCGGACCAAATAAAGGGCCCCACACCATTTTGGGTCGAATGTGATGTGAATTCAGCCATACAATTTGTATGGCCGAATTTGCATCTCGCAGACATCTCATGTGATCTGCACAGTAGTGCGGTGCGAATCACATGCGATAACATCGCACAAGAATGAACCCAGCCTAAATGTCTTTGCATGCATTGCCACATAGGCCAACATAGAGGTACTTTTACAGGAATAAAAAAAACTGAACATGGCAACACCAGTACCCAGGAATTTGCAGAAAAAAATGCCTCTAATGCTGCGTAAGTCTATGCGTGTATACGTGTATTGTGTTCAGCGTAACTGCATTCTACTGGGCAGCATATTCATTTATTCTGGCCAATGGAATAAATTTACATGTGCGCTTATGCACGTTTAGATGCAGTTTTGCACATAAAAAAACACTGATAACCTTCGCGCCAAACACAGGTTTGGGGCATTTTTTTCCACACAAAAATGCCTGAATGTGCATGGCCACAATAAATAACATACAGCGGCGTTTATGGTATAAAAAAAAACAAAAAACACAGCAGTCTTTTTATGTTCCTGTGCATGAGGCCTAAAGCTGCCCATACAGCAGATGAATAGAATTTCAAACAAAAATTCTTAGGAAAATTGCTACAAAAATTCAAAGAACATTGTCATAATGTTTGAAGGTCATACAAAAGATTTTGTTTGCTTTTCACATTTGACTTTGGAATGAATGGATTTTAGCGAACAAAAAACAAATACACTATTAGAAATTTGTTTGAGGAAAATTTATCCATCCTGCTCCTTCACATTTTCTTGTCACTGCGGTTGAATAGGAATGTCAATTTGATCCACTAATGATTGGAAAAACTAACAAACTTTCTTAAAGCGGGGTTCCACCCAAATTTTGAACAATATCTGTATGTATTCTCTTCCTTGCCTAGATGCTGACATGCCGTTTAAAAAAATTTAAAATCGCCGTAATTACCTTTTATTTTTCTATTCTTCTTTGCACTTCCTGGTTCTCCTCCCGTGGGAGTAGGTGTGTTTCTAGCCTCTCCCAGACTCCTGGGAGCTAGTCTCAGGCTTCCCAGGATGCCACTGAGCATGTGCGGGAACGAGCGGTGAATGCTGGGAGCACAGCATTCACCACATCCAGGAAATAAATGCTTGTGGGCTTCAAATGCCCACAATGAAGATGGAAACCGCCTGCAGTAAATAATATATGTTATTCTTTCCGACGAAATCTGACACAGGCGGACATATTACACACAATATGTGAGTATGTAATGCTGAGAAGAAAAGTTTGTGAATGAACTAAAAAAAAACAAACAAAAAACAGATAGGTGGATCCCCGCTTTAAAACATTCTTCTCCTAAGGATTTTTGTTTGAAAATCTATGGCCAGATTTAGAAGCTTTTTCTAAGTTGCGTATACATGAGGCCTAAGTGTTACCAATTACTTATCATGCATGCACTTATAATTAAAACTGTGGGTATAGGTCTGTATATATAGGACTATACACGTGTGTGTGTGTGTGTGTGTGTCTATCTATCTACACATATATATATACACATATATATATATATACACATACACATACATACACACACACACACACAGTATCTCACAAAAGTGAGTACACCCCTCACATTTTTGTAAATATTTTATTATATCTTTTTATGTGACAACACTGAAGAAATCACACTTTGCTACAATGTAAAGTACTGAGTGTACAGCTTGTATAACATTGTAAATTTGCTGTCCCCTCAAAATAACTCAACACCCAGCCATTAATGTTAATTAACGAATTAATTAATTAATGCTTGGCCAATCCATCACCTTTACCCTCAGCTTCTTGGAGGTGTGTTTGGGGTCGTTATCATGTTGGAATACTGCCCTGCGTCCCAGTCTCCAAAAGGAGGGGATCATGCTCTGCTTCAGTATGTCACAGTACATGTTGGCATTCATGGTTCCCTTAATGAACTGTAGCTCCCCAGTGTCGGCAGCACTCATGTAGCCCCCCGACCATGACACTCCCACCACAATGCTTGACTGTAGGCAAGACACACTTGTATTTGTACTCCTCACCTGGTTGCCTCCACACACTCTTGACACCATCTGAACCAAATAAGTTTATCTTGGTCTCATCAGACCACAGGACATGGTTCCAGTAATCCATGTCCTTAGTCTGCTTGTCTTCAGCAAACGGTTTGCAGGCTTTCCTGTGCATCATCTTTAGAAGAGGCTTCCTTCTGGGACGACAGCCATACAGACAAATTTGATGCAGTGTGCGGCGTATGGTCTGAGCACTGACAGGCTGACCCCCCACCCCATCAACCTCTGCAGCAATGTTGGCAGCACTCATAGGTCTATTTTCCAAAGACAACCACTGGATATGAGCATGTGCACTCAACGTCTTTGGTTGATCATGGCGTTTGAGTGGAACCTGTCCTGTTTAACCGCCATATGGTCTTGGCCACCGTGCTGCAGCTCAGTTTCTGGGTCTTGGCAATCTTCTTATAGCCTAGGCCATCTTTATGTAGAGCAACAATTCTTTTTTTCAGATCCTCAGAGTTCTTTGCCATGAGGTGCCATGTTGAACTTCCAGTGACCAGTATGAGAGAGTGAAAGCGAGAACCCCAAATTTAACACACCTGCTTCCCATTCACACCTGAGACCTTGTAACACTAATAAGCCACATGACACTGGGGAGGGGAATCTCTAATTGGGCCCATTGCTAATTGTGGTTTAGACATTTATAGCTGTGTGTTAAGTTATTTTGAGGGGACAGCAGATTTACACTGTTATACAAGCTGTACATTCAACTTTACATAGTAGCAAGTGTCATTTCTTCAGTGTTGTCACATGAAAAGATATAATAAAATATTTACAAAAATGTGAGGGGTGTACTCACCTTTGTGAGATACTGAATATATTGTTTTTTTTTTCCTTATTTTGGTTGAACTAGATTGGGCTTGTGTCTTTTTTCAGCCAGGCTAACTATGTAAAATAAGATATATTTGATATAGATATGCAGTATTTGATGCTAGGTACTTTAAATACTTCTACACTAGATACTTCAAATCACCCGTCAATCATATAAACTCTTTGCAAATTGAGTTACTTGAGAGCAGTTCAGGAGCAGATTATATTATACCTTTTGAGATGGGTTATGCTTACACCCAACTGCTTTCTGCAATCAGAAAGCAGTTGGGTGCAAACGGACAGTCCATCTGTTTACATCCGGCTGCCTATAGAGCAGAGCGAGCTGTGTCCGTGTCCACTCTGCATAAGCATAGCGGGAAAAAAAACTGTCATCCGGCCAATGCACTCAGTTCAGCAGGGGATTAGCATACATTAGCACCTACAGGTACATTCATTGGTGGAAGCATCACATGTGGAGGTGTACTGGGGCCAGAGTGTCTAAACAGAGACATGGACAACACAGCAAATGAGGATTTCTGAAGTTGGGTGGGCTGAGCCTGATGGCTAAGAATTTTATTTTATATACGGTACCTTAACATTTAGCAAGAATATGCACCCTTTATCACACAAGGCGTTTTTGTCTCTAAAATTTGTGTTAAGCTATGGTTTTTTAGATGGTGGTTGACAATAGGTTGCCTCCCAAGGATAACTTTCCTTATCAACTTTTAGTGTGTATTTCTTCAAACGAGAACAGCGTGTTAGGAGAGCCTGAAAAACATCAGAGCTAACTACGCAGTAGCAATGGATTTCCTCCAGCTGAAGGCAATTTTTCCCTATGTCAATCAAAGCTGAGTTGAGTCCACTAGAGGAGGTGGTCTGTATCACAAGCTTCCTGAGAGTTTTCACACAGTGGTCACTGACAAATGCTAGTTGTCTTGTCAATTCATTGCAAGTGTTGAGCTGTAATGTAGATACAGGGATATTCGGCTTTAGGTTTCGTAGAATTTTCCATGCTAGGACAGTATGGTCAAACTCTATATCCACAGACAGAGAAGGTTGGTGTTGACAAAGTTCTCCTCAAACCTCATCAGAAATAGCAGTGAGATACTTATCAAGACGTTTACACAAAATATCCAGAAGTTTAAAGGATGGCCTTTCTGGCTTCATCAGTTCTTGGAACACATCTTCTGAAAGACTGGAACAAAAGGCACCTAGAACAGTCAGTTTGGGACACTTTTGTAAGACCTCTAGAAGAGTTTCAGGAATCACTTTGCAAACAAACGTTCTATTGTTGAACAAGCTATGGAGATTTGGACTTCCTGTAGCAATGAGCCTTGTAAAATCATCACTGAGAGTAAATGGAAGTTTTCTTAAGTCGATGTGATGGAGGTCTACCTTGCTTTCCTTACGGCACAGTTCCATTAAGCTGTCCAGAATTCCTAAGCCGGAGTAAAATAAAAGGTTCTCCCCACAACATATGATGGTCAAACGCTGTAACTTTTTGCCCTCTTTGGCCAAACATTTAGGCATCTGGATGACATTATTTCTATTTGCTTCTTTGGACTGGTCAAACACAATCTTCAATTGTCTAATGTGACCAAGGAAATTTTGCAAAACATCTAGGGACTGTAGCTGATACTCTGTAATCCAGCTAAAAGAAAAGAAAATACAGGATGTGACTGAAATATTGATAGCGTTACCTGCACACAGTACATCTTAGGAACAATTAACAAGAACAGTTACTCTTGATGAATGCAGGATGATATGCTAGTTGCATGAGTGACATGTTGGTCCTTTTCTTACCATCCAAGCCCTCTTGTCTACATAGTACTAGCATATGGTGCATATTTGGCATCCCTTTCTTTCCTCGGTAAGAATGCCAGAACCTATATATGCATGTTGAATACTGTGGTTAATACCAGGTGGTATCATAACCAGATACCTTATTGGTTAGGGGTGGGGCTCGACCTTGTATTTGCTTTTAGAGTAGAAACAGTTTTAATGTGGCGAGCATGGCTTCTGTGGCTTTAGGCATAAGGTCTTAAAGAATAAGTATCCTTATAACGTTTAAAAATTATTTTTATTCCATACAGAAGTGGTCTCCAAATGGCAGCCCAGATGCCTCCCTTACCTGGCCCTTGGGGCACTATTCCTCCCACTGCCAACTGACATCAACGTGGCACAATTTCTCCCACTGACACCAAAAATGGGGCACTATCCCTCCCAATGATACCAATGATGAGGAATAGTGCCCCATCATTGATGTCAGTGGAAAGAATAGTGCCCCATCATTGGTGTCAGTGGAAAGAATAGTGCCCCATCATTGGTGTCAGTGGAAAGAATAGTGCCCCATCGGTGGTGTCTGTGAGAGGAATATTGCCCCATCATTGAGGTCAGTGAAAAGAATAGTGCGCCACCATTGATGTCAGTGGAAAGAAAAGTGCCCCATCGGTGGTGTCTGTGGGAGGAATAGTCCCCAATTGTTGTAGTCAATGCAGGAAGGAATAGTGCCGCATATCAGATGGAAGAATAGTGCCCCAAGGGCAAGATAAAGGCAAGCGATGGGCCTCATTCGGCCCCCAGGCCGCATTTTGGAGACCACTGGTTTAGATCAAAGCATATTCATGTGTTAGAATGGCTCAGTCAAAGTCCAAACCTAAATCCAATTGAGAATCTGTGGCAAGACTTGAAAATTGCTGTTCACAAACGCTCTCCATCCAATCTGACAGACCATGAGCTATTTTGCAAAGACGAATGGGCAAAAATGTCACTCTCGAGATGTGCAAAGCTGGTAGAGACATCCCCAAAAAGACTTGCAGCAAAAGGCGGTCCTACAAAGTATTGACTCAGGGAGGCTGAATACAAATGCACCTCACACTTTTCACATATTTATTTATTAAAAAAATGTGAAAAACATTTTCCTTCCACTTCACAATTATGTGCCACTTTGTGTTGGTCTATCAAATAAAGTCCCAATAAAAGACATTTACATTTTTGGTTGCAAACATGACAAAATGTGGAAAATTTCAAGGGGTATGAATACCTTTTCAAGACACTGTAAGCATACAGAGCTGCTGCGAAAAGTGATCTGTTACTATTACTGTATGAGTGAACAATCGGCATTGCTTCTTCATTCATAATAGGAGAGTGTATTGGGCATGCATTGAGTATAGGAGAGTGTATGAGGATGCATGGAGTGTGCTATGGAGTATAGGAGAGTTAATGGGGTATGCATGGAGTGCGCTATGTAGTATAGAGAGGGGATGGGGTATACATGAAGTGCGCTATGGCGTATGGAGGGGTAATGGGGCATGCATGGAGTGCACTATGAAGTATTGGCGAGTTAATGAGGCATGAATGGAGTGGGCTATGTAGTATGTGAAAGTGTATGGGGCATGCATAGAGTGTGCTATGGGGTATAGGAGAGTGTATGGGCCATGCATGGAGTGTGCTATGGGGGTATAGGAGAGTGTATGGGGTATGCATGGAGTGCGCTATGGGGTATAGGGGAGTGTATGGGGCATGCATGGAGTGCGCTATGGAGAATAGGGGAGTGTATGGGCCATGCATGGAGTGCACTAGAGAGTATGGGGCATGCATGGAGTGTGCTATGGGGTATAGGAGAAAGTATAAGGATGCATGGAGTGCACTATGGAGTATAGGAGAGTGTATGGGGCATGCATGGAATGTGGTATGGAGTATAGGAGAGTTAACGGGGCATGCATGGAGTGCGCTATGGGGTATACGAGAGTAAATGAGGCATGCGTGGAGTGCGCTATTGAGTATAGGGGAGTGTATGGGGAATGCATGGAGTGTTCTATGGGGTATAGGAGAGTGTATGGGCCATGCATGGAGTGTGCTATGGTGTATAGGAGAGTGTATGGGGACGCATGGCCTGTGCTATGGGGTATAGGAGAGTTAATGGGGTATGCATGGAGTGTGCTATGTAGTATAGAGAGGTAATGGGGATGGGGTATGCATGGAGTGTGCTATGGCGTATGGAGGGGAAATGGGGCATGCATGGAGTGTGCTATAGAGCATAGGAGAGTGTATGGGGCATGTATAGAGTGTGCTATGGAGAATAGGTAAGTGTATAAGGATGCATGGAGTGCACTATGGAGCATAGGCAAGGTAATGGGACATGAATGGAGTGGGCTATGAAGTATAGGAGAGTGTACGGGGCATGCATGGAGTGCGCTATGGGGTATAGGAGAGTTCATGATGCATACACGGAATATGCTATGGGGTATAGGAGAGTGTATAGGGCATGTATAGAGTGCGCTATGGAGGATAGGAGTGTGTGGGGCGTGCATGGAGTGTGCTATGGGGTATAGGAGAGAGTGTGTGGGGCATACATGGAGTGTGCTATGGTGTATAGGAGAGTGTATGGGGCATGCATGGAGTGCGCTATGGGGTATAGGAGAGTGCATGATGCATACACGGAGTGTGCTATGGGGTATGAGAGAGTGTATGGGGCATGCATAGAGTGCGCTATGGAGGATAGGAGAGTGTGTGGGGCGTGCATGAAGTGCGCTATGGGATATAGGAGAGTGTGTGGGGCATACATGGAGTGTGCTATGGTGTATAGGAGAGTGTATGGGGCATGCATGGAGTGCGCTATGGAGGATAGGAGAGAGTGTATGGAGTGTGCATGGAGTGTGCTATGGGGTATAGGAGAGTTAACGGGGAATGCATGGAGTGCACTATAGTGTATAGGAGAGTGCATAAGGATGCATGGAGTGTGCTGTGGCGTATGGAGAGGTAATGGGGCATGCATGGAGTGTGCTATGGGGTATAGGAGAGTGTATAAAGATGCATGGAGTGCACTGTGGAGTATAGGAGAGTGTATGGAGCATGCATGGAGTGCGGTATAGGGGAGTGTATGGGGCATGCATGGAGTGTGCTATGGGGGTATAGGTAAGAGTATAAGGATGCATGGAGTGCACTATGGAGCATAGGCAAGTTAATGGGGCATGAATGGAGTGGGCTATGAAGTATAGGAGAGTGTATGGGGCATGCATAGAGTGCGCTATGGAGGATAGGAGAGTGTATGGGGCATGCATGGAGTGTGCTATGGGGAATAGGAGAGCGTATGGGGTATGCATGGAGTGCGCTATGGAGGATAGGAGAGAGTGTATGGAGCGTGCATGGAGTGCGCTATGGGGTATAGGAAAGTGTATGGGGCATGCATGGAGTGCGCCATGGGGAATAGGAGAGCGTATGGAGTATAGGAGAGTTAACGGGGAATGCATGGAGTGCGCTAAAGTGTATATGAGAGTGTATAAGGAGGCATGGAGTGTGCTGTGGCGTATGGAGAGGTAATGGGGCATGCATGGAGTGTGCTATGGAGAATAGGTGAGTTAATGGGGCATGAATGGAGTGCGCTATGGAGTATAGGAGAGTGTATGGGGCATGCATGGAGTGCGCTATAGAGTATAGGGGAGTGTATGGGGCATGCATGGAGTGTGCTATAGAGTATAGGGCAGGGGTCTCAAACTGGCGGCCCTCCAGCTGTTGCAAAACTACAAGTCCCATGAGGCATTGCAACGCTGACAATTACAAGCATGACTCCCAAAGGCAGAGGAATGATGGGACTTGTAGTTTTGCAACAGCTGGAGGGCCGTCAGTTTGAGACCCTTGGTATAGGGCATGCAGGAGTGCGCTATGGAGTATAGGAGAGAGTATGGGCCATGCATGGAGTGTGCTATGGGGTATAGGGGAGTGTATGGGTCATGCATGGAGTGTGCTTTGGGGTATAGGAGAGTGTATGGGGCATGCATGGAGTGTGCTTTGGGGTATAGAAGAGTGTATAAAGATGCATGGAGTGCACTGTGGAGTATAGGAGAGTGTATGGGGCATGCATGGAGTGCGGTATAGGAGAGTGTATGGGGCATGCATGGAGTGCGGTATAGGGGAGTGTATGGGGCATGCATGGAGTGTGTTATGGATTATAGGAGAATTAATGGGGTATGCATGGAGTGCGCTATGTAGTATAGAGAGGTAATGGGGATGGGGTATGCATGGAGTGCGCTATGGCGTATGGAGGGGAAATGGGGCATGCATGGAGTGGGCTATGAAGTATAGGAGAGTGTATGGGGCATGCATGGAATGCGCTATGGGGTATAGGAGAGTGCATGATGCATACACAGTGTGCTATGGGGTATAGGAGAGTTAATGGAGTATGCATGGAGTGTGCTATGGGGTATAGGAGAGTGTGTGGGGCGTGCATGGAGTGCGCTATGGGGTATAGGAGAGTGTATGGGGCATACATGGAGTGTGCTATGGGGATTAGGAGAGCGTATGGGGCATGCATGGAGTGCGTTATGGAGTATAGGAGAGTTAACGGGGAATGCATGGAGTGCGCTATAGTGTATAGGAGAGTGTATGAGGGTGCATGGAGTGTGCTATGGCGTATGGAGAGGTAATGGGGCATGAATGGAGTGCGGTATAGGGGAGTGTATGGGGCATGCATGGAGTGCGCTATGGGGTATAGGAGAGTGCATGATGCATACACGGAGTGTGCTGTGGGGTATAGGAGAGTTAATGGGGTATGCATGGAGTGTGCTATGGAGTATAGGCGAGTTAAAGGGGCATGAATGGAGTGCGCTCTGGAATATAGGAGAGTGTACGGGGCATGCATGGAGTGCGCTATGGGGTAAGGACAGTGTATGGAGCATGCATAGAGTGCGCTATGGGGTAAGGACAATGTATGGAGCATGCATAGAGTGCGCTATGGGGTATAGGAGAGTATATGTGCCATGCATGGAGTGTGCTATGGTGTATAGGAGAGTGTATGGGGACGCATGGCGTGTGCTATGGGGTATTGGAGAGTTAATGGGATATGCATGTAGTATAGAGAGGTAATGGGGATGGGGTATGCATGGAGTGCGCTATAGAGTATAGGAGAGTGTATGGGGCATGTATGGAGTGTGCTATGGGGTATAGATGAGTGTATAAGGATGCAGGGAGTGCACTATGGAGCATAGGCAAGTTAATGGGGCATGAATGGAGTGGGCTATGAAGTATAGTAGAGTGTATGGGGCATGCATGGAGTGCGCTATGGGGTATAGGAGAGTGCATGATGCATACACGGAGTGTGCTATGGGGTATAGGAGAGTTAATGGGGTATGCATGGAGTGTGCTTTGGGGTAAAGAAGAGTGTATGGGGCATGCATAGAGTGCGCTATGGAGGATAGGAGAGTGTATGGGGCGTGCATGGAGTGCGCTATGGGGTATAGGAGATTGTATGGGGCATGCATGGAGTGTGCTATGGTGTATAAGGCAGTGTATGGGGCATGCATGGAGTGTGCTATGGGGTATAGAACATATTGTGCATGCATGGAGTGCGCTATGGAGTATAGGGGAGTGTATGGGGAATGCATGGAGTGCGCTATAGAGCATAGGAGAGTGTATGGGGCATGCATGGAGTGCGCTATGGGGTAAGGAGAGTGAGTGGAGCATGCATAGTGCGCGCTATGGCGTATGGAGAGGTAATGGGGCATGCATGGAGTGCGCTATGGAGTATAGGGGAGTGTATGGGGCATGCATGGAGTGTGCTATGGTGTATAGGAGAGTGTATGGGGCATGCATGGAGTGCGCTATGGGGTATAGGAGAGTGTATGGGGCATAGAGTGTGCTATGGGGATTAGGAGAGCGTATGGGGCATGCATGGAGTGCGTTATGGAGTATAGGAGAGTTAACGGGGAATGCATGGAGTGCGCTATAGAGTATAGGAGAGTGTATGGGGCATGCATGGAGTGCGCTATGGGGTAAGGAGAGTGAGTGGAGCATGCATAGAGTGCGCTATGGCGTATGGAGAGGTAATGGGGCATGCATTGAGTGTGCTATGGGGATTAGGAGAGCGTATGGGGCATGCATGGAGTGCGTTATGGAGTATAGGAGAGTTAACGGGGAATGCATGGAGTGCGCTATAGTGTATAGGAGAGTGTATGAGGATGCATGGAGTGTGCTATGGCGTATGGAGAGGTAATGGGGCATGCATGGAGTGTGCTATGGGGTATAGGAGAGTGTATGGGGCATGCATGGAGTGTGCTATGGGGATTAGGAGAGCGTATGGGGCATGCATGGAGTGCGTTATGGAGTATAGGAGAGTTAACGGGGAATGCATGGAGTGCGCTATAGTGTATAGGAGAGTGTATGAGGATGCATGGAGTGTGCTATGGCGTATGGAGAGGTAATGGGGCATGCATGGAGTGTGCTATGGAGTATAGGCGAGTTAATGGGGCATGAATGGAGTGCGGTACAGGGGAGTGTATGGGGCATGCATGGAGTGCGCTATGGGGTATAGGAGAGTGCATGATGCATACACGGAGTGTGCTATGGGGTATAGGAGAACGTATTGTGCATCCATGGAGTGCGCTATGGAGTATAGGGGAGTGTATGGGGAATGCATGGAGTCTGCTATGGAGTATAGGCGAATTAAAGGGGCATGAATGGAGTGCGCTCTGGAGTATAGGAGAGTGTACGGGCATGCATGGAGTGCGCTATGGGGTAAGGAGAGTGTATGGGATATGCATGAAGTGCGTTATGGGGGAAGGACAGTGTATGGAGCATGCATAGAATGTGCTATGGGGTATAGGAGAGTGTATGGGCCATGCATGGAGTGTGCTATGGTGTATAGGAGAGTGTATGGGGACGCATGGCGTGTGCTATGGGGTAGAGGAGAGTGTATGGGTCGTGCATGGAGTATAGGAGAGGGAACGGGGAATGCATGGAGTGTGCTATGGCGTATGGAGAGGTAATGGGGCATGCATGGAGTGCGCTATAGAGTATAGGAGAGTATGGGGCATGCATGGAGTGTGGTATGGAGTATAGGAGAGTAAATGAGGCATGCATGGAGTGCGCTATTGAGTATAGGGGAGTGTATGGGGAATGCATGGAGTGTGCTATGGGGTATAGGAGAGTGTATGAGGATGCATGGAGTGTAGGAGAGTTAATGGGGCATGCATGGAGTGCACTCTGGAGTATAGGAGAGTGTACGGAGCATGCATGGAGTGTGCTATGGGGTATAGGTGAGAGAGGAAGGATGCATGGAGTGCACTATGGAGCATAGGCAAGTTAATGGGGCATGAATGAAGTGGGTTATGAAGTATAGGAGAGTGTATGGGGTATGCATGGAGTGTGCTATGGGGTATAGGAGAGTGTATGGGGCATGCATGGTGTGCGCTATAGAGTATAGGGCATGCATGGAGTGCGCTATGGAGTATAGGAGAGAGTATGGGCCATGCATGGAGTGTGCTTTGGGGTATAGGAGAGTGTATGGGGCATGCATGGTGTGCGCTATAGAGTATAGGGCATGCATGGAGTGTGCTATGGAGCATAGGAGAGAGTATGGGGCATGAATGGAGTGTGCTATGGGGTATAGGAGAGTGTATGGGGCATGCATGGAGTGCGCTATAGAGTATAGGGCATGCATGGAGTGCGCAATGGAGCATAGGAGAGAGTATGGGCCATGCATAGAGTGTGCTTTGGGGTATAGGAGAGAGTATGGGGCATGAATGGAGTGTGCTATGGGGTATAGGAGAGTGTATAAGG
The DNA here is from genome assembly GCA_037952925.1 of Lithobates clamitans. NCBI lineage: Eukaryota > Metazoa > Chordata > Amphibia > Anura > Ranidae > Lithobates > Lithobates clamitans. Next base: position 8,600 of record JBBGZY010000494.1, on the reverse strand, counting down.
ATGCATGGAATGCACTATAGAATATAGGAGAGTTAATGTGGCATGCATGGAGTGTGCTATGGAGCATAGGCGAGTTAATGGGGCATGAATGGAGTGCGCTATGGAGTATAGGAGAGTGTATGGGGCATTCATGGAGTGTGCTATGGAGTATAGGAGAGTGTATGAGGATGCATGGAGTGTGCTATAGGTATAGGAGAGCATATGTGGCATGCATGGAGTGTGCTATGGGTATAGGAGAGTGTATGAGGATGCATGGAGTGTGCTATAGGTATAGGAGAGCATATGTGGCATGCATGGAGTGTGCTATTGGGTGTAGGAGAGTGTATGAGGATGCATGGAGTGTGCTATGGGGTATAGGAAAGCATATGTGGCATGCATGGAGTGCGCTATGGGGTATAGAAGATGCATAGTGTGTGCTGTAGAAGAGTGTATGGGGAATAGGAGAATCTATAGGAAACATATGGAGTGTGCCATGGTGTATAGGAGAGTATATAAGGAGCACACAGGGGGTGCAGTAGAGGAGATTGGATGGGTTCTGGGCTTCCTATCAGTCCCCATACTATAGATATAGTTGAGGGGTCAGTGTGGATAAACCATACTTCCGTATTTACATGTGATCGCTGCGCTACATGCCCCTGCCAAGTCCAGGCTTCTTATTTCCTTCTCCACCTGGCACAACTTTATCCTGGAACTTGTAGTACCACCAAGTATCTCAGTGTCCAGATGGGGACTACATCCCCCACAAATCCCTGCAGTTCCCAGCAGCCCTTCGCAGCTCCCTGGGTGGGCTTTCTCTCTCCCCAGGATATTCTGCCACCAATCCTGGCCCTCCTGCTGTCTGAGCAGCTGCAGAGTCCTCTTTCTCCTCTTCTCTAGCTACTTCCGGACAGCCCACTGTATATATACGTCATTTTTTTGAAGATGGATAACTCGGTAACGGCAGCAGCTGCTGCCACAACCGAGGTATCCATCTTTTCAGCGGGCGGTTCCGTACATGATAATGGTGGTCTATGCGGCGGGTTCGCCGCGAGATCACCGTTATCGGCGGCGGGAGAGGTGCCACCCCCCCTCCCGCCGCTCTCCCGCACCCTCCGCCGCTTACCGGAGCTGTCGGTAGCGGCGGAGCCGATCGGGTCCTTTCCCTGCTTAGGTATGGAGACGAGTGAGGCTAAGATGGCCCCCACCGGTCTCCATACCATGTGACGGCCGGAGCGACGTCATTACGTCAGCTCCGCCCACTTCTCTTAAAGGCACAATTTTTTTTGTGTCTTTTTTTTTTTTTTTTTATTGCATTTTAGTCTAAATATGAGATCTGAGGACTTTTTGACCCCAGATCTCATATTTAAGAGGACCTGTCATGCTTTTTTCTATTACAATGGATGTTTACATTCCTTGTAATAGGAATAAAAGTGATCCAATTTTTTTTTTTTTTTTTTTAAACAGTGAAAAAATAAATAAAATAAAGTAAAATAAATAATAATAAAAAAATTTTTTAAAGCACCCTGTCCCGACGAGCTCGCGCGCAGAAGCGAACGCATACGTGAGTAGCGCCCGCATATGAAAACGGTGGTCAAACCACACATGTGAGGTATCGCCGCGACCGGTAGAGTGAGAGCAATAATTCTAGCCCTAGACCTCCTCTGTAACGCAAAACATGCAATCTGTAGAATTTTTTTAAATGTCGCCTATGGAGATTTTTAAGGGTAAAAGTTTGACGCCATTCCACGAGCGGGCGCAATTTTGAAGCGTGACATGATGGGTATCAATTTACTTGGCGTAACATTATATTTCACAATATAAAAAAAAATTGGGCTAACTTTACTGTTGTCTTATTTTTTTCAAAAAAGTGATTTTTTTCCAAAAAAAGTGCGCTTAGAAGACCGCTGCGCAAATACGGTGCAAAAAAAGTATTGCAATGACCGCAATTTTATTCTCTATGGTGTTAGAAAAAAAAATATATAATGTTTGGGGGTTCTAAGTAGTTTTCTAGCAAAAAAAACTGTTTTAAACTTGTAAACACCTAAAATCCAAAACGAGGCTGGTCTTAAAGTGGCTAGCCCAGCAGCTCTGGCAGGGAGAAGTAGAGAGTGTGCAGGGTAAGCCGTGTGTGACGACCCATCATGCACAGAGACAAAGCAGCTCCACTGCCCAGGCTATAAAAGCAGTATAGTATTCACAAATCAGTACAGGGATTTAACCGCTTCAAGACCAGGCCTTTTTCTGACACTTGTTGCTTACATGTTAAAATCTGTATTCTTTGCTGGAAAATTACAAAGAACCCCCAAACATTATATACATTTTTTAGCAGAGACCCTAAAGAATAAAATGGTGGTCATTGCAATATTTTATGTCACACTGTATTTGCGCAGCGGTCTTTCAAACACAATTTTTGGAGGGAAAATACACTTCAATGAATAAAAAAAAACAAAAAAAAAACAAAACAGTAAAGGTAGCCCAATTTTTTTTTGTAGAATGTGAAAGATGATGTAACGTCGCGTAAATAGACACTGAACATGTCAAGGATTGAAATTGCACAAACTTGTGGAATGGTGCTTAAAATCTCCATAGACGACGCTTTAAAAATAATTTGATGGTTACCCATTTAGAGTTCCAGAGGAGGTCTTGCGCTAGAATAATTGCTCTTGCTCTAACAATCGTGGTGATACCTCACATGTGTGGTAGCACGGAGGGATGGGGCGCTTTAAAAAAATATATTCTCTTATTACTTTTATTTTTTACACTGTCACTTTAATTATTTTTTTTATCACTATTATTGCTGTCACAAGGAATGTAAACATCCATGTGTCAGCAATAGTCACGTTTCAGGTATTTTTTTGGAGGGTATGACTAAATAATTGATAAAAACACCGGGGTTAGTAGTCAAGGATAACAGCTTATAGCGAATCAAATACCCGTCCCACCCATCAGGATGGGGTCCCTCAACAACAGAATCTAAAAAAGAATGAATAAACCGCGCTAAGTGCCGCAAATAATAAATAAATATCACATTTGAAGCTGATGCAACTTTAAATTGAAAAAGTTGCTAGAAAGTCCCATACAAATTATTTGTACCAAAGTTTAAAAAAACTTTAGGCAATAAAAGTCCCAAATAAAGTGCTCGTGCTCTACAAAGTGTATGCAGTTCAGTGCTTGATAAGTGCTTACAGGACGGAGTTCCCACATAGATGTGAACTCACCCCTCTAAACAGACCAACTATTTCTAGTTTGGTCAATCACACATGTGGGGCAGTCCCCGTGGGTCCTCTATGGACTGGTGTGGTTTGGGATGGATGTTCTTCATATGAATGGATATGACAGAGAAAACCTCATTCCTCTATGGACGAGCGTTGTTTGGGGCAGATGTTCTTCATGTAAATAGACATGACAGAAAAAGCCTCATTGCGCAGCAACGTTTAAAAGATTTATTCCCTATAAAAAGACATAGTAATTAAACTCACGTAAAAGGTGCCTAAAAGCCTGGCACCCGGTGTGAACAGCAGGTAAGTTCCCAGGAAATCTGCCCATAGGCAGTAGTAAGCCGCCGCTGCGCTGTACTGGTCGGTTTCCGGGACCGGAAGTGTGTCGCGAAGACGCGGTAACGCGGGCCAACCTCTACGGATGTCAGCCAAACGGGCCGTCTTCAGGAAGTTGCTGAAATGGAAGTTTGATTTCAGCCGATTGGCTGAAAGGACACACTTCCGGTCCCGGAAATCGACCAGTACAGCGTAGCGGCGGCTTACTACTGCCTATGGGCAGATTTCCTGGGAACTTACCTGCTGTTCACACCGGGTGCCAGGCTTTTAGGCACCTTTTACATGTGAGTTTAATTACTATGTCTTTTTATCGGGAATAAATCTTTTAAACGTTGCTGCGCAATGAGGCTTTTTCTGTCATGTCTATTTACATGAGGAACATCTGCCCCAAACAACGCTCGTCCATAGAGGAATGAGGTTTTCTCTGTCATATCCATTCATATGAGGAACATCCATCCCAAACCACACCAGTCCATAGAGGACCCACAGGGACTGCCCCACATGTGTGATTGACCAAACTAGAAATAGTTGGTCCACTTAGAGGGGTGAGTTCACATCTATGTGGGGGTTCCGTCCTGTGAGCACTTATCAAGCATGGAACCGCATACACTTTGTGGAGCACGAGCACTTTATTTGGGACTTTTATTGCCTAAAGTTTTTAGATGTTTGCTACAAATAATTTGTATGGGACTTTCTAGCAGCTTTTTCAATTTAAAGTCGCATCAGCTTCAAATGTGATATTTATTTAATATTTGTGGCACTTAGCGCGGTTCATTCATTCTTTTTTTGGTATTATTTTGCACTTGCAAAGTATTTATTCACTGCAGCTGTCTATTTATTTGGTATCACGTTATTCGCACTAGTATCCAGACTTCTTTGGTGCTTTGGATGTTTTCTATTAACAGAATCCAAATACCCAAAAAACAAAACCTGAGGGTCAAGAAGACACCACCCAAATAAGTAGCTGTAAAGTGAGGACTAACTGCAGCATTTTTGAGTATTTTTTTTTTTGGGGGGGGGTCTGGGATCTATAAAGCCCCAAATCCCTCCATTGCATTTAAAAGTAGTCAAAACGGCAAGTTAGGCGTTTTTGAATGCTGACATTTTTTTTAAAGCTGGTGCTGTTGGTTGTCCAGTAAACCGGAAGTGATGTTGTGACGCTGCTTCGGGGGTTACTATATCTTAAGAGACACAATGAAAGCCGATTCTGGCTTTTGTTTGGGTATCCGGCCAGCCGGCGGACGTGTTGGCTGATCGCTGGGGGCCACCCGGTGGGATGGGAGAGCCCAGACATAGCGGCGGGAGGGGACGTCCCCTCCTGCTGCTTGCGATAACAATTGAGCGGCTGTTTAGCCACATTGGTTGTTTTCACAAGAAAGCCGACCGTCGGCTCTAAAAAAAAAAAAAAAAACGTAGCGGGGTGAAGCCTGCAGCTGCATATCTCCTCGGTACAACCACTTGTAGCAGAATGACGTACAGGTATGCGATTTTGCATCAAGTGGTTAAAATGCAACTACTAGAAGTACTTCAATTTGGCTTACTATCAGCCTCGTAGGTTGCTGGTCACAGACTGGAGCAATGTGTCCCATGTTTCCAAATGCATGACAACATTGAACAGTAAGGTTTCCATTCTATGAGGCCCCTTCTCATCTGAGTGATGTGCTGTCATCCCAGAGAAGTAAAGACACTTCTTTGGGGCAGATCACATGTTTTTAGCCCAACAGAATTCAATTGGAGCGCCTGAAAAACACACTTAACACGTGTTTTTGTGCCTAACAGCCAGTCTCCTCCTCCAAGTCACCTCCTTCCAATTGGCTGAAACAAAAACCCCTTACACCTGAACATGCATGTAAAACACAACTGAAGAAGCCGACACTCACGTGTGCACCTAGCTTTAGCATGTTGTAATTCAGGCAGAACTGGCCAATCAGTAGCTGTGTCTAAATGGCAACCATATTTTCTGACCATGTAACCAGAGTCTCAGCAGCACTGGAATGAGCGATTTCCCAAAAAGGATGCAATTATTCTTTATTAACTGCTTCCGGACCGTCCCACACATATATACTGCGGCAGGGCGGCCCTTCAGAGCAAAATCGTGTCCCTGTCCTGTACATGATTTTTCTTTCTTTGGGTCGGGGCGCACCCGGCGACCCGCTGTGATTGGACACAGCGGGAGCCAATCAGCGGGTCCAGTGGACCCAATGATCGCTCTTGAGGCAGACGGAATGGCGGTCTGCCTATGTCAGTGATGGCGAACCTTGGCACTCCAGATGTTTTGGAACTACATATCCCATGATGCTCCACTACACTGCAGAGTGCATGAGGATCATGGGAAATGTAGTTCCAAAACATCAGGGGTGCCAAGGTTCGCCATCACTGGTCTATGTGAACAAGGCAGATCGCCATTTTCTCAGAGGGGAAGATAGAGATATTGTGTTTCTGCTAATCAGGAAAATGGATCTCTGTCTTCCCCCCCCCATAGTTAGAAAGCACTCCCAAGGAACACATTTAAACATTTGATCGCCCCTGATGTTAACCCCATCCCTGCCAGTGTCATTAGTACATTGACAGTGCATATTTTTAGCATTGATCACTGTATTGGTGTCCCTGGTCCCCAAAAAGTGTCACTTAGTGTCCGATTTGTCTGCCGCAATCCGGCTAAAAATCGCTGTTCGCTGCCATTACTAGTAAAAAAAAAAATCCATATAACTATCCCATAGTTTGTAGACGGTATATGTAGCAGAATACATATTGGATTAAATTGATGAAGAAAATTTAATTTTTATTGGATATGTTTTATAGCAGAAAGAAAAACATTTTTTTTTTCTAAATTGTCAGTCTTTGTTTATAGCGCAAAAAAACGTAGAGGTGATCAAATACCACCAAACAAAATCTCTAGTTGTGGGGAAAAGGGACATAAATTGAATTTGGGTACGTCACACAATTGTAAGTTAAAGTAACGCAGTGCCGTATCACAAAAAAATGGCCTGGTCATGAAGGGGAAGGGGGGGAATCTTCTGGGGCTGAAGAGGTTAATCTTGGTTTCATGTATAACAGAACAGCGAGGATCATTTTTAAGAAATTTTAATAACATTTTTGTAATGATAAGGTAGAGATCTACATGGATATTATTATTATACAGGATTTATATAGCGCCAACAGTTTACGCAGCGCTTTACAATATAAAAAGGGAGACAATACAGTTATAATACAATAAAATAGAAGAGGATTAAGAGGGCCCTGCTCAGAAGAGCTTACAATCTAATAGGTTGGGGCTACACTACACTCCAAAGAGCACCAAAAACATTCCATACACAGTCCAAGACCTCTCAACAGTGATAATTGTAATCTGTTGCTACATGAAACCACACCCTGGTTTTTACTGCGGTCCTTTTTTAATGTAGCCTAAAACACATTTCAATACTGTCAAGTTAAAGCGGATGTATAGCTAAAATTGTTTTTATAGAGTCGGGATAGGTTAAAAGCCCTGAGTTATTTTTATTTTCTTGCTGTTTGTGTACCATTTGTCAGATTTCCCTTCACTTCCTGTTCCAGAGACAGGAAGTTAGAGGAAATCTCCCCAAATAAGGATAATTCTCTTCTTAGACAGATGTCCCAGGAACAGGTGCCTCCTTTGGAAAAATATCTTTTACCTTTAGTTTTTGGGGACAACTCTAGCATTTTGCATTTCCCCTGACAGCAGGCATGAGGATAAAGAGAGGGGTGAATTTTCCCAATGGGGACCCAGCACAGCAATAAAAGCCTGACAGAGGATCCAACCCTTCCCCATGTCACTCTGAACTGAAAAAAAAAAAAAAAAAAAAAGTTTTCCCAAAGACTTTAATCATGACCAGCATGTAGTTACATCTCCCAACGGTTCCAGATCCTGCAACACTGTCTAGAGAATTCAACATATTCCCATGGTCCAGTGCATCCATCCAGAAGATATCCCAGTTATCTGTGCAGCTCCTCCGTGTATTACATACACACACAAATCATTCCCCTCCCTGAACTAAAAACACACAAATACTCCTGCACTGCCTAGATATGACTTTTTCTTCTCAGGAGCTGCCAGCACACACGGTTTGTGTTAGCACTAGGAATGCCTCAACTTTTTTTTTTTTTTTATCCACAAGTACCAGTATCGATACGTTCGGTCAAGTACTCGCTGATACTTTGCAGTGCGATTTGCATCCATATAAAATGAATGGGTGCAAATTGCACTGCAAACAAATTGCAGCGGCTCCCCCCCCCCACCACCACCACCCCCTTCAGTGGTTCGAGCCATCCACTGAACCCCCTGGATGGAGGAAGCTTTATTCTGGAGAAAGAAAAATTCTGATAAGAGAATTAGTCTCTTATCACACAGAACAATCTAGTAGTGTGAGGGGAGAGAGAGGGGGGAGATATATATATATATATATATATATATATATATATATATATATATATATATATATATATATATATATATATATATATATAGATATATATATATATATATATATATATAGATAATGATATATAGAGAGAGAATGAGGAAAAGAGAGAGAGAGAGGGGGGAGAATGAGGAAGAGAGGAGGAGGGGGGGGGAGAATGAGGAAGAGAGGAGGGGGGAGAGATGAGGAAGAGGAGGAGGGGGGAGAGAATGAGGAAGAGAGGAGGGGGGAGAGAATGAGGAAGAGAGAGGAGGGGGGGAGAGAATGAGGAAGAGAGGAGGAGGGGGAGAATGAGGAAGAGAGAGGAGGGGGGGAGAATGAGGAAGAGAGAGGAGGGGGGGGATGAGGAAGAGAGAGGAGGGGGGGGAGAATGAGGAAGAGAGAGGAGGGGGGGGGGGGATGAGGAAGAGAGAGGAGGGGGGGGAGAATGAGGAAGAGAGAGGAGGGGGGGAGGGAATGAGGAAGAGAGGAGGAGGGGGGGAGAATGAGGAAGAGAGAGGAGGGGGGGGAGAATGAGGAAGAGAGAGAGGAGGGGGGGGGGAGAGAATGAGGAAGAGAGAGAGGAGGGGGGGGGAGATGAGAAGAGAGGAGGAGGAGGGGGGAGAATGAGGAAGAGAGAGAGAGGGGG